>CM034532.1:52605354-53026345 GCA_020002185.1 Paraescarpia echinospica | reverse complement strand
AACTGAAATATGGTTTGACTTTACGAGGGGATCCTCTTGGCGAGTATTGTTTGAGGCGGGAGTTGAGCGATAATAGGGTGTCATAGTCGAAATTGAAGAAAGCCAGGCATGAAGATAGTCGGTTTGTTGTAACCCCAGTTTATTGGTTTAGCTATTATTGCGAAAGAACACTTTGATGGGTAATTTACACTCGCAGTAATTATTATTTAATTAAGAGGTACATACATGTTGTTAAATTAACTGGCCAGAATTATAATTATTTATTTATTAGAATCATAATTACGACTAAGTAATAACCTTTTCAGTAAACAACAATACGGTTTTATTAAAGGTCGTTCAACCGTACTACAACTGTTAAATGTTATGGAATCTTGGACCAATGCATTAGATAGAGGAGACTATAGACAGTGTATTTAGATTTCATGTAGGCTTTTGATACCGTCCCCCACAGAAGATTGATAGGCAAACTAGAATCATGTGGTATAAAAGGCTCAACATTAAGATGGATTGAAACATTCTTGTCTGACCAGTGGCATCCCCCAGGGGAGTGTCCTAGGACCAATCCTATTCATTCTGTATATAAACGATCTACCAAGCAATATAGCTTCAGACTTATATATGTTTTAAGATGACACAAACAAATTTAGAACAGTAAATAGCGCAGATGACCATAACACACTACGAGAAAATTTAGATAAACTTACAACATGGTCTAACCAATGGTTATTAAAATGTCATCCAGACAAATGTAAACTGATGCACATAGGAAAAAAAGATGAACATATGTATACTTACAATTTAAAAAAATCAATAGTATGGTCTATGAGTTAGATCTTATAGAAGAAGAAAATGATATTGACTCAAAGCTAGAATTTGACAAGCATATCAACTAAAAGATTAATAAAGCAAACAGTTTAATGGCAATTATTAGAAGGACGTTTACAACCTTAAATGAAAATAGTTTGTTACCACTATATAAAATAAAGCTTTAGTAAGGAGTCATTTAGATTACGCAGTAAGCATATGGTCCCCTTATGTGCAGAGACATGCAACTAAGCAACTCCCATGAATGAAAGATATTACTTACCAGGAAAGACTTAAGAGGTTGAAACTCCCTACATTAGCATATAGAAGAACACGCAGAGATATGATAGAAGTATATAAACTGTTAAAAGGCAAGTATGATATGAATGTATCTTATAACATTGTCAGGTTATGCAAAGACTGAAATAAAGGAAGGAATAAGGGGTCATAGTTTGAAATTATTCCAAGAACGTTCACACATAAATACAAGAAAGGATAGTTTTTCAATAAGAGTTACAAAATTGTGGAACAATTTACCTAGTAAATGCACCTAGTATCAATTCATTTAAAAACCGCCTAGATAACCACTGGAGAATGGAAGAATTCCTCTACGATTACAAAGCCGCCTTGCCAGGAAGCCGTAGAGCTTTTAAAGAAACAAGCACAGATCTGACCACCGAGGCCACCGCCTACGGTCAGAAACAACCTAAGTAAACCTAAGTAAGTAATAAAATAATTAGGGTAGGCCAAATTAGTTAGGCCTTAGGGCTTCAACTTCAAGGCAAGCTTTCATGACATGTCAACAGTCATATGGTACCAACATTTTTTTTATAAATTCTAGGTACATAAGTAGATATAATTCACTATATGCCCAATTATAATCCAAACTGGCAACTGACATTTTAATTTAGGGAAGTTATATGAAGTTATAGATCTTATATATTGGAAGATTGACAGTTTATTTGTTGCCAGCTGTTCCTCGACTACATACTCTTCCTGAAACGACTTGCCTCTCAGGCTGACCTGAAGGCTGAGGAGCTGAAGGAACGAACACTCCAACCAGTGCACATCCGAGCAGTGAGACAGGTGGGTATGGCAGGTCCCAAGTATGGATCAACTTGTGGAGCGCAGTGGTCAAGCGGTTAGAGTGCTGAACTGTCATTCGGAGGAACCAGGTTTCGAAACCTGATGCCACCAGGTTGATGGTTCAGTACAAGTTTGGCTGCTATGTCAAAACTTGGGCGATTTTGTTCATTCTACGTTGCCCGTATCTTTCGGAAGAGATGCTATAAACCATTGGTCCTTTCTATCTGGTGGTGCCAGGGAAAGTAAAAGATCCCATTCACAGAAATAGAAAAAAACCTATTGTGGACTCACTGAGCTGGGATCTAATTTTCTAAACTCCCAATGCCAGAATAATCAACTTAATGATTGTGAGCAAGTACTGGAAAACCATCTTCATCTATGACCACCTACCACACTGCCAGATAAGTGATTCAATCACTTGTATTTGGCTATGAGGTGGCGCATCTAACTATAATCGAGCCAGCTTATGTTTGTGGGTATGTTAACGTTTTCCAGGTGCCAAATTCTCAGGGATTAATCTACGACCCTTTGGAAGAAAAGTTATGTTTTTAAGACTCTTTATTTTTTCAAACTTCCCCGTTGATTAAAGGAAATAAAAACTAGGCATTACCTAAAATCCGTTTTCCATGTGTATACAAAGTTTAACATTGTATGTAACATTTGAGAACATAAAATAATACATTTGATTTTAAACCCGTCTGTGTAGCGATTCCCGCGGAAAATAGAAATTTAATGAGCTAGGCGATCACGTGGTATTGTGTCATCACACATGACATTTACTCGCATCAGGCCGACCCTTTCAATGCATTCAGAGCATGTTTACAAGGATAGCTTTTGGGTCAAAATGAGCATCAGAATTAGTTATTGTGCAATATTCCGATGAAATACAAACACTAGTCATCATAGAGGAACAAGCAGTTATCTTACGGTTCCACAGGAATCAAATTTTATTCAAAACAATGAATGCGAATGGGCCTACAAGTACAAGCTGGCGAGGTTTCGCTGACCTTTGGCTCGTTTTCAGAATAATGATATTGATTGCAGCCCATGGGAGATAATCTACACCAATAAACAACCATAGCAAACAGATATTGTATCCAGCTACAGAAAGTAACGTGTATAATCTCATAATATCACTAGAATATCAATATATGAAAGAGGAGTTGAATAATTTATCATAACAACTTAAATCAGCAGGATGTAACATAATATGAATTCAAGCGATAGGGTTTTTTATTCCCTTTAAGGTTCTTACTGTAAATTACCTGTTTTAGGGTTAGTACTCTATGTTTTAGGGTTAGTACTGTATGTTTTAAGGTTAGTACTATATGTTGGATGGGTGTAAATCTATTGTTCATAACGTGCTTTTTCTGCGATTGTTCCGAGGTCCACTGATCAGTTGGGTATGTTTTACGTAACTTGCGTTTAAGAAGCTGCTCACATTTATGCCATAGCAAACGCCATGTAGGAATTCTTCAGGAAACTGTCTTCTGTATCTATGTACATGTAACGTGATGCGGTGGGTGGCCATTTTTGCCAGTAGTAATAATAATGTTTATACGTTGTAGCAGTTGCAAGTCGGCTGTGTTGAATTGCTACGTTACCATCCAGTTATCCCACCGTACAAACAAGTATAGAGAACATATGTACAATTGCCTTTTTATGTGCGAAAATAAACATTTTACTTATTTTTATAACTTGTACTATCCACAACTTCGTTTAACTTAAGTTGTAATAACTGGCAATTTATTGAAAGCAGAAGCATACTACAAGAAGATTGACTACTGGGAGTCATAACTGTGTTTACAATAAAAATACAAACTTTAAAAATAACTATTTTGCACACCTAAAACATTAGTAAAGTTTCCTTCTAACTGATGCTTAACTTACCAAATTACATATCTTGTCTTTCAGAATGTGCTGAAAAGTTTACGAGGGTAATACCAGCCTATTCATCCAAGTGAACCACAGAGCCCCCTGGTGAACACCACCACAATGCAATGAACATCGATGCCACCTGCTGCACATTACAGTACCACTTGATGAACAGTTACTGCCACCTGGTGAACACTATGCCAACATGATGAACATCAGTGCCACCTGCTGCACATTACAGTACCACCTGGTGAACATTATTATCTATATTGAGTTATTTTAAGATGCCATACTACAGCACCAATGTGACTCGATGTGAGCTCATCAGTCAAACCAATTGTCACACGAGACCATGCATAAGGCATGAGTTAAATTGGTGTGATCATACCAATTCACATGCTGTGTTTTTCTAACTGTAGATTTTGTTAACTTAAAAATGTGCATAACATGATGTATCGTATTCTGCATTCATAGTAAATGTTTTAAATATGTGATATGTTTTGTCAAGTTGTCCTCAGTTGATCCATTCTATAATTATATTGTCTCTCACTGCATATAATTCACCATCAGTGCCTTTCGTGCTGGTTTTTTCTTCAACTATATGAATAGACGCGATATATGTGCAGATATCGTGCATTCATTCGTGTACAAAATGTCTGTTTAACACAGATATCGTGCATTCATTCGTGTACAGAATATGTCTGTTTAACACAGATATCGTGCATTCATTCGTGTACAGAATATGTCTGTTTAACACAGATATCGTGCATTCATTCGTGTACAGAATATGTCTGTTTAACACAGATATCGTGCATTCATTCGTGTACAGAATATGTATGTTTAACACAGATATCGTGCATTCATTCGTGTACAGAATATGTATGTTTAAAACAGATATCGTGCATTCATTCGTGTACACAATATGTCTGTTTAACACATATCGTGCATTCATTCGTATACAGAATATGTATGTTTAACACAGATATCGTGCATTCATTCGTGTACAGAATATGTCTGTTTAACACAGTTGAGGAAAAGCCAAAATACATTTGCATTAGTGAAAGTCCCATTTGTTTATTTTTAGAAACAACTTGCTACCAGTTTTAATAATCCAGTTTTGATGGAGTTGTATGTGTTTTGAAATGTCGCTGCCTAACTTTAATGTCGTCTGTCTCAAAACTTGAATTATTTGGGTGGGTCCATTGAACCACCAATAACTTCGCAACAAATTGACGTACGGATGGCAGTGTTATCATTGTAAAAGTGAAATGTTCTTTTCATGGTGCACCTAACTTTTTACCGCTAAAATAAACATTAAGGTCTGAACCATCGCAACCTGTCATGGAACAAGTGTGGACTAAGGTTGGCTGACAACAGAATATTTGCATTGGGACCATTAGTCGTACGCCAATGCCATTATTTGATGTCTGGTTGTCAAGGTGATCCACCATCTTGGCTATACACAACAGAATGATGTGCATTGTCTACCAAGGGACCCAAGCGACGCAGTAGTATTTCGATCGACAATGTCACCTCTAAAGCATGACATTAATACAATTTCTTCAGGTGACCGGCCAAAGATGTGCAGCTGAAAAACAATAGTGGACTGTTGTGTATATCACGTAATCGCTAATCGTCCCCAAAGTTCCATGTCACAGTTCCTCGTGTAGAGTGTCTGCGTGGGTCGAGCTGCCCACCCACAGCGTGTACTTGGCGACGACTTCCTCCACACTTAACCGTCCATCCCTGTCAGAGTCTGTCTCGTGGATGAGGTGCACTGCCTCCTCCATCGCTAGAGCAGAGTTGTTGGGTAGCACCCACGCCCTTATCTCATCCCTGTCCAGCTTCCCGTCTTTATTCTTGTCATGTTTGTCAAACTGTTCTTGATTCGCAACTTTGTCCTCGCTAATAAATCCTGCAATATACCGTGAAGTCAACGTTTTAAATTGTAAAATGTAAATACTAAAATAAAAAAAATGCTGCTTTGATCACAACTAAATTTATTTTATTTTGATTAGTTATAATTATTACAGGGAATGCAATCATTATAATACAAGATTACGACAAGACTGTCATCACACAATATCCAATAAGCATTAGAATGATCTATGTCGCCAAAATATGCTTGGCATACTAAATGCGTTTGGACAGAAATTAATGTTTTCAATTGACACAAAATGTCAACACTACCACATCCATGACGGCTCACCCTCAATTCTACCCCCCCCCCCAACTCACGCAAACACGCACAAACACACATTGCGCCGTTATCTGTAATTCACACACGCACACACACTGCTAATGGCTTCCTGCACCCTTCGTTTTCTTACCTCCTTCCTCGTCATCTTCGCCCGAGTACTCGGTGAAGTCAATGGCGTCGTCGTCGTTGCGGTCCTGCGCCTTCAACGTCATGTTCACCTCGAACTCGTGCATGTGTTCGTAGTCGTAGGGGTGTATGAATGCGGCGAACTTGGCCATATCTAGAGAGCCAGTCTTGTCGACGTCAGCTGTCTGGAACTTCATCTCGTTCTCCGCCACGATCTATGACAGGAGAGTCCTGATACGGCGCATTTGGTCACGTTTTATCACACTAAACGTTGTGTTATTATCTTACACTAAATTTTAAAAACGTTGCCGTTTGACATAGGCGCAGGATCGAATTTTGCTGAGGGTATACACATGGTTCTACTCCCCAGTAAATCTAAGCCTGTTTGTTTTGGCGTGTCTCAAGGGGAGTGCAGATCGATGTTTTCTGAGACTTACAGTGAGTTTTTTGGTGTTACGGGGGAATTGGATGTTCTGGTGTGCTTCAGAAATGTTGTACGTCGCCACAAAAACATTAACAGCATTATAATTATAAAAGTCACACAATTCTTTGTGACTTTATTGTTTTATATTGATTGCATTGCATTACAAATGTTTCAACAACTTTTGTTCTGTCTATTTTGTTACTATCGCACTGAATTAATGCTAATAAAATAAAGATTAGCTACTGGAAATTGGTTAGATGTTTGACGACTCGCCACACACCTGCAATATCCGTGCGAGGTCCTCGTCATCTTTAGCCCGGTCAGCCTCCAACTTGACCAGCGTGTAGCCGTGTTCTTTATCCAGGTATTCCTTCCACGTTACGCTACCGTCCTGGTTCGAGTCATAATGCGCCATTATCGGGCCAGCTTCCTCTTCATTGAGCGAACTACAACCATATTTAGAAACAAATTAATTTATAAAATTGCATCATGAATATTCAACATCACGTGTCCGCAGATCAGCTTGGTGTATGTTTCTTCCGTTTTCCCTCTGTTTTTCTTGCCATGGTTGGATACCCAAAATATGAATCTTGATTGTTTACCCCCCCCCCCCATAAAGCTTTAGTAAGCACATTGCTTCAGTGGACATTTAGGGACTTCCTTTACATTCTGGTATAACATCCGTAGAGTTTTCGATCCAGTTTTTTTGTGTGGTCCAGGTTTTCAGCACCATCTACAAATGCAAAATATGTTATTTCTTCCTTCGGAAACTGCATTCTTCTCCGTTCTCCAATAACAAAACCAACTTTGTTTGATTCCGGGAGATGCATCAGCGGTTCAGGTTGCTTCCCTTGTAGCGCAGTCTATCGGATCTTGACATAGGAAGAAAGTGGGGGTGCTGTTGGAGTCTTCTCGCTGGAACAGCGGTTCGGTACGTTTCAACACGTCTCTCATGGCGTCGCGCTGTCTCTGATGATGACATCGGAAGACGGCGGGGCTGCTGTTGGAGATTTGAAGCGAAAATCCTGTATTCCGAGAGACCGGGAGATACACCCAAAATCAGGGAGACTTCGTGTAATTCCGGCAGAGACGGCAGGTACAGTATCATGGCATAGTCCAATACTATAATAAGAAATATGTGTGTGTGTGGTGTGGTGGGGTTTGTGTGTGTGTGTGTGTGTGTGTGTGTGTGTGTGTGTGTGTGTGTGTGTGTGTGTGTGTGTGTGTGTGTGTGTGTGTGTGTGTGTGTGTGTGTGTGTGTGAGCTAATGCACAAGCCTATCACTCTGCAAAGCACCGGCCTTTATGTCAAAGAACTCGATTTCTTCGTCAGGTGAAATGGCGGATCCTGGAATGTAATCGCACTCACATTCTTCTCTGACTTTCCATACACACGTAAGATTCCGAATAGTTGGCCATGTTGGAATGAATCAAACGCCATGCGTATTAATTAATATTACATTACGATATAATATCAATGAAAATAAATGTCGCTGTAGAATGTACACTTTTAACAGAACAATCCCTGCTCCAAATTAAGTTATATGAAGACAGAATCTTTTTTATTACACAATTATTGTTCATTTGGAAGGTTATCGATGCCGTAAGTGTGCCAACTTACACATATGACTTTAGGACCCAGGCGGTAAGTTCATCTTGAGTGACGAAGCCGTCTTTGTTCAGATCCATTTTGTGAACAATCGGCTCGAGTCTCTTCTTGGCCTCCGATGGTGCCAACTCGGAGAACTCATCCAGAGCCTCTTGCGAACCTGGAGAGTAAATTAAAACTATTTTGTTAATGAAATTGTGACAAACGTGCGATAATTATATTTTATGTATACTTGAGACCTTCAACTACACCCCCCTTCCTAGTTCTTAGTTGTTTCCAGCGCTCGGCAACGTTTTATTACTGAGTAGTCTGCATCTATTGTGGTTCGATTGTTATATAATATCACCAAGCCGACCTTTCTATGCTAGCATTGTGGTGGATGATCACTGCTACGGTTCTGTTATGTCCCAAATTAAGACGGGATAGACATTGACGTGATAACCGAGTCAGATTTTGCGTTATAATATATTATGCTCGGTCCAGGTCTTGAAATCAAAACTCTGATATGTCAGGCGGATATGCCAATTACGATCCTACCGCGCTTCGCTCTCATTTTCTCCTCTCTCCTCGAGGCTCCCCCAAAAACCCCCAACAGTGCCCCTAGACCGTTTGAAATATGCCCCCGTCCAGGTTACAATAAGTAAAGTTACTCCGAAAATTTATTGACAACACCCCCCTCTCCCCCGTCTTCCGATGATCGAGCCAGGCGAGTAAACAGAGAAGCAGAAGTTACGGCGGCGCGGCAGCGAAACATTTCTACGACACCGTTTAGTTCGGCCGCCAATGGAGGTTTTGTGCCCCTCCCCCAGACACGGTTTGTGGATCCTCCCCCGCATTGAGACCTTCGAATTAACCCGAGTGACACGTCGAAATTTAGATCAGCGGGAATGCGTACGCACCCCAGTCTACGGGTCTGAATGTAAATTTAATTCAACGTCAACATACCGTAAACTTTCAGTGGGATGAATTATGGTTATTGAAATCCGGGAAGTACATAAATTAAAGAAACGCAATCTTACGGGCTCAGCACACTGTCAGTTTTCCCATTGGCGACCATGTTAATGTTTTGTGTGATTATAAGAAAACGTGACCTATAAAGTTTCTTAAACGTCCCACCTGCTATTATTATCATCTCATTGAAATGCTGGTCGATTTTAGTCAAAATCTAATATCTCTAGCTCTTGCAAAATGCCTGCATGTATGACACCCGTCAATATTTACAAATGCATGCAGGCAGTAATCCGGCTAAAGTGTCAACTAGTCAAATTGCTGCCAGATACTCTTCCGCTTAGTAAAATCAGCTAAAAAGACACCATTTTACTGTCAACAGCTGCTACAATCACATCTATAAATCTGACTACTCAAATGCACTTATGTCAGAGCAAGTGAACATTGTAAAAAATCATTTCTCAAAAATATAATGCACTTTTTTTCGTCTGTAATCAAGCAGGAAGTTCAACAGTGTGCTGACCCCTATTATTAATAGGCATGATGATTTTGGAGAAAAATGTTGAAAACAACACACTTTATAGGCACCAATGTTACAAGCACTCTGCAATTTTAATTTTTGTAATCCCTCCAGGTGTTTGTGTTTTATGTACATTTCAAAGATGCCACCAAACTTGGCAAGGCACCAGAAAAATCAGCACTTCGTTGTTGGACAATTTGTAATCCAGCACAACGTTCTCAGGTGGCACTATGAACTCCTGATACAGTTTTCCAGAAAGTCCAATAAGTGTTTTATAAGAAAATTCAATACAGGCAATTGTTACGTTACATTCAAATGTATATTGATTTTTTTTACCTTGTGCCCTATTTACAAAGGTAAACATCAACAAAAAGTCACCTTAGGGTGTGAAATCCTCAAAGGCCAGACGTCTCAAGCAGTTCAATTACATAATATTACACAGCTTAATTGGCAGACATTCAGAAAACAATGCCACTTGCTTAATTGGCCAAAAGGTCCAGTCAGTAGACAGATCTGATAACAGGCTCCGGCTATGGCCTACTGCAGCTAATCACTGTCCTCAGACTTTATTAGGGTCACTGACAACATATTCACTTGTGTTTAATTAGCTGAAGTAAACAAAAAAACGATTGATGAATCACCCTGCTGCAATGTTATTGGTTCATTTTCATTCAGATTTTCAAATTGAGGCTTAACTACTGGCATACGCACCCCACCCCCCTTATAAGACATGTGTTCCGTCACTGTGATTTTGACTTGCAGACTGATGAGAAGTCTATAATATCCAAAAACGGTTTGTCCCATTCAACTGTAGTTTTGCCATACACGTATTTTCAGTAATTGTTTCAACATATTTGAAGTAAAACGCATCCTCCGACATTGTGCAATGACTATAGCGTACTTTCGTTGCCAGGCTCTCTACTTGGGCTCAGCACACTGTCAGTTTTCCCATTGGCGACCATGTTAATGTTTTGTGTGATTATAAGAAAACGTGACCTATAAAGTTTCTTAAACGTCCCACCTGCTGTTATTATCATCTCATTGACATGCTGGTCGATTTTAGTCAAAATCTAATATCTCTAGCTCTTGCAAAATGCCTGTATGTATGACACCCGTCAATATTTACAAATGCATGCAGGCAGTAATCCGGCTAAAGTGTCAACTAGCCAAATTGCTGCCAGATACCCTTCCGCTTAGTAAAATCAGCTAAAAAGACACCATTTTACTGTCAACAGCTGCTCCAATCACATCTAGAAATCTGACTACTCAAATGCACTTATATCAGAGCAAGTGAACATTGTAAAAAATCATTTCTCAAAAATATAATGCACTTTTTTTCGTCTGTAATCAAGCAGGAAGTTCAACAGTGTGCTGACCCCTTACCGAGTATAGCGGCGTGGTCAAACGCTTCGTTGTGTTTGCCGTCCTCATAGTGTTGTATATCGATAGGTGGATGTTGGTCATGTGACGTCACTGGTGCCAGACACACCATGACCAACAGTGCGACCGAGCATCCTCCTGCAGCCATCTCGTCATTCGCCGCTGACCACACGTGCAGCCTGTGCGTCAAGAAATATCGCCTTCGTCGTGCAAGAGTCAAACTCTCCAGTTATACATACATATTATACCGTTCCATGTTTGCACTGCGGCGTGCCACGTCAGCTCTGTCGATTTGTCCAGTGTTACTTTGACACGATGGTCTGTCTGTGTAAGTAACCGGTCGATTGTTAAATGCATCGTTTGCAGCAGTAGTAATGGCTTATTGTGAACGGAACACAGCCGTCGTACAACGTGAATAGTTAAATTTGCCATAAAACTGAACATTATAAGCATCTGGCACCCGCGTGTTGTGAGGTGGACGATCAGTGTGTTTGAATACACATCCACGCTAATTAAAAAGGTGCCTAGAATTATGTATTCTAGGTGGCGTGCTGTACCTCGCCTACGTGCTTTAGAAAAATCCTAGTGATCCACCGATTTCTTCGAAATCGACGAACAGAAAGCCGCCTGTACCGCTTGTACAGACGTTTACGAACCTGCTGGTGTGTAGGTTGGTATAAATTCGATCGATCGCCGACAGCAATATTGTTTGCTCAAGTGCAAAGACCTCACGCGTTATTGCAAAGCAGACACTGAAGTTGATTTCGAGACAGAATTCCATATGTTCACAACATACGGACATTTCAATATACGTGTGGAGATAATATCCGTTCTTCATGAAAATAAACCGATTACCAGCTTCCGAACGTTCATACTATGCTGCAATATACATGCCAACTTTGACGAAAAAATCCAGAAGACTTGACTCATTAAAAACTTCCCAAAAACTTACAATCCGGAAGACGTTCTTTTATCCAGGAGGATGTGAGTTGCACATCAAGAGTAATGCTGTGGACACTGTTTACACGAAAGCATTACAATTAATACATCCAGACATCGCCTAGTACGTGTTTAATATTAAAACGGACAACCCAAATGACAAAGTAACGTGTTATAGTGTGTAGACTATTTGTGAAAAACTTTAATAAACATTGCATCGTACTTGTAGAATATAACAATATTAACACAATTAAACATAGCTAAACACAGCCAGACACGGAGAGAATAGACCGGGTTGACACTGACTGTGCTGATGTACGAGGAGGTCTGGAATGTCATTCAACCTGTCTGTTGTGACGTTGGGTATCTTTGGCTGAGAGTCAACAGTAAGTTTCACGACATTACAAGAATGGACAACTATCGTCAAGCGATATGTCTGGCGGCACAGTTTTGCTCTGAGCAAAAATTTGTTTATACTGTGCAAGTGGGTGGATAGTTATTGTACAAAAATAAACTACAGATGTGTTTACTTGCTAAAAAATATTTCATTTAATATGTGAACCATAGTATTTTCTACTGAAAAAATATTATCATATATATATATATACATATATATGTGACCCATCTTAACGAAATGAGTCGGATGTCGGCAAATCTGATTTTCCGTAAATGCTGTTTATGTGAACAAATCGCGAATCCATCGATTTTGAGATTTCCCCTGAAAATTATTCTTTGGTATTCGTTTTATCGATTGCTACTCTAGCTACCCTCTAATTAGCTCTGTTTTGTGTATTTTAAAGCGATTTTTGTAGAGCTGTGCGAAGTGCTCCGCTCGATTTCCTTAAAATAACGCCGAAAATGCCAGTAATTGCGCGCGTTCGCAACTGCTAATTTTGGGACGCTCCTAACATATGGGATATCACCACGAAGCTTGACGCGTCATCTTCCTATAAATCTTCCTATTATATTATATTACAATGTCACTTTGCACTTAGTCAGCACCATCTTGAAACGGTCCGCGGCACTGTGTGTCATTTTGGTAGAAGCCGCGGTCAGAAACCGAAGCTGCTTCAACGAAGTCAGCTGTTCAATGCCAGCGTCTGTCACGGACGGACACTCGTCAAGACTGAGACACTTCAGCTTGACAAGACCATGACCTATCAAGCCGACTCCGATGTCCGTGACAGCGTTACAAGCTGACATGTTGAGAGTGATGAGATGAGTGAGATGTCGACTGATATGATGCAGCGCGATATCCGTACACGACGTTCCAGACATCTCCAGCGTCTCCATGTCTGGCAGATTGTCGGCAATCACCTTGGCTGCGGCGTCCGTGAGACGGTAGCAGCCGTTCAGCTTGAGCTCGGTGATGCGTCGACAGCGGCAGAGACTGGAGACGTCGGTGTTGGACGTCTTGCCGCTGTCACTGAGATCGACCCGGCAGAGGGAGGCCAGCACGCCGTCCTCACCCACCGCCCGGAACCAGCCGCACGGGAAGAGCGACGACGTGACGCACAGACGCGAGAGCCGCGGCGGTAGACACTCGACCGACACGTTCGTCAGGTTCACCTTCACGAGCTCCAGCGTGCTGATGTTTGGACATCGCTCTCGGAGCTCCTTCAGCATGGCGTCCGACAGACTGCTCTTCTTCCACCTGCTGCCACCTGGTGGACAATCGACACACAATTAATATACTGGATCGATCAACATAATGATAATGCCAATTTCCTATTAAAAAGTAACCAGGTATGTAGAAATGTCAATACCAAGTTTGAGTGACATAATATAATACAAATGCTGTAAATGGAATCAGTGATTAATTGAGTCGGGACGCATCGTCAGGTAGTGCTGACAGATGATGATTAAATAATAATTATTATTGGCCAGTTGCACTTTAGGGGGCTCATTTGGGAAATGGCTCTCCTTTGGGAAATGTTCTTGAATTTCCCCATATAACCTGTTGCACTACATTTTACATGAAAAACCTAATGACTAGGCTTTGTTCCCTTTCCGGGAACAGGTTTACTACATAATGTGTAGCTAAACATACATATCAATTTGTATTATGATTCTAATGATGTCAATCCATTACCTTGGTTAAGATGACCTTTCAAATGAAGTGAAAGTAAGACCTCAGAAAAATGGTTTCTGATTATCTTCCACATCTTCGTCAGATTAAGTTCATAAGCAGTTAGGTTGACATGCCTCCACAGAGTCCTGTCATTGGCAACGCGTCTCCAGCGTCTGCATGCTCTAAACAAACACATAAACTGATGTAAGCAATATCACCATGAAGAAAACAATGTATATAACACACACACAAAAGGTAAAAGTAAAGGTAAGTTCTTATATAGCACAGTATCCAGTCCTCAGGACTGCTGAAAGCACTTTACACTTTACTCTCTGGCAGACCTGTTCAATCGAACATCATCTCTACTTCTCTGGGAAGCATCCAGCCACGGTGCAATTAATGCGCGAAGACTATTCGTACACAAATATCCACCACTGTCTATAGCCAGGTACTCATTCATACAGCAGAGTGAACTGGAGCAACGTATAGTGAACGAATTTGCCCCAGGTTTGACACCGCTGCACAGGATTCAAACCCGGCCTGTACCGGTCTGGAAGGAGGTTCCGGTCTGAGAGTAAGTTCCAGTTCCGTTTTGCGTATTACGCATGCTCGCGGATTACACATACAATTTCAGCTTCATACATGCCAAACTGACGGAGATATGTGTCATTTAAAGTGTGGAGATTTGTGTTTACCACAAAACCCGTTGTACGTATAAACAGCGCTGAAAACTGCAGCTCTGTGTTACGTAAGATACACAACGCTCTGAGACAATGGCATCAAAATAAAACACAATTTTTTTGCAAAATAATTACAAGTTATGCTAATTATGAGTTTTTGTTATGTATACTAACAATTACAAAAGTAATCATATCATTAACGTAAACTATAATATAATTGGGTCCACATAGTTTCGGCAAACACTGTGTTTAAGCTGACCAAAAATAGCGCATGTGCAAATAAAGCGCATGCGCAAAACGGAACCGGAACTTACTCTCAGACCGGAACCTCCTTCCAGACCGGTACACCAGGTCCTCTCGGTTGCCACTATGGCACTACACGTATGCATCGGAACATGTAAATATTGAGCCTCAACTAGCACCCACCGAGGTTCACCAAAAACCCACCTTAAGGCTCTAAAATCTCCAGCCTCCCACCTAAACTATTGGGACGTTCCGACGCCTATGGTATATACAGTAAAACTCGGATATAACGAATTTCGCTTATACCGAATACATGAATTGGTCCCTATTTTTAAATACATACAATAAATTTAAAATATAAAGAATAAATTGGTCAGTCCCAAGCGATTTGTTATATTCGAGGTTTACTGCTTATATATCATATGCAAAAGCCTTTAGCCTAGGCTTTACTATTAGTTTCAGAAAGCTTGCACTACCAATGCAAGAAAATAATAAAAACAATTGCAAGCAAATGTGACTGTACTTTTAAAAAGAACACACCTTCCTGCATAGCACAAATCTTTAACTGTTAAATAGTAAAAGATTTCAAGTAATATATTGTCCGGCAAATGAGAAATGTCAGCATTTATATTTAGGACGAAAGCCATCGTACGGACATGTTGAAAGTCACGTGATGTACACAGTGCCACTATACTCCTTTGCATAACATCAGTCACATTTGACATCATAATATAATTATATTTAAAAAAATTATTACATGTTGTACGTCTACCGTGTTCTCATATTTTATGTAGTCATGTAGTATCCGTGTAAATATGGAACTCATAATTTTTTTAATGATTTGCATGCAGTGTCTTTTAGGTTTCATTTCATTGATTAAAAGACGTTTAGCACCAGATGCATACAAGTCAATTTTATTTGCAACTGGACGAACGTCGAAATATGCTTCTCTAGTTCGTTTGTTTAAATCGATCTTAAGACATAGTGTACACATTGTAACGTGAGATAATGCAGCACACGTCGAATTTACAAAGTGAGTTGAAATGTATTAAACTCGAAACACAAAGTCCCTGATACACCCTTTAATATTGGCCATTGGGTGAAAGCGTGAGCGATAATGGGAGGAATATATTATTGGCATTTATACCTTGCCTTAGCCTTAGGATACCTTAGGACTGTTCTGATCGCAGGATCCTCTCGCCTCGGTTCCTCAATGATCAGATCTTCTTCTTCGGGATATAATATTAAAAGTTTTTGGTTTCCGGTTCCAGTATTTAATATTAATGGGGCTTCATAGTCGTATAGTATCTACTGGGTTGACCAGGCAGGAATTTATCAAGGCGGTTTTTAAATGAATTTATTGATTTAGCTTGTATTACTGAATCTAGTAAATTGTTCCATGGTTCAACCACTCTAAGCGGGAATGCATTTTTTCTTATGTTTAGTTTTGTTCTTTGGTTGAATAGTTTGAGGGAGTGTCCTCTGTTACTGGATCGTAATGCCACATCCTCCCATTATATTGAGGTTTGGTGTAGATTTTTTATCATATATGTTATGCATTATTTTATAATATTATATTTCGGCCACTGATTCAAAATCAGTCCCACCGATTAAATTCGCCAAAATGTTCAAGTTATCCGCCCGACACCGCCGGTTCATAAACGCCACCAGTTAATCTCGGCAGACACAGCTAGGCAGCATTCGATGCATAGTGTAAGTCAGTTATAGGAGACGATAAATGCAACTTTGGTAATAATTGATTGATTGATTGATTGTTTATTTCCAAGTGGAAAATGCATACAAAGAAAACTACACGCAATATACTATGCATAAACATTTACACATGGAAATGTGGGAAGATATAAATTTTGTACTTATTAATCACTTCCCCCAACATGACCATAACTTGTACAAATATATTAAACACAACATTTGTAACAACATGGAAATATATCTTTAGAAAGCAATCTCATTCATTTTTTTCAGTTACATTTGTACATATATATGTATATAATATACGTATATTCATAATTTCCATTTTACATGTGTGCATGGTAATTATTAATAAACAAGTGCTTAAGTCTTGTTTTGAGTTCAACAATAGTTCATCAAAACTGAACTTTTATCACGCGAACGGTTGCATTCAATAGCAAAACCAACGAACGCCAAGTCTAAACATATGTGGCATTGCCACCGTCATTGCAGTTTTCCAAGTGTCAGACTGGATGCCATTTTTTATAGTTTTGTTGTGTCCTTTGAACTAAATTTTACAGTGTTTGGAAGTTGTTTCGGTTGTAGGTCAGAGTTAGGCATACTTTTTGTTCTTTATCTACAAATGAATATGGCCTAAATCCAAATTTGACTGATGGCAAGTGTATTTCATAACGTGACCAACATCGGCAAGGTGAAGGCCACATAGTTAATAAACCGAGAAACACCTAAAAAGAAGTGGCATATGTACTGTATACATGCACCTGAGTGCAACACTAATACAGTCAAATACAAGTACTAGCTTTTGGCAGAGTTTGAACAATCAGGACATACATTTGGAACAATATTTATTATTATTATAGGCTAGTTTGGTAATTAAAAATATTATTTTATAATTTGCACTTTATTATAGTGTGCTTGCATACATGTTTGAACATTTTTTAAGGCCTAGTTTTAATTATTTATTTATGCATATATATATATATAATGCAAAGTTATATTATGTTAGTGCACATATAGTTAATGTTAAAATTATTACTAATTCATATTTTATGTACTTACATGTAAAATTCAAATGATAGACATTCATGTGTGTGTGATTAAAGAATGTGAAAAAATGGAAATGTGTCGATGTGGTTTGTAAATTAGTCGGGCCAGTTCGAAATTGATCTGGGCCAGTTCAAAACAAATCTGGGCCAGTTAACTTTTTTGCTAAATTCAGACACTGGTATGTGTATAAATTTATAAAGTATAATTAATAACAGCAATTGATGTATTTTGTTGCAGATGTAATCGCTAAGCTCACCAATTCAAGCCAGGGTGGAATACGGGCAACCTGCAAGAAATGTGGCTATGGTAAGACATGTTATAGAGTTATACGTGCAAAAATCAGATGGCAACCCGCAAGGATTTGACTTACACAAGATACATATAAATATGTATATCTACCTATAAATGTCTCAGTGCCATTTGACAGACATTGTGAAGTGTTGCCAAACATTTATGTATGCAATAATATATTTTTTGATAATGTTTATGCAAGAAACTAATAAAAACTGTTGATAAACCAATGACGTTAAGTAAAACTGTTTCTAGGTATTCCAGTTATTGGCTTTGTTATTGGCAGGACTGATTTATGTTTGCAGCCGGGCACTTGACATTCCAATGTCGCAACTTTGTGAAGGTCGATCCCAACAGAGACATCATCCTTGATGTGAGCAGCACAAGTTCTGACACCGATGACGACTCAGAGTTTGTGTCACCTCTCAACAAGTTGGGCCAAGGTACAGTGTAGGGGTCTGGCACGAGAAGTCAGGGGAACATTTCACTAAGATGACGGGTCCAGAAGGAAATCCATCATTGATTAAACATTTACAATTTGTATCTGCGAGGACATTATTTCCATAATCACAGGCGAAACTGTCCCAGTGGCGCCTCCTGGTGTTGACAGTTGTCAGTATACAAGATCACTGTTGAGGAGCAAAGTCGATTTTATAAAGGTCATGAGAATGTTAATGAAACGGAACCATGATCTTTGGCTGCTCTTTCTTTTAATGGAATGCTTATTTATTATGTCCTTGGTGAGTGGGCTTTCTAAATTATCTTAAAAGTAATTTACATTATCCTGCATTTACAGTTTATCTCAAATTTTTATTGTGTACTCTGGTCTTGTCTCAAATGCAATAACTCTGTTACAACTTCCATCAATAACTGATTCCATGACAAACTAATTAATTTTAATTGTTTAGTGCAGTGTAACGTTATCTAACATTTATTATACATACACATACCAAATTTTCTTAAGACGTGGCTACCATTTAGAATTGTCTTCAAGTGTAACCTTTTAAGACCACTTGTTGTCATGTAGTGTTGCTGGACTATTGCCTCTGTTGGACATAAGATGGTGTTGTTTGGTGGCCCTTCACAAAGGAATAAAAAGCTGGTATGTTTTTGTTTCACAGAAGAGAAATCAACAGAACATAAACACAGGGATAAGAAGAAGAAGAAAAGGTACAGGAAAATTGTTTGTCTGGTTACTTAATCACCACTGTCATGTGGCATCTATTTAGTTAACAAACTAAATGATTAATGTTGGTCACGAAAATTCGCAGCAATGTCCCCCAAAATGTAAACCATTTCATATGGGTGGATGGTGGATTGGTAATTTTATATGGGTGGATGGTGGGTTGGTCATTTCATATGGGTGGATGGTGGGTTAGTCATTTCATATGAGTGGAAGGTGGGTTGGTCATTTCATATGGGTGGATGGTGGGTTGGTCATATCATATGGGTGGATGGTGGGTTGGTCATTTCATGTGGGTGGATGGTGGGTTGGTCATTTCATATGGGTGGATTGTGGGTTGGTCATTTCATATGGGTGGATCGTGGGTTGGTAATTTCATATGGGTGGATGGTGGATTAGTCATTTCATATGGGTGGATGATGGGTTGGTCATTTCATATGGGTGGATGGTGGGTTGGTCATTTCATGTGGGTGGATGGTGTGTTGGTCATTTCATATGGGTGGATGGTGGGTTGGTCATTTCATGTGGGTGGATGGTGTGTTGGTCATTTCATATGGGTGGATGGTGGGTTGGTCATTTCATGTGGGTGGATGGTGTGTTGGTCATTTCATATGGGTGGATGGTGTGTTGGTCATTTCATATGGGTGGATGGTGGGTTGGTTATTTCATGTGGGTGGATGGTGTGTTGGTCATTTCATATGGGTGGATGGTGTGTTGGTCATTTCATATGGGTGGATGGTGTGTTGGTCATATCATATGGGTGGATGGTGGATTAGTCATTTCATATGGGTGGATGATGGGTTGGTCATTTCATATGGGTGGATGGTGGGTTGGTCATTTCATGTGGGTGGATGGTGGATTAGTCATTTCATATGGGTGGATGATGGGTTGGTCATTTCATATGGGTGGATGGTGTGTTGGTCATTTCATATGGGTGGATCGTGGGTTGGTCATTTCATATGGGTGGATGGTGGATTAGTCATTTCATATGGGTGGATGATGGGTTGGTCATTTCATATGGGTGGATGGTGGATTAGTCATTTCATATGGGTGGATGATGGGTTGGTCATTTCATATGGGTGGATGGTGGGTTGGTCATTTCATGTGGGTGGATGGTGTGTTGGTCATTTCATATGGGTGGATGGTGTGTTGGTCATTTCATATGGGTGGATGGTGGGTTGGTTATTTCATGTGGGTGGATGGTGTGTTGGTCATTTCATATGGGTGGATGGTGTGTTGGTCATTTCATATGGGTGGATGGTGTGTTGGTCATTTCATATGGGTGGATGGTGTGTTGGTCATTTCATGTGGGTGGATGGTGGGTTGGTCATATCATATGGGTGGATGGTGTGTTGGTCATTTCATATGGGTGGATGGTGTGTTGGTCATTTCATATGGGTGGATGGTGTGTTGGTCATTTCATATGGGTGGATGGTGGGTTGGTCATTTCATATGGGTGGATGGTGGATTAGTCATTTCATATGGGTGGATGATGGGTTGGTCATTTCATATGGGTGGATGGTGGGTTGGTCATTTCATGTGGGTGGATGGTGTGTTGGTCATTTCATGTGGGTGGATGGTGGGTTGGTCATATCATATGGGTGGATGGTGTGTTGGTCATTTCATATGGGTGGATGGTGTGTTGGTCATTTCATATGGGTGGATGGTGGGTTGGTCATTTCATATGGGTGGATGGTGGGTTGGTTATTTCATGTGGGTGGATGGTGGGTTGGTCATTTCATGTGGGTGGATGGTGGGTTGGTTATTTCATGTGGGTGGATGGTGGGTTGGTCATTTCATGTGGGTGGATGGTGGGTTGGTCATTTCATATGGGTGGATGGTGGGTTGGTCATTTCATATCGGTGGATGGTGGGTTGGTCATCACCGCATATTGCCAGGGAAATAAATATATACAGTGGTGACACCTATGGAATGGGCTGTATATTAATTCACATTAAATGAATGCTATTGTCAGAACTAAGCAGCATGGTGGATAATGTATTGGCAATAATCTCACATCAGTTGAGGGTATCGGTTGTGGTTTTTGGAGCTGTTTTGGTTCATTTAAGTTCCACACCACATATTGATGAGGTGTGGTGGTTGAACAGTACGTTTTTCTTTGAGCATTGTGTTTTTCTGAACTCGGCAAAACTTATAAGAACACTCTTAAACGATGCAGATGTAATACAGGTTAAAAGGAGCCAGTCTGTCCCTTGTTTTTCATTTATTAATATAATGTTTTTAGGACTATATTAACTATGTTGAAGGTTTACTGACAAACTCTTTAATAAGCATATAACAAAATTTGCAATTTGAAAGGTACAAATAATGACAGTAAACAAAACATGCAGTTACAAAACAAGCCATATGGGCAATATGGCCAAGTCGGGCTGAGTTAATTGCAATACCCTTTGATGTTCAATGATGTCCTATTTTCCCATGTTAACCACTGCAAACTTCCTGTTACATATTACTACGTCCGCTAATTCTGGGTTGAGGAACTGACTGGCACCGTTTAACTTGAGAAATCTTTATTGCATTGTTTATTAGCAATGAGTTAGTACTGATGTTGGAGTGGATGGGTGCTTTCAGGAGACACCGGTCTGGCAGTAGGAGTGACTCAAGTAACGACAGCCCTAGGAGGAAGAAACACAGGAAACGGAAGCACAGACATCGAGTGTCATCTGACAGTGACACAGACGACTCTGAGGAGGAAAGAGAGAAGTCAAAACATAGGCAAGTGTGGCAAAACAATGCTCAAACTGGCTGTCTCAAACAACAGGAAGATCTAGTGTACTACAGTGTTATATATATCCATTAATTTCAAGTGTAATAGTTAAATATCTTTGAAAAGATGTGGAAGTATTCCAGTAGATATGTTTAAAGAGATTCCCTCTCAGTCCTGTTTGTTGTTGTTTTTTATTGCCAAATTGTTGTAGTGATAATGACTTGTTTATGTTTTGCTTGATGTCTTCTGATGCTGATTGTCACAGATAGTTAATTGTTATCATGTTGTAGCCTTTAACTGCTGTATGGCGAATGGGTTTGGTATACTGAGAAAATTGTCCTGTATTGATTGGAGCCCCCGAGGTGTTGCGTGCATGGCCCACCAACGTGTAGATACGTCCCGACCTTCACCATTGCAATCTCCAAGTATGGATAAATAGTCAGTGTCTGGCAGCAGTGTTGCTTGTATCTGGTGTTGGCAGAAGAGTCAAGTTATTTTGACCAACGGTGGCACTAGGACTAAGAGTAGAAGGCATCTTCTCTCCACTGCGGGGTGCTCCACTAGATTTAAGTCTCCCTGGTCCAGAGGGTGTTGATACAGGTGCGCAACTGTCTGGGCAACTAAAAAAGAGTGCGAGTGAAGATGTAGGGGAAGTGTCAATGTGTAATTGTATGTTTCAGGCGGCACAACCCGAAAAAACACTCTAGAAAACACACAGACAGATCACAGTCAGATGACTCAACAGAAAGGAGACATTCGAAACATCACAAGCACAAGAAACACAAACACAGCCAATCCGGGCACAAGCACAGTCACAGGAATGGCTAAACCGTTTGCTGTATTTTTAGAGTTTTATTTTATAGTGTGTTCATCCAACAAATTTGTTGAAAGAATTGGCTGAAAGACTGCTCAGAGGAATTTAAATTGATTTTGCACCTTTTGCTGTTGAAAGGGAAACAATATTGGCTTTGTGCAAACTGAGCCTTGTCTTGTTTGAAATGTTCTTAATTTTTAATAGGCCAATGTATGCTGTAGCTGCGGTAATGTAATTTATCTGCGCATTTATAAAAAAAACAGCTATCCTACCTGTACCATGTAGTTGTAGACAGAATGTGTGTATCCGTACAAGTTACACGTGGCACACTCTTGTTGGTGACCTACTTGTCAGGCAGTCAACAGGGTCTCTTAAATTACTAGCATTTGTAGGTTATTATATCAACAATAAACGTTCGGCGTGTGTAATAAAATCGTCCAATTTATGTGAATTCTGCAAATACACGTTATTTAGAAACATTAGTTTATTTGTGGTCTCTGAAATGAGTTTGAGGATGACATTTCAAAAATTAATTAGCAATGTGAAAATCCATTGGCAACATGTGGAAATCATTATTTATGTGCTTCGTTGTTTAAACTCACTGATCGGTCAAATTTTTTGAAAAACATCAGCGGCCACTATTTCACGTAACAATACATTTACCGACTTCCGCAATGCTGACTTCCGATCAAAATCGGCGACGTAAGCACGACGTGATAATGACGTCACAAATACTTACGTTGGTTACGCTTATAGCTATGTATTATGGAGGTGATATGTGGGACAATTAAATACATGTTATAATCACCGAAAGGGACGACGTTTGTAAGGCAGCCTCATCCTTGGCGGTCTCCATGAAGGAAGATAACGTCTGCATATCACATGGTCAGGTCGACCGTGGGTCCTGTAATGAAGCAGGAACCTGATCTGCAAATCTTAGAGCAGTGGGCAAGAGGTTCAGGATGGTAATGAGACTTGCGTGTCTTCGTTCCTTTTCTTTTCTGCTGCTTTGGTTCGAAGTTGGCCATTGCACGGTGAAACGCATGGCGCCCAAGTCATTTAGTGATTTGGCGTTTTGAAGGGAAATGCAACCACTGCCACTAGTTACCTCGGGATCTTTGGCCATGGAGAAGAGAACTTGTCCGGGAGGCAGGAGTTGGACATTCTGATGCAGTGCCGGTGGCATTCCCAGCGATTGATTCAGTGCAATTATTGCTTCGATGTAACGTCCAACCATCTGTGACACATTACCTCTAGTTGTAACTATGCCGTATAATTAACTCTTGTCTTGTGTAGCGGCCTTTAACAACTTGTCTTAATCCATTGTAGGTACACATCCACACAGATTTATGAAGCTCTTTCAATATCTAAACACATTTCCTTCATTTTACAGGATTTAAACAAATGTCCACAGAAATCAGGTGTTTTTATGTTATTCGAAGATTTGCTTGTATATCTCAGTTTCAATAAATAAGTAAGTGGTTAGAAAGTGCATGTACTTTACCTAAACATATGAGGCTACTACAGAAAAGCAGCATCGTCGTTAAGAATGTGTTCTATGTTATCAAGTTTTCTCGGTTATGAATGTTCTCAGGTTTACAATGTGACATAGCATATGTAGACCCATTGCTTCTTTTGTTAAACTAGGGCACTGCTGGCCATACAGACCTAATTTGGCATCAGAGGTGTCAAAAATACCAAATGGTCTCTACGTTATTACACAAATTGCCACAAGATTTGGCTCAAACTCACAATCAACAAAATACACATTAATCGTCTCATAAAATTTAGATTTCCACCCGCCATTGACGCTCGCCACAAAAACAAACATTCACATTTAAAGGGGGGAAGAACCATATGTCTGGAGAAATTCCAGGGGAGGTAGCTACACCCCTGCCCCTCTGTTCCCGCGCCTATGCAGAGCAGATATATCGTTTCTAACAATTTCGTGTGCCACCTCTTTAAAGAGCTTAGCAATTACTACTACTCAAAGAAGCAGGTAACTGCAACTGGAACATGACACATGAAAGCCTTACAGTAATGCTATGCGATCAGGTGGCTCACAATGTTGCAACTGTCATCTCAGTTTCTAAGGTCATCATTGGGCGGGTCCAAGCAAATCTGCCGAACATCCAGCAGACACCCCTGATTCTCAGACGAGACAATATAGAAACAGCACAATCTTCAACATAGGTCATGTTCAACATAATTTTATCGGCGTCGTGGTGTTACTGTGAATGTGGCTATGTAAATCGCCAATGCGATGGGATATGAGGAGCTGGAAAACGCAGCTGGTCGTGCAGTGAAGAAAATGGAAACTTATCATGACAGCACAAGACTTCTATGCAACCCACTGAGACCTCCAAATGCAACCCACTGAAACCTCAAACTACAACCCACTGAGACCTCCAACTGCAACCCACTGAGAGGGAAGAGAGAGAAAAACATTAAAAAAAAAAAAAACCTCCAAATGCACACCCTTGATATATCACGCGGAACTAATTTTTCCTCGAAAGGCATCCTTCAGACTCATCAGCTTACGGGCCTGCGAGAGAGAGAGATAGATATATATATATATATATATATATAGTGAGAGAGGGGGGGGAGAGAAATATATATATAGAGAGAGAGGGAGAGACATATATATATAGAGAGAGAGAATGATAGAGGAGAGAGAGAGGGGGGGGGGGAGAGAGGGATATATATCGTGGAGCGTTTGTAGACATTCGTATTCCGTCGTATATTTGTTTCAAAATTCTAGCCCACAAATATTTTCTTTATGACAAAAACACCGTAAATGCAATTATGCGCGAGAATATTTGAATAGGTGTCATCCCGCAATAGTAATGTAATTCAATCTTCATATTGCTTCTCTCTCTGAGCTGATATCTAAATCATATTCAATCATTCTCTCTCTCTCTCTCTCTCTCTCTCTCTCTCTCTCTCTCTCTCTCTCTCTCTCTCTCTCTCTCTCTCTCTCTCTCTCTCTCTCTCTCTCTCTCTCTCTCAGAGACAGAGAGAGACGCAATATGAAGATTGAATTACATTACTATTGCGGGATGACACTGTAACGGTATTGCTCGTATCTATGTATTATATAACATACAAACAAGACGTCGAGAAGAATATGTTTAATACGTTATTATCTGGATACACAGCTGCACTGGACTAAATCCTAGGCTAGACTGATTCACTACACTAACAGCGGCGGCAGCGCCCACTACTCTATATGCTAATTAGAGTCCAGAGGTTGCTGCTAGGCAATCAGTCAAAATATACCCTCCCTGCTGGGCATCAGCTGGGGTATCTCGTGACATCCCTTTTTGTTTTAAATTTGTTTGTTTTGTTTTTCAGTTTTGGGATTCACATTTCGTTAATGAGCCGTCGTGGAGGCTTAATGTCAACACGATCTCGAAGTGGCATGCGTCTTGCACTTGGCTCGTCTCGCCTCGGCATAATGCCCGGTGTCCCCCGCGGCGTGTTCAGGCGAGGACACGGCGATAACTGAATGTCAACAACAACAGCCGGTTGTCGTTGACCGGTCGGCTTGGAGATCGTTGCACGGGGCACGGAATCTCCCACGTCTGGCGTTACGTTATGAGCAACAGTCGCTGAGGGCGCCGATTCGTTGGTTGCCCTCAACTGTCGTCTGTTGCGCCGATAGGTGTGTCCTTCGACATCCACGGTGTAGGATCGCTGTCCTAGTGCTCGTTTACATACACCCAAACTCCAAGTGTTGCGTCCAGGCAGTTTAATCCGGACTGCCTGTCCAACATTTAGCTCTTTCAGCGGCTTTGAGTGGGTGTCGTAATGACGTTGTTGGTACTTTCGTTTTCGTCGTTCGATTGCATCGCTGACATTTCTTCCTTGGATTTTTGGTGCAAGTAGACTGTTTCGCATCGGCAACAATGTCTTAGTCCGGCGTGACATCAAACGTTGCACGGGCGAGCTTTGCAAGCCTTTTGTTGGTGTGTTGCGCCATTCCAGAATAGCTTTCAGTGGGTCGCTTCCATCCAGTTTGGCCTTCTTGAGTAAAGCTTTAGCTATTTTCACAGCATTCTCCGCTTTCCCGTTGCTTTGCGGGTAGTGTGGGCTTGATGTTATGTGCACAAATCCCCACTTACGAGCAAATTTCGCAAATTCCTGTGACCCATACTGTTAAGCATTGTCACTGACCAGAATTGAAAGAACTCCGTGACGTGCGAAGTGTGGCCGTAGAGCATTGACAACAGCCTGTGTCGTTGTCTTCTTCAGCTCGTTGATCTCGAAGAAGGTAGTTACTGTAGTAGTCTACCATTATGACATACTGGTGTCCGTCAAGCTCAAACAAATCTGTTGCGACCTTGGCCCATGGCAGATGGGGGAACTCGTGTGTTTGCAGCTTCTCACGGCACTGTTCCGGTCGGTGTGCGTTGCAAACGTCGCACTTGCTGATGTGGTTCTTTCACCTCAGCGTTCATACCGTGCCAACAGATGACTTCGCGCGCCCTGCGCAGGCATCCCTCTATTCCAATATGGCCCTGGTGTATCAATTTCACCATTCCCGGTCACATCACATAGGGGATTACTAATCTGTCTCCCTTGAAGATTAATCCATCTTCAATTAACAGTTCATCTTTGAACTGCACGCACGGTTTTAGTGCTTCCTTACCGGTATTCGCTGCTGGCCACCCTGACTTGATGGCCTTCTCGAGTTCTCGCAACACTGCGTCTTCCTTCGTGGCGTGCTGCAGCTCGATCAATTTATCTTCAGGCAGCATGATGTTGTCGATGTACATCATCTCGTCTAAGTCGTCAACTTTATTGACATCGGCATTCGTATCTTGCCGAGTGTCTCGTTTAGCCTCCGTGTTGGACGCTTGGCTCAATGTATCTGCAACGTACATTTCTGATCCTTTCTTGTACCTCACTTCGAGTGGATACTTCTGCAGTCGTAATCTCATGCGCTGCAGTCGCTTCGGTGCCATGTGTATTTATCTCTTGAAGATAGTTTCTAGCGGCTTGTGGTCAGACTCCACGTGTACTACATCTCGACCATATATGTAGTCGTTGAACCGCTCACACGCGAACACTATCGCTAACAGTTCCTTCTCGATCTGTGCGTAGTTTTGTTCGGTATTTCTCTCACGACATCTCTTGAGGAACGCATGCAGATTGACGTCATGTTCGTCGTCGTCTTTCCCCGTGATGAGAAAATAATCTGCGATTACTTCGATGCCTTGTAATCCTTCGATGGTCTCATGCATCTTCCTCTGCCAGACTTCCGGTGTACTGGAAATGACAAATGGCATACGCTTCCATATGTAGCGTCCAAACGGCGTGTTGAATGTTGTGAGTTGGCTGGATTCCTCATCCAATTCGACCTGCCAAAACGCATGTTTTGCATCTATGACAGTGAAGACACGCGCACCGCTTAGTCGTGTGGCAATTTCCTCTATCGTTGGCATTTGGTAATGCTCTCGCTTGATAGCTCTGTTTAGACCCCGTGGATCCATGCAGATACGCAGTTTTCCTGGCTTCGACACGAGCAACAAGCTGGAAACACAATCTGTCGGTTCTCTGACTGGCGCGATGATGTCATCGTTGACCATCTCACGCAGCTCATGTTTCAGCTTGTCCCTCAGAGGCACTGGTACTCGTCGAGGGGCGTGTACGACAGGATTGATGTCTCTGTCAATCTTGATGTGGTACGGGTCTGGTAATTTTCCAAGTCCCTTGAAAACATCTGCATACTGGTGCTGTATGTCAGCGGTGTCAAAGCTAGGGATCTTCGTTGCCTGCTTTGCATCAACGTTGTTTACGCTCGGGGTCTCCGGCGATTCCTCTAATGGCCGAATGGCATCCACATCAATCCACTGCAGCGCACCGATGCCAACGCATGCCTGGCGGCTGAAAAGCGGTTGGCGGTGTTTAAGGCTCATCACTTTGAAGTGCAGATTGTGTTTACGGCCGTTTCTGTGGACTTGAAGTGTTGTGATCCCCATCACTTTAACTTTCGTCCCCCCATACACAGTCAGTGTGTCTGTGACTCGTGTCAGATTCTGCAAGTTAGTATCTCCTGCAGCTAACTTATAGTCACTCAGCGGCAGGATGTTACATTGGGATCCGGTATCGCACTTGAACTGCACCTTGTGCGACCCGATAGCAAGCGTTATGTATCCAGCGTCCGTCTGCCGTCCGTCCACACGGTTAACTGAGTGTGGAGTAGCTGAATCGTCTATCAGACTACTCACACCATATTGTTCTGTCCCGATTGTTTTGACGTCTCTTCTGACTTTCAGTTTGCGACACTTAACGGCGAAGTGGTTCAGGCCCTGGCAGACTCTGCATTTTTGTCTCCAGGCAGGACATTTGCCTCTTTCATGTGTCTTTCCACAAAACGAACAGTTCACAGCTGTGCTTGTTTTCGCGTGCATTTTTTTCTCGAGGTCTTGCGCGATCTGCCTCGCTGCCATGCTTTGCGAACAGCCTCGTTCTTGTGTTTGTCTTCATCGAGTGCACATCTACGTCACCGACGGAATTCCATGCCTTAGCTCGTTCAGCTTTCACTTCCGAATTTCTGATGATGTCTAAGGCTTTCTCCAGCGTTACGTCGCGTTTTTCGAGGAGTTGATTTCGGACTCTCTCGTCTATAACACTCAAAACAAGTTGGTCACGGTAAATTTCATCCGTCGTGATCTCATCGAACGCACAGTTTGTTCCGATTCGTTGCAGGTCGTTATACCACGTCATTACATCTTCCCCAGCCCGCTGTTTACGAGAATGAAAGATGTGTCTCTCATACGGTATGTTCACCCTTGACGTACAGTAGTTCTCGTACATTTGTAGAACTGGTTCTACTTCGTAGCGATGTGCAGGATCATTCCACGGGTGATTCTGCCAGATGTCTTTCGCATCCTGGCCGATCACTGACAACACGTACTCACGCGTTTCCGTTGTGTCTTTTCATCCAGATCTGTGGCGACTTCATGTTCTATCCATGCGCTTTTCCATAGACATTCGCAGCAGCAGCTACACTAACAGCGGCGGCAGCGCCCACTACTCTATATGCTAATTAGAGTCCAGAGGTTGCTGCTAGGCAATCAGTCAAAATATACCCTCCCAGCTGGGCATCAGCTGGGGTATCTCGTGACAGACACCTCATCAAATATTCTCGCGCATAATTGCATTTACGGTATGTTTTTGTCATAAAGAAAATATTTGTGGGCTAGAATTTGAAACAAATATACGACGCAATACGAATGTCTAGAAACGCTCCACGTGCTTTCTGCAACCCCTCCATGTACAAATGCATGGTTGGTTTGGTGGGTTATGTTTTTTGGGTATATTTTATATTATTATGATTAGGTTGAGGGATAGGGTTAGATTGTAGGTACTTTTGACAAGATTCACATTGTTTGTGTGGATTTGTACGCGGAGGGTTGCAGAAAAACGCGCTCCTTTTGCTAGGTAAAGGGTAACGTGCGTGCACGTGCTGGTTGCAGCACCTAACATGTTATTCCATCCATTCGCTAGGTGATCTGTAGCGTTTAAATAACACGCTAGAGGGGGACACTAAACATGTTCCATCGTTTTCACGGGAATAATGTCGTTACATCAATTTACAATGTAAATAGATAGATGATTGACAAACGCAAACGTTGCATTTTGCAAATATAAGTATACTAGCAAGGGCCATTTGCGAATGAAATCATGAATGTTGATGTTGAATTCCACATTCGTAATAGTTATCCATGGAGCAGACTGCCAGCGAATGTACGACAGGTAAGATAAGATTTGCAAAACGATACGCTCGCTCACTCACTCACTCAGTCACTGACGATGACACTCGGACAATCCGTGCCGTGGTCAGTGTCGCTGTCAGTATCACTGACCAGCTTGTTTGAATAAGCTTAAATTGTCTAGTTCATGTACGCAGACCCAACACATTATCATTCTATGAACACCACACTGACAATACAGTCAGACACCAGCTGTTGACAAGTGTTGATCTGATCCCAGGCATAAATATATATTCATCACTTGCTTTGCCATTGCTATTGGGCCATGGCATTGCCATTGATTGGGCCTGGCTTCGGCTTCACTTCAGACTCAGTCCCTTCACAGACACTGTCTCAGTGTCTGTGTCTCGAGTAAAGATTCAATTGACTTAGCTAGAACACCAAGTTAAGTCTTGTTGATAATACATAACGATTCCCATCCAAGTATCAAATTTGTGCAGCAAACTGGTAGAAAAGTTGTTTTCAATGAAGTACATAACAAATTATGGATATTGACTGACAAAAATCCAAATCTCCAAAAGCCTGAAAAGGTGTCAGCTGTCTAAAACTGCGAACCGTTGTGTACAAACTAGATCGCTCTGTTTGTTACATGGCCTGTACAAAAATAGACAGTGTATTAAAATAGCCTAATGGTGTCTCTTGATTTCATTGACACTTATATTGGATGATACAAATTTACCACTATATACATGTGGATAAGAAATGCATGTATGCATATAATTGTGTATTTCTATATGTCCAGTCAAAGGTGCACTGCCATGGCATTGTATGATCTACATAGATATATTTCAACATGACTTGGGTAGAAACTAAACTGTGACCAGGATAAGAAATCATATAAAGACCTAGTAATTGACTAGAAACCACTAAGTTTGTTAACAACATTAAAATGCAACAAACTACCGGTAGGCACTGATCCATTGCGTGTGGGGGTCATGTGGGTGGGGGTAAACACCCCCTTGTTGTGCTGTCAGGGGGACCAATTTGAGGATTTTTGTGAACCTCAACGTCCTAAAGCCAGTCAAGGGTTTGGAGGTTTGTGGTTTGTTTGGGGGGAGGGGTGCAATTGATTCTTCAAATGGGTGTCCTGTGTTGGTCAAATCCTAGATCCACACTGAGAGATTGTACAGACAGTATTGATAAAGTAAACTTAGACACAGTGTGTGTGGCTGAGTGGCTCTGACTTGTTACGTGTGCTCTGCACGATGATGTCTTTTTGCAGAACCTGGGCAACTCACAGCGAGAATATGAAAAGGCAGTTGTTAATTTCAGTGTAAAGAATCAACTAAGATACAAAGGAAACTTAGGTATGTATCCCATATTTATTTTGCGTTTAAATGTTTGCTGTCGAGTAATTTATAAGTAATGTGTACAGAGTTTAACATATTGACTAAGTACTGTAGCAGACTGATAGTTTAATGGCAAGTTATCAAGGTTCCACATGTGTGTGTGTGTGTGTGTGTGTGTGTGTGTGTGTGTGTGTGCAGAATATAATTTCAGATCTGGTTATTCAGTTATTCAGACTAAGTAGACAATGATGTACACACTGCCATGTTCAGTTTTCACTGTTACACCGACTGTTAAGTTGATGGTAAGAATAGCCATGATTTGAGTAATGTGGTAAATAAATAATGCTATGTCAGGTGTGATTAGATATGGGTTAACGTGATTAAACCAGTACAGGTGTGATAAGGTTATATCAGTCGGTGTGGTTATGTTGGTAAGCATTTGTGATAAGATGAAGGGTACACGAGTAAGCATTATGTTGTAAATAACAGACTTGGGTGATTAGGGGACATTTACGCCATGATAGATCTATGTAAAGGTCAGGATAGACCTGTATAATTAGGTTAGGACAGTTGAGCCATGTGCCAGGTGTGATTAGTTCAGTACAGGTGTGATTATGACAGGTGTGATTATGACAGGTGCAGTTAGACAAAATAGATTCACTATATATATATAATATAATTTTGATTAAGACACATACTACTAGATGAATACAAGTGTGTAGACAAGGTGTGACTAGACCAGGTGTGTCAGACTGAGCCTGACATTTGACTTCAGTGAGACACATGACCTAGACTAGATGGTGTGATGTGGTTCCAGTGAGACACGTGAAGAAGGATGAACAGAAGTATTATGAGGAGTTGCTGCGCTACAGCCGGGAGCACCTCATGCTCTACCCCTATCACCTGTCTGACGTTCTGGTGAAGGGGCTGCGAGTCACACCCTTCTCGTACTACATCAGCATCACCTGTGACATCATGATGCAGGAGAAGAGTTACGATGCCCTCCCAAACTTCACCGCCGCCGACTGCAAGTTCTCTTTGCTTTTTAATTTCAAGATTCAAGTTTTAGTAACTTCATTGTCCAATTAAAACATTGCATTAAAAACGGAAATTTTATTTATCCAGACAGATTACAATTTGTTTTCACATATATAATTACAGTATATTACTGTACAATATATATACAATTAATAAATTATATATCCATTACATTATATTTGTTTGGATAAATAAAATTTAGAAACATCATTATATATTTCCCATATTTTCATTTTTGTGGCGAATAAATAATTACCACAAAGATAAAAAAATATTTAAAACAGTGCATCATAGTATAAAAATTATTTGGTTTATGTTAATTCGTGAAAACATAAACAAAAAAGTGTAAAGAAAATCAATGGTTTCGTGTTAGGATTGAACCGGCGGTGCCCAATTGTAAAATAAATGACAAGAAACCAACGCGTTTACCAACTGAGCTTGCAGCACCGACAGAAATTCGCTGACTGATTTAAGTTGTTATGATAAATTGTACAACTCCTCCTTATATCGATATTCTAGTGATATTATGAGATTACACACGTTACTTTCTGTAGCTGGATACAATATATGTTTGTTATGTATGTATATTGATGTAGATTATCTCCCGTTGGTTGCATTCGATATAATTATTCTGAAAATGAGCCCAAGCTCGGCAAAACCTAGTCGAGTTGTAGGCTCATTCGCATTCATTGTTTTGAATAAAATTTGATTCATGTCGAACCGTAAGATAACTGCTTGTTCCTCTATGATGACTAGTGTTTGTATTACATCGGAATATTGCACAGTAACTCATTCTGACGCTCTTTGCGACCCGAAAGCTATCCTTGTAAACATGCTCTGAATACATAGAAAGGGTCGGCCTGATGCAAGCATGGGTCATATGTGACGTCACATCTCGGCATCCCAAAATGCACGCCAAAAATATGCATATTCGAAATTGTCCGGCTGCACAGAATAAAATGTGGAATTTATAATTAATAGAATTTTTGATTTTTTTGGCTTGGTGGACTGGACATGGAAATAGATAGCAGGATGTAATATAATATGAATTCTAGCAATAGATGTTTTTATTCCCTTTAAGTTGTATGTTTGTAGGGTAAATGTTTTCTGCTGGGAGAGTAAATGTTTCCCATTATAAAGGTAAATGTGATATCTACAGAGAGGGTAATGTTATCTACAGAGAGGGTAATGTTATCTACAGAGAGGGTAATGTTGTTTTTATTCCATTTTCTTGTTGTGATTCAAGCATGTTGCCAGTACTGTATATTCAGTGTATTGTATCTTTGTCATACTCTGCAGCAGTGTTAAATGTTCTTGTGTTGTGTTTCGTTCTGTGTCAAAGTCATAACACCCACCCACTGTGGTTCAGGTCTGCGACTCCTTGGCATTGGTCGCAATCAGTACATTGACTTGATGAATGAGTGCCGGTCATCCAAGGTACGTCCTTCTGTGTTTCCGAGTGGACCGGGGGGGGACTGAATTGTGAACATAACAAGATGATACAGTAAAAAGCATTGTTGAATTTGTTTCTCGACTTAAATTATGAACGTTTAGTAAAGTACTCTAAAATATTTCTTGACACAAGTTTGCTACTGCTGTTTAACCTTACTTTCAAATATGCCTGTCCTCCAGATGGCACCACATACATACAGATGCAGAAGATGGTTTCCCGAAGTATTCGTAGCTCGTGTTTCTTATGATGCAAACTATAACAGTTTTTTTCGCAACAGACGTTATGTAAAACAACCCCAACTGACCAGTGGACAGTTTATGTAGTATGGAACAATAACTGAAAATAAGTGCAGCATTGCAAACCATCTGTTAACGCCCTTCTGGTGTCCAGTATGAACCATGAAATTGGTCAGAATTTTACCTTGTGGGAATTTCAAAAAGAAACACTAAAGGCATTACCCCCTGAAAGTTTGTCAGTTGAGATGAGGAGGAAACATTTAGAGTTGCTTTCTGAGATTGTCAATCTTTAAAATACAAATTTCCAATGGATCAACATGGTCCATATGTAACATGGTCCATATGCTATATAATATATATATATATATTATATATATATCAGTGACAATAATATCACTTTCCTCAACCCCATAGAAACTTTTATATACACATGCCATACATTTAGTATTCCGTTGGACGGACATGATTACCGGTAATTTAGCTATTTTTTGTTAATAACAAAAAAAAAAAAAATTTATAATGGTATTTTTCACTCAGAATGCAACTTTAATATACACTTACACACATAGATGCACTAGCACATTCATAGTTGCATTTATGAGTTAAATGGTGCACTGACTGCTGTATGTGTAGAAGTTCTTCTGGAAGAAGTCGGTGCGTGAGTTGCTGCCCCCTCAGCCCGTGGAGTCCGTCACGCTGGAGCCATCGTGGGTCGCCCAGGCCGGCTACATCACAGAGGACGACGTAAAGGTATCTTTTTAAACATTAAAAAAATTGTCATCTAAAGCTTTACACTCCATGTGATATGTGGACTAGGAAGCCTTAGGTTTATCGAGAGTCCAACAATTTTCCACCTACATGTAATCCACCCTCATCAGATGTCTATTAATTCTGTTTTTAATCATATATTGGAAGAGTTAACACAATCATATAATTTATTCCAGTTATTTATTATCCTCTGTGAAAATGAGTACTTTCATATCTAACCTGCACTGTTCTTTAACTAATGTTACACTATGCTCTACTGCTTTCTTTAGCAAAATGTTTCACATATTCAGAGATTGGAAAAAAACTTGGTATGCCACCGGGTCCATTCTCACATAACTAATATATATATGTTTACACAAACCTGCGCACTTTTACAGAGAGTTTAAAAATAAATATCTATTGTTAACAGTTACATGATTAACAGTGCATTGTTCAGTTACAGTTTTGACGTAGGTTGCCATTGATGGCCACTATAGCATGAACAATCGTGATTGATTTGTGAATGAAATTTACTGTTGTTGTTGATGCTGTATTTAATTTATACACTACTATCCATGCAAATGTAGTTGATGTGTATTACAGATATGTTCGAATGCCGAGAAGAAGATGATAGACATGATCATAGACAAGGGTCCACAGCTTGCCGGACGATTCAACAGCACCTTTCTACACAGTGGGTCACTTTACTCATTTCATCACATATATCGCCTTCTCTCTCTCTCTGTCACCCAAATGTAGGAACAGTCACCACTCACTTTATATCAGGGTTACACTGCTGTAGTAAGTCAACTGGTGACAGCGAGCCATTCAAAACAAATACTGAAACTATACAGTTTAATCAAGTTTGTTTCTAAATTTGATGCCTCGGACAGTTGATTATTCACTGTGGAAGATCTGTGTGCATTGTCTGAAGTCTGGTCCATCTTATTACCTGTAGATGATATTAACAGTGTGGTTCTTATCACTTTACATTGTGTGTGTGTCCGACTTCGTCCATATTCCTTCCATTGCTAGCCGGGTCATGCTGTCCAATCATGTGCTTGTCTGTCCCTTTCTATGACATCTTTGTTATAACATCTTACCAATTTCCAGGTAATGTTTGTGATCTTCGTCCATATTGTGTTTGCCGCTTCATTGTTAACAGCCTACTTCCATTTATTTCATCCCACCCATACTTTTGATGATGCAATTTACTTGTATTGTCATTAGACCACATGTTTGTTTTCAGCCTTTTTTGTTTACTGTCGTCACGTGGAAAGTTCATCTGAATAACGTACACCCGGGTATGCCAAAATGACAATATTTTTAATGGTTTATATCCTGTCCTGTTTGGCAGTATTCGTGTGTGTTTAACTTCTGTTTTATGTTGTAGGTCTATACAGAAAGGGGTTGGTTTACTTGGACGTGCCTGTCGCTGATGATGACTATATTATTGGTGAGTAGCACAGAGCATGTATAATAACATACTCTGTTTCATTACCACAGTCATCTCGTGTCAGAGTAAATTTATTATATGAAGTCCAACAAATATTCTTGAGAATTGTATGACAAATTTGAAGTTTGTCATTTCCATTTGTAGAGAAATTGTTAAATTGTCACTTATTTATCTTTGAAGTAGTACAGCACCCTTGCTGCATTTTCTTCTGGTATTAACATACCTTTCTATTGGTTTGAAATCAACTGAAGTTGTTGCAGTCGTGGACAACTAAAGAACTGTGACGTGTTAAAGTAAATAATGATTTGATATTTTACATTGATCTCTGATGGATCCACCTTCAGGTATACATTCACTAAGCATCATGTAGAGTTTCTTTAAGAGCAAGCCATCTTACCACCGGAAAGTACTGCTCAAACGTTTGTTGGAGGCCAACAAATCTGTTACATCAACCTTGTTAACATCAACTGTTAATTCGTATAGATATGAATAGACCGAGAGCATGACCCATATCGAATTCAACCACACTGCGTCAGTGCCTGTTGCAGATAGTAGCTTGGATATATTTATAAATGCATGTTTACTGTTTGTAAGCCAGCCAAGACTGACGTGGTGTTGGTGTTTCAGTACCCCCCTTGGAAGGTTTTGTCATGAACCGAGTTCTGGGCGATTATTTTGAGACACTGCTCTACAAAATATTTGTGTCGATTGATGAACATACGACTGTAGCCAAGGTGAGACAATTGCAATGGCACTGATTATACTTATTATATACTTACACCCCTTTGTACATAGATTTGGTAGGGCCTACATAAGCACTTGTAACACCTTTATGGTTATATACTAACAAATATACCTGATAACTGGTGACATCTGGTATATGCATATTGACTCTATAGTCGCCAGATTACTTGAAAATTAATTATATTAGTCAATGTATGATAGTTTTAGTTTCACCTGATTTTGTTTAGTGATAATTATTCCACAATAGCAATAATAATAAATGCATCCTATGTGATTGAACAGTTCATCTTAGGTATGTTGTGTCATTCTTATGCAGTGATATAATTATTCTCTGACAAACTGTACTTATATGTGTGGTTGACCCCATCATTATGTTTCAGTTGGCAAGTGTCCTGGAAATTGACCTACAACTTGTGAAGGTCAGTTCTATCTCTCCAGTTGATAAGCCACAACACATAAGGAATAATGTTTTGCCTCATTTTTGCCCAATCAAATATATTACATGTTGTAATATGTGAAATATTTGTGTATAATTAGCATTATATTTATTACCGTGACTCAGTGATCAAGTTCATTGAATTGAATGTTGTTGATATCAGCAACATGTATAGTTTTAGTAACTTTCCTTGTAATACCCCTGTTTGCATACATAGATCTGTTACTACAGTCTAGTTTGTGATTTAGAATACACGTGACAGGCCACAATGTTTCACACCGTAAGGTACATTTCACAAAAGTGAAGAAAGGCCAAAATACATTCGCTGGAGTGAAAGTATTAACAACAAACAGCTTACTACCAGTTTCAGTAATGCAGTTCGAATTATTATATCGAAGAAGTGTTTTTCATGCATGTTTTGGGTGAATGGTATGTAAATACCTAACTTTAATGTCATCTGTCTCAAAATTCTTCAACCACCCATAAATTCGCAACAGATTGACTAACATGGATGACACTGGTACAATTATAAAACTGAAATGTTCTCCTTTAACACGATGCTGATAATTCCATGCTGCCAAAATGTACCTTAAGGTCTGAACTGTCGCGACCTGTCGTATGTGACCATTGTTTGGTGTACCCACCTGACAGAAGCTACTGTTAGCTATCAGATTACACCTGTATCATATGAAAGCATGTCTACTGTTTACATACCAGTATTACTGACTTAGAAACTTAGACGTGGGGAACAGACCCTTAGCCAGAAATAAATGTGCGCCAGTCTTGAATTAATCGCGAACAGCTTGCGTGGCAGCCAGTCACGTCAATCTCATCCATTATTGGCAAGTGTAGTTGTTTCGGTGACAAACCAGTGTCATTTGAGCCATTTATTTAATTAACATTGATCCACTTCATTTGTTTCACTGCCATTTGTGCCAGTGACAGTCGTTAATGTGGGCCCCTAGACTTGGAACTATTAGTTAATCTAGTGCGCAGCTGGCCCCCTCTAAATTCCGCATGTCTTATCAGTTGTAATTACCCGTCTTGGCTAGTCATCTGCCAGTCTTGAAGACAGGCAGACGGATCACTGGCTAAGCCCCTGATAAGGCATTGCGTGATTGTAGAATGCTGTCTCACTCTACCGTCGTCTCGGGTTCGCGAAGAAGAAGGGCGAAGACACGTCACAGGACGACTACCACTCCACCTGGCGGCTACGAAACAAACCAAGCAAAACGTCAGTTCAACTTTGTCGCCTGCTAAGTATCTGTAGCTGTTGTACTAGTAGGCTATCATTTTGTATGTTTTTAGTATGCTGACAATCCAAAACATTATTACTAAATAAATGCATGCACAGTTGTGTCTAACAGCATGCTGTGAAAAGTAGTAGCTGTTTAATAGAATTGTAATAAATGACTCATTACATTACTGCAGACCTTTGTTGTATTTGTTGTATAACCGTGTGTTTTATACTTGCTTTTTTAATTTCATGACAAATTAGAAATATGTTGCAGGTAAAAAATGCTTACAGACAGTAGAGTGTCCAGTCCTTAGGACTGCTCAGAGCACTTAATATTTCACATCCTGGCATACATGCTCTTACCAACACAAATTTAACTTCTCTGGGAAGCATTCGGCCATGCTGCAGTTACTGCTCAAAGGCAATTCATTCACATATTTCCACCACTGTCACATCTGATGCTTAAAAACTATGCCACTTTACCCCAATCTGAACTGTGTTCTTCTTTCAGACCAACACAAGACCAGTTACTTATAGACTGGACAACAACAGTCACTGACCAGTCCCCAAGTACTGATCACAGCAGTTCACCAGACAGCTCAAGTACAGACGTCACATCAGGTAGTGACCAGCATGTCATGAGGCTTGTCTTTAAGGTTTCATCGTGTTCATTCCTTATTGTTTTCTAGGTGGTTCTTCGAGAGCAACTATCAAAGACTTAGAGGAGTCTCCTGACACCTATTTTTGCAATTACACACCTAGTGGTGTCTAATGATCCGTGTCTATCTCTCACTATGTATGCTATGTGGTGTCTAGTGATCCGTGTCTGTCTGTCACTATGTATGCTATGTGGTGTCTAGTTATCCATGTCTGTCTCTCACTATGTATGCTATGTGGTGTCTAGTTATCCATGTCTATCTCTCACTATGTATGCTATGTGGTGTTAGTGATCCATGTCTATCTCTCACTATGTATGCTATGTGGTGTCTAGTTATCCATGTCTATCTCTCACTATGTATGCTATGTGGTGTCTAGTGATCCGTGTCTATCTCTCACTATGTATGCTATGTGGTGTCTAGTGATCCGTGTCTATCTCTCACTATGTATGCTATGTGGTGTCTAGTGATCCGTGTCTATCTCTCACTATGTATGCTATGTGGTGTCTAGTTATCCATGTCTATCTCTCACTATGTATGCTATGTGGTGTTAGTGATCCATGTATATCTCTCACTATGTATGCTATGTGGTGTCTAGTGATCCGTGTCTATCTCTCACTATGTATGCTATGTGGTGTTAGTGATCCATGTATATCTCTCACTATGTATGCTATGTGGTGTTAGTGATCCATGTCTATCTCTCACTATGTATGCTATGTGGTGTCTAGTGATCCGTGTCTATCTCTCACTATGTATGCTATGTGGTGTCTAGTGATCCGTGTCTATCTCTCACTATGTATGCTATGTGGTGTCTAGTGATCCATGTCTATCTCTCACTATGTATGCTATTTGGTGTCTAGTGATCCGTGTCTATCTCTCACTATGTATGCTATGTGGTGTCTAGTGATCCGTGTCTATCTCTCACTATGTATGCTATGTGGTGTCTAGTGATCCGTGTCTATCTCACTATGTATGCTATGTGGTGTCTAGTGATCCGTGTCTATCTCTCACTATGTATGCTATGTGGTGTCTAGTGATCCATGTCTATCTCTCACTATGTATGCTATGTGGTGTCTAGTGATTCGTGTCTATCTCTCACTATGTATGCTATGTGGTGTTAGTGATCCATGTCTATCTCTCACTATGTATGCTATGTGGTGTCTAGTGAGTGATCACCGTGTCTATCTCTCACTATGTATGCTATGTGTGTGCTAGTCTGATCCATGTCTATCTCTCACTATGTATGCTATGTGGTGTCTAGTGATCCGTGTCTATCTCTCACTATGTATGCTATGTGGTGTCTAGTGATCCATGTCTATCTCTCACTATGTATGCTATGTGGTGTCTAGTGATCCGTGTCTATCTCTCACTATGTATGCTATGTGGTGTCTAGTGATCCATGTCTATCTCTCACTATGTATGCTATGTGGTGTTAGTGATCCATGTCTATCTCTCACTATGTATGCTATGTGGTGTCTAGTGATCCGTGTCTATCTCTCACTATGTATGCTATGTGGTGTCTAGTGATCCGTGTCTATCTCTCACTATGTATGCTATGTGGTGTTAGTGATCCATGTCTATCTCTCACTATGTATGCTATGTGGTGTCTAGTGATCCATGTCTATCTCTCACTATGTATGCTATGTGGTGTCTAGTGATCCGTGTCTATCTCTCACTATGTATGCTATGTGGTGTCTAGTGATCCGTGTCTATCTCTCACTATGTATGCTATGTGGTGTTAGTGATCCATGTCTATCTCTCACTATGTATGCTATGTGGTGTCTAGTGATCCGTGTCTATCTCTCACTATGTATGCTATGTGGTGTCTAGTGATCCGTGCCTACCCACTGAAAAGTTGCCAACAATTAACCTGGCAACCATCAAGTTAAAAAACAACAAATTATAACACCAAAAAATTAAGAATGCCATATTTGCATTAACCAGTTTTAAGGGGTAAAAGTTTTAATAATAGTACAATGCTGTCAAAACTAGATCTAATTAAGAGACAGAATGGTAAAACCAATATGTTTTCTTATTTTGTTGATGCTTATTTATTTTGTTATTTGTTGGTGCATATGCTGGTCTGCAATTATAGATAATAAGTTATAAAAGGATGCACAATTGCATACAGTAGTCATTATAGATGACACATTATTACCAGGCTAACTTTTCATGCTGAAGATGGAATGCCACTGAAGACTGTTACAAACAACGAGTTGCATTAATAATGAGTTATGATGTTGCAGAGATTGCCAGTCTCCCCACAGAACGCTCCAAGAGAATCGCCTTCCTCTTTGACTCCACCCTCACGGCGTTCCTCATGATGGGCAACCTCTCTCCAGTGAGTAGTACCTGGGTTCTGGCTCCAGATGTCTCATTAGATCAGGCCAGTGATTTCTAGCAAACGATTGTGTAGGTTGGTCGCTAGGTGGCATAAGGTGGTACTTGTTTATTTTGTCACTTCGTGATTCGAAATCATTTTTGCAATTTAACGTTTAATTTTGTCTGTGACGCTAGTGTAGAATTAGTGTCAACGTATTGCACTGTTTGCTTAAACAAACATTTTATAAATTGTCACCACCAACGCTGTTAAATCTTGTACTTAAATTAGTTGGGCGATAATACAGGTCGATTTGATTTTCGCGCTAGCAGGCTTACGTACACAACATACTAAGGTAGGGGCAGTCCCCTTATAAACTATATACTAACAGGCCTTTTCAACAAGAGTTTCTTTTTAAACGTCTTGTTACTTTGCACAGGCCTGCTGAGCGCGAACAATCATATGACCTGTAATATTGCCATTGATTATCGCCAACCCACTCTTTAATAACCTAGAAATTTACATTATTTTTAGTATAATTATACAGTTTTAGAATATTTTATTATTTTCAATTATTTATTATTTTTATGAGACATTATAATTTTATTCTTCACCATTTCGAGGAAAGACAATGTCACCAGCATTTTTATTGTGTGTTTTATTTTTATCCTGTTCTGCTGCTTCGAGAGGTCACGATTTTACCACTTAGTCCCCAACGGTCGGCTGTCATTTTAACAGTTTCTCAATACATGAGAACACAACATTCCTTGTCACATCTTCACAGTTTGACATGTCTTAATCTTTGCTTTAATAGAAAGTTACTGCCAATCCCCCGCTCTAAGCCAACATTTAAATTGGCAATTATTTTACTATTAGCAGGAGATGTAAGTCTTAATACTGGACCTGCTATCAGGCGCAATATTCGAGTAGTCACCACTAACGTTCGATGTATTCGATACAAAACAGCCTCGCTTACCGATTTATTAACTTCCAAGACAATAGACATCCTAGCAGTCACTGGCTCAGACCACATGACACAGCTGCATGCATTGCTGACATTTCTCCTTCCAGTTTCACCTTCCATCATCGCCCACGTTCAGTTGGGCGAGGTGGTGGTGTTGGATTTCTCGTCTCAAAACAGTTCAAAGTTAATTTGCATTCAAACCCTGATTACTCCAGCTTTGAGGCCATCTGTGCCGAAATTTCCGATTCATCTTTCTCTGCTTATTTTGTGTGCATTTATCGCCCTCCAGGACACCCTGCCCATTTCTTTGAAGAATTCCAGGATCTACTTGAAAATCTGGCAACTATTTATTCAGAATTTTATATACTCGGTGATTTTAATCTTCATCTGGACACACCTTCATCAACAACAAGTACATTTAATGACATTCTGGCATCCTATGACATGAAACAACATGTTACCTTCTCAACACACATACATGGCCACTGGCTCGATCTCTTAATCACCCGCTCAGATTGTAACAATATTCAGACACCTACTGCTTCAGATGGTTTATCAGACCACCACACTGTCATTGCTGATCTCAAAGTTCCTAGAATTCCCGTAGAGTCCAAAAACAAAGTGTTTTACCGACCGATCCATAAGATTGACATTGCCGCATTAATGACAGACATCCTTAAATCCGACCTCATCAGTAAACCCAAAGAACATCTGTCAGATCTGTGTCGACAGTACTGTCAAGTACTCGAAGATTTACTTAATAAACATGCACCCCTAAGATCTAAATATGTGTCCCAAAAGCCACATGCTCCATGGATGACTCCTGAAATTCTACAATCTAAAAAGCGCCGGCGCTATCTTGAACGTGTATGGCGCAAATCATGCTCGCCTTTGGACAGATCACGATATTCTAAACAGTGTCACTACTGCAACAGACAAATGGCCAAAGCTAAATCAAATTATTACACAAACATGGTCTCGAGTAACTCTAATAACCCACGTCAGCTGCATAAATCATATTTTACATAGACGGCCGCCTCCATCTCTACCTAGTCATGTGTCAGTCAAATCTCTGTGTGACTCGTTTTCTAGTCATTTCAAAGATAAAATAAGTCTTATACGTTCTGCTTTTCCATGTCACACTTTAAGTACTGTAAATGTGGACTCCCCACAAGTAAATTCTCCACTTGTATTGTTTGAGCCAGCCACAGTTGATGAAGTGAGGAAAACAATAATGTCCTCCCCAAATAAGTCATGCGATCTCGATCCATTACCAACCATACTACTAAAAGCATGTCTTGACTCTTTACTTGGTACAATAACGAATATCATAAATTTATCACTAAGTTCGGGTAAATTCCCAGATGATTTTAAACACGCACATGTAAATCCTGTTCTCAAGAAGACTTCTCTGCCAAAAGATGATTTCAAAAATTATAGGCCAATTTCTAATCTTAGCTTTATTTCTAAGATACTTGAGAAAGTCGTAGCAAGCCGTCTAAGGCGTCATATTAGCTCAACTTGTTTATCCAGTGTGTTCCAATCAGCATACAAACAATTTCATTCTACTGAGACTGCTCTCCTAAAAGTACCCAATGATGCTATATTAAACATTGATAAAAGCAAAGTAACTGCACTTACCTTGCTTGATCTGTCTGCCGCCTTTGATACCATTGATCACAACACTCTTGTCAAACGTTTATCAATGTGGTATGGCATATCTGGCACAGCTCTCACCTGGTTTTCTTCATATCTAACCAATAGACATCAATGTATAAAGATAGATAATTACTTTTCAACCTCACTCCCCACTTCATGTGGCATTCCCCAGGGTTCCGTTCTTGGGCCTTTGCTTTTCACTCTCTACACTATGCCACTCAGCTCTGTAATCCAAAGTCATAACTTGGATCATCACCTTTATGCAGATGACACACAGATCTACATTTCCTTGGCCACGCCCGATACAAGTCATTCTCTAAACCGACTCAACGATTGTCTCCAAGATGTTTTTCATGGATGACCGATAGTAAATTAAAGTTAAATGCAGACAAAACTGAATTCCTCATCATTGGTACTCCAATGCAGCGAGGTAAACTAAATGACTTTTTTCCAACATGCATCCTGAGTCAAACTATCACACCAGCAGCATCAGTACGGAATCTAGGAGTGACCTTTGATTGCGACTTCAATTTCAGACAACACATATCCCAAACGTGCCGTTGCTGTTTTTATCATATCCGTGATCTTCGCCGCATTCGCCGACATATGTCGCTTTCTGTCGCTAAGACTATCGCAACAGCTCTTGTTAGCAGCAGATTAGATTATTGCAATTCCCTCCTTCATAATATTGCTATCAAGGATATTGCAAAACTACAACGCGTCCAAAATTGTTTAGCAAGGGTAGTCACACAATCTCCTCGATTCTCCCGCTCAGTGCCACTTCTAAAATCACTGCATTGGCTCCCCGTGCGATATCGCATTATGTTTAAGATCTGCACAATCACCTACCAAGCCCTTTCATCCAAACAACCTAGTTATTTACACTCAATGCTCACACCAGCCAGACAAGCCAGACAACTTTGGTCGTCTAGTTCGAAGTTGCTATCTGTTCCTAGAGTTAAGACAAAGGCTGGAACTCGAGCTTTTTCAGTTGCCGCGCCAACTATATGGAATTCGCTTCCCGTTAATGTTAAATTAGCAGAAAATATTGTTACATTTCGTCGTCACCTCAAAACCTATCTTTTCAATATCGCCTATCCTCCCTAGCTTCCTAGCACATCCATCCATTTGTTGACGAATTTCGCCTAGCACACGAGTACGAGAATGCTTAATCCTTTGGTTTTGGTGCGCCATTGAGCTCGGATTGTCTGAGGATATTGGCGCTTAAGAAGTTATTTATTATATTATATATATTATTATATATTATATATTATTTTTATTATATATTATATTATTATATAAATAATCAAAGAGGTCTTCAGTCTTCATGTGGTATCTGACTATATTTGAGATAATGTATGTGCGTGTGCGCGCGGTGTGCACGCATTGTGTGTGCACGGTGTGTGTGCACGGCAAACCTGGGTTCAATTCACTTTTATCAATTCCAATTCACGTGTATTTACCAAGAATCAATTCCAATTCTATTCATTTTTATTCAGTGCCATTTCAATTCTAATTCAAATTAGCAAAATAGCTGTTTTGTTGTGACTAATTAAGTTTCTGCACACTTATGTGCAATGAAAGTGCAGTGAAAATCCACTGAAGCAAACAATAGTCCGTTAATTTGTTTAATTACGCACTTAGACTTACTGGTTAATGGGTTAGTTTAGGCCATTGGCCTTTGTTAGACACCCATATCCTAGGTTTTCCCAGCATATGCCAGGAAGTCTATACTAAAATGCCTGCTGAAGAGACAATTCTAAGCAGCCCCTGTATGCCAAGTACTGCAATCTGAGTGATATTAAGGGTGATGTTCACCCCCGCTGCAAACAGTAATTTTGGTCTGTGGTGGACAATTAGCAGTGATTCCAATTAGCACTTAGCAGCTATGGAAGGAGGGAGCAGAGAACTGCTACACAAAGAATTGCAGCCCATGTTTTGTCTGGTGATAAATCCTTTTCTGCCTGTAAATACTGGTAGTTCTGCTGTTGCTTGTTTTAGTTTGGTCTTTGACAATTCCAATTCAGTTCCAATTCAATTCCAATTCAATCTGTTTTGGTTTTATTCAATTCAAATTCATGCATTTTGTTGATCAATTCAATTCCAATTCAATTAAGAATTGAACCCAGTTCTGGTGCACTGTGCATGTGTGCCGCGTGAATACGTATACATTTACCTCTTACATGGTTTGCATCTTGGATGCCAAACTTTCGTGGAATAATCTACGATCCCTCAGAAGAAAAACAACGTCGTATTTCTTTTCACAATTTGCTGTCCATTAAGAGTTCTTACTGGTTGATAGTTCACATGTTAGATGGATGTAAATCAAGTGTTCATAATATGATGTGTATTTTCTGCGATTGATCCCAGGCGGATCATTTGGGAATGTTTTATGTAACTTGTGTTAACGTGAAAAACTTTTAAAATGCCTTATATGAATACTTCTCCGTGAAACCGTTTTCGGTGTCTGTGTGTATTTAACGACATCCAGGATGGGCAGTTTTGCTAGTAGTAAAAATTAATAGGTGATCCTGAACTGACCGAGTTGTTTGTATCCTCAAACATTGTATTGTAAATGTCAATACATAATGTCATGTTGTAATGTTCTATGTGACAGGTTTTAAAGAGTCATGTTGTGACAATGTTCTGTGTGACAGGGTTTAAAGAGTCATGCCGCGACAATGTTCTGTGTGACAGGTTTTAAAGAGTCACGTCGTGACAATGTTCTATGTGCCAGTGTTTGAAGAGTCATGCCATGACGATGTTCCATGTGACAGGATTTAAAGAGTCATGCCGTGACAATGTTCTGTGTGACAGGTTTTAAAGAGTCATGTTGTGACAATGTTCTGTGTGACAGGTTTTAAAGAGTCATGTTGTGACAATGTTCTGTGTGACAGGGTTTAAAGAGTCATGTTGTGACAATGTTCTGTGTGACAGGGTTTAAAGAGTCATGCCGTGACAATGTTCTGTGTGACAGGGTTTAAAGAGTCATGTTGTGACAATGTTCTGTGTGACAGGGTTTAAAGAGTCATGCTGTGACAATGTTCTGTGTGACAGGGTTTAAAGAGTCATGCCGTGACAATGTTTGAAGTTGGCAAGTTGAGTGACGAGTCTTTGGACAGTTTCCTGGCTGAGCTGGAGAAGGTTGGTGCATAAAATGTTAATTTAATCACAAAGTATGACCAGTGTGGGTCTGCAACAACTGTTCTCACATTTTTAATGCTACATATTTGATATCAACATTATTAGTATGGCATCATACAGTTGATATTACACAGACATTTAATTTATCATCACAGCCTTACGCTCACAGCAAATATGTATACAAATACACCGCCTCTGAGCTTATGAATCACAAATAGCACAGTATAATTACCCCTGTTATCATTACTACATGACCAAAGTATTGCTGTGGAGACAAGCATTAATGGTGATCACATGTTTTGGACTGTACTAAACTTATGTCTGTGGATGCAGTACGATTATGTCGTATGGACTACTTTCATATATTTATTACTTTGATTAACTTCATGTATACGTTATTTTATTAACCTAACTTTTTATTAACATAACATATTAGCACCTTTAGCAGAAGACAATTATCCAAATTTGTTATTGGACAATAAACTCTTAGTGTATTGTGTTGGCCACCAGGTGGACTCGGAGGCAGAGGGAGAAGCCCAGCGCTACTTCGACCATGCTCTTACACTGCGCAGCACCATCCAGTTCCTGCGGTATAACAGCCACCTGGTAGCAGACTCCAACACCACGACAGTGGGGCAGGGCATCGACCTGCTGCGGTGTGAGAGTCTGCTCAGCCTTGACCCCGCGACCTGCGCTAGGGTGCTCCACAGAAACTACTTGTACGTAATCATAGTAGCTACTTGTGTGTAAGCATAGAAACTACTTGTCCATAAGCATAGAAACCTGTACATAGGAGAAGGCAGCGATAGTTGGTTCTAGCTAGTGATAGAAGTTACAAATGGTTTAACTCTGCATTGGTAAGAAATTAACTTTTATCGATTTGTGTATTAATGGGAAATTCATTATAATATACTTAGTATCAAAATGGGGCTATTTGAACCATACTGTGGAGGGGGAGTTAAGTATTTGGCAAAGAATGAAGATGTGTGTTGCTTTTTTGGAAAATACATCATAGAGTTCATGTGTTCATGAAAATAGGAAAATTGTGACATCGGATAGCTACAGGGCACCATACATGTAGTTGGTTACGTTGTGTTTGCAATTAGCCTTTAATGGTATCTTAATTAAGTGTGTTGATTGATTAATTATGCATTTTGGCTTGTCAGCGATTTTTGTGTACTCACTGGGTAGGAATTTTGTTTGTGTTGGCTGAATTATTATGAAGTTTTAGTAGAAGGCCTGTGTAAACTAAAGCATTTATTTATCAACTGTGGCTCAACTTAACTTGCACTGTGGCACAACTTACCCCACACATAGTGCTAGTTGAGCCACTTGACCAGCCCTCTTTGAATTAGCTATATCTAGTTATCTATTCATGTTATACACATTTTATTTGTCGTAAAAGATCAACAAATAATCATAGTTTATTAATAATAGGAATATAAATTTGTGTATATATAAATAGAAATACTAGATATATGGCAGTACACATATGAGATTAAACAAGTCATGAATGAAGAAAATAAATCTGGTATGTATTATACCTACAAAAAAGCAATGTTGTCTCAAGCATGCTTCTGGCGACAAGGAGTTCATGTTCTGGTTATAATTAATTCTCTTTATATGTCAGAGTTCAGGGACCAATCTTGATAAGTTTGGTGTAGACACCCAGCACTCAACATTCAGAATGGTGCATCCCTCATGAATTAGATAATTACATGTCAAAGAAATATCGCATTATTATATTATAGTGTACATAGCACAGTGCTTGTAGTGTCATTTTGTTGTTGGCAACAGCAACAGAAGGTGTGTGGAGCATCTGAAGTATCAGGTGTCATGCAGCGTTGAATGAATTTGCTTTCTCTTTCTTAACAATTCTTAATATAGCTAATTACTTATTATTTATGCGAAAACTTAACGTTTGTAAAATAATAAGGTTGACTTGGTCGATAGTTCAAACTTTTGATCAAATGCTGCAAATCTTGACATGCCAAAGACCAAAATATACCTGTTTGTGTGCAACTCTGATACCAGCCCATATTCTTGGCATGGATATTACAATTTCGGGTACTTACTGTTTTTATCTATATTTTTTACCTTGACCTAGTTTGTTGGTGTCCATGGCGCCACTGAGCAGTGAAGTGCAACCAGTCAGTAGCTGCAACCCTCAACATATCGGCCCTGCCATCCCTGAGGTAACCCAACACGTGTCACAAAGTCACAGGAAACCTTGTTAGGTTCTAGTTGTGCACAGAGGACATGGCACTCTTACACATTTGAATTATATGTAGCAAAGTGGAAGAACTTAAGATTTTAAATTTGACATATTTTAGTAAACCTATTTTTCATGTAATGGACATAAAAGGAACAAATGCAGGAGATCTTTGTGTTTTATGTTCCATCGGGCAGCCACGCTGTCTATAAACAAGGCAGAATTAATTACAGTTATTTGAAGAAAATGTAGTTTTACAAAACATTACATCTGTATTACATTTGCAGTGTATGTTGTGTTCAAGGTTTCATCCATAAAATATTTGTACTTTGAATTTATGTCAAAATGTCATATGTTTTATTGCTTCAATTCTAATGACATCTGTTGTTTGACTGTTTTAATAATTTAGGGTGTTGCCATTGTTATTGTATATGAACTCTGTGTGGTTTTGTAGTTGTGTGTGAACTCTGGTTCTGTTATTATATGTGAACTCTGATTCTGTGGTTGTAGGTGAACTCTGTAGTTGTATGGTTGTAGGTGAACTCTGTGTGATTGTGTAGTTGTAGGTGAACCATTCGTGGTTCTGTGGTTGTAGGTGAAATATATGTGGTTCTGTGGTTGTAGGTGAACCATATGTGGTTATGTGGTTGTAGGTGAACTCTACGTGGTTCTGTGGTTGTATGTGAACCATGTGTGGTTGTAGGTGAACTCTGTGTGGTTGTAGGTAAACTCTGTGTGATTATGTGGTTGAACTCTGTGGTTATGTGGTTGTAGGTGAACTGTGTGTGGTTCTGTGGTTATAGGTGAGCTCTGTATGGTTCTGTGGTTGTAGGTGAAATCTGTGTTGTTCTGTGATTGTAGGTGAACTCTGAGGTAGGTAAACTCTGTGGTTGTAGGTGAACTCTGTGTTGCTCTGTGGTTGTAGGTGAACTCTGTGGTTTTGTGGTTGTAGGTGAACTCTGTGTGGTTCTGTGGTGAACTCTGTGGTTCTGTGGTTATAGGTGAACTATGTGTGGCTCTGTGGTTGTGGGTGAACTCTGTGTGGCTCTGTGGTTGTAGGTGAACTCTGTATGGTTCTGTGGTTGAACTCTGTGGTTGTAGGTGAGCTTTGTATGGTTCTGTGGTTGTAGGTGAACTATGTGGTTGTAGGTGAAATCTGTGTTGTTCTGTGATTGTAGGTGAACTCTGTGGTTGTAGGTAAACTCTGTGGTTCTGAGGAAGATGAACTCTGTGTGGTTCTGTCGTTGTAGGCAAACTGTGTGGCTCTGTGGTTGTGGGTGAACTCTGTGTGACACTGTGGTTGTAGGTGAACTCTATATGGCTCTGTGGTTGTAGGTGAGCTCTGTGTGGCTCTGTGGTTGTAGGTGAACTGTGTGTTGTTCTGTGGTTGTAGGTGGTCTCTGTGTGGCTCTGTGGTTGTAGGTGAATTCTGTGGTTCTGTGGTTTGTACGTGAACTCTGTGTGGTTCTGTGGTTGTAGGTGAACTCTATGGTTTTGTGGTTGTAGGTGAACTCTGTGTGGTTCAGTGGTTGTAGGTGAACTATTGTGTTCTATGGTTGTAGGTGAACTCTGTGTGGTTATGTGGTTTTAGGTTAACTCTGTGGTTGTAGGTGATCTCTGTGTGATTCTGTGGTTGTAGGTGAACTATGTGTTGTTCTGTGGCTGTAGGTGAATTCTGTGTTGTTCTGTGGTTGTAGGTGAACACTGGTTGTAGGTGAACTCTGTGTGATTCTGTGGTTGTGGGTGAAGTCTTAGTTGTTCTGTGGTTGTAGGTGGACTCTGTGTGGTTCTGTGGTTGTAGGTGATATATGTGGTTGTAGGTGAATTCTGTGTGATTGTGTGGTTGTAGGTGAACTCTGTATTGTTCTGTGGTTGTAGGTGAACTGTGTATGGTTCTGTGGTTGTAGGTGAACTCTGTGGTTGTATGTGAACTCTGTGTGATTGTGTTGTTCTAGGTGAACTCTGTGTTGTTCTGTGGTTCTAGGTGAACTCAGTGTGGTTCAAGTTGTTCATCTATAAGATGACAGGCTGTGGCCCACCGTCCCTGCTACTTGTGAAAGGCACGCGACTCCGCAGATTGCCCAAGCTCTTCCAGGTCAGTCATGGCATAGCATCCACTGGAGAGCCTTTGGTTAAAAATTAAATATATCATGGGGATAGTTGCATGCTATGAGATGTTGTGATAGGAAATATGGCCCCCTTGGTTTTTGGACTCAGGTGTCAAATATCATGAAATTTTTATCTGTGGGCCATGGGTCCAAATATTGCCCAGGTCCAAATCTCATATCACAACAGTATGTAGACATTTTTTTATTTGAAGCATATTACAGTTTAGGAAAAGTTTTACTTTGCTACATGCACAAGATGAAGGAACATTTGTAACTGACTTCTCAGAAGATGTCACAATTGTTGCTAGTCTCGGTAAGGATGTCAATACTTACAGTGTCACAATTATCGCTAGTCTACTGTAAGGATGTCAATACTTACAATGTCACAATTGTTGCTAGTCTACTGTAAGGATTTCAATACTTACAATGTCACAATTGTTGCTAGTCTACTGTAAGGATGTCAATACTTACAGTGTCACAATTGTTGCTAGTCTACTGTAAGGGTGTCAATACTTACAGTGTCACAATTGTTGCTAGTCTACTGTAAGGATGTCAATACTTACAGTGTCACAATTGTCGCTAGTCTACTGTAAGGATGTCAATACTTACAGTGTCACAATTGTTGCTAGTCTACTGTAAGGGTGTCAATACTTACAGTGTCACAATTGTTGCCAGTCTACTGTAAAGATGTCAATACTTACAATGTCACAATTGTTGCTAGTCTACTGTAAGGATGTCAATACTTACAGTGTCACAATTGTTGCTAGTCTACTGTAAGGATGTCAGTACTTACAGTGTCACAATTGTTGCTAGTCTACTGTAAGGATGTCAGTACTTACAGTGTCACAATTGTTGCTAGTCTACTGTAAGGATGTCAGTACTTACAGTGTCACAATTGTTGCTAGTCTACTGTAAGGATGTCAGTACTTACAGTGTCACAATTGTTGCTAGTCTACTGTAAGGGTGTCAATACTTACAATGTCACAGTTGTTGCTAGTCTACTGTAAGGATGTCAATACTTACAGTGTCACAGTTGTTGCTAGTCTACTGTAAGGATGTCAATACTTACAGTGTCACAATTGTTGCTAGTCTACTGTAAGGATGTCAATACTTACAGTGTCACAATTGTTGCTAGTCTACTGTAAGGATGTCAATATTTACAGTGTCACAATTGTTGCTAGTCTACTGTAAGGATGTCAATACTTACAGTGTCACAATTGTTGCTAGTCTACTGTAAGGATGTCAATACTTACAGTGTCACAATTGTTGTTAGTCTACTGTAAGGATGTCAGTACTTACAGTGTCAGAATTGTTGCTAGTCTACTGTAAGGATGTCAATACTTACAGTGTCACAGTTGTTGCTAGTCTACTGTAAGGGTGTCAATACTTACAATGTCACAATTGTTGCTAGTCTACTGTAACGGTGTCAATACTTACAGTGTCACAATTGTTGCTAGTCTACTGTAAGGATGTCAATACTTACAGTGTCACAATTGTTGCTAGTCTACTGTAAGGATGTCAATACTTACAGTATCACAATTGTTGCTAGTCTACTGTAAGGATGTCAGTACTTACAGTGTCACAATTGTTGCTAGTCTACTGTAAGGATGTCAATACTTACAGTGTTACAATTGTTGCTAGTCTACTGTAAGGATGTCAGTACTTACAGTGTCACAATTGTTGCTAGTCTACTGTAAGGATGTCAGTACTTACAGTGTCACAATTGTTGCTAGTCTACTGTAAGGATGTCAATACTTACAGTGTCACAATTGTTGCTAGTCTACTGTAAGGATGTCAATACTTACAGTGTCACAATTGTTGCTAGTCTTCTGTAAGGATGTCAATACTTACAGTGTCACAATTGTTGCTAGTCTTCTGTAAGGGTGTCAATACTTACAGTGTCACAATTGTTGCTAGTCTACTGTAAGGATGTCAATACTTGCAGTGTCACAATTGTTGCTAGTCTACTGTAAGGATGTCAGTACTTACAGTGTCACAATTGTTGCTAGTCTACTGTAAGGATGTCAATACTTACAGTGTCACAATTGTTGCTAGTCTACTGTAAGGATGTCAATACTTACAGTGTCACAATTGTTGCTAGTCTTCTGTAAGGGTGTCAATACTTACAGTGTCACAATTGTTGCTAGTCTACTGTAAGGATGTCAGTACTTACAATGTCACAATTGTTGCTAGTCTACTGTAAGGATGTCAATACTTACAGTGTCACAATTGTTGCTAGTCTACTGTAAGGATGTCAGTACTTACAGTGTCACAATTGTTGCTAGTCTTCTGTAAGGGTGTCAATACTTACAGTGTCACAATTGTTGCTAGTCTACTGTAAGGATGTCAATACTTACAGTGTCACAATTGTTGCTAGTCTACTGTAAGGATGTCAATACTTACAGTGTCACAGTTGTTGCTAGTCTACTGTAAGGATGTCAGTACTTACAACGTTTTGATGTTTATTACAGGAATATGACCGGCTGCTGATAACCACCTGGGGTCATGATCCTGGGGTGATTGGCACATCGAATATCATCCTTACCCTCAATGACGCCCTGTCACACTCGGCAGTCTTCATTCAGGTATGTCACCATTACTGTCATCAGTGTCAATGTGTGTCATGGTGTCAGTCCAACCTTGTGGCTGAGGGGTGGAGTGCTACAAGTGGCTGAGGGGAGGAGTGCTACAAGTGGCTGAGGGGTGGAGTGCTACAAGCAGCAGCTCTGTTTGGTCAGACGTCAGTCTCATATGTCACATGGGGGAATGAAGAGATGAGATGACAGTGAAGAAATGCCTGTAGTTAGGAAGAGATTGAGATGGGCAGACAGAGAATGCATGAAGACACGTTGACAAGTGGAGCATGAAAAACAAGAGGTTGGTAGAAGGAGAAGAGAAAGACCAACATTAGGATGGAAAATGGTTTCAGTAGGGCAGGGTGAACAGTCAGAGTGGGGGAGAATGGAAGACTATCAGAGACAACTTGTCTAGAGGGGAGAATACATGTGATGTTCCCCCACCTACAAAAGATGAAGAAAGAAGCTGAAGAAGTTTATTCTGAAATGTTACACTTGCCAGATGCATTCATCCAAGTGTGTTGTCACTTGTCACTGCTGACATGTGTACAAGTATTCACTAGATGTGTTCGTTTTACTGTCTGCCTGAGTGTTCTTTCAGAAGTCGTTCTTTCTGTCAAATTTGTAGGGATGTTTTTTTGAGTTACGATGATGTGTTGTCCTTGCTGTGTTTATTCATGTTTTATTGAGTTATGTTGATATGTTGTCCTTGCTGTGTTTATTCATGTTTTATTGAGTTACGATGATGTGTTGTCCTTGCTGTGTTTATTCTTGTTTTATTGAGTTATGTTGATGTGTTGTCCTTGCTGTGTTTATTCATGTTTTATTGAGTTATGATGATGTGTTGTCCTTGCTGTGTTTATTCATGTTTTATTGAGTTACAATGATGTGTTGTCCTTGCTGTGTTTATTCATGTTTTATTGAGTTACGACGATGTGTTGTCCTTGCTTTGTTTATTCATGTTTTATTGAGTTACGACGATGTGTTGTCCTTGCTGTGTTTATTCATGTTTTATTGAGTTACGATGATGTGTTGTCCTTGCTGTGTTTATTCATGTTTTATTGAGTTACGATGATGTGTTGTCCTTGCTGTGTTTATTCATGTTTTATTGAGTTACGATGATGTGTTGTCCTTGCTGTGTTTATTCATGTTTTATTGAGTTACGATGATGTGTTGTCCTTGCTGTGCTTATTCATGTTTTATTGAGTTACGATGATGTGTTGTCCTTGCTGTGTTTATTCATGTTTTATTGAGTTACGATGATGTGTTGTCCTTGCTGTGTTTATTCATGTTTTATTGAGTTACGATGATGTGTTGTCCTTGCTGTGCTTATTCATGTTTTATTGAGTTACGATGATGTGTTGTCCTTGCTGTGTTTATTCATGTTTTATTGAGTTACGATGATGTGTTGTCCTTGCTGTGTTTATTCATGTTTTATTGAGTTACGATGATGTGTTGTCCTTGCTGTGCTTATTCATGTTTTATTGAGTTACGATGATGTGTTGTCCTTGCTGTGTTTATTCATGTTTTATTGAGTTACGATGATGTGTTGTCCTTGCTGTGTTTATTCATGTTTTATTGAGTTACGATGATGTGTTGTCCTTGCTGTGTTTATTCATGTTTTATTGAGTTACGATGATGTGTTGTCCTTGCTGTGTTTATTCATGTTTTATTGAGTTACGATGATGTGTTGTCCTTGCTGTGTTTATTCATGTTTTATTGAGTTACGATGATGTGTTGTCCTTGCTGTGTTTATTCATGTTTTATTGAGTTACGATGATGTGTTGTCCTTGCTGTGCTTATTCATGTTTTATTGAGTTACGATGATGTGTTGTCCTTGCTGTGTTTATTCATGTTTTATTGAGTTACGATGATGTGTTGTCCTTGCTGTGTTTATTCATGTTTTATTGAGTTACAATGATGTGTTGTCCTTGCTGTGTTTATTCATGTTTTATTGAGTTACGTTGATGTGTTGTCCTTGCTGTGTTTTTTAATGTTTTATTGAGTTATGTTGATGTGTTGTCCTTGCTGTGTTTATTCATGTTTTATTGAGTGATGATGATGTGTTGTCCTTGCTGTGTTTATTCATGTTTTATTGAGTTATGTTGGTGTGTTGTCCTTGCTGTGTTTATTCATGTTTTATTGAGTTATGTTGATGTGTTGTCCTTGCTGTGTTTATTCATGTTTTATTGATTTATGATGATGTGTTGTCCTTGCTGTGTTTATTCATGTTTTATTGAGTGACGATGATGTGTTGTCCTTGCTGTGTTTATTCATGTTTTATTGAGTTATGTTGATGTGTTGTCCTTGCTGCGTTTATTCATGTTTTATTGAGTTATGATGATGTGTTGTCCTTGCTGTGTTTATTCATGTGTGTCACCATCGCTATCTAGAATGTGTTTGTTGGCATTCTTAAATGTGTGTTCTGGCTATCAGTTGTTGAAGTGTCATTTCACAATGGTGCATTGTGTACAAAATACACGTGTATGTTCTGACCATGAGTGACATCGACATTGCAGGGTGACAGTTGGCGGCAGACAGACGGACAGACACATGTTGTAGCATTCCCTTTCATCAATCAGAATACACCAGGTTGGTCAACATATTCATTCATATACAGTTAATTGATTATGTAGTTTAACAGTCTTTATAACCTTGTAACTTGCGATAAAGCAAACTAGTAGGTCAATGTCAAACATGACAGCAAGAGTTTTTATGCGTATGTTCGAAGCAAACAGAAAGTTCGAGATAAGGTCGGTCCTCTAGAAGATAGTGCTGGAAATATAATATCAGAGGGATTCTTAATGGCAGAAGACCTGAATGAGTACTTTAGTTCAGTGTTTACCAGGGAAGATATTAGTTCACTGCCAGTACCAGAGGCTAAGTTCAAGGGGGCAGATTCAGACTATTTAGGACAATTAATTGTAACCCCGGAAATGGTAGCTAAGAAAATAAGGGTTATGAAGAATAATAAATCACCTGGTGTGGATGGTATTCCACCCAAACTACTATTGGAAATTGTAGAACAAATTAGCATACCGCTTGCAACAGTTTTCAACTTGTCATTAGAAGAGGGAGTGGTTCATTTAGAATGGAAAGAAGCAAACATTATACCGTTATTCAAAAAAGGTTCGAGAAACAAGTCAGAGAACTATAGACCAGTGAGTTTAACATCAGTGATTTGTAAATTATTAGAAAGACTAATTAAAGATCACATGGTGGATTTTCTTGTTAAACACAACTTGATTAACCCATCTCAACATGGTTTTTTAAAGCGAGGTCATGCTTAACAAATATGTTATGTTTTTTGGAAGACATCACTAAGTGGGTAGATGAGGGATCACCAGTAGATATCGTCTACTTAGATTTTCAAAAAGCTTTCGACAAAGTACCACATCAAAGATTACTGCTTAAACTAAAGGCCAGTGGCATAGGAAATGGTATAATAAACTGGATAGAACAATGGCTGATTGACAGAAGACAACGTGTAGTAGTTGATGGGGAGGCTTCAAACTGGAAATCGGTATTGAGTGGGGTACCACAGGGATCAGTATTAGGACCTATATTATTCTTAATATATATCAACGATTTGGATGATGAAATAACAAGCAAGGTGTTGAAATTTGCGGATGATACAAAAGTGTTTAGAAGGATTAAAAGTGATGGAGATAGACAGCATTTACAAGATGATCTTGACAGGTTGATCAAATGGTCTGAAAAGTGGCAAATGCTGTTCAATTTTGGGAAATGTAAATGCCTCCACACAGGACATGGGAACGAAGAGGTAGAATATACAATGGGGGGTACTGTACTAAGTACTACTGTAAAAGAAAAGGACTTAGGGTTAACCATTAGTGCTGATATGAAGGTTTCAGAGCAGTGCGGAATTGCAGCTTCAAAGGGAAATCAAATCCTTGGATTAATTAGGCGAAACATAACGTATAAGGAAAAAGAGCTAATAATACCGCTGTACAAAACAATAGTTAGGCCTCATTTAGAATATTGTATTCAAGCGTGGAGGCCATATCGCAGGAAGGACATAGATATGCTAGAAAGAGTGCAGAGGAGAGCAACTAAAATGATACCAAAACTGAGGGATCTTAGTTACGAAATACGCCTAAAAAAATGCGGTTTAACAACACTAGAGACCAGGAGATTGAGAGGAGATCAGATAGAAGTGTTTAAAATATTGAAGGGTTATGAAAATATTGATAGAAATATTTTTTTCTCAGTTAAGAAAGATAGAAGGACTAGAGGACATGAACTTACATTGGCAAAGGAGCAGAGTAGATTGGATATAAGAAAGTTTTCTTTTTCACAAAGGACTGTAAATGAATGGAATAGATTACCTGCTGATTGTGTGGGTGCTAGTAGCGTGAATATGTTTAAAAATAAAATCGACACATACCTCAGACGGGCGGGATACACATAGATAAAAGGGTCGGACTCTCGATAAGCCAAAGGGCTTCCTTGTCCACCTGCCACCTAGAGTTAATTCTCTGGGTGGCAATCTTGTTAAATCTTGTCAATCTTGTTAAATGTTTACTGGAGGCAATGGTTCTTAAAATGTTGAACAATCTCACATTAACACTTTTCCTGGCAGATTATATGCAGTTGTGCACATTTTGCATATTTTGGCTTTGGACTAATATCCCACAAGTGCGAGATTATAAGTGTTTATCATGGCAAGAAATATGCAAATGAGTTTATCTTTATAATTTCGTCTTGATTTCACAAAAGTGACATCCTTTAGAAATGTGGTAATGATTTATTGAAGAGTTGCTGATATTTGATAAAATAGGAATTGTCAAGGCTCTTAAGCTGTTAATTTCTGAGTATATTATACATTTCGCAAGATGTCTTTTGGACATTCAAAGCCACTAAACACATGAATGTCTGTTGAAGTACAATTCTAGCTTTTATGTGTGGACAAACAAGTTATGGTCATGTATAATGGAGTTAATTTCTAACAGTTAAAACGTGATCTCAACATTGCTTGTTATAGGATCAGACAGTGCTGCCTCCTTTGAGCGGCACCCGGCACTACAGATACTTGCGCGTGAGTTGGACTTGCGTCACACATGTGGCTACGTAACACTGGTGAAGACGGGTAAAAGTGCAACCAGCGAGCAGTGCCCGCTAGTGGCAGTAGACAGGACCGACACAAGACAGTCGGTACAGTGCCATAACAACAGCAGTAGTGGCAGCCCACACAATGGCATCACAAACACTGTGTCAGCTGAAATGTTGGCATTTGAACTTGATTCCCTTGATGTGAGTGTTGGTGAGAAAATGCCGCGGTCAGTGAATGCTGACCGCACTGGACTCACACTGGACATTGGTGTCGATGGCTCGGAGGTGCTGTCGCAGTCATGTGATGTGTGCAACCACTCTGATTGGGTGCTGCTCGAATGTTGCTACGGCATTCCGCTGTTTGATGCCGCTGTCAACCGAGAAGTGTGCGACAGGATCGCAAGCCACAAGTTGTGTAATACTGACAGGTAGGTCACTGATTGACAGGTGTCATGGCTGATGTAATTGATTGACAGGTGTCATAGGTAACATAACTGATTGACAAGTATCATTGTTAATTAACATAACTATTTGATAGATGCTGTAGCTAACATATAACTAACTGACTATGTCGTAATTTACACAACTGTTTGACAAGCGACGTAGCTAATATAACTGATTACACTTTGTTAAAAAATCATGTGTTTTCAGGGGTCGTAGTCATGGTAACAGCAGTGAGTTTTGTGTTTCAGTCTCCAAGAGTTGCTGCAGTCAAGTCGCAAGTTAAGTCTCGATCTCCTTAGTTTCATCTCACAACACCAGGTGAGTACTGCTAGTGTCACATGTCACTCACATCCATTCTGTCTATGACTGTCATGTGACATGTCACTCACATCCATTCTGTCTATGACTGTCATGTGACATGTCACTCACATCTGTTTTGTCTATGACTGTCATTTGACATGTCACTCACATCCGTTCTGTCTATGACTGTCATTTGACATGTCACTCACATCCATTCTGTCTATGACTGTCATGTGAGTGTCACTTAAAGTTGCTGCAAGTTTTCATTCTTTTTGAAAACCAATGTTTGGACCCCTATGTGTGAATTACACTTTTGGCTGAAAGAAGTGACTGGGCCCAAATGAAGTGACTGTCTGAGTGAAAGTGACCACTTGTCCGAGTGAAGTGACCATGTACCCAAGTGGAGTGACCATGTGCCTGAGTGAAGTGTCCGTGTGTCTGAGTGAAGTGACCATGTGCCTGAGTGAAGTGTCCGTGTGTCTGAGTGAAGTGACCATGTGCCTTAGTGAAGTGTCCGTGTGTCTGAGTGAAGTGACCGTGTGTCTGAGTAAAGTGGTCATGTGTCTAAAACTCGAGTAAAGTGACCAGGTGCTGTGGTTTCAGGACCTGCCAGTGCTGGAGGAGAACAGTCACGACATGGCCATGTTGACCTCTGACCCTACCGGTCAGTCTGTGCCACTGCCCACCCACAACATCTTGTTTTGTGATGGACAGTTGACAACATGGAGTGGAGAGTGACACCACATGGATTTGATTCAATAGTTGTGACACAACATGGAGCAGTCAGTGACATAGTGACACTGGTGTGACACAACATGGAGTAATCAGTGACATTGTGACTCTGTTATGACACAACTTAGAGCAGTCTGTGACACAGCAACAATGTTGTGACACAACATGGAGCAGTCAGTGACATAGTGACACTGGTGTGACACAACATGGAGCAGTCAGTGACATTGTGACTCTGTTATGACACAACTTAGAGCAGTCTGTGACACAGCAACAATGTTGTGACACAACATGGAGCAGTCAGTGACATAGTGACACTGGTGTGACACAACATGGAGCAATCAGTGACATTGTGACTCTGTTATGACACAACTTAGAGCAGTCTGTGACACAGCAACAATGTTGTGACACAACATGGAGCAGTCTGTGACATAGTGACACTGGTGTGACACAACATGGAGCAATCAGTGACATTGTGACTCTGTTATGACACAACTTAGAGCAGTCTGTGACACAGCAACAATGTTGTGACACAACATGGAGCAGTCAGTGACATAGTGACACTGGTGTGACACAACATGGAGCAATCAGTGACATTGTGACTCTGTTATGACACAACTTAGAGCAGCCTGTGACACAACAACAATGTTGTGACACAACATGGAGCAGTCTGTGACACTGTTGTGACACAACATGGAGCAATCAGTGACATACTGACACTGCTGTGACACAACATGGAGCAATCAGTGACACAATATGGACCAGTCAGTCAGTGACATGTAATAAAACAGTCTGTTACATTGTTGTGATGTTGTGAGACACCAACAGACAACAGACAACAGACAACAACAACAACAACAACAACAACAGTGATTCATCTACAGACTGCAAAAAAACATACACTTCACAACAGAGACAACAACTAAACGTACAATGTACATTGTTAGTGATCAGTGCCATATCATTGGTGTAGTCGTTGGACAACTCGCCAGAAACACTTCCAAGACATACATTGTTGGTAGAATGACATATTCTGAATCTAATAATAATAATTTCTTGTCTGTCATAGAACATTTCAAATGAGCAGTGACTCACACCATGGTCTGCTTTCAAGATGAACGTTACTTATCATACTGAATAAAAATCATTGTTGTATTTATATTTCTGACTACACATTGCTGTGTACATAGGTGACAGGGTGTAACTGACATCACAAAACTTTCTTGTTGTCTTCTGTGAGCTTGGGAGATTTTGAAAATGCAAACTTCAATCCTCGCAGCAACGTGATATAACTTGTATGGCACCTGAAGTTCTGTAGGCAAAGTGTACTGTAGTGACTCTGTGAGTCAAATATGCTTTTGACTGAGGCTAACCTGATATATAGGCCTACTTGGTGCCTGGCAATGGGGGTTAGGAACAAGATGGCGGCTTTACCAGTATTCATTGCCAACTACCATGTGTTAGATACAGTTAGTAGGTAACATATACACATGTCTGCTAGGTATATTTAATTGCATGGCTGTTGTTAAAACACTGCTGTTGATAATTGTGATATTATGTTATGCTGAATGCAATATGTACATAGATTAAGTATTTAATGTACTCTACTAAAATTAATGTGGCCCATGCGGTACCTGTTGGTGTGTTACAGTAAATATTTCATTGCCGAGAATTATATGAATAAAGACCAGCTTTGTTGCATACAGTATGTGCAATACCGGTAGTTGATTATCATTTAAGGGACATTTTTGAGGGGAAACATCATGGATACAGTATGCCATACATTAAAACTTATTCATGTCATTCTGTTCTGTGCACTGAATTATAACTTGGATGTGGAAATAATTTGTTTTCATTTATCTTCTGTCGTACAAGACAATAACCTACAAGATATTGCACATGATTTGTCACCCACAAAGATGAGATTCCATCTGTACCAGATCCTGCCGTCATTAATACATGTATGTTGCCGCCAGCAACTACAGTCAAGTCACTGCATAGCTCTGCTGTTGAAGTTTGTAAACATGTCATTTTCCTGTTCAGTAGTACTTTTTTTCTGAGTACCAAAAATGCCTTAAAGTGGTACAGTTATCAGCACTCACCAGACCATTACCAATGACACAGACCATTCATCTACAACAACTGAAAGTACAATAGTACTCTCCACTTCCAGACAGCTAAACATTTACAACAGATCCCTGTAAGTACAATAGTTCTCTCTCCCCACTTACAGACAGTTCTTGAGACTGCTTACTGAGAATATATGTTAGGGGGTGGGTGGATTTTGCTGTGTATTAATTGGTTTCGGACATAAATTACTTTTAGAATAGGTATAATTTTCATAAACACTTGATATGAAGATAGTTGTATAACATATTTACATAAATTGTGGTGTGCAGCAGTTTCTTTGAGAATATGGATTTAAACTAAATTAGAGGCTCAGAAGTGTGATCACAACCTGACCTTTCTTTGATTATGCTATGAGGAAAACTTTAATAAAAAGTGCACAACACAACGGCAGCATCTTACACATTATGTCGGTGGATAAAAGTATATATTTTTAGTGAGTTTGGTAATACTTGAAAAATAATGCTTCTCTATAAACACAAAGTGGCAAAATTATTGCGTTTTCATCTAAGTTTCAGCCAATCCTCTGACTACACCTTGGGTATATATATAGGAGGTTTTCCCCCGGGGTACCCAGGGTGGGAACCCCTGCTTTGGATTGTTGACATAAACATGATGTTTATACTAAAATATAAAAATGGGCCAAGAGGCCCTGAAGTCCTTTGGACTAATACATCTATATAAGACTCCGACTGACCAAATGAGTGATAAGTCTGAACAATTGTAACATTGTTTTCTTACATCCTTGTAAAGGTTTGGTAGGGTGCTTTACACGGTTTCAAAAATTATGACTGCTACAAAAATTGGCGGAAGTTATGGAGCATTGAACATGGTAGGGGTCAAAAAGTGAAAATGACGAAAACAGCTGTTGAAGTTTTACATTATATATGCAACTGGATTGCATGGAAATATTACATGCACAACATTCAAATGTGGCACAGTATGTATGTTATGTTGCAATGGTACATTGGAAGTATCAAATGTGCTGCTACAAAAATGTATCAAGTTATGCCAGATTATGTCTTTGTGTAAAACTAAGAGGACAGATTATTTGAGAGCAAAAGGTAGACTAAAGAAAATTAAAAATGACGAAGCTAAAGCAGAGTTAAGAGAATTGGCTAGTGAGTATAAATGCTTTATAAAACAAATATCAAAATGCTACCATAAACAGTTACATGAAAACTTGCGCAACCTAAAACATAACAAGCCTGCAGAATACTGGGATATACTTAATAAAGCAAGTAACAGTAGTGAAAAATGTGGAAATATTTCACTGGATAAGTTTATGAACCTCTTTGAAAAACTCGGTGAAAAACCTGAAAGTGAAACTGCAGCTAGTGTTTTGATTTTTATCAAAGATTGATTTCCCAGTCAAACGAACACATAAACAGACCATTCACGCAAGATGAGGTGCTAATGCAAATAAAAAAACTCAAAAACAAAAATGCATGTGGTATTGATAATGTTATAAATGAATACTTAAAAACAGCCTGATAGAACTAATTATAGTTATTGTTAAGATGTTTAACTTAGTTTTATTATCTGACATTGTGCCAACAGATTGGTGTATTGGGATCATTAAGCCTATATATACAAACATAGCAGCAGATACTGGGACAGTGTGACTGCTGCCTGGCTAAATGGAAGCAGTGGTGCTTTGAAGTTAGTTCTTCTGCCAACTATCCTTTTCACACAAGCCTATAGGTTTAGTGGCTGCCAGCACACTACTGAGCCTAAACTACCATGCAGGTGTGAAAAACGTGCTGATGTATTTGAACTTGATCCACTAATTAACTGTCCACCAAGCAGTAGCAGAACAGTTTATAATAATAATAATCCACAAGTTAAGTGGCAGTGATCTTCCTTTTATCATTCATGTGATGCTTATTGTGAGCAGGGCAGACAAATGGTTATCATACGTAGACAAGTACAGGAAGAAACTAACGTTTTCTATAAAAAGAACACGTTTGCCTATCAATGGCATATATTTACTATTGTTGCCGTTTCTGCCGGGCAGAAACTGTTTCTGTCTGGCAGAAATCAAACAACCCTGTAGGTAATTATTAATCAAATGTTTTTTGGTGAATCATAGTTACAGATCATTAAGGGTTATGATGGAAGTAAAATGTTTACATGTTTACTGTTCACTTAGTGCACCACGTCTTGCATTTAGAGGAATATTTATAATAGAAAATAAAATGTTGTGGCACATATTTTTAAATACATGCATTAATGAGAAACCAGGAATTACTTTTCTGTGGCCTAACAATAACTAATTTCACAAAATTCCTGCTTTTATAAAACAACTGCATAAAATAAATATCCATGCAAGACACAGACTCTGCATGTGACAGATGTTTTGGGAAGGGGAATAGGAACCTACTGTTAGGGGATAGTCTCAAGGGCCCTTCTCAAAACCACATCACTAGATAGTGTAAACATTTTTTATTTTGGGTGCTGTGTCAGCCTTCTTCTCATGTGATGTAGAGTTACCACAAACTTGTCTCCTTTGTTATTTCCTATTTACCAGAATGATTTTGAACACTGTTAGTCATAATTATAATTGACATGGCAGCTGGTGAAATTTACAACAACCTTAGTGATGATGATGTAGACATTTTCTTGCAAATGTATGTTCTACTATATGCTGATGATACTAGAATGATTCAATCAAATACAGATTTCTTGTGTATAGCGGAACTATGTCAACTCTTTTAATGGTTGACATTTGGTTGTTTCAGGATGACCCTTTAAATTGTATGGACAATTGTCCAGGGGTCTAGTGGGTGGTGTCTGTTGACACAAGCCTCTGCCAGTGACCGATTACAGATTAGTAGGAGAAGGGATTAGTTGAACAAAAGGACTGTAAGCCAGATAGAGCTGCTGCTGCAGTAGACAATTTAGTTAGCAAATTTAGCATTTTAGGGGACATTTGGTGCCCTTAGAATGATTCAATCAAATACAGATTTCTTGTCTACAGTGGCAATACCACATGAATTGTCTATGCAAAATTAGAGAAAAAGTTACTAAAGAGTTTTTGAAAAAAATAGACAAAATGTGAAAATTTACCAGTTTTGGGGTCTTTTTGGGGGGTCATTAGCTGCCCTTAGAATGATTAAATAAAATACAGATTTCTTGTGTACAGTGACACTACCACATGAAATGCATATGCAAAATTAGAGAAAAAATTACTGAACAGTTTTTGAAAAAAAGGCAACAAAATTGGAAAATTACAAGTTTTTTGGGCCCAGGGGGTCCTATCGGGCCCTTAGAATGATTCAATCAAATACAGATTTCTCGTGCATAGTGGCACTACCCTAAGATATGTCTATGCAAAATTAGAGAAAAAGTTACTCAAAAGTTTCTGAGATATGGCCGCTAATGGCGGACAGCGGACGCAGAGTGATGGCAATAATCCGTTGGACCTTCGGCCCAAAGGACTAAAAATGGACATACAATGGTCGGGGTAACTACAAGGTGGTCATTTGGCAGTATTGTTTAGAGGCCTGACCAATGGCCTGTCCACCACGACAAAGATGGCCAGTTCATAGAGATATTCTGGACCACTGGATTAACAGATGTGCAGCAAAACAGTGCTTATAGATGTGTGGCAAATGTAGGAAGTGCTTACATGGCCATTGTACATTGAACCTTTTGAGCTTCTGCGATGAGGATGAAAGTGAGAACCAACCAATCACATAAGAGTATATTGATGAATACGGACCCACATACAGCACTAGTTGTTACAGCATTCAGATATGGAACGATATTGAAATTTCCATCATCCACATAGAAAAATGTCTGCTACAATTGAATTGTGTACAGATGAGGTTAGCTATTACCCTCTGAATGCGATGTTCTATTACAAATTTGTGATTTCATATTTGCCAGAAGATGTTTTAATTTTCCTACCTGGCTATATAGCCTATCTATATGGCATATGATTCTGTGCTCAGTGATGTGTTTGTCAGTAATGCCGATAGGTTTTAAATTGATGTAGATGATGTCACCAAAGTCTTCCAACATGTATATAGTAGAAAAGCAACTGGTCCTGATGGCACTTCGGCTTTTTTATTGAAAACATATGCCGAGGAGCTTGCACCGGCTTGGTGTCCCATATTCTAACTTTCTGTCGATAGCCACATGGTAGCAATATTCTGGAAAACCACACATATTACTCCTGTACCAAAGAAACCTTGCCCAAAAGAAAACAATGATTACAGACCTGTTGCACTTACACCAATTGTCATGAAATGTTTGGAACGAATAGTGGTTCGTACACTGCAGTTAGACGTTCAGGAATATCTTGACCCATTCCAATTTGTCTACAGGCATGGCAGAGGTACAGATGACGCTGCCAACACTGTTGTCCATTTAATTTTGAAACATTTAGACAACCCCAAGGCTTATGCTAGAGTATTGTTCATAGACTTTAGCTCGGCGTTCAGTCTTATCCAACATCACATTCTGCTCACTAAGCTGAAACAAATAAATGTAAATCCATATATCATCAAATGATATCGTTCTTTTCTAACAGACACAGTGCAGCTTGTTAAGGTAAATCAGAATCTTTCCCAAACTGTGGTAACAAATACCGGTGCACCCCAAGGTTGTGTCAATTCGCCGATTTTGTACACTCTGTATACAAATGACTGTACACTGTACAGTACCAGCAGCAGTACTAACAACTACATAATCAAATTCTCTGATGACTCGGCTATTCTTGGCCTGTTACATGTAGATTCTGTCTGAAATTGAAAGCTGTGTACATTGGTGTGACAACAACCACCTCAAACTGAATGTCAACAAGACTCAAGAGATGGTTTTTTATGCTAAATGTATTGTTGCCGATCACTTGCCTGTTGTTATCCATGGTGAAGAAATTGCCCAGGTCAGTCAGTACAAATACCTACCTGGTAGGTGTCCATCTTGATAACAATCTTAACTGGAATGTCCATGTTCACAGTGTGTGCTCCAAAGTTCACCAGCTGTTGTACTTTCTCTGCAGACAGAGCTTTCGGTGTCAATGAGAAAATACTTGTTCTTTTTTATCAAGTGCTCCATTATTGAAAACATACTGCGCTATGGGATTACTGTTTTTTTTTACTATCTGTCTGTTCAGTTAAATTAATAGATTTCTCGATTGCTAAGAACTGCCATGAAAATCACAGGTTCCACATCTCCCGTGATCTCCCTTCAGGAGATTTTTGAACAGACACTAAAAAGACAGTCAGTCAATATTATTTATGATACTAAACATGTTCTGCATAATGAATTTCAGCTCCTGCCATCTGGCAGACGTTATATAACTCATCGGTGCAGGCTTAATAGATACAAACACTCATTCGTGCAACTGTCTATTAAACAACTTAATTCATGATGCCTGCTGCCAGCGTCACTTGTCGTTTTAGAATAAGTAATGTGTATGCATGTATTTTTTATCGAATGGTTTTATGTACATATTGCAGTCATGTCTGTTCTCACCCGAAACAAATTTCTCAGTTCCATAGTTAAGATAATAAAGCATTATCACATCATATCAGTGGAGGGACTAGGTGTCTATTTATAGTGAATTCTCTTGTGAACACTCGTCCTTGAAATGGTGAACACTTGACTTTTCATCATGGCTTCGAAAAACCCTTGTAGCATTTGCTTTAAAAATGTAAAATTAAATGCTATATTTTGTGACCAATGTAAACTTTGGGTACATCGTAAGTGTGCAAACCTGACAAATGAAATATTTCCTTTCAGTGATGTAACTGATCAAGACCTAATCTTTAATTTATCAGGTTTCAATGACTTGTATGAACAATGTACACACCTTAACTGTGCACCTTTTACTTACTCACAGAAAAATGGACATTCTATAAATGATGATATAGACTCTGACAACAATTTCCATAATAGAGTTGACTGTGATAGTGTATACTACACAGAGGATGAATTTAATACCAAAATCGTACCAAAAAATCTAAGATTATCCAATTTCTCAATAATACACTTTAATGTCAGAAGCATGTCTGCAAATTTTAACAAATTAAAAGCATGTATTTCACTATTAGACTGCAAATTTGATGTCATTGCAATTTCTGAAACTTGAATGAATGAAAATGATGAATATCAGCTAGAAAATTATAATTGCTTTAACACTAATAGAAACCAACGGACAGGAGGTGGAGTTACACTGTATATAAATAAGTCCTTAAAGCATAAACCCCTACCTACTATATCAAAGTGTATAGATAATTGTGCAGAAGTTATTTGTACAGAAATTACTACTAGTATTGATAAAAACATAATAGTTGCATCTATTTATCGTGCACCAAATACTGATCTAGTGTTATTGAATGAACATATAGATCACATATTTAATAACTGCAATGACAAAATAGTATACTTGTGTGGAGATTTTAATGTAGACCTCTTGCAATATGAACATCATGCTGCTACTAACAATTTTATTGATCATTTGTATAGTTATGGTTTACATCCCTTAATAACAAGGCCTACAAGGATAACTACGCATAGTGCAACACTTATTGACAACATATTTAAAACTGAGCAACACAGGTTCACAATTAGTGGCTTACTTATAAATGATCTAAGCGACCACTTACCTGTTTTCCAAATTTGTGATTATATGACTAACTTTTACCAAACTGTAAACGAGTCTTTTCAAACAAGGTCATTTGACGGAGAACAATTACAGACATTTATCAATACCTTAGAAATTATGAAATGGGATGAAGTTTCGAACAATGATGATGTTAATTCAAGCTATAATACATTTATTGAATTGTTCAAAAATACTTATAATGTTTGTTTTCCTGCTAAAACTATTTCTCGAAAGAATATAAGGTGGCACAAACCATGGATGACTTCAGGACTAAAACATGCATGTAAAAAAAGAACATACTATATAAACGTTTCCTCAAAACAAGAAATTATAATGCTGAAGTTAGATATAAAACATATAAAAATAAACTCACATCTATCATGAGACAGTGTAAGAAGGAGTATTACTCTAATCTACTAGAAGAAAATAAGCAAAATATGAAAGAAACATGGAAAATAATTAATACATTGTTGAATAAACAATCTTCAAAAAAACCATCATATCCATCTGGATTTAAGAACAATGGATCAACTATTTCAGGGAATATGAATATTGCAGAACATTTCAATAAATTCTTTATTAATATCGGGCCAACTTTAGCTAAAAATATACCCAAATGTAATGCAAATGTTGTGTCCTTCCTGGGTGACAGGGTAGAAGAAATATTATTTTGAAACCAGTCGCTGATGAAGAATTATTAAATATTGTGTATAATTGTAAAAGTAAAACATCTAAAGATTATGATGGCATTAATATGTGTTTAGTAAAAAATATAATTCCTCATATTCTAGCTCCATTAAAGCATATATGTAACTCCTCACTAGAACAAGGTGTGTTTCCTGATGATATGAAAATTGCCCGAGTGATTCCCTTATTCAAAGCGGGGAATGACCAAATTGTCTCCAACTATAGGCCTATATCTTTACTACCTCAGTTTTCTAAAATTCTGGAAAATATATTTAACAAGAGGATAATGAATTTTCTAAATGCAAAAGAAGTTTTGTATTTCCGTCAGTATGGATTTAGAAAAAATATGTCCACTTCCATGGCAGTAATGGAATTAGTGGAGGAAATTACAAATGCAATGGATAAGGGAAAGCTTACTATTGGTGTTTTTATTGATTTAAAGAAAGCTTCCGACACAGTGGATCACAAAATTCTTATAGATAAACTAGAACATTATGGTGTTAGGGGTGTTGCCAAACAATGGGTCAGTAGTTATTTAGAAAACAGGAAACAGTATGTGTGCTTCAACGGTGTGAATTCAAGTTGTGCTACTGTTACATGTGGTGTACCACAAGGGTAAATTTTAGGGCCAACTCTTTTTATTATGTATGTTAATGACTTATGTAATGTGTCATCACACTTAAAGTCCATACTGTTTGCTGATGACACCAGTTTTTTTTTGAAGGGAATGATTTGTTGGAAATGTGTACAAAAGTGTCAAGTGAAATGAACAAACTACACAAATGGTTTAAAGTAAACAAGCTCTCACTAAACTTATCAAAAACAAATTTCATGGTTTTCAGTCACACTAATGGCCCATGTGAATATAATATCTCCACAGATAACACTAATATTGAACAAGTAAATTGTATCAAATTCCTTAATTGGTGTTTATATTGACTGCAAACTTACATGGTCTCAACATGTGAATGTTGTACATACTAAAATTGCAAAGAATCTGTCAGTAATGCATCGTGTTAAATGGTTGCTGAATGAGACTGCATTGTACACTTTGCATTGTTCATTTGTACTACCTTATATTGACTATTGTTGTGAGATATGGGGAAACACTTATAAAAATAGAATTCAGCCATTGTATATTCTACAGAAACGTGCAATCAGAATATGCTGTCAGTTGGAGTATAGAGCTCACTCAAAGCCAGCTTTCTTTAAATGTAATGCACTGACTATTTTTGACCTGATTGATTTAAAATCCATGGTCATAATGTATAAAATATATAACAGATTAATGCCAAATAATTTTCTTTCTCGTTTTAAAGTGGTAAACACCACTCATGCTCACAATACTCGTCAAGAAAAAACTTTGAATCTAAGTATTGCAGAACAACTCTGAAAGCGATGTGTATCAGTATAAAAGGTGTAAATATGTGGAATTGTTTAAATATGAACATCAAAAATTGCACTAATGTAATTGCCTTTAAGAAAAGGTATAGATCACTACTGGTCAGTAAATACAATATATAGTACATTTTATTTTATCGCTATAATCATATTCAAATCTCAATTTTGTATCAAGTATTCTTACATCAACGATACTTATTCCTATTGGTCAATAAATACATTATGTACTCTTAGAATTCTTTAAAAAACATATTTTTTACTCTTTTGTTATACATCATGTTCAAATCCTTTTCATGTGTCAAATTTATCTACATCAAAGATACTTGTTCCTGTCTGATGACTGATGTCATCAAGTCTGCATTGTCTATAATTAGTCAAACATGCTTATTAGCATGTATAAGACCTATGTTAAAATAAGGATTATTAAATTATACTTCATGTATCTCATTCGTCAAATTATATTTTAAGTACATGTATTATGGAAAGGGAAATGCTAACTATAAGTATTGTACTTCTTGCATTTTCCTTTCAACATTTCAATATATTATATACTATATTATTTTTTTATTTATTATTTAGTATGTATTATAGGAATTATGCTGTATGTAGGTATGTATGTTATGTTGAATAACAATTCAATTCAATTCAATTCAATCTTATCTTATGCTGAGAAGTCGATGCATAGGTCCTATAATTATGTGGTTTTATATGACATATATGAAAATATATTATATCCATAAATTATTATTTACCACCAAATTGTGAAGAAATCTATTGCACAATTACATGTCAGCTACATGTCACAGCTAGGGTTGATGAAATGGAAATAGTTTTTTTTATCCCTGGATATCTTATGAATAATAACAGCCCAAGTGCTGTCATCTAGCGGACAGCATAACCATAATTTGGTAATCATCCCCTGTCAGTATTAATTGGAACTAGGAAAGAAAACAACCAATCACATGCCCTGTAACAAAAGTACGAACTATTTTTCGCGCCATATTTACTCGTGTTGTGCATTGATATAAAAGAGTAGGAAAAGCTTTACGAATGAAGTCAAGCGAACTTTTGTGATACGTTTACATTTGGCAGACATTTATATTAGCAAACAGGGAATAATTACAGGAGTTACCAATTGTCTCTGTAGCTGATATATATGTTATGGCGAAAGTAACGATATCAAACGTAGTTGTCAAAGACAATCCGTGTGTCTTCAACCATCCCTTTCAGTTCGAGATTACCTTTGAATGCATCGAAAACTTGAATGATGGTACGTACATAGTCGTCAGTTTACGTGTGAACCTTAATTGTGTAATATTCATATGATTGATATAATTCGATAAACGTGTTATACTTGTTTGATTATGTTTGTATGTATGATTTAATTTAACTTAATTTTATACGATTCCAAAATAAACTGTAACGTCTTATTTCTTCTCCCGGTAATCCAGTACCGTCATTACTGACGATTTCGTGGATGGTGTGGTGTTTGTTGCGTGAGCCAGGTGTGTAGTGAGCTATGTTACTGAGCTGTCGGATTGCAAATGCGATATCGCCACACATCGACGGTCATCGTAGCTGTCACTCAATCTGATTTGGCCAGTGAGTGCCCGTCTGAGTGGGAGATTCGTCGTGGACGCGGGTCATTGACATTGTGCCAACTGTAATGTTGAGTACAGACAGTGTAATAGTTTGATCCATGTTTGAACCAATTCACGAGTATGATGCAACACATGAGCCTGTGTTGTATTGGCACTAATAACATCCTAGGCCTAGCAATGGACACTTCTGAGACCCAGGAAAGCCGGCGAAAGGAAAGGGTTTATACTTTTGTATAACCAGGCATGCGATTAATGATTCTAGTTGTTTCCAGCGCTCGGCTACATTCTATTAACTGATTAGTCTGTATTATTGTTACAATAATGGTCTTATAATAAGGTCTCATTCTACTAGTCAGCCTTTTTCAAAACATCTCCAAACCAACATTATATGCTGACACTGAAGGTGGTCACTGCCAGGGTGCTTATCGTACTCAGTGGTTCTTTTACATCCCAAAATTGAGATCTATGAGACCGACATTAACGTGATCTCCGAGTCACGACGGATATACAGTCCCCAATGTTGTGAGCTAGGTTTTTACACAAATATCATGCCTGCCCGGTCCGGGTTTCGAACTCGGAGCACTGGCATGCCAGGCAGATGTGCTAACCGCTACACTAGCCGTGCCCTCGATGATTAAATGATTTAATCTGTTCCTTTACAAAAATCGTACGTCATTAGTACTTCATTTTATTCAAATCAAATTTATTGCAACTCATTACAATAAATACAAATCAAATTAAGACAAATCATATATAATAACACAATGAGAACAATAAGGGAAGAACATTATATAATGTTATACTCCCTAATTTAAGTTTTTTTACTGGGTGTTGGTAATCTTGTACCTACAAGGTTATTATTATACTCTGTAGTTCTTGTGCCTCAATTTATCAATCCCAAAATATACAAAATCATGCACACGTCGTTTGACGTACACAAAAAAACAGATATTTTGTTTTAAGGCATTGTAGTGGTCAATTGTGGTCTGCGAATTGCAGGATCAACAGTTATTGCCCAATCCTCACAAAAAAAAGACTACAACAGCAGCAGCAGGCTAGTGCAAGACCACAAAGTGTCCTAAAAGTAAAATGGATGTCTTCTAATAATATAGAATTGACCTTTTGGAACGGAAATTCTGCGATCGTGCAAAATGGATGGAATTCTGCATAATCGACGTTTTGACACAGGATTTGTGTTTACAAATGGAAACTCTAAGTGCTGAAAGAGTAGAATTACCAACAGTGTAAATGATACTGACTTTATTGGTGATATTTTGAAATAAACATGATTACTATGCAACAGTATTCATTTATTTTAGTGGATTTATGACACAGGATTTTTAAAATGCACAAGGCAAATCATTGCGAAGTGTCATGGCGCCCTTGACACCTCGTGTCAACTAATGTAAGCAGGGACGCAGGCAGAAGGCACTATCATAAACCGTTTCGTGAACGTTGCCTGGTTGTCAGCTAAGCGCACTGAAGACATGTTGTTAATTATATACTTGTCACATCGTTAGAACACGCATAAGTGTACAGATTTCGGTTTCGAACACAAAACTCGAAGGAATAACAACGGCCTACAGTGATATAGTCTGGGTTTCATAGTTCTAACAAATTCCGTTGGATGGTGTCATATATGGCGCTAGCTAAAATGATTGAAAAAAAATAATTCTAGCCTCGATTACCCAGGCGCCGTGAGGTGGCAGCACTTTTTTGCCCCTCACAACTTCCTGGGAAATTAATGCTCTGCCAATGTTACTGGTAGGGGGCTTTACCTCAGATTCAGGTAGAGACGATGATTGGCTCTCAGGCCATCCATGAAATAACAAATTAAATAAGGATACACTTTTATCAGATAATACTATACTATAAAAACTATTCATTATTCAACAATAAACTTATATTGAAACATGTCACACACAAAATAAACCGACATTAAACTTTTGTTGTTGTTGAGTGACTTTTAATAACATGCATATGCACTAGGTGGCAGTTCTCGTGGCTGTCAACTATTTCGTATTGACGTTGTCTTGCTTATGCATGAGCAGAAACAAAAGACTGAGAATAAGCATGATATAAATACCAAATAAGGACAAATTTCACTAAAGAAAGTGCAATCGATGTCATGCGCAACGGTCAGACTGCTAACTAATAAATGTAGTCGCCAAAGTATATCCAAAGTGTACTGATCTTCGTGGCTAAGTTGGTAGCATGTCGAGCAACCATTTTTAGGGTCTTCGTATCAAATCCCGTAGACTACTCGAAACTTTTGTTTGTGTTCGATTATTTTAAGATTCATTTTATTTTGTATAATACTATTTCGGGCACTATTTCGTAATTTCATTTCGTTATCGAAAACATACATAATATATAAACATTCTGGGGGATAGACATGCAAACTGGCAGTGAGCAGTCGAAAGGTGGTTTCCGAACCAGACTCTCTTCCCGGCGAGGTCACTTCTGCTGGGCGAGAGTTGGTTAAGCGAGACTAGGCAAATCCTGACAGTACGTCACATTACTTCATAAATTTATGACGTTTTAATTCATGGGTATACCAGTGTTGCCATCTAGCGGATAACATTTAAAAGGTGGCTTCAGAGCCAGACTCTTCCCGGCGAAGTCAAGCAGCCGGTCGAGAGTCTGTTAAGCGAGACTAAAATATTAGTGAAACAACATCAGTGATTTTAACATTCAAAATTTTTAATATGATTGCTTGTAACATTTACATTTGTTAACTTAAATATTAAGCACTGCTGCATTAGAAATAACCACTCGTTTTTATGTTATTGTGTGACAGGAATTATTTTGTTATCTAAATTTATTATGTACAGTTGTTACTGTGTTGCAAATATTGTGCAAATATTGCGCAAATAAATTTTAGAAAAATTATCCACACAGTAAAACAGTATTATTTAGACGCAGTAATCCTAACATTGTGATATTTTATATATTTCACAGAATGTATTATTTTTTTATTTTGAAATTAAATATTTCTTTTCTAAACAGAAATGGGCTTCTTTAGGCAGTATGCCATTTTAAAACTGAAAATGAGTCATTCGTCATGGAAAATGCATAATTTGAAACATAATTTTTTTCTGAAACAGACGATGTGTTTTAAATGTAATTTGCCTTCTTCTGAAACGAAAAACAGTCGTTTGAAACGGAATTGGCCTTTTGTGGAAATGGAAAATCAGTGTCCCTACATATAAAGCCATAATAAGGACAATAGAGTTATTGCAGCTAGAACCCAGCCTGAAGTGGAGAAGTAAAAAGATATCATATTACACTCTATATAAGCGTAAATTGATAAGCTGTCGAGGTCACAAAGTTGGTGATTTTGAACTCGACGTAAACACTATATGAGGCCATGGCCCACATTGGCAGTTACAAACATTACTATACCCTGTTGCATAATGTTTAGCATGAATAACTAATTTATTTTTTAAATTCAATTTTTTATTATGGTGGAATGACTTACCATTTCAATTTATCAAAATCTATGTTGAGAAAGAAGAACTGGTATGCTTTCAGATTTGGAGTGGAAGATAATCTACGTAGGTTCAGCCGAGAGTGAGGACTATGATCAGACACTGGACACTGTTGTGGTCGGACCGGTCATTGCTGGGCGCCATATGTTTGTCTTTGAAGTAAGTCAACGCAGACATGTTTAGGGTAATCTGTAACAGTTTATATTTCATCACTGTGTTAAGCCATCTCCTGTCAGAATGTTGGTTACCATAGACCAGCACTCCTTTCTGTGTTGTATTAAGGCCCATTTACACGAACAACTAGTTGGCGGACTAGTTGGCCAACTCGGTGTTGCCCAACTAGTCTGGCAACTAGTTGCTCGTGTACGCATTGGTTTAGGCACGATTTGTCACGGAGTCGTCCAAATTGGGGCTAGCCCCAATCTGACCGACTAGTTGTTCGGAGTTGTGCCTAATTATCCAATCAGCGCGCAATACGGTGATGACGTTGATAGGTCAGCGGCGGGTTCATATACTTGTAAACATTTCGTCCGCCATTTTTTCTTCGAATTAGAAGTTGATCGGAATAATGAACATAAAAGTTTGCGAAATATACACTCTAGGATCTACACTTGCATGACAAAACAACGACGAATAGTAGAAGACTGCGACGTCCTTAGCACAACAAGTTAATGTGTATTCTAGATTTTACGTAAATTTGTTGCGATATTTACTGCTGTCCCGACCCGAGTCCCAGGTCCATGCGGGTCGATCACTCGATGCACTATCTGTTGAAGTTAATTAACGCCTAGCTTGGCGACTCTAGCCTAGGCTAGACTACCAGGTACTGCAGGCAATGGTTTTAAGCGAAATAAATAACATCTGAGAACTGTAATCGTTGTTTCAGCAAAAACAATTCCGTTTGCTGTCAACTACTTTTCTGTTTCTTTTACCCGAGAGCTCCAAAACGTAAGCAGTCGAGGTCAAGGTCGCAGTTGTTCGCTGTGTCGAGACATGTCACATGTGTAAATGCACACGTAAAAGTTGTCGGACTAATTGGACAACACCGAGTTGGCCAACTAGTCCGCCAACTAGTTGTTCGTGTAAATGGGCCTTTATTCTTAGATCTTCATACTTCCCATCATGCCCTGCAGTTGTCTGTGGCTCTTGGTCGGACTCTATTACCATCGACCATTCATCCAATATTTCCCGTTAAATACTCTCTTGTGATAATGTGACCCAAAATTATAGGTTTTTTTTGCATTTTATTGAATTGTTGCATTTTTACTAAAGTTGGCATTACAACTTCTATGTAGTCATGACATACAGTACGGGTAATTCAATATCATAAATAGGATAGTAAGGATGTTATCTACGTAATATAAACCTAATTTCAGATTTACTACGTACATTGTATACCATAATAACTGCTGGTAACCACACGTGTAGTTCATCAAGTTCCATATTAAGTAGTTTTCGTTTTGTGATGGTTAACAAACAAGCCACATAATTTACATAATTCTGACACATCATTTATATGTAACCATTACTAACCAATTTATGAAGTATGATCTCGCGTGCTTTAGACAGATCCTCCAGATGCAACAAAGATCCCGCGGGAAGACGTCGTCGGAGTAACTGTCGTACTATTGACGTGCTACTATCGCAATCAAGAATTCATCAGGGTTGGCTATTATGTGAACAATGAATACATCGAGCCAGAACTGAAGGAAAACCCCCCACAAGAACCTGACTTCAACAAGGTACGCATACCACAAAACACAATACAGACATACATCTGGGCTGGGTTTGAAAGGTCTATCGCCCAAGGCATGCTATGTATACTAGCTTTGTGATACCAGCTTCCTAACTGGGATTATGTCTGATGTTGTAGCTAACCATAGGTTGTTTTTTTATTTCTTGTAATTTATTAACAACAACTAAATGCATGCAACATCAGTGCAAACTATTGTGTTTGTGCCACTACCGCTGGTACCAGCCGTTGTGTTTGTGCCACTACCGCTGGTACCAGCCGTTGTTTCTACTCAGAAACTAAAACATTTTACGATGATTACTACTGAACATGTTTGTTTCTGGTGTTGTCAAGGGGAGGAAAATGCCACATAACCATTTCAGTACTACAGCCCTAACCAGCTATGACCCCTGAATACTGTATTCCCAGTGAATATGCAAGATAATGGACTACCTCACTTCAAGTCAAGATTTGAGCAACAAAAATGCATTTTATGAATAGGAATGTTTATATTTCCGGAAAGTATAATAATCAACGAATGAAATGAGCCATATAATTTTACATTCCGTTGTCATGATAACCAGGAATCCAAGATGGCCGCCAGGATTTAAACATTTTTGCAGTTGCTGAACTCGGTTGTGTACTAAGTTCACCGACATTGTTATTATGTCGATTGTCAGCATCCGACAAAGATTCTTCGTTAAAACTATCAAATAATCTGTCCAAAACATACGGTGGTAAATCGCTAGTTGAAGTAATGCCGTCCGCCATTGTGGCCACCGCAGATTTTGATAATCCATTAAAAACCATGAAAATCACCGTAAACTATTATTGAGCGATAGTAAACGATGACCGCTGTTGAATAGCTAATTTAGTCGCCTTGACAACAGTACACAACAAGTGGCTCCACATACTGGATGATTATGAATAAAAACGATTTGAATAGCAGACATCGTCAATACCGAATAACCGGCCTGTCGTACTGAAGCATCACAAACAGTGCGGCCGGAAATCCAGCTTGTCGTACTGAAATGGTTAACGCACAGATTTAACCATGTAGATTTTTACATGTATTCAGTATTTATACGTGCATGAGTTGGAAAACATTGACATCTTTTTTCTACCTTTTCCATACATCATTGATATGGAAATCTCAGTAGGTATGTTTTGGTTTGTGCAATAGTAGCAGTTTATCTCTAATTTGTACCTGAAATCAAAGCTGCATGATTCAGATTGTATACAAATTGTGTGAAAGATTCCTCGAAACATCTCTGGATATCTTACAATAAAGTTTTCAAACTCTCCGCAGTTACAACGGAACATCCTGGCAACAAGTCCACGCGTCACCCGCTTCAAGATTGACTGGGGCGACGGAGAGGACAACATAGAGAACATGCCACCGTTGACACTTGAAGACAACAGTGCTAGCAATCACATGATGTCAGTGGACTATAACAGTGGCAGAGCTCTGAAGGAAGACGTGCCTGAGTCGTTGTCAAAGTCCACCGCTCCAATTCTTAGTGCAAACGGGGGCAATTCCTGTAGCAACGGCCTTGATTTGTTGAACGGCAGGATGACGGCAGAAATAAAAAGTAGCGGGGCAGAACCTATGCAGATGTGACAGTCAGACAGTGAGTGTCATGTGTAGGTGGAAGTATTTTGACAAAACCAATTAAATTAAGATTGAAATTAAAATTTATGTTCAATTTTAGTAGTCAGACTGGGCTGCTAGAGAAAAACGTGCAACAGGTCAAAAGGGATCATGAATTTAAAATAGTAATTTACTGGGTTGGTTGACGTATACTGTTTGAGCAACCTTTTTGAGCAGTGCTCTATTGGTTTGAATACCCATTGTTTTGTTTCTTTCTTTGCTCTTGATTTGGTTTTAAACTGATTATAATTCACTGGATTTCTTATGTGGTATAGCATTTATATTGATTATGAAAAGTGGTCATATATTATGGTAATGCAATTTTCAGCATTGTCTGTAAATGTGTTTATTTGTTATGTTGTTAGTTTTGCTTTCCATTGGAACAGGTATCATCTGTACACTGGTGTAACTATGTAGGTAATTGCTAATGTCGATATTGTTTGTACATTTAATATGTTCTATTACTGTAAAGTGCAGTGGTTACATGTGTTGGTGTGACAAGGTGGTGAAATCTTCAAACTACATTGACTACTGGTAACATTGAACCTCTTTGTCAACAATTAAGTGGTATTTATTTTGTTCAAATGCAAATGTTGCATACATACGTTGTGGTATGCAGATGCACTGTCTGACACTGTAAAATATGGACAAAGTTCATGGAAGTATGAAGTTACCTTTTCCGAATCCTTGATGTCTCTTACGGAGATTTTGGTGCCCTCAGGGTGTTGTGAGGACACCGAGAGCTCCGTATGAGACATCAAGGATTCGGAAAAGTAACTTCATACTTCCAATTATGAACATAACTGAACCCGGTAACAACATACATGCAGACAAAGTTCTGTTACAATAAGTGGGAGGTTCTGATTGGTGTGAATAAGATGCTGCTGAAATGTGCAGCATGTTACACGATACCTGTTAATAATGTTTGAAAATGTGGCCAAACAAGAACAAGCTGTTACATCTGTCAGCATTGAAAATAAAACAACCTTTTATACAATTTGTTTTACTTGTATTTTTAAACTAAGCTTTATTATAGCTGTTTATATTTGTGACCTTATAATGTTACTTTAGAATAGATACGATGCCTGGTCATTATTCTTCATTTCACAGTCAATTTATCTGTTTTCACGTAATGTTTTTGCTTTTATCAAACTTGTAACCATACTTGATTATCTAGCGTTCTGACATTGCCACTCAAGTCAACAGGCGTCTTAATTTTTATTTCAGCCTTCTACTTCAAAACATTGAGAATCCTGTGATGAAAGATTTCTACCCTAGCGGCAGACTGTCAAGTTTTTTTCTCGCACAATATACCCAATTGGAAAACATTTACCAGCTGTTGGTTGGCCTAAACTATTTCCTTTCTCTGACCATCTCAAGCTTCGTCTTTGTAAATAGCACCTCCTTTAGCTATAATGGCTCAAAAGTGTACCGTCAAATATAATTGTGAAACGTCGACCTGTGGTATGTGCATAAAGCTAGTATTCTAACTAACGTATGACATCCATTATTTTGGGCCCAGTAAAATTTGTGACAATTTACAGTCTTAATGTTTCATGTGATCAACTACCTTTTTGTGACCGTTGGTATAATTCATTCAGACTGTTTATTACCAAATAGTATTTAAAATGTACGAGGAATTCTTGACGTTGTGGCGTCAACATACATGCACGTTTGTCTCCCCTGCCCGCCATCATGCACACGCAAAATATACAATCAGAAACATTATGAAACTTATAATGTTATATACTGTATATATACAAATTATAAAACAGTGCGAGTCTATGTTTTTGTCTGTCGTAGCATATCTCCGTCAATTACGTATGTATCGGACAGATTGGGGCTAGCGTTTTGTAGATTGCTGGCTCAATAGGATAGTGTTTTATTTCACCTGAGCTAATATTCCATCTACAAATGTATTGATACACGTATATATTATAGACAAATTGTACACTATATATGAGCAATATATCATTGATAGTGATTATTTATTGTTCTATTAGTTGATATTCTTGTAATTCTGTGTTTAAGTTAAAATCTAAAAGATATTGAAAGTGTAAAAATTTAGATAGTCGGGGAAAAATACGAGGGGGCAACCGGAGTTGAACCGGTGACCTCTCGATCTGCAGTCGAATGCTCTGCCACTGAGCTATACCCCCTTCGCCGTTATTAACAGCCGTAGATATAGAGATCAACTTAACGTATCTGCTTCTAAGTCTCGTGAAATAATTTTAAAGTTATATATTTTTTATTTTTAAATACATCGTTATATTTGCCTTTATTAAAGAGTGAACATTCAGTTATAGGCATTACTGTGTTCTTCGTTTTACAACATTCATCAACTGCGGAAACGGAAACTTGCGTAACCAATAGCAACTGAACCGAGCGTTTTCCAGGAGGATGCGAACCGACAAGCTGTTCGAATTATACGCTTGACTTTGTTGACGTTTATACCTTTGTATACTGCTAGATCGGAAATAATAGCTGTTTTTATTCCAGGCAAGTGTTTTGCAAACGCGTCACACTAGCTGCCATTTTGTTTAGTATGTCGGCCAGAGCTCGCTTCGAGTTTGAGCGCCGCTTCCTCTCGGACTCGAGTTTAAACTTTTGTTTTAAATTTAATAATAACGCGATCACATATATGCCTACTTAAAGCTGTACTCAGTGGCAAGGCTTGCCAGATATTCGACTGCGAAACGTATATGCCCTAACATTTTAACATGCATCTTAACTTAAAATTATGTTCACAACCTATTATGGCATTAATTAATATCTGAACTTGAAATGAAAGCTGAAGGCAGTGAAGCACTTAATTTGTATGCAGCTATAGCCACACGCACGCCCACGGAGGACACTTTTAGAACCAGAATGGGCAGGTACATCCTATGACTTTAAGTTTATGGCTTTGATCTAAAGTTCCTGTAATGCTTTCGCACATGTCCCCATATTGACGTATAATGACCTTCACTGGCTTCAGGTTCTTGCCAATTAATACATATATATGTATTATAGATAATTAAGGAGACGACGTGATAAACCTTAAAATTACATAACTTAATTTAATAAGTATACTCATGCATCTACAGTGCCAAAATGACGCTTCTCCAATGCACTCTGCCGTTTGCTGCTTTCTTCGCGTTTTCCCAGGTGGTTTATTCCATGTTTCTTTATTTTGGTGGCTTTAGATCCAGCTGTTTTGAGGTCTGTAGGTTTTTGTTTTCCTTGTCACGGGCAATGTTAGGAAATGCCAGTAGCAGGCAATGTGCCAGTGTAGTGTCAGGCAGTGCCAGTGGCAATGGTGATTGAACCAGATGAATTGACAGATATCGGTGAAAACTAGAGCACCATGCAGATGCAGATGTCACAGTGAACATCTTCAAAACTTATGGTAAACTGTACGTATTTGATATGACTGATGTGAAGCACTGATTTTGTTGTGGCAACAAGGGGGTGCGCGATAGTGTAGTGGTTAGCACATCCGGCTGACATGCTGGCACCCTGAGTCCAATACCCGGACTGGGCAGGTATGGTATATTTGGTGTAAAAACCTGGCTCTTAACATTGGGGACTGTGTATTCCTCGTGACTCGGAGATCACGTTAATGTCGGTCCCGTCTCAATTTGAGATGTAAAAGAACGACTGAGGACGACAAGCATCCTGGCAGTGACCACCCTCAGTGCAAGCATAGAAAGGTCGGCTTGGCGATAATGTTCTAAAAAAGGCTGACTAGTTGAATGAGACCTCGTAAGATCATAACATTGTAACCACAAAATATACAGACTAGTCAGTTAATAGAATGTTGCCGAGTGCTGGAAACAACTAGAAGAAGAACTAGAAGAACAGTGAAAAGAAGTCACTTTGGAGTTGCATACTTCAAACAAGCACATATTGACTTTGTATTAACATAACCTATATGTTCAAGTGATACTCTTTCAAGAGAAACTAATCGGATGCCTTCCATCTTTCAAAGCTCTTAATCTACTATACCTCTCCTGCAAGTCAATTATTTCCAGATTTACATGTCTATATAGTCATTAAATTTCTACTGCTTAATTCTGACAATGTGACATTCATGAATGATGAGTAAAGACATGACTTGAAGCAAACTATTATGGGTGTTCCAAATTGGATCTCAAGAATAGTAGGTACATATAGCTTTTAAATTGACAGCACACATTTTCATAAGAGGTAATCAAATGTTTTAGCACAATACAATATTTAACCAGTAATGTCACATTGTCTGTGAGTTACTATCAGTGAATCCCACTGTTCACCTTTGTTTGGTCTTCCAGATCTCTCATCATATCATCATATCATCATGTCGTCACCAACCAGCAAAGAGAGATTAAGTGCTAAGCAGAATGAACACGATGTGGTAAGTGTCAACCTGTTTGATACTATTTACACACATACACATGCACGCACAAATGCACGCATACATGCATGCATGCACACACATGCACATACACAAACACATGCACACAGATATGCACGTACACATACACACGTGTACACACACATATACACACACAGGCACACACGCACACACCATACCTGTCAGGTCCTGTGAAACAAAACAGTAGTCATGGCAGACAAAAATATTAAATTATCAATAAAAAACATAATCTTTACATGTAAATGCCCATTGACACACGTAAATGTTCGCGCTTGCCTACATGCCCTATGCAACACATGGCGCCCACGGGATCTGTAAGTAAGTTTGCACCTGTGCATAACACAAAAATGCATTGGTGAGTGCTCGTTCCGGGACACTGCACGAGTTGTACAGGAATTCTACCAGCTATGCCTGGAAAAGAGTGCAAACCATAAGGGAGTTTGATGAGTGAGTGTGTCGGTCGGCGAATTTACCAACAAAAATATAACGAACGCGATAAATTAGTTTAAAATGTATCACAAAACACAAGCGTAAAACCGTATGGTTTTCCTACTGCACCCGTAGTTTAAATTTTATCAATAAAACCGTAGTGACTACTTAACAGGTATAACACACACGCACACACGCACGCACACACACACACACACACACACACACACGTGACACATAAACTTTAATGTGTACAAATGCATTTATATAAATTGGTTTTAAATTATTCTATAACATTTTTCTATGAAGCTATGAAGGCTGAGTGTTGAAGTGAAACCACTTATTTGACACGGAGGACAGTTTTGAGGACGGCAGGTAAAGAAGAAGTGTAATGCCTATGATAAGATGTTTTTGTAAAATGTCACGATCTTAATTAATTGCTTTGACGTGTCTTCTTAATTTTTTTAATTTTTTTTAGTGTGTAAGCGCTGACCATCACCAATTAATGGCACATAGCCATTAACCAGATGACCAGAGAACCAACTTTTTGTGATAGAATAATTAATGTTATATCATTCTACTGCTCTACTATTTACACTGTATACAAAAAGTAATTGGTTTATAAGATTGTTGTTCAAATTTATTGAAATATGTTATATTTATGTTGTAGTATTAGTTTGAAATGATAAGTTAAGTCTAATAGTGTCTTTTAACTGTCAAGGTAAGGGAGCATTCATAGTTGTTGACATTTATTTATTCATACAGAATGTACTGTGGAAATCCTCATGCCCCTCACTGCCCGAATTAGTACTTTAAAATGTCAACAATGTCCCTAGTTGAAATTCAAATCGACCTATTTATACAGACATTGATCAGTTTCATGGCACTGTATATGCAAAGGATATATACCAGGTAACAGCAACCATTATAAGTAAAGTTATGACATTTACAAACATTTATTTATTATCACAAATGCTTTGCAATTCACATGTGATCAATATTTTCAAAATTACCGGTAGTACTAGGCCCTTAGCCAAAAAATAATTTATTGCCAGTGTTGAGTTAATAAAAAATGCGCCTTTTAGCATGCGTATGGCTTGCATGGAAGCCATTCACGTAAACCACAGACATTTTTGACCAGTTTATTTTTTCCATCACGTACCAGTGTCATGTAAGTCATGTATTTAATTAGTATTGATCCATTAAATTTGTTTCAATGCCAGTTGTGTTAGTGACAGGCATTAATGTAGGCCCCCTATGCTTGAAACTATTATTTAATCTTGTGGCCAGCTGGCACCATCTAAATTCTATCAGTCTTATCATTTGTGATTACCCACGTTGGCCAGTCATCTGTCAGTCTTGAAGACAGCAGACGGGTCTCTGGCTAAACCCCTGATTACTACGCAAGCCTTGACCCCCTTCTGTATGCTTTGTATGAATAGGTAAGTGACAACATTAGCGATCGACGTCTAAGTTTATGTATTTTAACAACATGACTTATATTATGAATAGGAATATAGATTATGGCTATGAGCAGGTTATGGCAGTTATATATTACAGGAAACTTTGTAAGACATTTTAACTTTTCTGATGCAGCTATTGTACATGTTATGGAGCAGCTGTGAGAGGTGGTCGATAAAGCTGCTTGGTTCCACCCACCCAGACCTCATTGTCCCCTCTGTTTGCCCTCCTTCAGGACACCATGGGCAAGACAAGCCCCACAAGTGCCAAAAGTGGTACAGATAGTGCGAAAAGTGCCAAAAAGGGCAAAGGTGGCAACAAAGGTGCAAAAGGTAGAGTTTTACCTTTATCCCTCAATAAATTGTCAGTTAGCGTCTGTCTTTCTCTATCTTGTCATTCTTATCCATCTGCCTGTGTCTGAGAGTATATCTGTCTGTACATCTGTCTGCCTGTTTGTGTTTAGTGTTCATGCTCTGCTTGCGAAAACTATGATATGTGGAATAGGAGAATGTTTATCAAACAGCTAATGCAAGACACATCCACCTATCAACCCACCCAACCATCCTCTCACCCAACATTCTAGTTATCCATCCATTCGCCTATCCCTCTACATATCCATTATAAACTGTTTTAGTTACTATAACAAATATTATTTCTGTATACAATACATGATTTCGACACACCCAGCCTTCTGTATCCATGCAGGAAATCTCAGTTCCTCTTTGTTCTATGCCAGACTACCGTGTGTTGCCTGAGAGCATGGTGGTTGAAACTCTTAACTGAGAGTGTGTTGGTTGAGTACACATGTTAACTGAGAATGTATTGTTTGAGTGTGTTAATTGACAGTGTGTTGGTTGAGTACACGTGTTGACTGAGAGTGTTGTTTGAGTGTGTTAACTGAGAGTATGTTGGTTGAGTACATGTGTTAACTGAGAATGTGTTGTTTGAGTGTGTTAACTGAGAGTGTGGTAGGTGAGTAGACATGTTAACTGAGAGTGTTGTTTGAGTGTGTTACCTGAGAGTGTGTTCGTTGAGTACATGTGTTAATTAACTGAGAGTGTGTTAACTGAGAGTGTGTTAGGTGAGTACATGTGTTAACTGAGAGTGTGTTGTTTGAGTGTTAACTGAGAGCATGTTGGTTGAGTGTGTTTGAGTGTGTTAACTGAAAGTGTGTTTGAGTGTGTTAACTGAGAGTGTGTTAGGTGAGTACATGTGTTAACTGAGGTTGTGTTGTTTGAATGTGTTTTAGTGTGTTAACTAAGAGTATGCTGGTTGAGTACATGTGTTAACTGAGAGTGTTGTTTGAGTGAGTTAACTGAGAGTGTGTCAGTTGAGTACATGTGTTAATTAACTGAGAGTGTGTTGTTTGAGTGTGTTAAATAAGAATATGTTGGTTGAGTACATGTGTTAACTGAGAGTGTGTTTGAGTGTGTTACCTGAGAGTGTGTTAGTTGAGTACATGTGTTAATTAACTGAGAGTGTGTTGTTTTAGTGTGTTAACTGAAAGTGTGTTGGTTGAGTACACATGTTAACTGAGAGTGTGTTGTTTGAGTGTGTTAACTGAGAGTGTGTTGTTTGAGTGTGTTTGTGTATGTTAACGGAGAGCGTGTTGGTTGTGTGTGTTAACTGAGAGCGTGTTGGTTGACAGGCAAGAAAGGTGCACACAAGGAGGAGGAGAAGAAGAAGTCAGATACTCCGCCTGCTGAGGGCCAAAATGGTACGTCATCTATATGCTTACAAGTACATTAACACTGTGTTTTATTCACATAGGGTAATAAGGAAGAGTTGCAGCAGCATGGGATGGGAGCCCCTCCCTCTTTCACTTGCTGCAAGGTTTTGACCCAGCTAATTGTTAGATCAATTGAGTACTTAGACAGTTTCTTAGCCAAAGAATGGTCTAAGCCAAAGTAGGCCTATATATAAAACCATGAGCAAAACATACATTTATTCAATGTTCTTGCACTTTTAGGTTGCCTGGCAACTTGGCAAGATTGATTACATTAGTCTCTCACTGGTTCTAGTCCAATGCACATGTGCAGTGATCTTAGCCAGAGATAGATTCTATCTGTTTTTATATATATAGTTACCATAGACTCACTCCATTTTGAGACCTGGTCAAATTGTTCCATCTATCTCTTGTTCCTGAAGTTCATTTGTACAAGGAAGGGTGACCAACAATGCAGGGCAGATCATGGATTTAACAATTCAGCGAGATATGTTTTCAAATGGAACTAACTAAAAAAATTCAAATTTAAGGCCATACAAAAAATGTAATGGTCCTAATGCATAACAAATACTTACAGCACACACTTATCCAACAGTGACACCACATGGATGAGACAGTAAAGTCCAGCTTATCTGCGGGCAGTTTCGGGCAGTTGGGAATCACGGCAGATCAACTGGTTGTGGGTAGTTGGCTGTTAAAGGGTTATTACAGTATTCTTTGCTTCAGGAGTGCACATATACCAAGGAGTTCTATGGACTGTATATGTGAAATGAACTAATGTTAACATGGAGGGAAGAATGAATGGTTGCTTCCTTGTGTCCAGTCCTTCCTGATGATGTCATTCCCATCTTCCTGTCGTCCAAGACACAGGAGATCATGGGATGTGTTCCCTATGATGACGTCACAGAGGAGAGCCCATTCAAGCTGCTGAAGAAGGAAGACATTGTGGCGGACATGTTCAACCGGGCAGCCATCAGTGACTTTTCTCCTATGAAGGACATCTTTAATGTAAGTCTCTGACATTCTCAGTAGTGTAGCCATCAGTAACTTCTCTCCCATGAAGGACATCTTTCATGTAAGTCTCTGACGCTCTCTGTAGTGTGGTCATCAGTGACTTCTCTCCCATGAAGGACATCTTTCATGTAAGTCTCTGACGCTCTCTGTAGCGTGGTCATCAGTGACTTCTCTCCCATGAAGGACATCTTTAATGTAAGTCTCTGACGCTCTCTGTAGCGTGGTCATCAGTGACTTCTCTCCCATGAAGGACATCTTTAATGTAAGTCCCTGATGCTCTCTGTAGCGTGGTCATCAGTGACTTTTCTCCCATGAAGGACATCTTTAATGTAAGTCTCTGACGCTCTCTGTAGCGTGGTCTTCAGTGACTTCTCTCCCATGAAGGACATCTTTAATGTAAGTCCCTGATGCTCTCTGTAGCGTGGTCATCAGTGACTTCTCTCCCATAAAGGACATATTTAATGTAAGTCCCTGATGCTCTCTGTAGCGTGGTCATCAGTGACTTCTCTCCCATGAAGGACATCTTTAATGTAAGTCCCTGACGCTCTCTGTAGCATGGTCATCAGTGACTTCTCTCCCATGAAGGACATCTTTCATGTAAGTCCCTGATGCTCTCTGTAGCGTGGTCATCGGTGACTTCTCTCCCATGATGGACATCTTTCATGTAAGTCTCTGACGCTATCTGTAGCATGGTCATCAGTGACTTCTCTCCTATGAAGGACATCTTTAATGTAAGTCCCTGACGCTCTCTGTAGTGTGGCCATCAGTGACTTCTCTCCTGTGAAGGACATCTTTTATGTAAGTCCCTGATGCTCTCTGTAGCGTGGTCATCAGTGACTTCTCTCCCATGAAGGACATCTTTCATGTAAGTCCCTGACGCTCTCTGTAGCATGGTCATCAGTGACTTCTCTCCCATGAAGGACATCTTTCATGTAAGTCTCTGACGCTCTCTGTAGCGTGGTCATCAGTGACTTCTCTCCCATGAAGGACATCTTTCATGTAAGTCCCTGACACTCTCTGTAGCGTGGTCATCAGCGACTTATCTCCCATGAAGGACATCTTTCATGTAAGTCTCTGATGCTCTCTGTAGCGTGGTCATCAGTGACTTCTCTCCCATGAAGGACATCTTTAATGTAAGTCCCTGACGCTCTCTGTAGCGTGGTCATCAGTGACGTCTCTCCCATGAAGGACATCTTTAATGTAAGTCTCTGATGCTCTCTGTAGCGTGGTCATCAGTGACTTCTCTCCCATGAAGGACATCTTTAATGTAAGTCTCTGACGCTCTCTGTAGCGTGGTCATCAGTGACTTCTCTCCCATGAAGGACATCTTTAATGTAAGTCTCTGATGCTCTCTGTAGCGTGGTCATCAGTGACTTCTCTCCCATGAAGGACATCTTTCATGTAAGTCCCTGACGCTCTCTGTAGCGTGGTCATCAGTGACTTCTCTCCCATGAAGGATATCTTTAATGTAAGTCTCTGACGCTCTCTGTAGCGTGGTCATCAGTGACTTCTCTCCCATGAAGGACATCTTTAATGCAAGTCCCTGACGCTCTCTGTAGCGTGGTCATCAGTGACTTCTCTCCCATGAAGGACATCTTTAATGTAAGTCCCTGACGCTCTCTGTAGTGTGGCCATCAGTCACTTCTCTCCTATGAAGGACATCTTTAATGTAAGTCCCTGACGCTCTCTGTAGTGTGGTCATCAGTGACTTCTCTCTCATGAAGAACATCTTTCATGTAAGTCCCTGATGCTCTCTGTAGCGTGGTCATCAGTGACTTCTCTCCCATGAAGGACATCTTTGATGTAAGTCTCTGACGCTCTCTGTAGCGTGGTCATCAGTGACTTCTCTCCCATGAAGGACATCTTTCATGTAAGTCCCTGACGCTCTCTGTAGTGTGGCCATCAGTGACTTCTCTCCTATGAAGGACATCTTTCATGTAAGTCCCTGACGCTCTCTGTAGCATGGTCATCAGTGACTTCTCTCCCATGAAGGACATCTTTAATGTAAGTCTCTGCCACTCTCTGTAGTGTGGCCATCAGTGACTTCTCTCCCATGAAGGACATCTTTAATGTAAGTCTCTGACGCTCTGTAGCGTGGTCATCAGTGACTTCTCTCCCATGAAGGACATCTTTAATGTAAGTCTCTGATGCTCTCTGTAGCGTGGTCATCAGTGACATCTCTCCCATGAAGGACATCTTTCATGTAAGTCCCTGGCGCTCTCTGTAGCGTGGTCATCAGTGACTTCTCTCCCATGAAGGACATCTTTAATGTAAGTCTCTGACGCTCTCTGTAGCGTGGTCATCAGTGACTTCTCTCCCATGAAGGACATCTTTAATGCAAGTCCCTGACGCTCTCTGTAGCGTGGTCATCAGTGACTTCTCTCCCATGAAGGACATCTTTAATGTAAGTCCCTGACGCTCTCAGTAGTGTGGCCATCAGTCACTTCTCTCCTATGAAGGACATCTTTAATGTAAGTCCCTGACGCTCTCTGTAGTGTGGTCATCAGTGACTTCTCTCTCATGAAGAACATCTTTCATGTAAGTCCCTGACGCTCTCTGTAGCGTGGTCATCAGTGACTTCTCTCCCATGAAGGACATCTTTGATGTAAGTCTCTGACGCTCTCTGTAGCGTGGTCATCAGTGACTTCTCTCCCATGAAGGACATCTTTCATGTAAGTCCCTGACGCTCTCTGTAGTGTGGCCATCAGTGACTTCTCTCCTATGAAGGACATCTTTCATGTAAGTCCCTGACGCTCTCTGTAGCATGGTCATCAGTGACTTCTCTCCCATGAAGGACATCTTTAATGTAAGTCTCTGCCACTCTCTGTAGTGTGGCCATCAGTGACTTCTCTCCCATGAAGGACATCTTTTATGTAAGTCCCTGACGCTCTCTGTAGTGTGGTCATTAGTGACTTCTCTCCCATGAAGGACATCTTTAATGTAAGTCCCTGACACTCTCTGTAGTGTGGTCATCAGTGACTTCTCTCCCATCAAGGACATCTTTAATGTAAGTCCCTGACGCTCTCTGTAGCGTGGTCATCAGTGACTTCTCTCCCATGAAGGACATCTTTAATGTAAGTCCCTGACGCTCTCTGTAGCGTGGTCATCAGTGACTTCTCTCCCATGAAGGACATCTTTAATGTAAGTCCCTGACGCTCTCTGTAGCGTGGTCATCAGTAACTTCTCTCCCATGAAGGACATCTTTAATGTAAGTCCCTGACGCTGTCTGTAGTGTGGTCATCAGTGACTTCTCTCCCATCAAGGACATCTTTAATGTAAGTCCCTGACGCTCTCTGTAGCGTGGTCATCAGTGACTTCTCTCCCATGAAGGACATCTTTAATGTAAGTCCCTGACGCTCTCTGTAGCGTGGTCATCAGTGACTTCTCTCCCATGAAGGACATCTTTAATGTAAGTCCCTGACGCTCTCTGTAGCGTGGTCATCAGTAACTTCTCTCCCATGAAGGACATCTTTAATGTAAGTCCCTGACGCTGTCTGTAGTGTGGTCATCAGTGACTTCTCTCCCATCAAGGACATCTTTAATGTAAGTCCCTGACGCTCTCTGTAGCGTGGTCATCAGTGACTTCTCTCCCATGAAGGACATCTTTAATGTAAGTCCCTGACGCTCTCTGTAGCGTGGTCATCAGTGACTTCTCTCCCATGAAGGACATCTTTAATGTAAGTCCCTGACGCTCTCTGTAGCGTGGTCATCAGTAACTTCTCTCCCATGAAGGACATCTTTAATGTAAGTCCCTGACGCTGTCTGTAGTGTGGTCATCAGTGACTTCTCTCCCATCAAGGACATCTTTAATGTAAGTCCCTGACGCTCTCTGTAGCGTGGTCATCAGTGACTTCTCTCTCATGAAGGACATCTTTAATGTAAGTCCCTGACGCTCTCTGTAGCGTGGTCATCAGTGACTTCTCTCTCATGAAGGACATCTTTAATGTAAGTCCCTGACGCTGTCTGTAGCGTGGTCATCAGTGACTTCTCTCCCATGAAGGACATCTTTAATGTAAGTCCCTGACGCTGTCTGTAGTGTGGTCATCAGTGACTTCTCTCCCATCAAGGACATCTTTAATGTAAGTCCCTGACGCTCTCTGTAGCGTGGTCATCAGTGACTTCTCTCTCATGAAGGACATCTTTAATGTAAGTCCCTGACGCTCTCTGTAGCGTGGTCATCAGTGACTTCCCTCACATGAAGGACATATCTTATGTAAGTCCCTGACGCTGTCTGTAGTGTGGCCATCAGTGACTTCTCTCCCATGAAGGACATCTTTTATTTTAGTCCCTGACACTGTAGTGTGGGTAGAAGTGGTCTAATGGTTAGAGGACTGCACTGCAGATCGAGGTATCGTGGCTTGATTCTGCCTGGTTGGTTTCAAAGCTTGGGCAAGTCTTTCAGAAAGGATGCAGACAGCTTTTACTTGTTCCTCTTACCTGGTGTCTATGCCGGGGGAGTAAAAAGATGCCATGCAGGGAAATAGAAATCCTGCCATGAACACACTAAATACAAGGAATTAAAACTGCAAAATAAACCACTTGAATGTTAGCCTTAGATAGGGATTTTTTGAGTTAAATTTCATAAATATGCATATTTTATGTGTATAACATCTTCTTATTGAAAAAATTTAATATTTTGCTCAGTAACTGCCTGAAGTAGATAATAGTTTCACTGTCACTAAATATCATAACAAGCTTGCATGTCTATACACCTGCGTGTGGGTTATATAAAACACACTATCCATGTTGAATAAAAACAAATTATTAGCTGTGCTGTATACATTTTATGAAGGAATATGTTTTTACATGGAGTGGAAATAAATCTACACATAACATAGTCTTTTTCTAGTTGTTAGTGTTTATTCACTACTGTTTGTGTGAATGTATTTTAATTTCAGTTCAATATATACCATGTCAGTGTTACAGCTATACATGTACCTTTCTCTAGTCCTCACCCTGGCATGAAACCTCATCATTGCAGGCCTACCCTGGTGAGGAGATGCTAATTTGTTACGATGCTGAGTTCAAGTTTGGCCAAAACTTCTACATTGCGACAACAGAGGAAGCGAAAGAAAAATTGCTCCGGGTACGAGATTGTCTTTTTTTAATTTATTTACAACAAACTTAAAGACGATATTGAACAGACCTTTAAAACATGTGACTAAAACGTCACAGTGTTTTAAAGATATCTGTCTGAATTGAAGAAAGGAATTCCCCAGTATTTCAGTGTTTTGAAAGTACTATATTCTCAGTCCTATGATCATGTATATGTGTTCACATTCAGTTATGAACATTTCAGAAACAATGATATTTTGTCACATAAAATAAACATTGTATCGATTCTAACAAATATAATATTTATTTTGCTATCAAAGAATTGAATAAAAGTGCAGGCACAACGTAAGTATTTGGTAAAATTGCGAGCATACATTTTTAGTTAGGAAAACATTAAATACATTTTAAAACATTTGTAATGACACTCTACGAAATTGTGCTTCATATATTTATATGTTACTTTTTCATTCCCGGTGCAGGGTCCAGTAGTGCCAGGAGAGGAGGGGGAGGAGCATGTGGCTGCGGAGGAGGAGGAGGAGGAGGTTATACACAAGTACGAGCCTCCCGTCTCCAAACCCTGGGTCTCCCTTGGCTCAGAGGAGGCTGTGCAATACGAGTCTCTCAAAGACAACCGCTCACTGGCAAGTACCCTCCTCTATTAGTGGTTGGTAGCAGTTGCACTAGCTTTGCATGTTTTTAAATACAATTGTTTGAGGTAATTTATTCTCTGTATTCTATTTATTGTTCACAACAAAAGGGGTTTGCAGTGGAACCTCAGTAATACAGCCACCTCGCAATTAAGGTCACCCTAAAACAGTCCCTAATTATTTCCACATACAGTAAAGTATATGATATTAGACCCGCTAATGTGGTCACCTCGTTATTCAGGTCACTTTTGTCCAGTCCCAAGGTGACCTTAATAGTGAGGTTCCACTGTATTAATTTACTCGAATCTTACTGATGTGTTTGTGATGTGTTTGTGGTGTGTTTGAAGGTGAAGATGGTGTTCACAAGACAGCGCAAGGAGTTTGGAGCTCCGATCAATTTCAAAGACCGCAAGATTGACAAGACAAAGGAGCCATACAAGGAATGTGCATCGTTTGAGGACCCGGCAGTTGTCCTCAAGAGGGTCGAGATGGACACATCTGTGCAGGTGAGGTCATGTGACCTCACCATCCTCATGTCTCTCATTAGTGTTTTTGTTGTTTTCCACCAACTTATTTATTCACATAATTTGGTGCGAATATATAGCAACTAGTGCCTCAATATTCTATTAAGAATTGGTTCCAAGTTTGAAACATAAAATATTACAGTGAAACCTGTTCACAGTGGACATTGCTCAGACTGTGAAGTATGTCCATTTTGGCCAGAATACCATTATGGATAGGTAATGGACAATGCAAACTATCACACTGGACTTTTAAGTGTTCATTGTAGAGAGGATTTTGTCGTAGGCAGATGTTCACTAAGGCAGGTTTTACTATATGTTCTATCTTAGGATGTCAAAACGAAACCTATGTGAGTGTTGAAGATATTATGTCTGTCCTGTGTGTGCAGGCCGTTCCAGCATTGACGACATCAAGCACACAGACAGACTGGCGCTTCCCTAGGAATGCCAATACCCAGTACTATCCACGGGAGTTCACAGAAGCAGAACAGGAAGCTCTCCAAGCCACCCCAGAGTTCAGGCAGTTTATGACATACGTCACTCCCAGGTAACATACATCAATCTCAGGTAACATACGTCACTCCCAGGTAACATGCGTCATTCCCAGGTAATGTATGTCACTAACAGGTAACATTCATCACTCCTAGGTAACATACATCACTCCCAAATAACACCCGTCATTCCCAGGTAACACACGTCATTCCCAGGTAATGCACGTCATTCCCAGGTAACGCACGTCACTCCCAGGTAATACACGTCACTCCCAGGTAACATACGTCACTCCCAGGTAACATATACGTCACTCCCGGGTAACAAACATCACTTCCGGGTAACATACATCACTACCAGGTAACATACATCACTCCCAGGTAACATACATCACTCCCAGGTAACATACGTCACTTCCGGGTAACATACATCACTCCCGGGTAACATACGTCACTCCCGGGTAACATACGTCACTTCCGGGTAACATACATCACTCCCGGGTAACATACGTCACACCCGGGTAACATACGTCACACCCGGGTAACATACGTCACTCCCGGGTAACAAACGTCAGGGTAACATACGTCACTCCCGGGTAACATACGTCACTCCCGGGTAACAAACGTCACTCCCGGGTAACAAACGTCACTCCCGGGTAACAAACATCACTCCCGGGTAACATACGTCACTCCCAGGTAACATACGTCACTCCCGGGTAACGCACGTCACTCCCGGGTAACGTACTTCACTCCCGGGTAACGTACGTCACTCCCGGGTAACGTACGTCACTCCCGGGTAACATATATCACTCCCAGTTAACATACGTCACACACAGATAACTCATCTTACACCACTCCTACATAATGCATCATACATCACTCCTGGATAACTCCCTGGCAATGCATAATATGTCACTCCTTGCCTGTTGAAAGCCACCATGGTGATTGGTGTCATCATCTAAATGATAGGGATTAATTATAATTTACAAGATTTTCCAGATACCAAAACATAATATTCCAAGAACATCATAGATTTAACTGTAACCAAAATGTAATGGTTGAACCATTCTAACCATATGTTACATTAATGTTTGCATGCTGTCCGGCTTGTTGTCAGATTTGAGTTGGCACTTCAGCAGAATGAGATCACTGATGTATTCTTTGATGACTGGATGAACCTCGGAGAAGATGACGGCACATTTGGCACGAAAGCTGACAATCACCTCAAGGTAACAAAATCTTTTTAAAAATACTACAAAATATGTCATCTAAGATAAACAAACATTTTGCATTATTTCTCGACTTTCATAACACTTGCAATTAAAATGAGTGAAGGAAATATGCAATAGGCATTCAGTTGCTTAACAAAATGTTGGTGCCTTCCTTTTTCAATATACATGTATATAGGTTTACGTAATGAACAGTTTACTCTACCATCATGGATTGGTCAGATTTATCTTTGGTACTACAAAATATTTGGAAAGTGTCAATTCAGAGATATTGTAACATGAGTTAAATTTAGTGTGTATGATGTGTGTGTGTATGTGTGTGCTTGTGTGCGTGCATGCGTGCGTGTGTGTGTAAATAACTCCCTTGCATGATCGACTGGCTTCCCCAGGAGTACCAGTCCTTCACAGACCTACAGTTCAGCAAGAACAAGACAGTGACACACATTGATTGGCACCCGTCAATCAATGGCATCGTTGCTGTGGCCGTGGCAGAGAAGTATCTGTTGGACGATCGCATTGACCATGCTGCCCACATCATCATGACCCCCTCTCTCGTTCTCATCTGGAGCTTCGCTGACCCCATTCACCCCCAGGTCAGTAGGTCACATGACTCTCAGGAGTGGTCAAGGGACCAGGGGAAGCTGCAGAGACAGACCACAAAAAAGACAAAGGTGGTCTTCATTTAGAGGTGTTTGTAGTTAACAATTGTGTATCTAAAGTTACTATTGTTATCTTAGGTGGTTGTATTCCAAAGGTGTTCTTAATACTGAGATGGTTGAAACTAAGAAATGTTTCTCCCGAGTTCAATATCATAGTATATCTGCTAATAAGCAGATACTATGCTTTGCCAATTTGTAAACACCCGTGAATTAATCCCGGATTTGATGGTGTGTAAATAAAGTTTAAATGTTTATTAAGTGGTAATTTTGCAGAGTCATAAGTGGTCACATTCCAGTCATAGAGATGCATGGTTGTAACTAAGAATTGTTTATTAGCCCAGAATTCAGTATCTTAAAAAGGTTGTATTCTAGATGTGGTCTTAATATTGAGGTGGTCAAAACGAAGAACGACCTATCCAAAGGTCAATATCATAGGAACTGCCAATAATTAAGTAGTCATATTCGTATGTGTGGATACATGCGTGTTGATTGAGTCAATCGTCGATGCATGCCCATGGATGCATGGATGCAGGTGTATATCCAGCCAGTAGGTGCCCTGCTGTGATGAGTCTCGGAGGAGCCTGAATGTTGCTGTCGTGTTTCAGCTGCTGCTGGAAGCCCCGGATGACATCCAGGTATTCAGTTTCTGTCCCATGAACAATGACATCATTGCGGGGGGCTGCATCAATGGTCAGGTGGTCATGTGGGACATCTCGGTTCATGCGGAGCGACTGAGAGCGCCACGCGGTGGCGGAAACCAGAAGAGTCAGATGGCACTGGTAGGTGGCGCCACATGGTGAATGATGTGTCAAGAGTATACTAAGACAAAGCGAGTTTTAGTGTGATACGTAGGTGGGGAATCTGGGGATGTTGCTCTAAGTGTGTTTGAGTTAGTGAAGTGTAACAGGTGGTTTGGGCAGTAGTTGCTCTAAATAAATATGCATTGATTAGTAATATGTGGAGCACAGGGGCACAGTGACTAGAGCTTCAGACTCTTAATAGAGAGAATCCAGGTTCGAAACCTGTGCTGCTTTGTCGAACCTTCGGTAAGTTAATTTATTCTGCATTGCTCCGATTCACCTAGCTGTATGAATGAGTACCTGGCCATAGACAGTGGTGGATATTTGTGTATGAATAGTCTTTGCACCTTAATTGCAGTGTGGCTGAATGCTTTCCAGAGAAGTCGAGATGGTGTTCGATTGAACAGGTCTGCCAGGGAGTAAAGTGTAAAGCGCTTTGAGCAGTCCTGAGGACCGGATACTGCGCTATATAAGAACTTACCTTTTTAATTTAACTGAATCTATATCTGCAATGTACATCTGTAATGTACGCTCTGTCTTGTAGGCAGGCTTTGAGACGGAGAATACTCATGAGACGCCAGTGGTGCGCTACTGCGCTGTGTCAAGCATTGACCACAGCCACAAGGCCCCAGTGGCTGACCTGCAGTGGCTGCCTGACCACATGGAGGTGAGTCCTTATGGTCAAGTCTTGTGGTCAAATCGTGGTCAACACATCACCTTGTTTGGAGATAATTTTCAATTGTTGTGAGTTGTTGCTATAAATGAAACCAACAAATAGCAATAATGAGTGATCACATGTTAGGATTTAAAATATATGTAATTAATACACCAAATATACCACCAATGCATGATAATTATGCAGATTTACAGTACTCTGGCAATTAATTACTGCAACTGACTTATCTAATGTAAGAGACAGCTACCGATATGGTTTATACATGCAGCTTGGATTTAACATGGTTTATTTCATTGCTTTATCTGTCTCCATTTAATGTCTATGCTTTCATAATAATTACTCGTTTAAATATCATTACTTGTTTTAACTGTTTTCTGCCTTATGATACATCCTCTAAACACATAAGTAGTTCAAGTATATACCTAGGCTGAATGAGTACATGAGTCAAATAGTGATTTGATATTACATTTGTATTTAATCCGAGTTGTGTCGGCAGGTGAACCGGCTGGGTGTTCCTCAGGAGAACAGAAATGGAGAGAACGTACAGCTGATGACTTGTGCCACTGACAAGTAGGTGTCTGCTTTGTTATTTGTTTCATGCTGCCATTTCACTTTCTACTAACAATAAAATAAAATTACAGTTGTTCCAGCTTACATAAGCCATCTTCAACTGATCGATGGATGTTTTATGTAGCTTAGAACACGCTCAGAAAACATGCATAGCATTGGTGAATGATACTGTTGTTCAATGTTGTGTTATCTTTAAACATCGGGTATGAATACTTCATGAAACAGTTCCCTCCGTCTTTGTGTAGATCAAACTCCAGAATTAAGGACTTGACCAATTTCTGAAATAACCAGGAAGATGACCACCTAACACAGCTTATGAACTAACAAGTGATTCCTTCAGGAGGATCGGTGTATTTTGCTAGTTTGTACAGCTCACAATACCAGCTGCAAATTACACTATATTCATGAATAAATAAATAAAACTTCTGTCTGTCTGTCTGTCTGTCTGTCTGTCTGTCTGTCTGTCTGTCTGTCTGTTAATTCATACATGTAACACATTTACTGATATGATTTATCAGAGAAATGATATGTTGCTACTTAACAAATGTTTGTTCGATATTCCAGCTGCGTGTTGTTCTGGGACTTGCGGCCCACCAAGACCCTGGGAGGAACTCCTCACAAGGAGAAGGAGGAGAAGCCCCAGCCCCTGGGAGTGCCAGCCACATTCAAACACCTTGACCTCACCTGGAAGCCACTCCTCAGGGTAAGACAGCTACAGCGGCCATCTTGAAGTTGTTTAAAATAACTTGTGTGTTTGATTGATTACCACGAGAAATGAATGAGTAATTATGTTGACTGCGCTAATGATGTTATATCTGAGAATGAGTATATGTTTTATAATTATATAAATGAGAAGTGTAATTATTTATTGTATACAATTAGTTTGTATGGTGTAGAAGTTGCTTAATGTATCTATATGTTAGTATATAAATATCACTATTTAAAAGTATTTACTTGATGCACAGTGAGTCCAAAATAAGGTACTTCTTCTTCTGAATAATGTGGTAGCCCCAACTTCTGGGTAACGTCCCACAGGTACTATGGACATGTTATCAATTCTAAAGCAAAATCTCTGAAACATACTGTGTTTGACGTGTTTTGTCTTACTGTAATAAAGAATGTTTTAAAATAATTCCAGCCGTATGTTAATTGATTTATTTGATATTGGGGCCCTAAACAGTACAGTTGCTTCCTGTCTTGTTGCAGGTGTTTCTGACAAAGACTGAGGCGGGAGGCAATCATGCACCATGTCGATTTTCGATCCAAGAGAGACATGGAGACCACGCGGCCTGTGAGTTCAAGTCTTCTCCATAACACTCCTCTTACACTTCTTCCTCCCCATTTGAACTATTTACTGGCATTGCTTTTGATGGTGCTACATATATTAGTACCAACATCGTTCACTAGATGGTACCACATATGTAATAATGTACAAGGTTTCTGTCATTGATCCCAGATGATGTCAGAAAATGTTGATCTTGTGTCTTCAGACACCTGTAGAGTTGTAGACATTTGCCAGGAATACTCAGGCTTACCAAAACACAACTACACACCCCATTTGGACCACCTACTGCACCCCATTGAGGCTCACCAAAAACCTCCAATTGCACCCCCTCCTCGAGACCAACCAATAAACTACAACTACACCTAAAAGCTTACAATCCGGGAGATTTTAATGTAACAGAAATATAATCAAATAGATACAATAATCAGCTACAGCTGTACCCAGTCTGTAGTTAATCCCCACGGACCCTCTTTCTTCCTCACAGTGTCAAAGCTGTCAGAAGAGAAGCTGGACCAGATTGTGGCAGCACCGTCAGGAATGGGAGGCTTTGGGATGTCAACTGGACTTACGAAGCCAAGCTCAGCAGCCAAGCGTCCTCTAGTGGGAGTCACCACAAACTTCTATGTGGGCACAGAGGTGAGTGCAGCAGGGTTGTCATGACAGCAACATTTGGAACCATCATACGGTGAGGTGATTATACTGCTATTTTTCGCATGAGTTCAAAGATGCCTGTTATTAAGAATTTTCCCAAAAATTGACCATCTTATGGGTGAAGGAGACATTCCTTACAGTTCTGGGTGCTTAAACAAAGGTTTTTTGTATTATGGGATATGGCCGGAATTTTTTAGAAGAGAGTAGTTTTAACTCTTCTAATTTAAATAAATAGTCTGTCTTTGAAACTTGTTCACCTCAGCTGTTTTTTTTAATGTTAGGTTCACTTACAGTGCTTCTCACTTAAAATGGTTGATTTTTCACATGACCTTTTGACAGTGCTACAGATAGTGTATGTACATGCATTCAATCATATATTCAGGTAAGCAGATACTCTCATGCACGCACGCACGCACGTCGCGCACACGCACAAACACACAAACCTGACAATACATTTGCATATTGTTGTGTAGGATGGAGAGATCGTGTATGCTGACTGGATGCCACAGAAAGATCAAGAGTCGGGCAAGATGCAGAGTAAGGAACAGATCCACCAGTAGTCTCAGTCACCAGACACCAGTAGTCTCAGTCACCAGACACCAGTAGTCTCAGTCACCAGACACCAGACACTGCTAGGTCTAGTGTATCTCACAATCCAAAAGAAATATATCCACAATTTAATTCCTATGCAACTAATGTTGTTAGAAGTACCAGAGATATGTACAGAACCAGTTCAGTAGTGCTCGTCTAAATTCTGCACATTACAGAAGCAATGGAGTTATATTGAACAGTCATAAAAGGGTGCCTCTTGTTGTTTTTGCTGTCCACAACTGTTGTTTGTATCATATGCCAGAATTTGCAATAGTTTAGAAATCATGTTTGAAGTGTCACGGTGTTTATTATCCTTTGTTACAATCATTGTTACTGTTATTTTTGTACAATAATGTGGCTTAATTGACAGAGTTAGTAGTACTGTGTCAGCTCTGGTACCATAACATACTGACTTGATTAGCCACTGTGTTCATTCCAGTGCCGTGACTGGCATGACACCCTGACTCGCCTAATTACCACGTCTCTGTTGCAGCTCCAAAGCCCAGCTGGTACCACATGTTACATGACGGTCCCATTGTCACGCTTCAGCGGTCACCTTTCTTCAAGGACATCATTCTCTGTGTTGGAGGCTGGACATTCTCCATTTGGAAGGAAGGACTCACGGTGAGCGCAGTCTCGTCAAACACGGTTCCATGAATTATGCCATTCTAACACAGAAATAATATTGAGAACACATCTAGAATAATGTATTGCACGTGTCATTTTGACATTTTGGGCTTGACCTTACATATCCAAGACAGGAAGATGAAATCCTGATAAATGCACCTTTTCATTGAAAGATGGTGGTAATAGAGAGTGCCTGCAAGTGCCCCAATCTCAACTCCCTATCCCGATCGTGTCATGCACACAGTTTGATTGTCCAACAATCAATTGAACTGAGCTCACGGCTCGATTGGAATATGGATAGGGAGTTGAGATCAGGGTGCCTGCAGACACTCTCAAATATGTTGCTCTGTCAAACCCATTATGCGGGTGCACTGGAACAAAGTTAGTTTTACCAGTTATTTTGACCTGTTTATTACACTGAATGCACAAACATACTAGACAACAACTGCGGAGACAACACAAGCAGGCCCAGTGTGACGTGATGACGCGTTCACATGAATTTTTCTGTAGGAGGTCATCTCACAAGTTCACAAAATCCAGAAAAACATGCAGTGTTTCGTATTGTTTCAAGATACCCCCTCTCCCACCACTACAGGGTGTGGCATTTACAGTTTTGAAAAATCCAAAATGGCTCCTGAAACCACAGGCGATACCCACCCACGATACTCGACTGATGAGACATGATTGCAAGGCATCTACCACACTGCCATCTTCTTATATCCATAATAGAATCAATATGCAATAATCTAATGTTCCACTCGGTGTGACAGCACTATATCAATTTATTTTCCTCGTGATATTTAGTGATGACTAACCCACAAGCCACCCATTCGTAAGTCCTACTTAGTTTTCTGGACTTTGTGGACATGAGCAACCCATAAAATGGTTGCAGTCAATTTGTTAAGTGACCTCTGGTACTTGCGTCCTGCAGTGTGGGCCGATCCTGATGTCTGCGGCGTCCGTGAAGCGGATGACCTGTGGCCGGTGGTCACCCAGTCGCCCTGCCGTCTTCTACATCGGCAAGCAGGATGGCAGTGTGGACGTATGGGATCTGCTTGACCGCACACACGAACCCTCGATGAACCAGAACGTCACACAGGCCAGCATCAGTGCCATCTTCCCATTTGCTGTCGCTGGTGGGTGTCACTTCTTGTGTCCCTTCATGTGTTACATCCTCTAGTGTGACTTCATGTGTTATTTCCTATAATGTCTGTCACTTCTTGTGTCACTTCCTCTTAGTGTAACTTTTTGTGTCACTTTCTCTTGTGACACTTGTCATGTCACTTCTTTTCTAGTCACTTTATATCACTTCCTTAGTCACTTCATATATAATTTCTTCTCATGTCACTTCATGTATCACTTCTTCTCTAGTCACTTCACATGTTACTTCTCTGATAACTTCTTGGTATCCATGTAATGTTACTAAGCAGTCACCTCCTTGTATCTTTGTTCTTGTAAAGATAACAATATCTGCACAAAGACGTCTCAAAGACGACCAAACACTGCAGAAAGTGCATTACACTACATGACCATTGCACCTGTCTTGTATTTGCTGTGAAGGAGTCACTAGACTGTTAGCCTATTGTGTCCTTCTTTTGGTTGCAGTGAAGCAGCACCTGTTGGCCATCGGAGATGATCACGGCACACTACACATCCTTGAGATCCCTTGGAGTCTGCGCAAGCCAACACACAATGAGGTGAGAGCTGTACAGGGCTACAAGTGTAGCTTCCTCTTTTTACTTCTTCTTCATAACAATGAGTGCAAAAATGGAACTTTTCAGCACTGTCACACTGTATGTAATATGAATGTGGTGCAAGTTGAAGTTGATATAAAATCCATGCTAATGCGTGGTGCTGGTTAAATTGGGATAACAAATTGTGCAGATTAAGTTCCTAAACATCCATGTTGGCAAACTCTCTCTGTCAGCATTAAGTCAGCAGGAACTATAGTTTAATTTTGCCTTCATCTAAAAAACTGTCTTTTTAATATTACCTATTCTCTTAGCAATTCCATCCATCTGTTGATGACTTTCACATTGTACACAATTACAAGAATGTTTAATCCGTTGTTTTTGTTGCATCACTAAGCTTGGATTTTGGCACTAAAGAAGTCGTTTTATTATTAGTATTACTAATTTAAGGTGTCTAGAGTAGGGAGTCTAATGATGTACTCAGGCAGCTGCTTCCGTAGCCAGACACCAATGAGGAAGTAAGGTAATTGCTCAATGCTTTTTCTGAGATCTTTGCATTGACTTCCTGAATGATATCGTATCATTTTTAAGGTCTGTACCATATTACTTGCCAGGCACTTTCATGTAAGCAACCAGCATATTTACACTCATTGCTTACTCCTGTAAGAAAGCCTATCCCAGGTTCGATTAATTACTTCTGATTAAGTTTTTGTTCCTAGAATCAATACTAACATTGAAACTTGGGCATTTTTTCTGTTGCTGCACCAACTCTCTGGAATATGCTCCGTCTTAGCATTAGATCAGTTGAAGATATTACACAGTTTCTCTGTCATTTAAAAAAACTTACCTTTAATACCACCTTAGCTCCCTGGCATATCCATCCATCTGTTGATGACTTTAATACAACTTACCGATTATGAGATTTGACTAACTCTTTTGTGTTGATGCACCTCTGAGCTTGGTTTATCATTAATGTGGTGATGTTTTCTCACTTGGCTGCAGCTCAACGGCGTGTCCAACTACTTTGAGAGGGAGGTGAAGCGGAAGGAGTTTGTGCTCCATCGGTGGGAGATCAGGGAGAAGGAGAAGATGGAACTAGAGGCTGAGGCAAACAGGATGGCTGGTGTAAGTGTTCTCTCTCTACAGCCAGGTGGGCTGGCTTCATTCACCGGGTATAGGAGACTAGGCTCTTGGGCATGGTCTTTATGTGTCCATGTAGTCTGTGGGGCCTGATGCCATGAACAAGAAGAACAAGAACAAGAAAGTTTTATTTAGACCCCAATTACAATATATGTATAATATCAAATTAACGTAACATGAATAGGCATATATATTCATATATACAAATGCAGTGTAATTTCAAATTAGATGGGGTCTGTGACTCCTATTAAGACAATAACAGTCGCTCTCATAGGAGCCACAATAATAATTTGTTTCAACTAAATTTTACCAAAGGAAATGCAAATGTAAATGTGCAGGAAAAGAAAAGAAACCAAGATTACTTGATTACATATATGCATGTATTAGAGTATTAATTATATGTTAAAATAAACAAATACTAGTTGTCAATAGTACACATCAATATACTTGTAAAAAAACATGTGTATACGCACAAATACAATATCCATATGCTGATATATATATATAATACATATCCATACATATCACTTACAATAATACAGTTTTAATTACTTTGATAGCATGTATAGCAGTTTAATATTGTACACGTATCTACGTATTTTTCTAATAAATTGTTTTTTGCATAATTACCAAAACCTCTGAAGCTATGTGTTCCAATCTTCTCTGTGAGTAACTTTGAGGTATTGTTAATGACATGTGGCAAACTGTATCTAAGACATCTTTTGGCAAATTCATGTTTTGTTCTGAATGGGTGTAACTCTGTTTTTTTCCTTGTGTTGTAATTGTGTACATAAGCATTTGTATTTAATTTCCAATTTAATAGGTAGGCAGGGAGGTCATGATGTACATATTTATAATAAAACTTAAGTTCATGTAATTTGAACATGTCATCAATTTTTAAGATATTCAATTTTTGGAAAAGAGGCTCAGAGTGTGAATTATATTTACTTATAGATAAAATTCTCATAGCTTTCTTTTGTATTTTCAACATTCGACTACCTTGGTATCTCCACACCATAATACAATAGTTGATATGTGATAAAAATAACGTATTATATAAGAGAATTTTAATTTCTAGAGGAAAGACATATTTTAGTCTGTTTAAGATGCTGACTGTTTTGGAACACTTGTTTGATACTTTTTCAAGGTGTTTATTCCAATTTAAATTTGTATCTAAAGTAAGTCCTAAAAAATAAATTCATCCACTCTTTCTATGTTTGTACCATTGATATTGAGCGTAAAGTTATCGACAGCTTTATTTTGCATGTGAAAAATCATATATTTAGATTTGTTTCTGTTTAATGATAATTTATTAATGTTTAACCATTCAAGTATTTTAAGGAGTTCATCATTTATCGCCGATTCGATATTTCTATTTGGGGTATTACCATGAAAATAATTGATGGTGCTAAATAAGGTGGTATCGTCGGCATACATAATAAAGTTAAACATTTCGCTAGCTTTAGGAAAATCATTAATGTATATTATGAGTAATAGGGGACCAAGAATAGATCCTTGTGGTACACCAATTGTGATAGGTAGGATATCAGAACTTTCATGTTGGAATACGTTGTATTGTCTTCTATTGCTTAAGTAGCTATTAAATAGATTCAGGGTAGGACCCTGTAATCCATAATATCTTAGTTTATTTAATAGTATCGAGTGATCAATTGTATCGAAGGCCTTAGAGAGGTCAAGAAAAATACTGAAAGGAACATCATTTTTATCAATTTGTGTAATTATTCTATCAACTAGTTCAAGTGAAGCATACTCAGTAGAATGTTTTTTCCTAAAACCATATTGATTTTTAACAAATAGATTAGAATCATTAGAGTATGCAGTTAGCTGACTAGATATTATTTTTTCTATCACTTTTGAAATTGTTGGAAGAAGAGATATGGGTCTATAATTTTTTTAAACAGATGGGTCATCTTTCTTAAAAATAGGAATTACTTTAGCGAGTTTAAGTGTATCAGGAAATATACCAGTATTTATTACTTGATTTACTACCAGGGTTAATGGCTTGATGATGGAGGGTTCAATTATTTTCAAAAGTTTACAGGAAATACCGTCACAGCCACTACTGTTTTTATTGGGAAGGCTTTCAATGGTTTTCTTGACTATTTCTTCATCAACATTTAATAGACTGAAAACGGAATGGACATTATCATTTAAGTAGTAATTATAATCCTTATTACCATTGTAATGAATGTCTTGTGCTGTCGACTGACCTATACTTGTAAAATAGTTGTTAAATTGGTTTGCAATAACCGTTTTATCTGTTACAGTTATGCTGTTACTTTTAAACAAAAAAGTGTTGTATTGTTTTTGGAAAGAAATTCATTTATGGTTTTCCATGTATTTCTAATGTCATCTTTATATCGGTTAAAGCGAATGTTTTTCTTTAATATTAAATTATATGTTTTTAGGTTAGTTAGAATGACTTTGTACATAGGTCAATTTAGATTAGACATTTTTACTTTCTTATAAAGCGAGTCTCGATATTTGATTGATTTTAGAAGACCATGTGTGATCCAGGTTGAATGCTTATGTTTGTATTTATTATATTTCATGATTTTAAGAGGCATATGCTTATTCTTAGCATGCATAATTTCTTCGTGTATTATGTTATAATTTAAATTGGGGTCAGCCGTAGGAGATTTGTTTAGTTTGTTATACATTGCATCCAAATTTATCTCAAGTTTAACATTATGCATAGCTGCCTTATTTTGTAGATTTACTCGAACAAATTGTGGAGGAGGTTTAGATTTTACATTGATATTCATGATTAGGAAGTAAGGTTGATGATCAGAAAGGGTATTAGTGAAGATTCCTGCAGTGCTATCTAATATTGATTTATTTAACTTACTGAAAAAGTTGTCTATCAGTGTTCCGTTAGTTCTGGTGAAGCGAGTTGGAAAGGTAATTTGTGGATAGAGACTGTATGAAATTATAGCATCAAAGAATTCACTATATATTTTGTTCTCGTTTATTTTAAGTAGATTGATATTGAAATCGCCTGAAATTATTAAATTATTACAACTTTCTAGAGTATCCATTGTTGTTGAAAATTCAGCTATGAAATCTGTAATATTTTGATGTAATGACCTAGGCGGTCTGTATGTTTCCAATAGTAAGTGGTTTTGATAAGCTGCCTCCAGTTACTTGAATTACTAACCCCTCCCAATGTTCATACATGTTGATATTCTTAAGTACTTTATATTTGTATTTATTATCTACATAAATTATTAAACCACCTTTGACACTACAATTTTTCCCCTGAGCAATTAGATCATATCCATGTAAACTGAATTGAGATAAATCATCATTATTTGACTTCCATGTTTCTTGCAAACATATAATGCTAAATTTAAATTGTTTAGTATTTAGAAGCTCTATGAAAATTTCAAGTTCATCAAATTTAGCATTAATAGATTGAATATTTAAGCTTAGGATACTAAAATTATCAGTATTTTTATGTGCTAACTTATGAAACATATCGATGTCATAGTATGATGAACAATGGATCAACTGAGGTTCATTTTGTTCAGTACTATTTTTGTTTATATCTAGAAGATTTATTAAAGAACTGTTTCGGATACCTCCCAAGTGGGAGAGAAATGTCACATCAGAAGTCATTGCTTAGGTTGGGATATAAAAAAATACTATTGCAAGCCATTGTGTGTATGTTTGGTATTTTATAAAAGAGTGAACTTGTGTGTATTTATTTCCTGTGCATATGTGAATGTTAAGAAAAACTCCGTGTGTGACAATGCAGATATCAGAGTAGTCAAGACTAGACTTAGAATAAATATATATAAAAGATAAGAAAAAAACATGACAGATTGGGTGTTGGGTCATGACTATAAGGCGCAATGCCAGGGGAAGGGGTGAGCTATGTTATCAACAGTGACTGCATATAGATTAACTGTTGTCAATCTAAAAATAATAATAATAGAAGAGATATAATGTCATGATTAGTCCAGTACCAATATATCAAAAGTAATTAAGCATTACTGATGTTATGAGGAGAGAAACGATTAGTTATAATACTAGTTATTTAAATGTCATTCATACAAAAAACAAAAACAAAAAAAACACAAATGGGCATGAATAGCCCATATATCATCAAATATACCAGCAATACTGCAAACTGTTAATTGCAGTTGGTCATACAGCATAAGTAGATTATGTAATTATTATTTTTCAAAATATGAATTAGCATGTTGATAATAATTATAACCGACAGAAGCAATACATAAAAATAGAAATACATAAAAAAAATAGAATCACACAATAATCTTGAATGTATTACAGATTATCAAGTTATCAATGCTTTCATTAACAATAACGTACAACTGGAGGTCATTTACATATGTACAACTGGTGGTCACTTACATATGTACAACTGGAAATCATTTACACATGTGATTTCTTTGATTTTATTACTGAGGTCTTTGACCATAATTTTGGCGTTGACAGTCCAGCAGTCGTTGATCTTTTTTGGTTTTTCAGTTTTCTGCATTCATAAGCCAACATTGACCTACGACTTGTTAAATCTTCGTTAACGAAGACCCGTGCATTGCTATTTCTTCTGTTGTAGTCTTTCAGGTTAAAGCGACTGCAGAAAACGTTATCACGCTTTCGCTCTGTCTTAAAGCGCACTATGATTGGGCGGGACCCCATGGCTCGTTTAGCGCCAAGGCGATATGGCTTCGCTCTATGTCTTGTCTCGCTAGTGACAGCGTAGTTTTCATCTTGTCATTGATAATCGCAAGCACTATGGTGTCAGTGTCCTCACCCTCGCTTCTTTCCGCGATGCCGTGGAAAGTTAAGTTTGGGCGACGATTGTATTGTTCAAGTTTGTCAGCTGATTCTTCGAGTGCGTTGACTTTTTCTTCAAGTTGGTCTATTCTCGAGTCTTTAGCCTGTAGTTGTTTAGTTAATTGTTCTATGCGAGTGTTTAGTCCATCAATTTTTTCAGCAATATCACTAGGATACAATGCTTTTCTCAGTTTTGCTACTACGCTATCATCATTTAATAGCTCCACCAGTCTTAGTGCAATAGCATCAGATTCGTCCGAGCAGCTCTTAGCCTTACATGGCTTTGGCATGTTCGGTGGCAGTTGGCGTTATTGCGTTATTGCGTAATGTTGGTCTGCCGACCACTCCAGGTCTAGAGTGACGTAGTTGTTGTTATAAATATAGTCACAGGAGTGGGCGATAATTCACATCGTGTGCTTGTTATGCATCAAAATGTTATTAATTTTCTTTCTCCACTCACCTAAACCATTCCCATGGCCAGGATATCTACCCCACACACATGATTGCACCAAAGGTGACTGTGGTGCTGGGAAGGATCGCGCAAATTGCACACAAAGGCAGCAGACAGATCTGCTCATGTTTTCTCCTCCGAAGTATTTTCAAATGCCTCCATAGCCAGGCCTTGTCAGCCGGTGTAGTCTGTGGGGCCTGATGCCATGGCCAGGCCTTGTCAGCCAGTGTAGTCTGTGGGACCTGATGCCATGGCCAGGCTTTGTCAGCTGGTGTAGTCTGTGGGGCCTGATGCCATGGCCAGGCCTTGTCAGCTGGTGTAGTCTGTGGGGCCTGATGCCATGGCCAGGCCTTGTCAGCTGGTGTAGTCTGTGGGGCCTGATGCCATGGCCAGGCCTTGTCAGCCGGTGTAGTCTGTGGGGCCTGATGCCATGGCCAGGCCTTGTCAGCCGGTGTAGTCTGTGGGGCCTGATGCCATGGCTAGGCCTTGTCAGCCGGTGTAGTCTGTGGGGCCTGATGCCATGTCAGCCGGTGTAGTCTGTGGGGCCTGATGCCATGGCCAGGCCTTGTCAGCCGGTGTAGTCTGTGGGGCCTGATGCCATGGCCAGGCCTTGTCAGCCGGTGTAGTCTGCGGGGCCTGATGCCATGGCTAGGCCTTGTCAGCCGGTGTAGTCTGTGGGGCCTGATGCCATGTCAGCCGGTGTAGTCTGTGGGGCCTGATGCCATGGCCAGGCCTTGTCAGCCGGTGTAGTCTGTGGGGCCTGATGCCATGGCCAGGCCTTGTCAGCCGGATTATATGTGACAGGCTGCAATGGTTTGGACTGTAAGGGGCATTTCATCAAACTGAGGTAAAGCCAAAATACACTTGCAGGGGTGAAAGTATTTTTTTCTCATTTTTTAGAAACTAGCAATTTACTATCAGCTTGAATAATGCAATTTGGAATTATTACCTTGACATTTTTTTGGGATTCATGTTTTGGATTGAATGGTATGTGATTTGAAATGTAAATACCAAACTTTTATTTAGTCCATCTCAAAAAATGTATTCTTCGGTCAGCTCATCCACCCATAACTTTACAACAAACTGACTCACATGGATATCACTGACATCACTGTAAAACTGAAATGTTCCTTTTAAGATGATGCCCATAACTCTGTACCACCAAAATGTGCCTCAATGTCTGAACTGTCCCGATAAGTCACACATTGATCTCGATAAACTGTTTTCAGTTTGTGTGGCAAAGCAATATGTTAGCTGACAAACTCCTACATGCAGATTATATAGTATAATATAACGCCACTAAGAAGACCAACAGTTAGTTGCCCTGGCTACTGACACAATTATTTCGTTCACCTAAGAACACAATCAGTGAAACTCAGAGATGACAGGTCTTAGTGTGGTCAGTAAACATGGTATGTTCAGTATATGAGGTCACTGTTAACAGTTTGCTTACATTATGACAATTTAGGTGGTTCAATTATAGACAGTCATTCTTTGAATAATTTTCATTACAAATCACATGAAAGAATGCAGTCAAAGGAGTCCATAAAGTGTATGAAATGTGTCTCTGTTGGGAGTTCAAATCACGAGTAAACGTAATGTGCTTGGTGTCCACCAGATTGCGCCACAGATCTGCATGTCGGAGGAAGAACGCGACTTCCGAAGCAAGAGCGAATACAACACCTTCTTGGAGGAGGAAGCAGCCTTCCTCCGCTCCCTAGGGCTCCTTAGGGACGAGGCGGACGACATGTCTGACGTGTAGGGAGGAGGTGTCTTCCTCCGCTCCATAGGACTACTTAGGGAGGATGTGATGCCTGAAGTATTGGGTGGATTCGGTCTCCTCTGCTTCATATAGCCGGCTCCTTAAAGAGGAGACAGACGACATGCCTGAGGTGTAGAGAGGAGGCAGCCTTCCTCTGCTCCCTACGGCTCCTTAGGGATGGTGAGGAAACACTGAAGTATGGACTGACTCTAGGTCATTTGACTGTATGCGAGGACAAGAACAATCATGAATGCAGTGGATGAGATGACCAGTGCATGGACTAAGTCTTCTTCTACTGGACGTTACAAGTAACCAACATTTTTGTCATGGTAATGTGACAAGCTGCCATGTTTTTTTTTGGACGGGCCAAGTTGGAAATAATGCAAATGTACAAATGTGTATTTTAAATGTTGTTCTATTACTTGTTTTATATATATACCGATATGTAAATAGTGTTTTGTCAATATACCATGTGCGCATGTGATGGTGACATTGTTATTTATAAAAATAAAATGTCATTAAAAGATTCATTCATTATTTTGTCGCCTTCCCAGCAAATATATATATGCGCGCATACACATAGTGAACACGTGTACGCACGACACCACCTGCGCACACACTAAAGATATTACATTATATTAAGATATTCATGAATGAGGGTCTACTTGGAACAAATGTCAAGTCCTGTGAAACAAAACAGTAGTCATGACAAACAAAAACCATAAATTATCAGTAAAAAGCATAATCTTTACACGTAAATGCCCATTGATGCACGTAATAAAAAAGTTCGTTAATGACTGCGCATAACACGAAAATGCGTTGGTGAGTGCTCATTCCGGCACACTGCACGAATTGTACAGGAATTCTACCAGGCCCACAAAAGAGTGCGAACCGTAAGGGAGTTTGATGAGTGTGTCGGTCGTTGAATTTACCAACAAAAATATAACGAACGCACTAAATTCGTTTTAAAATGTATCTCAAAACACAAGCGTAAAACCGTATGGTTTTCCTACTGTGCCCGTAGTTTTCATTTTATTAATAAAACCGTAGTGACTACGGCTAAACCATAGTACTTCTTCTTCTTCACAGTCTTGTGGTTACTTCTATCCAGAAGAATATTCCACAGTTTTTTACTTGACATGTATGCATATGTTCACAGCAGTTCACAGTGTGTTTAGCTGCTGTAACCGGGAGAGAGTATACACCAAGCCATCGTGTAATCAGATATTCAGGAACTTTATAATTTGTTTAGCCTTTTAACTATATGGCAGGAATGACCATAGAAACAGGCTAGGTAGTGCCATCCAAGCACAAGATTCTCGAAGATGGAGCTTAGGGAGAGAAGATGTTACTAAGATGACCTGATAGGAGGGAAACACCAGTCTTGCTGCCTTGATCATAAACATTTACTGGGTTCAGAAAAGCCAAATTGGTTAAAGACAAACAATCACGCGAGTCTATTAAAACGTAGCATATTATGCAACGGTCCAAACAGTACAAAATCTGGCAGATGTCCTTAGTAAACAGTGGCACTTGAGTTAACCCTTCAAAGTGATTTATCTACGACTAAAGTCACAAGTTTGACACAACTGATTATCATCATAGTTATGTAAACAATATCCTTGTTTCGTCAACTGTAAGTATGAAGAGCACATCCCAAATTTAGAATTTACTTTTGCCTATCATGCATAATAGAATAATTTTGTAAAATCTACCCTCATTGTTACAGCGAGTACTGGATGCGAATTATATTGTTAAGTTGCTTTATGAAAATCACAGAAATGAACACTGCAATATTCATTAGCAGCAGTGAACATTTCGCATTAACCACGTGAGAACTTGGTGTACAGGGACACATCACACATGCAGTATTTAGGGGTGTTGTGGGTTAACATGTACCAGGCAGGATATGCCAATTTACTAATAAAAAGTAATGCCTGAGAAAACCACAGCGCATGTTCTGGTAAACAACCAAGAAAAAACGTACTTCAAGTGCTATGCAAGGACGATTAGAGACCATGATAAGATCACCACGTAAACATTACTTCCCATTAGCGAAAAGAAAGAAATGAGCAGATCTAAAGGTCGTTTTGTAACATGGTCTTGGTCAATTTTTATGGCAGTAAGGGGTCATTTTTATTCAGATGCTACTAAATGTCAACTCTGAACATAATAAGTCGTTAGATCTGATTTGGAAAATGTATTTATACAAAAACATTCAGTGGACACCCATCAGTTCCCTACCATAGTAAACACCTGGGTCAAAAAAATAATGAAATGTTTAAACTAATACAACCCAGAGGTTGGTTAAACAAGGTATTTGTAAAACAACTGTTTTACATGATCAACACTTTAAAAAGTAGAAAATGTCCATCACGTTCATTTTTTATCTGGATGAATACATGTAGCAGATTTTAGTTAGCAACTATGGATATGGTAAGATGGAAAGGAAAAAATAAAAGGATGAAAGAATTGTTAAATATATACCACAAAATCATTTAATGATAATGCTGTATTATACAAAATACACAGATCATTTGAAACTCCTTCAAAAATAAAACAATTAGTGATAACATCACACAAATATCATTACTTACTACTTATTGCCTATTATGGCTATAGGCGTTTAGGGCAGCGCCAAAGTTCCTCCACACAAATATCATTTGACGTTGTTCAATTCACAAGAATCTAGGTTTGACATAAACAATATCTAATGAAAACTGTAATTTCTACACATTCAAGACTGACAGACCGTTTCATCAGTGTTATCACATTTTATTCATCTTTTCTCTGGCAAGGCTGCCATATTCAGTACAAAATTTCAAACATAAACTTGGCAGCTGTCGATGCGTAATCATAAAACAATAAGAACTAGAACTATACCTCCCTGGAATTAAACTTTCAATACACACCATTTCCACGAAACAAATATATATAACTTATATCATATACATGAACAACTGTGTGTCTTCCATCTCATAATATTGTATCTCTAACAGGTGGACATTTCCATCAACATTGGTCCTAAGGGAGCAGTTATTATTTATCAGGGAGTGGGTTGGAGGATTTGGGGAAAACACCCTAATTTGAAATCCAACTCACCCAAAAATTATGAGCAGTAGAATTTGACCCACCTTCTGATCCCTAACGTCGAAATGCAACCCACCCTCAAATACCGTATACTGAAAACTGAGCTTATCCATGATTCCCATGGCCTACCCATTGGTAAATAATGACCGTTCCCCGACATGTTTCATTAGAAATAAACAATAAATAAAGTTCAGCTTGGGCAGTTGTTACAAGTTACAACTATGTAATGTGCAAATACTGTAATTAAGTGTAAACAACCATTGCTGATTAAAAACAAAATACATGTTACAGTTCACCTTTAAAATATGGTAATTTTTCAATTGCCCTTATGACCCTGTAGTAATCACATTGTACTAATAAGTACATGATATGTCGCATTAATGTGTAAAAACATGCTTACAAATCAAATTAACTAAGGAATAACAAACGAATATAAACAAGTCTGGGCATGAGAGAATCGTGAGAGAGTTAATACAAGTGCGGTCTCTTCATCTTATTTGGCCAAGTAGTGGTAACTATGCATTTGCTTAGTCATGTGAATATACAACTGCGTGCTTCTATATATATCTGATATGTCATATAACCCATGTTTAATTTTCATATTGCATAAAAATTTTCAGTCGTTGGCCAATTAAAAATGAATACTGCCATTCTACTTTCATAGGCGTAAATACTTAAAACCACAACACATCATATAATAGCATACCAGTTCACATAAACACCTTCCCATGCACTGCAGGTAAATGTTTTATACTGCATTGGTAAATGATACTAAATGTTAAAATACATCCCAGACTCAACAGGTATTGCACTCCATATAACTGAGACAGAGTTGAGGGTGACTCAGGGGGGTATGTTAACACTACTGCCCTTGTCATACCAACGTAACGCCAAGCAACTATATTATAATAAACCAGGAGCTGTACAAGCCATTGTTAAAAAAACAGCATGTACAATAAAACATGACAGCATTTTATAGGTGCTCTATCAAGTTGACTGCTTATTCAGCAAACACCATGCTGAACTAGTTTATTCATATTAATTTATAAGTTTGTCACCGACAGTTTCAAATCTGTTCACTTGTTGTTTGATATTTTTCAAAACATCTATGTCCACTGCTAAACATATTTCATAGATAATTTCCTAAACTGCTAAACTAATTTCCTAGATTGTTAGTTCAGGCCATCTGTTGTAGAAACAACGGTCATTCACTTTCCTAATACACAGTATTACACACTACAGGCCTATGAAACAGAATGGAATATTGCTACACTAAGATAGCCGTGGTCTTATGTGTGCCTATGAAACAGTATCGTATAAAGACTAGTAGCTTGAATGCAGTTACGATATATATTTGTTTGGTGGATATGAAAGAGTATCATATGAAAACAAGTATTTGGTGTGGTTATGAAAAATTATCATATAAAGATGTTTTTATGCAGTTACAATATATATATATAATTATACCTATATATTATCATCATATAAAGACAAGTGCTTTGTATGCAGTAATGAAACATAATCACACTAAGACCCATGTTTTGTAAGTGCTAATGAAACAGTAACATGTTAAGACAAATGTTTTGTGTGTGGAAATAGTATCATACAGAGTATGGTTTTGAAACAATATCAGATAAGCTGCATTTCGTATGGTGAGGAATGCATGTTTACAATGCATCATCATAGGCTCATTGGTGGCTGTGGAATAGTTACTTTCTCTTATTGGAGTATACACAATTAATATTTGTAGTGGTTCAAGAACATTATCACAACATCATCAGTTTTATAGATAACACATCAACATTGATGTCCCACATGGTTTTGTTTTATGTGTGTCATACAAAACAACTACCCACTCGGTTGACTAATCATGTCTTGCCAAGAATGAGGAACTGGGCAATGAAGTTGGCACCACCAAAGATAATAATGAGGGAGTGGAAGATGAGGACCGGCCATGTAAGTGTTCCCTTCCTCTTGAGAGACAACACATAGACGATGCAGGGTAGGGTGAAAACGTATGCAAAGCCACACAGGGCGCCTGAGAACCTGTAACAATCAGTAACATTACACTTTACAATACATTACATTATCATGTAAATACCATTTGTTTAACTGGTTCCAATAAAAAGGACAATCGTAGCAACTATAATGTCACATTTTGATCACACAATATTAAAAATGTAGCATACACTTAATATGTGAAATATTAAAACATATTGCTTAACTATTACCAGTGAAAAGAATAATTGTAACAAGTTCAATGTAAATTTATGGTATAACATTTGTTTCATTTAATGTAAAACATTTGAAATGTAAATAAGTTTATAAACTGTCATTATGTTAATTCAAAAGATCTTACTGTACTAATAATTTATATTAGTTTAAATTGTAAAAGGGTACCCGCTATAAGTTTGACATTTTTGCGATTTTTCATCAAACTGCAAAAATGTTATGCTGTATTAATGATGTTACCATTTTAATGTGAATGTTGATAACAACATTCAATCATACTGAATCACATAATTAAGTGATGCATGACCATGATAGAAATTTAAATGACAGTACAACACAAAATCAGTTGTTCACTGCAGACTCCAGAGAGAGCAGGGTTATGAGACGCATGTGATGACTGTAGACTTACCTGATGATGATGCCAATCTGGGGCATGAAGATGGCAAACAACAAACACACGGACAGAACACCAACATTCAGACCAAGGACATGCTTCCAACTGCAACAAACACAAGGCATCTACTGACACGTCACCAGACATAAAATGACGTTACCAAACATTAACAAGATTTAACAAGATTGCCACCCAGAGAATTAACTCTAGGTGGCAGGTGGACAAGGAAGCCCTTTGGCTTATCGAGAGTCCGACCCTTTTATCTATGTGTATCCAGCTCGTCTGAGGTATGTGTCGATTTTATTTTTAAACATATTCATGCTACTAGCACCCACACAATCAGCAGATAATATGTTCCATTCATTTAGTCCTTTGTGAGAATGAGAACTTTCTTATATCTAATCTACACTGCTCCTTTGCTAATGTAAGTCCATGCCCTCTAGTCCTTCTATCTATTAAATGACACAAATCTCCAGACATCAAATGACACATCACCAGACATCAAATGACATGTATCACGATACCAAATGACATGTCTCCAGACATCCAGGCAGGCCTGGGGTCAATTACATTGCAATGTAATCTATTACTATTACTTTGTTTCCTTCCTATTACTATTACATGCTGAATTCTTCCTATTACTGTCACATTTGAAGCAATTACAATTACTTTTACATTTGAAGAATTACTATTACTGTTACATTTTTCATTGTAACATTTTATGGTATAATGCACTGTATGCATAAATACAATAAGTACAATTGTTTGACTCACAGTCTCAAGAAGTTAAACAAGACAGGTAAATACAAAAATATAACTTGCCATTTATTGATACCCATGCCCAAAGTATTTTAACTAATATTTGAGAATGTCAAGTACTTTCATCATCATCATCATTAGGGAAGTATTATAAAGTATAACAAATTCATAAATATTTACAACAAAATATCTCTATATAGTATGAATCCAGGACATAACCCCACTCGAAAAATAACCCACTAGACAAAACCCCACTTGGATAAAACCCCTCTCACTAATGAGAATTATGGACAAAACCCCACTGTAAAAATGTTATGTATAAAATTGAAAAAAATATTTGATTTAGAATAAAGTTGACATTTGTATTTTGGAAAAACAAAATTATGACTGATGTCTTTGATTATGCCAAGTAGGGCGTTGATTGCACTTAATTAACTTAACATACTTGATGATCTCAATTGCAAAAGGATTATCTGAACTATTGAGATCAAGAGATCAAGGAAGCCATGAATGTTTTCACTTGGATGAAAAGATGACATCAATTGCTAAGAGATCAAGGAAACCATGGATTTTTGGCTCCGTGAAGCCATTTTCGATTGGGTGTAAATCACAAATTCTACACCAGATGAACCCCTTATAAGGTCCAAGAATACTGGGTCATTAATCATTTCCTAAAAACCCTCACTACTGATACAATCAAATACAACCATGGAGGTTATCAAAAACAACAAGGGTGGTCTCAAGCTGATTCATGAAGGCTACATGTATACTAAGAAGTCTGCCAGGAAGAATATCAGATGAGTGTTCCAGCAGGACTGCATTTAGTTGTAAAGGCGGTGTGACCTCAGACCTGGAGGTAAATATGTGATGTTAATTTAACGTTTAAATATATATTAAATACTCTATTTAATTAAATAGTCATAAATCATCCAATGAATTAAAAATATTCATAATGTAATAAAAAAACATGTTAACTATTATAATATTAAATATACATTAAATACTCTATTTAATTAAATATTAATAAATCATCCCATGAATTAAAAATATTCATTAATGTAACGGAAAAAACATGTTAACTGTTAACTAATACAATATTTCACTTTGTATCTTTCCAGATGAAGACCAACACTAGTTCCACATCACAGAGCCATGATCCCCATTGTATATGCGCGTGGGGTTATGTCCGAGTGGGGTTTTGTCTGTGTGGGGTTATGTCCGAGTGGGTTTTGTCTGTGTGGGGTTATGTCTGGGTGGGGTTTTTTCCAGTTGGGTTTTGTCCATTTACCATATAGTATATACCATATTTAGAACAATGTACTAACTACATTGACTAAGCATAGAACATATATATGTTCCATTTTATATTTAAATACCATACTGGAATGAAAGACAAGTTTAATTAAACCACATTGCTCTACTGCTGCTTGGTGGACAGTTAATTATTGGCTGAAGTACAAATACACCAGGATGTTTTTCACACCCACTGTAGTTTAGGCTGAATTGTGTGCACCTTGGAGGCAGTCACTAAACCCATAGGCTTACTTGAAAAGGGTAGTTGGCAACTTGGCACTTGGTAGAACTGGCTTCAAAGCAGTGAAAGTCCAATATAATCCCTTTAGTCAATGCAGCAGTCACACTGTACCAGTGTCTCTTGCTATGTAAACGCTCATAAAACTCTAGGGTAAAACTTCACCAGGGCCATGCTGAAGTTGACAAGGGAGGAGCAACTATAAAACCTGGAGAAACTAGTGGAATCTACAACCTAATGATATCGATTTGTTATATAGTTGAAATTCATTTTAAATGTTCAATAGTAATATAAAAGTAATAGGTCAATTACTGTTACATTGCTTCCTATTACTATTACATTTAGTTTTTGCTTAACCTATTAATATTACTTCAATATTTGTAATCGTTACTATTACTATTACATATTACTATTACCCCATGCCTGCAGACAACAAATGACACATCACCAGACATCAATTGACACCAGACATGATACAACAAATGTATGGAAATGATTCCCAGACGCATGGAAACTACAGCACTAACTGAGACATTATAGAAATATGGCAAACCATCCGATATGAAATAATTTTTTACAACACGACTACAATATAGGAATATGTCACATGATTATAGTCACAACCAATACAAAAGACGAGTAGGATACTACAAACATTTGCATGTACGTCAGACAGCTTGTCACAATAGCAATAGGAGTCCAACTTACTGATACTACAAACATTTTAATTTTATTATTAATTTAAAACTTTTATAGCGATCGAATGTTCTCCATAGGTCTGACACTCTAGATATTCTTCTCTTAACAAAATCAAATTCTACCTCCTCGCAACCCCCAAAGAGCGGCAAAATAATCAGCAAGTTGATTGTGGCCGCCAAAAGGATGATGATGATGATGATGATGAACATGTCATTAAGTGGCATCTAATCTAAGTTTAAAATAAAGCGACATCTGGAGTAATTTGTTGACAGATGCATCATAACTTTCATGATCACAACCAGTCAATGTCATATTTGACATGTTTATCTCTCATGAAACTTATTATTTTCTCTCTGAATGGATACTTTGGCCAAATCTCTTGCCTTAATCGTTGGACTGGCAACAGGAGATTCAGTCAAAATACTGGAAGAGAGATAGCAAATGTGCAGAGGTAAAACCAATGTCAAATTTACAGAACATAAATCCACTCAAGGTTTGTTTAAATATTTATTAATCATCTAGTAAAATTATTTTAACATTTCCAAGTCACTATGTTTAATGGTAATAATAAGTGAATTTAGAAAGCACTATAAATCTATAAAAAAAAGTCCTAAAAGGTGCTAAATTACATGAAATACACAAGTGATAAAACTGATTAGTTAAATAAGTTTCAGTTTGATTATAGCTAAAAACAATTCATAAACTGATCACGTGGTGATGAGCATCGTTGAACCCAAAGTGATACTACAAACCTTGGGTACATGGAGCCACAGATAGCACTGAGGAGCTGGATGCTATAAACCATGGGTAGATGGAGCCACACATAGCACTGAGGAGCTGGATGCTATAAACCATGGGTAGATGGAGCCACACATAGCACTGAGGAGCTGGATGCTACAAACCATGGGTAGATGGAGCCACACATAGCACTCAGGAGCTGGATGCTAAAAACCTTGGGTAGATGGAGCCACAGCGAGCACTGAGGAGCTGGATGCTACAAACCTTGTGTAGATGGAGCCACACATAGCACTGAGGAGTTGGATGCTACAAACCATGGGTAGATGGAGCCGCAGAGAGCACTGAGGAGCTGGATGCTACAAACCATGGGTAGATGGAGCCACATATAGCACTTAGGAGCTGGATGCTACAAACCTTGGGTAGAGGGAGCCACAGAGAGCACTGAGGAGCTGGATGCTACAAACCTTGGGTAGATGGAGCCACAGATAGCACTGAGGAGCTGGATGCTACAAACCTTGGGTAGATGGAGCCACAGATAGCAATGAGGAGCTGGATGCTACAAACCTTGGGTAGATGGAGCCATAGATAGCACTGAGGAGCTGGATGCTACAAACCTTGGGTAGATGGAGCCAAACAGAGCACCGAGGAGCTGGATTCGGAAGATGTAGAGGATGAGGGGGAAGACCGTGACCATCTGGAAGAAGAGGAAGAGGCGAGAGGCAAACGCCATCACATCCCCGCCCCGGAAGTTGTTCAGGAGATTCTGCAACACCAGAGAATACCATTAACAACACAGTAAAGGTGAACAACTGATTTGCATTACACTGTAGTTATTAAACTATGTCTTTAATGCATTCATATTTAATGCATAGGTGTAGGAACTATGGGGGGCTTGAGATAGTTTTAGCCCCCTAATATTTTGGCAAGTGGGAGTGCAGTTGAAGGTCTTTGGTGAACCTCAACCCCCAAATAGTCAAATCCTTAAAAAATATTTGATTCTAAAAGGTGGATCATTACTGAATATGTGGATCAAAATAAACACATTAATATATATATATTTATGTGTTCAAAGTTAGTGATGTGTAACTTCCTGACTAGCATCATCCATTAACCTGCACAGTTGAACTCTGCCAACACTAGTGCACACAACCAACATCCAGTGCACCAACTGCCACTCAACTCAAGGGCAATCATTTCCTACTGTAAACACTGAATCCTGTGAAGATGAGATGTAGCTGAGTGGGTACTTACATCCTCTATGCATGTCTTGGGTAGCGGGAAGCAGCTGTAGAAGGTAACAGCGATGAAGAGATATGTGAAGGCCACACACACGTAGGCTATGCTCAGGTCTCGTGACTGTAACACACAAATACACATCATTGTATGGCGAGGACTGAATTTGTGTTGTCATTCACTGAAGTGACAGCAAGCCAATGCAATGCTTGTTCCCAAGAGAGCATTGCATAGGGTACATTTAAATCAAACGATTTATCATGTCACATGATTTAAGCTGGCAGATTTTAGAAATAGCAGACAACACAGGCAAAGGGTGACATACATTGTGCACTGGCTGACTCACATTGTGCTCAGGATAACTGATACTGTCATCAGGATAACCAACACTGTGTTGAGAGTGACTTACATTGTAAGCGGGGTGACATATGTTATGCTGAGGGTGACTGACACTGTGCTGCTCAAGGTGACCTATGTGGTGCTCAGGGTGACTTACGTTTTGCTTAGGATCTTACACTGTGCTCAGGGTGAATTATACTGTGCTCAGGGTGACTTACATTATACTCAGGGTGACTTACATTGTGCTCAGGGTGACTTACACCGTGCTCATGGTGACTTACATTGTGCTCAGGGTTACTTACACTGTGCTCAGGGTCTTATGTTGTGCTAAAGGTGATATACACTGTGCTCAGTGTGACTAACATTGTGCTCAGGGTGACATACATTGTGGTCAGGGTGACTTACGTTGTGTTCAGGGTGCCGCTGGTTCTTGACGATGGAAAGGACACAGTTGTGTATGAAGAAGGCAAGGGAGAGTGTACCGGTCAGTGCGGGGAATGTCCACTGGAACTCTGACGATGAAACGACAGTCATTTCATTCAGCATAATATTACTGACAATAACAATGACACTGTTCTTAACTACATGCATAACTCAGGGGCAAATAATCATAGATCATGGTTAAATTATGTGCTTAATAATATGATAGACATTAATATAATAATAATAATTGCGATGTTAATAAACACAGGTTTTGAGAAAATAAAAGAAATATATGTGAAAACACATGATAAAAGTTGATATGGTTAGTCAAGTTTGTTATTTACACCATTGATAACGTGATAGAAATCTGATTACACAACAAACATTAGATAAACAGTGATGTCAGTAATTGAATTAGTTTGAATAGTGTATTGTGCATATATAGTCGATTGATGACACGCAGTTAACAATATTAAGACATGACTAACCTGGTATGTACATGTTGTAGTCTGCAGGGTCAAAGTCGAGGTGAAGGCCCCACTTGCTGGCCTTGACTGCCACAAACACCATAATGTAGACGACAGACACTGTCCCTGCAACACAGTCAGGAACATCACAACACACACGACAGGCCACTCAACTGTAAACAATGAATGGATTTCATATATCACAAATATTCTATTGTGGAACAATAATGTTACAATCAATATTGCTGGTAACAAAAGGCAAACTGCTCTAATTCACACAAGAATACTTCAAATTTACATCTGTATAGTTCCCACCCTCATATGGACAGTTTTAATCCACACACATGCAAATGAATGATGAACAAATGAATCTGTATATCACACACGAACACCTGCAAGCCACATATAAACATCTACACATCACACCTGGACATATGCAAGTGCAGTGGTGCTACATATACACAAGTTCATAAGACAGTTTTCCACAGAATTCATACCAGGCATTTGTTACGAGGTAAATTTGAGCAATTCTACGCAGCGCTGCAAACTGTTTCTACAGTTGTGTGAACTGACTGGTGGACGGTTGATACAGCTCGGAACAATCACTGAAAATATGCGTAACACCGCTAAAAAATTATTAATGTCTAATGTCCAGTATGAACCCTAAAACTGACTAGAATCCTTATTAAATGGGGAATTATAAAAAGACACATGCTAGCTTGAGTATAGTTAGGTGGTAAGCTGATTGTCCATAAAAATAAAACAGCCAGGTTTTCCTGTTTGTCCAACCACACGGATGAAACAACAAGACAACTACACTTATGACAGAAACATTCTAAGCTGTTCCCGCTGTGAAGACAGACATCCCTGCCAGACGAGACCCATTCGTGGTAGTCATGACAACCTACATGTGAAGACCAATCAAGACCCACTTGTGGTAGTCATAACAACCTACATGTGAAGATAAGACAAGACCCATTCATGTTCGTCACGACAACCTACACGTGAAGACAAGAGAAAACAAGACCCACTGTTGATAGTCATAACAACCTATGCATGAAAACAAGACAAGATATGACCCATTCCTGGTCGTCATGACAACCTACCGAGGGCATTGAACTTGGTGAAAAATGTAGCAGACTTGAGGTTGACAAGAGGCCCCAGAATGAGAAGCAGGAAGAAGGGGACCGTATGGGTCTGAGACCACAGGGTGGTGAACAACGTCTCCGAGGATGACGTCTCATTCGACTGACTGTCTTCAAAGTTGTACCAGTCATTGGTGTGGTACAGGTGAAAGTCATAGGTTGATCTGTTTCTGACCCCATCTGTCGGAGGATTTGGGCAGAAAGCTGAAACAGTTAAACATAACACCTGTATGTCCTGAAATTGTCAACCAACTGTCCTCTTACTGATATATTAGTACGCTAATTTTTTCATTGTAATTACATTTCCTCTGAGGTGATGTAGTCCACTTATTTGTTTTAAGTTATTTCACTTCTTGAACCATTGGCCTCTGATCTACCAAATGGCGATGTATTTCAGAAAACACAACGATATTTATTTATGCATGTGTTTTTGACATGCCATGATTTTCTAGAGGGTTTTTCTCACACCTGAGAGAACTGAGTGACCACTTATCCATATGGCACCAATTAAATGGCTGGCTTGTCACCCAATGGGTGGATATAAGCTAGTATTAATATCATCCAATATTAAATAAAATAGTCATATTCTGTACTAATTTTGTAAGTTTTGAGAATATGCACCAGATTTAAATTTTTCAATATTTACTGCTGGCTCCAGGTTGATAAAATATAAAACAGTATGATCTAAATATAAGCTGATCAATATAAATGTACTGTTTCGTAAAGGATAAACTCCGATTATATAGATACAACATAAAATTACAAACAGTTTACTGTACAACATTAATACTTCACAATGTCTATATTTACAGAATATTTACAAATATCAGTATACTGTTTGGTAGTATGGATTTGTTAACAAAATCTATTGTTGGTGCATTTGCTAATCAGTACTCACCATCGTATGACATATTGCCTACATCAGCTGGCAAAGTCACATTTGTGCTCTTGTTTACACCATCTGAAATAAAAGAACATTGACACGATCCATGCCTTTCATGTGTCCAAGTGACAGTGCCACATCATGAAGAAACAAACAGTGGAAACTGCTCAGCGCCATGACTATCTGCCTAGTGCAAAGTGGGTCTTCTAAGACAGAATAACAATGCAAACACACAACATTTACCTCCAGAAATTGTTCCTGTCAAAAACGCTGCTCCATTTAAACAAGCTGCCCTGCATAAACAAACCGATCTGCTCCAATTAAACAAGCTGCTCCACTTAAACTGCTCTAGCTGAACAAGTTGGAGATGTTGCTCCAATTAAACAAAGAAAGTCATCCCACACAATGCCCACATTGCCAGATGTTGATCTTTTTATTTTTTAAACGGCCCCTCGAGTGTGGCTTTGACAGTCATACAGAAGTCTCCTGGCCATGTTTTGTTACATGTATATTCTTTTTTTATTCTTTTTGTTAAGTCATTTACATTTCACAAGTATTGTTACGTATTGTTGAATAAAACCATTCTTCTTCTTGCTTAAGGAAACACAATTCTGGCAGGTTTTGCAGTTTGTATGGTATGAGGAGTCTTCAGCTGAACTACGCCAAACACTAGAACTGTTTCCTAATCCACATTACAAAGGCAGATTTTTAACATTCCAATAATCGAACTCAATAGTTTGACACATAGCCTAACAAATCAAGATATGTGTGCAACCCGAAGATGTCATAATTTTGCGGTACGTAGCATGTGTGACTCACACGAAAGACAACTACAACAATTATCTGTGTTTGTTATCTGTAATTATCTGTAACTGATTAACTACACAGCAACACAAGTATGGGACACATGCTGTTGACATTTCAGCTAATCATAATTAATTATCACTTTTATTGACAAACGATGGACTGTGAACACATAGCAGGAAGCTATGAAATGACTTAACTACCAACCAGAAGATTATGTGAACAGGTTTCATTAATCAAAATGTGCAATATGTCAAGTCTGTTTCACAGTGACATAAACCTGACATTGGTCCCTTGGTCGAATAGGCTAATGTTACCTTTAACATGATCAAATATAACAATAATATCAATGTAAATCATTTTTTAGAATTTGCTGCTGTGTATCCGAGATGGATGAAACAAATATGTGACAGATTGTGACAGTTCAAAGACCTTGATGTACATTTTTGGTGGTATAAAGTTATGAGCATCATATAACAGGGCAACATTTTAGTCTTGCAATTGAAATGGACAACATCAAAGTCAACTATTTACATTTCAAATCACATACCATTCAATCCAAAACATGCATCAAACACATTTTTCAAGATAACGATTCCAAATTGTATTATTTAAACTGGTGGTAAATTATTATTTAAAGCAATGCAAATAAAGGGTCACTCCTGCGAGTGCAATTTTTACTTTTCCTCAGTTTTATGAAATGTACCTTACAGTGCGAACCATTGTGGCCCGTCACATATTCTAAATCACTAGCCACACTGTTCTTACATAACCATTTATACAACCAAGGGTATTACTAGGAGACTTACTAAAAATATACACATTGCTGATCTCAACAACATTCAATTCACATACTGGTTGTCGCTGCAGACTTGTTAGAAACACTGCTTTAAGAGAAACTGACATGTTACCAACCGTAGATGAACTTGACCGTGTGGAAGAGGAAGTTGGACATGAGCACCCAGTAGACGATGGCCGCCCCCAGGAGAGTGAGTAGGGAGAACAGCACACTCACGTAGTCACCCCATCGCCCCAGGTAGAAGTTACACACGTCCGAGAACTCCATGGTGCCCTCGGAGCCTTCTGTGGGTACAAGGACAGAAAGGTAGACAGGACAGCAACAGAAAGCTCTCACATAGACACACAGACACAATACACACACACACATACCACAACATATGTACTCACACACACAACACACACACATTCACACACACACTCATACAACACACACTGACACACACACTCACACATGTTGAAACTGAGAAATCTAAGTGTTGAAGTAACATAGGATTGAACAAAGCAGATTTAAAGATGCAAAATAGTTGCCAATAACGTATGCATGCTAAATAAGTAATTGATTCTGATTGACGTTATCCATTTAAACGACTTTTGTCAGAGCTATCTTTATGTATGTTAAATTTGCCATTGTAGACTACAGTGATGGCCGGTGATCTAGATCACTACTTGTAGTAATACTAGTAACAGTGATAGTCATTTACCTAGAGGTCATTCTACAGTGGTGTAAATTATTTTATAATCCAGTTAGCTGGACCCACCGATGGACTGAGGAGACTGCAGTACTCGCCAGGCTGTGTAGAGGGTCAGAGCAAACATCACCAACAGTATCACGATGCCAGTCGCAAACCCACACTGAAACAACAGCATACAAACATACACTGAAACAGCAACATACAAAACCACACTGGAACAGCATACAAACAAACACTAAAACAACAGCATACAACTAAACACTAAAACAACATCATACAAAACCACATTGGAACAACAGTGTACAAATACATACTGAACTACCTGGTAGCAGCATACAAACAAACACTGAAACAACAGCATACAAAACCACACTGAAACAACAACCCAGAGAACCACATTAAAACAAAAGCTTGCAAACAAACACTGAAACAACAATGTGCAAACTGCAAACATTCACTGAATCAACAATGTACAAACACTAGTGTACAAACAAACAAACACTGAAAGAACAGTGTACAAACAAAAAATGAAAGAACAGTGTACAAACAAACACTGAAAGAACAGTGTACAAACAAACAAACACTGAAAGAACAGTGTACAAACAAAAAATGAAAGAACAGTGTACAAACAAACAAACACTGAAACAGCAGTATACAAACAAACACTGAAACAACAGTGTACAAACAAATAAACAAACAAACACTGAAACAATAGTGTACAAACAAACACTGAAACAACAGTGTACAAACAAACACTGAAACAACAGTGTACAGTACAGTAAATACACACCGAAATAACAAGTAAACCCAAAGTGAAATAATGGCAACATTTATATCCGTATTAAAACAACAGAGAGACCCAGTTTTATGATTATTCAATCTTAATTTAAAGTGTTTGTGCATGCACCCATGTGTGTGCGTGCGCATGCATGTTTGTGCGTGTATATGTGCATATATGCACATTTAAGAGCCAGAAACATTAACAGAACTCACCCTCTCCATAGCCCATGGCATACTTAACAGAGATGTTCCAACCATTGTGTTCCATATCGAAAAACTGCAAATACAAATATACAGGTCATAATCGATCTATGAAATAAGAATGCCATGTTCAGCTGCAATTTTTTTAACATACAAACAAAGAATATGTTATACGTCAAAATAACTAAGTTTGTTTGTGGATGTTTCCCAATCACAGAGCGATGCCTCAGCAGTGAGGTTCAGAATCAATCAAAGATGGCGGCACCAAATTTCACCCATAGAATAGTTTCACCCCATTCATGACTGGCCCAAGATGTTCACTGCAGCAGTGATTATACAAGTGTTAAATTAGCTTTCGGAAGCACCTGATGTAATTCAATAACTGTCATTACAGAGCGTGCAATGTGAAAGAAAATGGACAACTCACATAGTGATTATACTGCTCTGTGTGCCATCAGCCTGTTTGACTGGAAGCACCAGGAAGTACTCGCTTGGTACCACATGGTTGGGCATGAGCTACAAGCAACACAAACGCAATCAACATTGTTTAGTAACAAGAAGTACATATTTGGTACAAATTGCTTAAACATAATCCAAAAGTAACATGAACACAATTCTCATTCAGTGGTACGAAGATGTACCGGCTTGGTACCACGTGGTTATAATTATTCTAGTATACAGTACTGGCACCGTGCACTTAGAATCTCTTTGTTAGGGTTGTAGCGATATGGTACTCTCATAATATTAAATGTATTGTGTTGCGTGAGTTACGATATGATATGTGTCGTGATATTTACAAAAACTAAAATGGCGTTTGTTGTTATACATGGCTCCCCTGGGTGATGGGCATTATCCATGACATTTTCCACTGTACTTTTTTAAATAATAGTTATTTCAATGTAAAATAAAAATCCTGAATCGTGCACAATTTTAAGTATTTGGACGATATATCGATACATGACTAGCATATTATAGATATATCGCAAACCATGCTGTGTATCGCAATACAGTAAAACTTTGAATAATTGTTACAACCCTACTGTCCATTAACGATCTACGTTCCAAGATCTCCCAGTGCTCCTAGGAGCTCCCTCTAAGGGCATTGTGACAACCCTGTCTGTAGTTCACCCACCATGGTACTTCCACTGTGAGAGGCCAGTTTTGTGTAATACTTGTAGCGGTTGACCGTTGCCTGTGCCCGGTTCCCCAGCACTGGTCGTTGACCATTGTTGATGATTGACTGGTAGTGGACAGGACGTCTGCAGTAAGACACGTAACATCATAGATTTTAATATACACATATATATATATATATATATTCCACGAAACACACACATGCTATAAAATATAGAATGGATGCCACATCATCACTATTTATTGCGGTGTCTGTTCTTCCTGACCACCATGAATACATTTCACCAAATTTCAGGTATGTATGTTCATTTCATTAACAATATATACACTGTACATTTGAACCACTCCATTTCTATGGAAAGCATTCCGCAATGAAAAGTATTCACTCACATAATGTCACTGCCACTTTATAACCAGGTAGCCAACTGCTTGTGAATTAGGGATAAGTGGCGAGAGAAAACTACCCATACTTCGCAGAAACAAGACCATTCAAACTCTGGTCCTCTGTATATATCAATGTGGTATATATACTTAGTTGCAGCCCACTACCCTGAGTTGTCTTCAAAATTCAAACAATCTATCGTTATTACTAAACAACTTAGTTGTATACCTTATTGTAATGCTGTCGTCTGTTTCATGTACAATTGGTGATATATTCAACAGGTGGCTGCTGGCATTCCTGAAACATACATCATACAACTGCACATCCTGGAGTAATACATAAACGTGTACATGTAGTAATACTAATATTGCCTTGAAGCCATTTTAACTGTACATACATTTTAAATAGATTAACAATAGAAAGTGGATTCATAAAAATTAGTGTAATTCTGAACATTTCATATACCCCAGGGTAGCAATATTTATATGTTTTTGCCAAGATCAAAGAAAACTATTTTTTTCTAAAATTGGTAAACTGAAACTATATCAACAATTAACTGGAATTTATTTGATTTACATTATAATCCTGAAACCGACAGTTCTAAAATTTAAATGGGTGTCCCAATCATTTTATTTATTTATAAGTACTGTACATTAAGCAGACTTGGGGTTGACTCTGAATTCAGTCACCTGATGGCAATTCCAATTCCATTTCCAAGTCTAGCACACTATTAATCAGATTCCAATTTCACAAACCCTATATGACGGTTTCAATTCCAAGACATAAAAAACAAATTAATGATTCCAAAACATTGCCAGTTTTTGTGTCATTGTCATAGTCTAAATGGTGACATTATGACATTTTATATTATGTTCTTGAATTTAAATAAATGTAAGACGAATTGTGATGTGTTCATTGAAACTGGCATGTTTTATACCAGCCATCAGTAATACACATTTTACAGACCTGTAGCTCTGGTAGAATTTTCCTAGGGATGGGATTGTCTGCAGTTAAACACAGCCATGGATCCATTCCAGAATGTAAGAATTATTCCATGATAAACTGATTGAATTTCAAACTTTTGGGATTTAATCATTCACCATTGGTTAGCTGAGGCTTGGTGCATGGATGAGCCATTTCCATATAGTGTGGGTGTCCATTTGGGATAGGTTAGCCACTTACACATTAGCATTACCATAGCAAGTGTTTGGGAGTACGCATTTTTAGTCAACCTAGTAGAATTTATGTTCATTTCATAGCACTTACAACTTCATTACTCAGGATCAGGCTCAATTAGCTCTAGAGACAACATCAAAGAAGATGTCATACCAATTCCGGGAGCCTGCTATTGTTTGAACTTCCCAAGCTAGGCAAATGCTCCAAAGTGTGAATGAGCGGAGATTCATTGTGCAAGATTACAAACACTTAACCAATATAAAAGAAATTTTCCAGTCAGATCCAAGCATTTGTTTGAACAGTCCCAATCTCCTCTAATTGAATAACCTGAAATGTGAGTCAGCCATGTACAGCTTTACTATGTAAATAATTAAGAATATTGTGTGGGGATGCTTTATTACTAGTGAACAGTAGTGCTAGTTTCTTGTTCTGATGGTTCAATGTTATACTGTTGAACTCAGACTGTATAACAGAATCAGAAAGGTAGTTTCATCAGATTTAGTTAAACCAATAAATAGTAAGCAATTTTAATTTCAAATTGACTGTTTTCACCTCAGCTGATTGCGATTCCATTGCTTTCACAATGATCAGCTTCATGATTGCGATTCCATTGCTTTCACAATGATCAGCTTCATGATTGCGATTCCATTGCTTTCACAACGATTAGCTTCATGATTGCAATTCCATTGCTTTCACAATGATCAGCTTCATGATTGCGTTTCCATTGCTTTCACAATGATCAGCTTCATGATTGCGATTTCATTGCTTTCACAATGATCAGCTTCATGATTCTGGTTCCAGAATCAACCTTCAAATCTGATTCTGTAATCACATCAGGTCTCGTGAAAAGTAGTATCAATTAAGAAAGTAACTAACAACAAGATAGTGTTCAGGCAGTAGCTAGGAGTACAGTGTTGTGCGTACACTGTCTGTTCTTTTAAACCAATTGAGTGTGGGATAATGTAGTAATTTTGGTTTTTAAAAGTGAATATGATATTGCATGGCAACTATTTGCAGGCAATATAATGTTTAAGTTGCATGCAAGATATATTCCAGCGTTTAAGCACTCTACTGAATAGGTGACATATAATACAAAATTGTTTTATATTTTGAAAACATTTTAGACTTAGTAACCATGCCATGCGGGAGATGAATTATGATGAAATGCATACAATATCTACATTTTTAAGTTAGTTTCTTTACTGAGCAATGGGTAACGAAAAATAAATTTATCCGAATTACCCTACCACAAGGCACGTTCCAAGGCAAAGGCACTATGTCTATATAATAATTGGCAAAAACCATACGGTCATTACGCCAATCACTACCAGGATATGAGGATATCATTGTTTACTAGTACTAGACAAACAACTTTTCTTTGTTATTTTTCACTTATAATTCCAACGCCACGAACGATAAGACAATAAATAGTTGCCCTGGAAATATTTCTTAGATCAGCATTGTGGCCATAATAATAAGACACAAGGCATGGCTACGCCAACACATGTCGCAAGTCAAAATCACATGCCGTTGTGGGCCGGAACTGTCACTGTGTAAGTGTGTTGTGTGTGGGTGGAGCAGTTTGGCCTTTGCTAGTTTGAGTTTGGCTTTGCCAACCTAACAGGTTAACTCAGTCGAAGTTTACGATGTTAGGCTTTGACATGCAGTTAAACACAACCATGATAACACTAACATGTGTCACACATTCATAAATCACAATTCAGCACAGTTACCTCCTTGGGACATCGGGTAATAGGCGAGAATTTTCGGCTTCATTCGTAGCATTCCCTTCGTCCGCCATCGTCGATGTTTTGTTTTTGCGAAGGTTTTGTCGTCGATCGAGGTCACAGAGGCGCCGCCTGTCGGAATTATTAGTAACTGGTATTAGTTCTCAAAATATCCAACAGGGCCAACACCAAAACTTGTCACGTCACAGGTTTGCGCGAAAATTAGAGTTTTGTTTGTTTACTCCTGCAGCGCACTCCGGCAAGCAACATGCTCAAGTCGAAGGGCAAGGGGTTCTGCATGTGCTTCTCGGGAACATATGGTCATCTTGTGCGCGCTAAAAATGTGCAAACAGAACCTTTTCTCACTCAAAATATAGGAATATTATTAACTTCAATATTCGGTTTAAAAAAGCCAATTGACTATTTCGTTCCCGGATTTCGTTGAACCCAGTTATCTGGAAAATTTCATAGAATGCATCCTGGAGTGCTATGGAGGAAGTTTGATGAAAGCTACTATAGTCATTGGTGGAGATGGAAGGGAATACAGCAAAGAGGCCATAAGCAGTATTATCCAGATGTGTCCAGCACACAAGGTGAGTTTCCGAACATTAAAAAAAAAAACGTCTCAATTCCAGGTAAATACAATATAGCATACATAGGGACTGTTGGGGGTACGTCCTCCCTAGACCTTTGGAACTTTGCCGCGCTATGCCTGGCCCCTAGACTTATGAAATGTACCCCCGTTACATCCCCCGCAGACTTTTGGAATACGCCCCATCTTGGTGAGTCACGGGGGGGGGGGCAATTTTAGGTTTTTGGTGAGCATCCGAAATTGTGAACGAAGCCGCGAAAAAAATCAACAGCACCCCTCCCCCCGTCTTCCGATGTCATGATCCAAACAGCGGAGTCGTGCTGAAGTCCCGGCTCAGCACACTCAATATTCGTTGGTTGGGCCGTCAGCAGAAGTTTTTTGGCGAGCCTCAAAGGAAGTTTTGCCCCCCACCCCTCCAGACTACCATCTCTGGATCGGCCCCTGGTCTATAAAAATAGTCAACAACATAGCCGCGGCCATAAGTTGGGGGCGATGGATGCATACGCACCCTCGCTGAGGTAAGAGTTCCCTCGGAGTCTCAACGAGGGTGCAGTTTTTTTGGAGCCGCCAAGTGAGTGCAATAAGGACCTCGTGTCAAGAAGGCGTAGTTTGAGTTTTATCGAGCGCCCGAACTCCCCCTCAAACATCAACACGGTATAGAATAGTATCCGTACGAATCTAAATCAATACCTACCCAGTGAGTCACTATCCACCCGACACCCCCTTCCCCTTTGTTTTCATGGGTGGATCTAGAATTTGACTAATCGGAATACGCAACGGTAGGTGGGAGTGCGCAAACGGTAGGTCGGAGTGCGTAACAGTAAATCTGAGTACGAACGGTAGGACGGAGTACGCAACGGTAAGTCGGAGTACGCAACGGTAGGTCGAAGTATCCAACGGTAAGTCGGGGCACGCAGCGGTAGGTCGGGGTACGCAACGTTATAGGTCGGAGTACGCAACGAGTGATATACAAAAAAGGTACAAAAAGGACTATGAGCGAGAGTGTCCGTAAGGTGTTGTCCAGCCAGTGGTATAATGAGGAAACATCAGATCCTCTCGAAGACTAGGTGGTCTTCTGGGAGGTTGTGTGCAGGGAGAGATCTCAGGAGAATGTGAGAACCATCGAGTCCCTGGGACCGATAATGTGGGGGGGGGGGCTAACTAAGGCAACCTCATTGCATGCGTTCTACGGTACCCTCCGCAAAACACGGCGTGAAGCTATACGGAGATGGACAAAATCATATTGGCAAATCTGAAACCATTGGATCTTCGCATCCTTCAATCTGTGACTGTTCATCGATTTCGAGTTTCGTGTGTCCAGTGAGAGAGATGACGGCCGTGAGAGAGCCTCGAGTTTTCATCACGGCATATAGCATTTGTTAAGGGGGACGGCACCACAGACAACGTATTCCTTCCTCTTGAAATGCCTATTAAGAGACAGGTGCGAGGGCATCAAGCCGCTCATTGTGGTGTCCTCGATGTCTCCTACGTTGGACTACGTGTCCCACGTTTCTTTCATTTTTGATAGGCCCTGGTCGTGATAGTGTAGAATCGTCAAATAATATTCGTATTGCTATGCTATTGGCACGATGGTAGACATAAGCATTGTTGTGTCTGCGTTTACCTCCCCCCCATGAAGCCAAGTTCATGACGCAGGAGCCGTTTTGCCGAAGTTTTTGCCGCGTGCGCGTGGTTCCTGCAATTATTGTTAGGTTACGTTTTACGTATTATGCGCACATTATGTTTTACGTATTATGTGCACAATACCTTTTAAGTTCAGAACCGTTAAGGAACTAACTGATTTACCCCATAAAGGTATTTTGAAAAGATATAGGGGCACGTCCTATTCTAGAGGTCGTAGATTAATCCCTGGAAGTTTGGCGCTGAAGGTTCAAGCCGTCTAAGAGGGAAACTTTATCCTACATAATAAATTATTCGCAAGGTCGATTATAATAGTATTTTATGTGTTCGTGCAGGTTGTATTGATGCCGTGTTCCAGCGAGTTGTATTGATACTGTGTTTCCGTACGGGTTGTATTGATGCAGTTCATTCACGCAGGTTGTATCGACGCTATGTGTTCGTGCTGGTTGTATTGATTTTGTGTGTTCGTGCAGGTTATATTAAATTGATGCCGTGTCTCAGTGTAGGTTATATTGATGTTGCACGTTCGTGCAGATTGTGTTGACGCTATGTGTTCGTGCAGGTTGTACTGATTTTGTGTGTTCGTGCAGGTTATATTAAATTGATGCCGTGTGTCCGTGCAGGTTATATTGATGTTGCACGTTCGTGCAGATTGTGTTGACGCATTGTGTTCATGCAGGTTGTATCGATGCAGTGTGTTCGTGCAGGTGGTATTGACGCTGGGTGTTCCATACAGTTGTATTGACGCTGTGTTTGTGCAGGTTGTTTCGCAATATAACCTGCACGAACACACACAATCAGTACAACCTACACGAACATACATCATCAATACAACCTGCACGAACACATAGCGTCAATACAACTTGCTGGAACACAGCTTCAATACAACTTGCACGGACACATAGCTTCAAAACAACTTGCACGGACATACGGCATCGATACTACCAGCACGAACACACGGCATCGATACAACCTGCACGAACACAAAGTCTTATTATAATCGACCTTGCGTATATGTAGGGTAAGGTTTCCCTCTTAGACGGCTTGAACCTCGAGCGTCAAACTTTCAGTGATTAATCTACGACCTGTAGAATAGGACGTACCCCTATATCTTTTCAAAATACCCCATAATATTATATGTCTAGTCAAAACACCTTTATGGGGTAAATCAGTTCGTTCCTTAACAGTTCTGAACTTAAAACGTAACGTGCACGTAATACATTAAAAGTAATGTACGCGTAAAATGTAAAACGTAACCTAACAATAATTGCAGGAACCACGCGCACGCGGCAAAAACTTCGGGAAAACGGCTCCTGCGTCATGAACTTGGCATCATGGAGTAGACGCAGACGCAACAATGCTTATGTCTACCCTCGTGCCAATAGGCCAATTAGCAATACGAATATTATTTAACAACTCTACACTATCACGACCAGGGTCTATCGAAAATGTAAGAAACGTGGGATACGTAGTCCAACGTAGGAGACATCGAGGACACCACAGTGAGCGGTTTGATGTCCTCGCACCTGTCTCTTAATAGGCACTTCAAGAGAAAGGAATACATTGTCCGTGATGCCGTCCCCCTTAACAAATGCTATTTGGCGTGACGAAAACTCGAGGCTCTCTCACGGCCGTCATCTCTCTCACTGGGCACACGAAACTCGAAATCGATGAACAATCACAGATTGAAAGATGCGAAGGTCCAGTGGTTTCAGATTTGCCAATATGATTTTGTTCATCCCCGGATAGCTCCACGCCGTGTTTTGCGAAGTGTACCGTAGAACGCATGCAATGAGGTTGCCTTAATCAAGCCCCCACATCATCGGTCCCTGGGGCCCGATGATTCTCACATCCTCCCGAGATCTCTCCCTGCACACAACCTCCCAAAAGACCACCAAGTCTTCGAGAGGATTTGATGTTTCCTCATTATACCACTGGCCGGACACCTTACGGACACTCTCGCTCATAGTCTTTTTTGTACCTTTTTGTAGATCACCCGTTGCATACTCCGACCTAACGTTGCATACTCCGACCTACCGTTGCGTACCCCGACCTACCGTTGCATACTCCGACCTACCGTTGCGTGCCCCGACCTACCGTTGCGTACATCGACCTACCGTTGCGTACATCGACCTACCGTTGCGTACTCCGACCTACTGTTGCGTACTTCGACTTACTGTTGCGTACTCCGAAATACTGTTGTGTAACACGATCTACCGTTGCGTTCTCTGACCTACCTTTGCGTACTTCGACTTACTGTTGCGTACTCCGATTTTCTATTGCGTACTCCGACCTACCATTGCGTACTCCGACTTACTGTTGCGTACCCCGACTGCTCGATTACACCGAAACATTTGCAATGTTCGGTTCGGCAATTCAGCAGACCTCGTGTGTTGTGGACCTGCCACAAAGAATGTTATGTAACGATTACACCGTGACATTTGTTTTGCCCGGTTCTGCAATTCAGCAGACTTCGTTTATTGTGGACCTGCCACAGACAATGTTATGGAACAATTACACCGTTACATTTGTTCTGCCCGGTTCTGCAATTCAGCAAACCTCGTTTATTGTGGACTTGCCACAAAGAATGTTATGGAACGATTACACCGTGACATTTGTTCTGCCCGGTTCTGCAATTCAGCAGACCTCGTGTGTTGTGGACCTGCCGCAAAGAAGAATTTGTTTTAATTGACCCATACATTTCAAATAATACATACAATACATCCATCCAAACAAATTAAAATAATACAAATATATAACATTATGGTAAAAATGTTGTAATGTATGATAAATAACAAAAAGTAGGGTCAGGAGACTCCTCCATGACCTTTTGTAATAACACTAACTGAATCAATACATCACCCATATCAAATTCTTTCAGAAAAAGAAAAAAACATATGTATGCATGTGTCTAGTGTGAATAAGTTTACGTGATTATTGTGCTTGTCATTAAAGCACTGTTTTGTACTGTATCAAGTTGACAGGTGGTTGTCGGTTCTTAATTTTACACGTATAGCAATTTTGCCTTGTGCATGTTACTTGATAATTTTGTAAAAAATAAAGTTTAACATACTTGGCAAACCCCTGTGAACTATGTGTACTAAGCTTTTCTTTGACTATATCGGGAATGTTATTTAGCAAGTGGCAAATTATGCTTAAGACATTTCTTTGCAAATTCATGTTTAATTTTATAAGTGTATATTTTAGTCTTGACTCTTGTATCATGATTATGTACCTCATAGTTACACATTATCCTAGTTTTGTAAATAAACAGGTATGTCATTGTGTAAATATTTATAGTAAAATTTGTATTGTTGTAATTTAAGGATGTCATCTACTTTTAACAAGTTGAGTTTTTGTGAAGTGGTTCTGTGTGGGAAATATAATTACTTAAGGTAATATTTCTCAGGGCTTTTCTTAAAGTTTTATTATTCTGTTAATTGAAAGCCTCTTGCCATATTGCAATAATTAATGTGTGGCACTATTAAAGAATTATATATTATTTTAATATGAAGGGGTAACACATGTTTCAATTTGTTTAAAATACAATTTTTTTAGAGCAAGCATTTGATATTTTTTCAGCTTTTTTTTTTTTAGTTTAGATTTGTATCTATAATTAAACCCAAAAAATTAATTATTCGACTTGTTCAATATTTACATTGGCTACCTTCAGAGTAAGTGTCTGAATATTTTTCTTTGCCTTTTGAAATGTGTATTTAGATTTTGCTATGTTTAGCAATACTTTATTTATTTTGAGCCATTCATTTATTTTTAAACGTTCTTCATTTATTAAGGTAGCAGGATCCCTTTTGAACTACTTTTAACACCATATAATATTGTCATTAACTTGATGTACCATAAAATAGCACATGGTTTAAATTTGGTAGGAAATTATTTTTTTTGCATAAATTATGCTAATTAGCTGACAATATGGCTGCCGCGATAGTCGAAAGGGGCTCAATTTTCAAACATGATAAAACTTTAACTATATACAGCAGGGATATGAAATTAACAGCAGTCAAAGATAACACATAAAGGCATATTCTGAGGGAAATGAATATTACAAAAAATAAATTTTTATATTTTTACAACATTTATACATTTTTTTCTTATATTCTAGCGCCTAATGAAATATTCGTGCTTAATAAAAAATCACATTCCACCATTTAAACATAAAATCGTTCCATCATTCCTTAGCCCATTATATAAAGAAACAATGCTGAAAAAAATCAGAGCAATATCTTTAATGGTGTTGGAGATAACATGTTTGAAGGTAGAACACATTCACGAAAAAATGATAGTTGAGTAAAATGCGTTTAAAGTTTTGCACTGCAATACGTGGCTATGGAACATAAACAAATTCCAGCTTCACTAATTAGGTTTTTTTCTTCTAATTAGGGTTTTTGTCATTTTATACTTGTTTAGCAATAATTAAGCTACAACTATAGTGCATTTACAAAATTATGTACAAATTCAGAAAAATCACATTTTTAATGGGATCCTGCTACCTTAAAGATTCTAAATTTTCGTCATGTATGTTATCGCTGAAAGTATTTAGTATACTTGATAGAGTTGTACCATCAGCATAAATTATGAAATTAAACATTTTACTGGCTTGTACAAAATCATTGATATATATGATGAATAACAAGGGTCCTAAGATTGAGTCTTGTGGTACATCTGTTGTTATTGATAACATACTTGATTTTATATTGTCACTTTCCATATATTGTTAACGATTTGTTTAAGTTACTGCTGAATAAGATCAGATTTGTTCCATTTAATATTTCAATTTGTCAATTAAAATTAAATGGTCAATGGTATCAAAGGCTTTGGAAAGATCTAGGTAAATATTAACGGGTATTTCATCCTTATCCAGTTGGGTTATTATTCTATCTATTAATTCTAGTTCCGCATATTCAGTTGAATGTTTAGGTCTGAATCCATACTGATGGTAAAAAAGCTGTCTTTTAAATAAGATGATAATTGGTCAAAAATAATTTGTTCAAATACTTTTGGAATAGCTGGCAGAAGAGATATGGGCCTATAATTACTGAATACTGTTGGCTCACCTTTTTATCAATTTTTATTTTATCAGGGAATATTCCTGTGGTTAATACTTCATTTGTTAATAACGATTTGGTTAGAGCTGGTTTTAGCATTTTTAGCAGTTTGGTGGCGAGACCATCACATCCACAGCTACTTTTTTTGGGTAGATTAATTATTGTTCTCTTTATGGTATCTTCTCCAACGTATTTAAATGTAAAATTACAGTTTACTATTTTATTTAGATAATATGAATGATCATATTGATGATCACTTTGTATTTAATATCAGTTGCCAGGTTACTACCTATATTGGTAAATAATGTATTGAATTTATTTGCAATTTCTAATTTGTTTGCCACAAATAACAAAACAAGATATTGAAAGAGTAAACGTACGTTAATACAAAAGCAGGTACCTTTTAACCAACTTATTTACATACATATAGTTCCTATAGCAGAAATTGCAAATGCTAATGTATTTTAATGCATTTTAACCAACACATTTCCAACATATATAAATGCGTAGGTTATTATGATTATTTTTACATATATTAAAATAGTATTTATGCAATGTGAAGATGCCTATAAATGTGTTGTTCAATGATAGTCTGCCAATGGTCCGGATTGCGTAAACACTTACCCGGACTCAAAACGAGGCTGAGCTTGGACCATTCCCTTTAAAAAAAGATGGGGCGATCATTTTCCAAAAACAACCACGTTTTTCAGCACCCACGTGTGCTATGTGCAAAAAAATCACACCACCAACTACACTCTTCCAAAGTTGATATGCCTGGTTTACTGCACTCAGTTCACATAAAAAGGGTCTCAAATTTAAAATATCACCATTTTCAGGGGACTACGTTTTAACAAAACAGGAAGTCTAACAGTGGTCTCACCCCTACAGTCAAATCCCATGACAGGATGACAGTGCTTTCGAATCCTTGAAAATGATACACATTTTTTGAAACACATTGCTGGACACCTCTCATGTCATTTGACCATTACTGTTAACATTGTAAAACAATTAATAATATACCATGTTTAATAGGTCTCTTACAGAGCAGAATCACAGCAAGAGGATATTTTGGGCAGGTAATGGTGATGACATTACACCAAACATCGTTCAAAAAAAGTATTACAATATTTGCCTGCCAATATGGAAAGCCACATAAAAGAACAGTCACGAGGCAGAATGAGATATGTGCTCATTTAATTACAACAATTACTTTCTCTTCATCGGTGTTAAACAACATGGGGCGGTATCCCCCCGTAACATTTTAACGTTTACATGACAATAATGTGCACATTTTCTACAATTTCTTCTTGCCAATAACAATACATCCAGGATATTGTACCATCTACCTATGAGAGGTAACCCTGGCAACTTGTTTGGCATTTTGTTTTTTGCCGTGGAAACAGGGTTTGCCAGGAAAAAGTTAAATATAATTTTTTCAGTTATACCCACTGTACAGGAGTGGCTGAAAAATGACATTCACATGCACATTAAAAACAAATTCTAGAAGGGCCATAGAGGTATGTCACACAATATTCAAAATAGTTTCCATGTCTTCAATCAACTGTGTTACAACGTCATTCTGCTTCCTCATCTATGTTAAGCATGTTTTATTGTAAACAGAATGACCACCAGTACATGCGGGGCCGTAGATTCCGTATCCAGAAAACACGCTGCAAAGATCCACATTCAGCACAGTGTAAGGTAAGAAACAATTTCCATTCATGGGGCACTACTAACTAATATCTTTTATTGTCCTATACGTATGGTACAAAATATTTTCTTTGTAAGTGGACAATCCTATCATTCCATGCACTGCATGTTACTACACTGTGCATATTGATGGCCGAATGTGGGTATTCATCTGTACAAAACATTGGAGATACAATGTTTCAGGCAAAAACAGTCTGAGTGTGGGTGAAAGGGAGGACTTCTTGTCATCCAGGCGTAACCATTGCAAATGCGGAATCCAAACTGACCTACGAGACAGCGGTGAAAGCCTTTAGAGCAAGTCACCTCTACAACACCAACAGGAAGGTGAACACCTTTAGAGCAAGTCAGCTCTACAACACCAACAGGAAGGTGAACACCTTTAGAGTAAGTCACCTTTACAACACCAACAATAAGGTGGATACCTTTAGAGCAAGTCAGCTTTACAACACCAACAGGAAGGTGAAGACCTTTAGAGCAAGTCACCTTTACAACACCAACAGGAAGGTGGAGACCTTTAGAGCAAGTCACCTTTACAACACCAAAAAGAAGGTGGAGACTTTTAGAACAAGTCACCTTTACAACACCAACAAGAAGGTGAAGATCTTCAGAGCAAGTCACCTTTACAACACCAACACGAAGGAGAAGACATTTAGAGTAAGTCACCTTTACAACACCAACAGGAAGGTGGAGACCTTTAGAGCAAGTCACCTTTACAACACCAAAAGGAAGATGAAGACCTTCAGAGCAAGTCACCTTTACAACACCAACAAGAAGGTGAAGACCTTTAGAGCAAGTCACCTTTACAACACCAACAGGAAGATGAAGACCTTCAGAGCAAGTCACCTTTACAACACCAACAGGAAGGTGGAGACCTTTAGAGCAAGTCACCTTTACAACACCAACAGGAAGATGGAGACCTTTAGAGCAAGTCACCTTTACACCAACAGGAAGATGAAGACCTTCAGAGCAAGTCACCTTTACAACACCAACAAGAAGGTGAAGACCTTTAGAGCAAGTAACCTTTACAACACCAACAGGAAGGTGGAGACCTTTAGAGCAAGTCACCTTTACAACACCAACAGGAAGATGAAGACCTTCAGAGCAAGTCACCTTTACAACACCAACAAGAAGGTGAAGACCTTTAGAGCAAGTAACCTTTACAACACCAACAGGAAGGTGGAGACCTTTAGAGCAAGTCACCTTTACAACACCAACAGGAAGATGAAGACCTTCAGAGCAAGTCACCTTTACAACACCAACAAGAAGGTGAAGACCTTTAGAGCAAGTAACCTTTACAACACCAACAGGAAGGTGGAGACCTTTAGAGTAAGTCACCTTTACAACACCAACAGGAAGGTGAAGAACTTTAGAGCAAGTCACCTGTACAACACCAACAAGAAGGTGAAGACCTTTAGAGCAAGTCACCTTTACAACACCAACAAGAAGGTGAAGACCTTTAGAGCAAGTCACTTTTACAACACCAACAGGAAGGTGAAGACCTTCAGAGCAAGTCACCTTTACAACACCAACAAGAAGGTGAAGACCTTTAGAGAAAGTTACCTTTACAACACCAACAGGAAGGTGGAGACATACACTGACAACTGGTGGCTCAACATACCTGAGGTAAGTTGACTCTCACGTAATGGTGGCGGACTGGAGTAAGACCAAATTAATAATAATACTAGTAATAATAACACCCCAGTAATATATACATAAGTATACATACATATATATATATATATATGTATATATATATATCATGGAACTAGATGAGGATTAATGTCATATAAGCACCTTTAAAAGGTCCAATCTTTGTAATAGAAACAACGTGTGGGGGTGTCTGCGTATGTATTCCATGACAAAATTGTTTCTCATGAAGAAAAAAAAACATTACTTTTGTGTCATGTCAGAAAATAAATCACGCTGTTACTTGTGTTCTGTACTAATAAGTAATAATCAAAATCAAGTATTATTATTTTCAGCAATGATGCAGTGCGTTCACTGATAGTGGATCCCCAGGAAGCCTTGCTAATTTGGCCTGTAATCTGGTTGAGCAGTTTGTACCTGATCAGCTGCTCACATATGCCCAGAAGAACCATAGAAGTAGTGAACACTATCGGCGGTTCAATGAAGATATCCCCTACTATCTTCGCAACAGATCATGCAGCGTTGTACAACACTATCTGCGTGCACAAGAAGCAGCCTCTGCTTGCAGTGTGCACGACTTCAACATTGTAGGAAATCACACGTTCGAGGTTTGCAGTGAACATGACCCCAGTACCTGGTACGAAGTACACTTTGGATCACCCGAGAAGCCACCATCATGCCAGTGTTGGGCATTCAGATCTTCAAACCTGCCATGCAAACACTTCTTTGCAATCTTCAAAAACACAACTATGTCTTGGGCTGATCTGAGAACATCGAGACAGCCCGTACATGACCTTGGACATGGATGCCATTCGGAGCTACAGAAACAAGTAAAGAGACGTCCCAACAGAAGGCAGTTACCAGCATGGCAAAAATAGAAAAGGAAAACAAGTAGTGCAAGACACACAATACAAGAAGGTAGTGCAAAAACAATTATGTTACTGACAGGTTAGTCACTGTTAAGTTCATAGTCTAGCTATATACAATATAACAAGCCTTGCCAACCAAAGGCAACTACAGCAAGAGTCATGACACAAAAAGGAAGTGATAAGCACTTTCAGCCACAGTGTAAATATTGACACAATCATGGACTATTCTGTTACCAATAACCAAAAGCTAAGGCCATGCAATTAATTATAAACACTTATAAGTCGCCTGTTGTTGCGGACAATACGGTCAGCTGTCCTTCAGTAGTTCACCTGGTCAACTCTCTTGCAGCTGCTGTCATTGATGTATCACATTTGTACCACACTGCGCAAAGGTATCTGGTCTCGACAGCAAGTGTGACACCACTCTGCCAAGACAGCCAAGACATTGGACCGCTCTGCCAAGACATTGGACCGCTCTGCCAAGACATCGCACCACTCTGCGAAGACATCGCACCACTCTACAAAGACTGTAGAAATGAAAGAAATTAAGCACTTGTTTACAGTTACGAAAGATGTTAGAACTTTTTTAAACGGTACAACAATTGAAATTAACTTCTCTTGTAGAATTGTTCAGTATGTCGGTGTGCAAGCTTTGTAAAATTATTGTTTTTTTTAAAGTAGGAGCCAAGTCATTGTGTGTGCGTATGTGAGTAATTGTGCTTTCAACGTCCATTTGCAATATAAATAAATTAAAAACATGTATGAATATGTGGCCAGATACTAATTTTATGCATTATAACATGGTACACTGGCAAATAATTATTAATAACAGTCATATGTGGAATCCCTGAAATTACTAATAATTACTGTAAATATACATGTATGCATAGGGACACTGATTTTCCGTTTAAAAAAAGTTATTTCCGTTTCAATTCTGTTGAAAAATTCTGTTTCAGAAAAAGGCAAATTCCATTTCAAATGACGTATTTTCTGTTTAAGAAAAAGGCAAATTCTGTGTCAAATGATGCATTTTCCGTGTCAAATGACGCATTTCCTGTTTTAAGTGAAAAAGAAGCCCATTTCTGTTCAGAAAAGTAATATTTTATTTCAAAGTTAACTTTGAGAAATAATACATTCTGTCAAATATTTAAAATATCACAATGTTATAATCTATGCATCTATATAATACTGTTTTACTGTGTGGTTAACTTTTCTAACAATATTTATTTGTGCAATATTTGGTCCCACTAGCTCAGTGGGTAGGCGCGTTGGTTACTTGTTTATTTTATAATCGGGCGACGCCGGTTCAATCCTGACAGCATGCAAACCTTTGATTTTCTATACACTTTTTTTGTTTATGTTTTTACGTAGTAATATAAACAAAATCATTTTATACTATAATGCACCGTTTGTAAATAATTTTTGTAGTAACTATTTATTCGCTACAAAAATGAAAATATGGTCATTATATAACGATGTTTCTAAATTTTATTTATCCAAAGAAATATAATGTAATGGATATAGAATTTATTAATTGTAAATATATTGTACGGTAATATATTGTAATTATATATGTGAAAACAGATTGACATATGTCTGGATAAATACAATTTAGAAACATCCTTATATATAATGACCATATTTTCATTTTTGTGGCGAATAAATAATTACTACAAAAATAAAAAAAATATTTACAAACAGTGCATTACAGTATAAAATGATTTTGTTTATATTACTTCGTGAAAACATAAACAAAAAAGTGTAAAGAAAATCAAATGTTTGCATGCTGTCAGGATTGAACCGGCGTTGCCCGATTGTAAAATAAACGACAAGTAATCAACGTGCCTAAACACTGAGTTAGCGGGACCAACGGAAATTCTTTGATTGATTTATGTTGTTATAATAAATTGTACAACTCCTTCATATATCGATATTCTAGTGATATTATGAGATTATACACGTTACTTTATGTAGCTGGATACAATATATGTTTGCTATGTATGTTTATTAGTGTAGATTATCTCCCGCTGGTTGCATTCGATATAATTATTCTGAAAACGAGCCCAAGCTCGGCGAAAACTAGTCGACTTATAGGCCCATTCGCATTCGTTGTTTTGAATAAAATTCGATTCATGTGGAACCGTAAGATAAATGTTTGTTCCTCTATGATGACTAGTGTTTGTATTACGTCGGTATATTGCACAATAACTAGTTCTGACGTTCGTTTCGACCCAAAAGCTATCCTTGTAAACATGCTCTGAATGCATGGAAAGGGTCGGCCTGATGCGAGTGTGTGTCATAAGTGACGTCACAATACCACGTGATCGCCTAGCTCATTAAAATTTCATTTTCCGCGGGAATCGCTTCACAGACGGGCTTAAAATCGAATTTATGCTACAAATGTATTTTTCTGTATTTGTTTAATGTTGTCAAATGTTACATACAATGTTAAACTTTGTCTACACATGGAAAAAGGATTTTAGCTAATGCCTTATTTTTATTTCCTTTAACAGTTATGAATGTTTAAATCATTGATGCTGTTTCACTAAAAAATTTCCGCCATCCAACGGAATTTGTGAGAACTACGAAACGCGGACTATATCAGTTTGAGCCACCGTAACATAGGCTGTTGTTATTCCTTCGAGTTTTGTATCCGAAACCGGAATATGTACATTTATGTGTGTTCTAACGATGTAACAACTACATTTAATTAGCACATGTCTTCAATGCGCTTAGCCGACAGCCAGACAACGATCGCGAAATGGTTTACGTTAGCGCCTTCCGTTCGATGCATAACAACACCATGTCTTGACACTGTCGCAAAATCATGTCATGCAGTATAGAACACATATATTATAAAAGAATGACTGTCGAAATGCGTTTAATGAAAACTTTTTGTTGACATTCAACTGCTTTGAGAGGATAGAGTTTGTTTAAATGATACAGCGCTGCTTTCCAATGTTAGGCCTCATTCCTATCACTAATTACATGGATATGTGCATAAGGTTATTCGTGATCACGTCCCCCCCAGATTTATTGAGGTCACTATTCAGGGATTTGTGTGACTGGTGTGCGATTTTGGTGAACATTGAGTTGATGAATTTGAAAGTCGTTTCTGCTTTGTTAAAATATATTTGGGTGATAAGTATTTTAGAATACATACTGTCTATATGATGCATGTAGTCAAGAAAGTTTAACAAGAATACATGTAGGGCATACAAATGTGGCATTACAGCAAGTAGTAAGGATGCTGTTGCAAATGACTGCATGACAGCAGCCACATTCCAAGGCTACTACTAATAGTGTATATATATATATAAATATGTACATATATATATATATGTGAATTGAAACTTGTTATATTTAAAATTTCAAAACAGAGTATTTGATTAAGTAACTTTAAAATTCATTATTTAGAAATGGTACATTTGAAAAGGTAATTGATGCAAGTCTCCAGTAGAGCAATGACAAAGATTTATCATTTACAACTGTGATTATGTTTTGAACAGAATATAGTTAGTATCGCGAAGCTGTGATATGACATGAGACAGACGGACCTATAATACAGACACACCAATGACATACAGATGTACCTATGACAGACGGACCTGCGACAGACAGACCTATGACAGATGGACGTACGACAGACGGACCTTCAACAGATACCTACATCAGACAAGCATACTACAGATACGGACCAATGAGAGACGGACATACCTAAAAGATGGACCTAGAACAGACATACAAAGGACAGACGGACCAATGATAGATTGACAGACAGACGGATGTACAAAAGACAGATGGACCTACGGACCAATGGCACACGGACCTATGACAGATGGACATACATACCTACGATAGACAAATGTACCTGTGGCAGACAGCCATACCCACGACAGACAAAATACACAGACGACAGACAAGTAACACAGACAGACGGCGTCCAAACAGACTTGCAAATTGCCACTTTGTTAAATTTTGTTTGTTAATTTTTACTTCATGTCACTTTTTTGTATGTTGATATTATGTACTTCTACCAGACATTAAAGAAATATATAATAATATATAATACATTTTGTTGACATATGCGACCCATCGTTTCAAAATGAGATGCTTCTCGCTTTTTAAAAGGCTCATTCCGAGTTAAAAATCTATTGATGGACGACCTCGGAATGGAACTTTTATTTCATAAGCCGCCTAAATTGCTAAGCTATATTTTATTTTTATTGTTTCAGTTTTAAAAGTAGGCACCAATGGCCCACATAACTTTCACTCTACTCATCCCAAACCCAGGAGTCATCCCATTCCCAGGGAGTACCTACAGTGGCCACTGTCACAAAATCGAGTGTAAGTATTAATAAATTGGCGGTACCCGATTTGACATAGCAAGTTATAGGTTCAGGTGCACTAGGATTCGGAGTGAACGAGAGACATAACGTGACATCAGATATGTATGTACGAGAAGCCAACTGGCATTCCCATTTAATACATCAACAATAAACAAAAGCGGTTCAGTGATAGTTGGCCAACGGTTACTCTGCTATGACATTATATTTATAACACCATACATTGTACTCGACGATTATGCTTCCAAATACGAAATTACATGGGAGACAATGTAAACAGCTGGTCACTTACATGAAGACGGGTATACACCGTTGTAAAGTCTATGAACTGTAACCAATGAATGTCTCGTGATGTGCGAATGTCAACGTTCGCATCGGTCGCGTTCGGCGAGATGTCAGGACGAAGTCGAAAGTCGCTCGGCGTTCGGCGTTCGAATTCACGTGGACGAAAGCAGGCGACTCGGGCGATCAAGTAGACGGATTTGCTTTGTCGATCCCACGCGAATCACCAGGCGACAACACGGAAGCGATGTCACGACTTCGGCGATGTCGAGAAGGTCTGTCACGGAGTCTGTGTTACGACAGCTAGCAGACGAAACGGTGGTGGCCTTGCATTCGAAGATCACATCAAAACGGAACTGCAGTCGGTTATCGCTCAGTCTTCTTCGTGAGAAGTGCAGCGTCTCACAACTAATCAGTACTGTTGAAATCGTAGAAGTATTGACTACAGGCGTTGGGCGGACACACGTTTTAGCCCAATTCCTGGAGACGAGAGTGCAACACTTTCTTCTGCTCAAATGTTCGTCTGGCCTCGAATGGCCGTCCTGCCCTTATATAGCTTGATGGCCGAAAGTTAGTCTACCAATTACAACACTTAATACAAATTAAAGTCGCTTCAAAAACCGGCTCCCGAAACCATTCACACTTCGAAGCAATCCATTCAACTTGCTGAGTTTAAAATAGATTTTGCGAGCTAAACGTTTGGCTATATAAGTGCTCATTCAATCTTTAACTTACGTGAATTACTTATATAATTAATATCACTGGATTCCCTGTATCGAGCCGGATACCACAATATTCATCGTACATTCCAACTCTCATGAATTAATCCATAATTTTAATAAAACACGCACTCTATTCATAAGCTATGTGTGACCCTAGTGTTTTTCACACCTACATTTCTGTAAACAACTTTTATAAGTTCATAATATAATCTTCTTATAACCACAACATAAGTAGTTTGCAACCATATTACCAGTCATGTTAAATAATTTCTACTGGTACCAAATTTGGTATACCTAACCGTAGAATTAGTGGTGTACGCTACAAATGAAATGAATAAAATCTGACTCGTCGACAGTTAAAACGTTACATGCCTTAATCGCCAGAGGGCACCAGCGTATACCTCCGCGACAATACATACCAGAGATGACAGCACTATCCCATCAACCATACTTTGTATACAAAACCACTGTTCTAAAGCCTGATTAAATTCTATACAAACCACTTTGTGACAGCCACAGTCACAGGCGTACACGGCAGGTGCTGCTAATAATTTAAAAGATTGCCGAGAAAGTAAAACTGTTCCTTCCTACCGTTAGGAATTTAAATTACGCCAGGCAGTTAGTTGGAAGATTGTCGGCTTATTGTTTACTTACAGTGAGCTGTAACATGGCCGAATTTATTTCGTACAAGGCATTTATTACAGTAGGTCTGTGACGTGGATCCCCCTGTCTGCACAAATTGTGACACCCCTGCGGGACTCCGGCACGGGAGAGCGGTGTGCACGAGCGCGGACGAGGAGAGGTGTGACGCGGGTTGCCTGCTTTGTATTCGGTGTTGGCTTTGTGATTAAACTTGTTTCCATTATTAAATCGTGTCGATACGAGAATGTCACATTGGTGCCGTGACCAGTCACATCAGCCATTACAGGGAAGTACTGTTCGTTTCACGTTTTAACCTTGATTTATCTCGTTATTTCCATCCAAGTTCGTAATTGTTTTCGCAAATGCAAATGGCGCATTCAGCCGATCGAAGCCTCAGGCTAGGGGCTGTTGAGCTGGGTAGCCCCTATCGTTATGCTACGCCTCAGTTCCCTTCGACTGTTGACAGATTAACACCCTGTCGCATTGATATGTCAGGAGCTTTCGAGGATGCGCCGCCCGCTGAACTGTTTTCACCTACGCCAGCGGTTCCGTCCAAACAATGCCCGTTAACCCTTTAACGCCGGACGAGGTCAAGTTACGGCTATGGCACGCCGGATTGGAAAAATGTCCGAAATTGCCGACGTTCTCGGGCAGTAAAGATGCCAACACAGTGGACGATTTTCTTAATCGTTTCGACACGATTGCCGATATTTTCGGTTGGACAGCTGGCCAACGTGCCCTCCAGTTGGAGATGCCTCTCGTGGGGGAAGCTTACCGTTTGGTGATACTTACCGTCCAGCCGAAAGACTACCGTTCTCTCCATGTGGCACTGATCTGGCAGTATAGCCAGTTCGGTAGCGGAGTCACTCTACGCAGATTTAGGCAACGCAAACGGGGTGCTACCGAGCCGTTGCGAGCTTTTATCAACGAACTGCTTGACCTGGCTCGTCAGGCATATCCGAATTGCGATATGCGCAGTCGTATGTCACTGGTCAAAGAGCAGTTTATAGCCATCTTGACTGATGAATTCACTCAGAGGCTAAGCTCTATCGAGAGGGATGCACCTCTCGAAAGGCTCGTACACATTGCCGAGAAGAGTGAACAGTTTACCCAGTGTACCGTTAAACCAGACAATGGCGGTATATATACTCTAGCAACACCGAGTTGCTATGAGGCGAGCTGTGATAACACATATGCCAATGATGATACCGAAATTGACGCACTAGTATCTCGTTTAAATATCGTGTTGCAAACACGCTCGCAGCATGGAGATAATGATCATGGTACTCCAGTCTCGAGCACACGACAGACAGATCATAGTCGCAGTACTCAACATTTACATATCACCTGCTATAACTGCGGACAGCAGGGCCACATTGCACGCTATTGCCCAGCACCACGTCGTCGTCAGACCTACTTTAGATCCAGGTTCGACGATCAGGCTTCTAACTCACAGTGGCGCAGCAAAACTCCTCGTTCGCATAATGGGACACGGCCGGATTCCCCAAACGGGGACAGGCTAGAATAAACCCGGGAAAAACTAGCCTGTCTCCGAACACTGATCCGGGAAAATGAAGTAGACAAACATGTGCCACCTACCAGTAATCTTGGTGTACACCCACGATTTTACAGAGCCAGTTGATGGCTGGGTGATTCGTACATGCATGTATGGCATGGAATGTCCCCTACTTTTGGACACAGGTGCCGCAGTGTCATTAAATGACCATCAAACTTACTTGGGTATCGCCGCTAGTCATCGCCCTTCGTTGCATCCTATACACGCTCGGCTACAAACAGCAGATGGTGGCCAGATTTATTTGGCGAGACAACCCTAGATTTGGCATTTGATGGATTCCACACATCACAAGATGTCGTAGTAGCTGATCTACGAGAACGTGGTGGAATTCTTGGGTTGGACTTCCTCCGTGAACATGGGTGCGAAATGTCGATGCGGGATGGGTTGCTGAAGATTGGGCCCACAACATTTGCATTGACCAAACTGGGTTAGCAAGACACAGTTGCACGTGTTCGCCTAGAGCAATCTGTAGAAATTCCGCCAGCCATGGAACTAGTTGTTACTGAAAGAGCTGAAAATAAGCTGCAGTATGCAGGTGGCAGCACTGCCTTGCTGACACCAAGTGCTAGTCTAATGACTGATACCGGGGTTGTTATGGGTGCTTCGTTGGTTTCAAGTGGTACCAAGCACATACCAGTGGTACTCCTAAACCCTGCGGATGAGTCGATATTTCTCCGTAAAGGTGGCACATTTGGTGTGCTACAGTCGGTGCCATACATTGAGGTCTTCAATGTGTCAGACGAGGACTTGCCTTGTAAAGGATATGCTGAAGCAGGACAGACGTATTCCAAATCTACGTCTGAACAACTTCCCACAGCGCTAGACAAATTGTCTTCTGAACTGTCAGCAGAACTAAATTTATCTCAGCAAGATGTTGTCCGAGCCGCTCTCCGACGTTATTCGGATGTTTTTGTTGAGACTAGTTCCCAGTTGGGTACGACTGGTCTTACAAAGCATAGGATAGATACTGGCGATGCTTACCCAATCCGCCAACGGGCTCGACACCTTCCGGTGGCTCAACAAGAGATAGAAGCAAGAGAAGTTCAGTCCATGCTGGATAAGGATATCATAGAACCGAGCACTAGTTCATGGAGTAGTCGGGTAGTCCTTGTAAAGAAGAAAGACGTACAGTCCGGTTTTGTGTAGATTATCGTCGATTAAATGATGTCACCCGAAAGGATGCATACCCCCTGCCGCTGATTTCGGATACATTAGATGCTCTGGCTGGCTCTGAGTGGTTTTGTACCCTTGATTTGGTATCTGGTTACTGGCAAGTGGAACTGGACGAACGAGATAAAGAGAAGACCGCATTCAGTACGCGGCAAGGTCTCTTCCAGTGGAAGGTCTTGCCTTTTGGGCTCTGCAATGCCCCGGCAACATTTGAGCGTTTGATAGAGGTCGTTTTGAGAGGGTTGTGCTGGAAAAGTTGTTTGGTTTATCTTGACGATGTTATCGTCTATGGAAAGACATTCGAAGAGACATTGCACCGCCTCACTACAGTGCGGGACAGATTTCGTGCTGCTGGCTTGACGATGAAAGCCAAGAAGTGTAGGCTATTCCAGACTGAGGTTTCCTATCTTGGCCACATAGTCTCCAGATACGGGATTGCTACAGATCCACAAAAGGTATCTACAGTGCGTGACTGGCCTCGGCCTACTACGGTAAAAGAAGTTCGTCGATTTTTAGGCTTTGCATCCTATTATCGGCGCTTTATACCATCGTTTGCTCACATTGCCAGCCCTTTGACGGCCATGACGAGGGCAAAGCGTTCTTTTACATGGTCAGATACCAAAGAGAAGGCGTTCCGAGCCCTTCGACAGGCCCTTTGTGAAACGCCTGTTTTGGCATACCCTACTCAAAATGACGAGTTTGTTTTGTATACCGATGCGAGTGCAGAGGCCATGGGTAGTGTACTTTCACAACGCCAGGCGGGTGGTGAGAAAGTCATTGCCTATGCATCTAAGACCTTCAGTCGTACGCAGACTCGATACTGCACAACACACAGGGAGTTGTTGGCACTAGTGACTTTTGTCAAACAATTTCACCACTATCTGTGGGGCCGACCATTCACCATTATCACAGATCATGCGTCACTGACATGGTTACTTAATGTTAAAGAACCTGAAGGAATGGTTGCACGGTGGCTTGTCACCCTTGGTACCTATGATTTCCACATTGTTCATCGACCAGGAAGCTCGATGGATAATGCTGATGCACTCTCCCGCAAGGTGTCACGACCATGCAAGCGGTCAGAGTGCAAGGATTGTACTCCAAATACGTGCAGTCAGCAACAAGCCTTACAGCAGCCCAATTCAAATCACAATGTTGTCCCTTCACTGTCCGATGACAATCTCTTGTTGGGCGAGATTGCTGAACAAATCGTGGATCCACCCAAAACTTCTTGCAAATCTTGCCAATCTGGTTCCAACAGCCACTTTAATGACTGTTCATCATCTCCGGAGAAAGGCGCGGAAAGCGGAGTATTTGCAGTGCAGTGGGTCCCAGGTGTGACGTTATCGGACATACGTCGCTGGCAAAGCGAAGACGAGAGCATTGATTGTATGCTCCGCCATAAGGATACCCGCACCCAGAGACCACCGTTTGCACAAATCAGGGACCAAGATTACATGGCCAAGTGTTTATGGCAACAATGGGACAGGTTGACCATAGTGGATGGCATTCTCTATCGTAAGAAGAAAGCCAGTTGTGACACCGAATAGATAATCCAACTTGTGGTCCCTTCGCCAATGAGACGGCGACTTTTCCAGGCGGTACACTGCGACCGCCTTGGAGGGCACATGGGTCATAACAAATCACTTGCCTCCCTGCAACGACGTTACTATTGGCCTAGGATGTCAGAGGACGTCAGTTGGTGGCTAATCCTGTGTAGGGACTGTGGACAGTGCAAACCGGCATCGGCTCCACACCGCGCTCCTCTGACTCAGATGGCAGTAGGAGTTCCTTGGGAACGTATAGCTATGGACCTTATAGGTCCAATGCCCAACTCGGTAAGCGGAAACAAATACGTTCTAGTCGTCGAAGATCATTTCACGAAATGGGCTGAAGCCTTCCCCATACCCGACAAAGAAGCATTCATAGTAGCCGATAAACTAGTCACAGAGATATTCTGTCGATTTGGCTGTCCAAGACAGCTTCATTCCGATCGGGGAAGGGAATTTGACAATAACATTCTTCAGGAGGTGTGTCGTATGATGCGAATCGATAAGACGCTAACTACACCTTACCGTCCGCAATCAGACGGATTGGTTGAAAATTTTAAACGTACCCTCCAAGATATGATTTTCACATATGCCAGGCTACACCTACAAGACTGGGAAGACCATCTTCCATATGCCTTGTGCGCATACCTTGCTACGGTACACACCAGTACTAAGGTGTCCCTATACCGGATGTTGTTGGGTCATGAGATTGTCCTTCCACTCGATCTACAAATCGAGGGACCCCCAGGGCACATGTCCCACAATGTACAACTCAGTATGGTGAATGGCTTCGTGACGCCATGGAGTTAAGCCACAGCATAGCTCGACGGGAAAGTCGCAAGGCCTCCCTTCGTCAGAAGACCGCATATGACATGAAGGCGACTCCAGTAAATTTTCCGAAAGGGAGCTGGGTATGGCGTTACAGCACAGCCACAGCTAAGATGAAAGGTGGAATCAGATGGTCTGGTCCATACCTAGTGGTGGGTCGTCCTTCTGGAGTGACTGTTGCGATACAACGCTCTACAGGGGACCGAACAATAGTCGAACACATCGACCATCTAAAAGAATATGTAGAGGACAATGATGATCCACTAACCAGTTGGTTGACCAATGACCTACCAATGGACACCGAGGTATGCTCTCCAGACCCATGACGCTGGACACAGACTCCAGAGCTTCCTGCTGCCCAACCTCGAGTACATGCTCCGGATGGTCGTACTGTCGGTGACGATAGCGAGGTAGTAAGCCCCCCCCCCCCCCAGAGGCGGCTACCGATGATGATATAAACCTTCGGCGTGGCCTACGCACACGTCGCCCACCCACTCTGCTTGACCTATAGGGGTTAGGACACTGTTAGACTTCCTGCTTGGTTACAGACGAAAAAGAGTGCAGTATATTTTTGAGAAATGACTTTTTACAATATTCACTTGCTCTGACATAAGTGCATTTGAGTAGTCAGATTTCTAGATGTGATTGTAGAAGCTGTTGACAGTAAAATGGTGTCTTTTTAGCTGATTTTACTACGCGGAAGGGTATCTGGCAGCAATTTGGCTAGTTGATACTTTAGCCGGATTACTGCCTGCATCCACTTGTAAATATTGACGGGTGTCATACATACAGACATTTTGCAAGAGCTAGAGATATTAGATTTTGACTAAACTCGGCCAGCATGTCAATGAGATGATAATAACAGCAGTTGAGAAGTTTAAGAAACTTTATAGGTCACGTTTTCTTATAATAACACAAAACATTAACATGGTCGCCAATGGGAAAACTGACAGTGTGCTGACCCCCTATAGGTTAACACATCGCTGAGTACATGCTCGTAATCTTGGGCGAAACAAAGTGTGTTAGTCTTTGAACGAGTGCTAGGACATATGTATGACTTTCTCCAGCGATTTCTCAGAAACTGTGGGTGACATGATGGATATGCAGATTTCTGTTAGCAGATGCACGCAGTCTGACATCACTCGCCAACAGTGAAGAAAGCTACTCACGCCATAGTTTGGTCGCCTCAGTGTTTTGAAAGAATCTGTTGCACTCAACATGGTATAATGATAATGCAGTAACCGTGCTCTGCTTCGTCAGTTCCACATTTGAAACAAATTCGCCTGCGTAATACCGTGTTATTGGTTTCCAGGCAGACAGTAACCTATGTATCAATTTTGTTTGGTACATTACTGTCGTGTGTAAGTTTGGTTGACAGTGTCATGCCAAATATGGTGTGGATGTACTTGTTGAATTGTTTTTTGAAAACATTGTTCTATGCCATGTATTTTAGTTTGTGTTAGTGTCACGGCCATCTCTAGTACGGTTGCCTACTTGCATTAGCAACTGTTGACAGAGCACGAGGCAGTCATCTGGAGGAAGAATCCGCCCTGCTTGACACTAAATTGTTGACGACACGTCTGGCGATCAACTTGTCCCTACGCTCGTACTCATGCTGATGTGGGAAAAAGGAAGTTCAAACTTGTTACACATGGCGAGATGTCTCCATACTGAAGATATCCCAGCACCAGAAAATGTACTGCCATGGTGGTACACATGCGCCGTATCACGTGCGTCGTCACAGTTTGCGAGGGTGCAGCTACAGTCAAGAAAATGACATTGGACGTTGCTTATATCGCCACCATCATCCCAGACCATTCGCTATATATGGTGCAGTTACTTTCATCAACGATACTTGATATGTGTTAGTTAACGGACACTTAATCTACGTATGCGAACATTCTCCGGACAATGATTTATATTTCATGAAGGACGTTGCATAATAAAAAAAAAAAAATTCTTTCTTTTTGTTCTGCATAATTGTACATACTTGTTATATATCGTGATCTTGAAAGGATCCCTGAGTTTCGTTCGGGGGCGAACGTGTTAAAGGGAGGGGGAATGTGACATGGATCCCCCTGTCTGCACAAATTGTGACACCCCTGCGGGACTCCGGCACGGGAGAGCGGTGTGCACGAGCGCGGACGAGGAGAGGTGTGACGCGGGTTGCCTGCTTTGTATTCGGTGTTGGCTTTGTGATTAAACCAGTTTCCATTATTAAATCGTGTCGTTACGAGAATGTCACAGGTCTACATGTAATTCTAACGCTAAGCCCAAGGATGCTTTGTGTAGACCCTTTCAGTTACCACAAAAAAACCACTAACGGCACCGTATCTTATTTGTTTTGATTGATAATATAATTACATTCAAAGTGGACATAGTTAAATTTGACTTGGCTTGGTCCATGGTTACACGGCTATGCTATGGTATAGATCAATGCTGGGCCTATGCCGCTACTCAGCCTTACTTAGACTTTGTTAGCCTTAGTCTTAGACTGCCTTACTGTAAGTAGGCTACTATATCTATGCTATGGTTCTTGCCCTCTATGCATGTTTACCAAGAGTTATATATGTTAATGCCATAGTCATCTGATACTATCAATAATATTTATTTCGTATTTTATAAGGAGTCCTACACCTAGCCTAGGCCCTATTATAGCGTAGTCTATAGATATGCTAACTATGGCCTGTGAATATAGGTTGAAGATTGTTTCCATATTGTGTTTGATTAATATGTAACTGAACTTGGATGTAGCATTAATAAAAAACAAATGTGTTTGCTAATTCATAGTTTATTCTGTTTCAGGTGAGAAATCATACTTGCACCTGAACACCAACCCTTCATGGCTACCGACATTGGAACTGGGGTATAACTCGTCAAACCCTTCGTGTTCGTCATCGAGACATGAACGAGTTGTCGGAAGAAAGCGAAAGCGAGAGGAAGCGAGTGCTGTGTCAGCTTTTTTGACAATAAATGCGGTTCGAGAGAATGCTGCTGAACCAAACGATGGTGACAGTCTGAGAGATGACTCGGTGGTTGATTCGGTGGAAGCGGGCTGTGACATTGCTGATGTAGGTGACGTGCAGGGACATACTCGTGATCAAGACATTCAGACAAGTTTCACTTGTCAGGGTATTTCGTGTACTACTCTACTCGGTACCCCCCTATTCCCGGTGTATCTGTGTTATGTTCATGCAGCCCTTTCTCTGTTTGTACTGAATTTACGCCAACTATTGGGTAGGTTGGTATTGAGCAATCAAATTTATTAACACAGAGATTGCCACTGTGCACATATAGTATATACAATAGTCAACATCTTGTGCACAGCCAGGTACATCCAGATTACAGATTGATGGACCACACATGTTACGTACAACAAATTTTTGTACATATATAATAATCATACTTTTTCAATGTTGCTAGTCATTTACCCAAAAACCCTTGATTGCTGTTATATTAAATTACAGCATACTGACTGTCATATGTTTACAGTATATAAAACACAAGGGAAAATGATACCCGGCGTGCAGACTGCACACCTTTCTATAGTACTAGCTACAGTAATTCCAGTTTGATATATACAAAAGTGGGGTGTAAAAAAACCCTGGCCTCCCATGTTCGCATCTGGTGGCCACCACCCCATATCTGAACTTGAATCCGATAACTGGGCACGGGTTTCAGAAGCGAATCGTAAGCAGGTCTTCTCCGTATATGATAGAGAGATGTATGTAGATGCACCTGAAAAGGTGTCTTTCTACACAGGGTTGCCAGGAATTGAGGTACTGGATGTAATTTATAATCTGACTGATGAGCATCTGATAGATAATGGAAAACTGTCAAAGTATCAGCAAATGTTGTTGTGTCTTGTTAAACTTAGGATGAACTACTTGTTTCGAGACATTGCTTACCAGCTAAATGTTTCGCTTGCTACTGTCCAGAGATATTTCCACAGTACGCTTGATGTCCTGTATGCGAAGCTTAGCTTTATTATCAGATGACCAGAGCGTTCTGAACTTAGAAAGTCAATGCCGATGTGTTTCAGATCAGCTTATCAGAATAAAGTAGCCGTGATCATTGACTGTTTTGAACTGTTCACAGAGAAACCGAGTGGTCCTCTTAACCAGGTTCAAACACACTCAAATTATAAACACCACCAAACTGTGAAATATCTTATAGGTATAGCTCCACAGGGAATGGTGACATTCATTTCTGATGGTTGGGGTGGCCGCACATCTGACAAGCACATTGCAGGGCTGTTGAATAACTTGCTGCCAGGAGACATCCTGAAGGCTGATCGAGGATTCAACATTGGTGATGATGTTGCCTTTTATCAGGCGAAGCTGGTTATCCCAGATTTTAATCAGGGTAAAAAACAGCTCCACCCCTTGGAGGTCGAGAACACCAGAAAAATTGCGAATGTCCGCATTCTCGTGGAACGTGTTATTAGTCTAGTTGTAGGGAAATTGTGAATTTTTGATGGGGAAATTCCACTGGAATTTCTGAAACTTAAGCAGGGTGAGACCACACCGACAGTTGATAAGGTTGTGAAGGTCTGTTGTGCGCTGTCATGTCTCTGTCCATCTGTTGTCCCATTTGAGTAATGGGATCTCAAATTAAGTCACAGTGTTCAGTTAGGTTAGACATGTTAGTGATGGTCTGTGTTGTCATGTCTACAGAATGTGCGGTGTTCAGTTAGGTTAGCCAGGTTAGGTGATGGTCTGTGTTGTCATGTCTACAGAATGTGCGGTGTTCAGTTAGGTTAGCCAGGTTAGGTGATGGTCTGTGTTGTCATGTCTACAGAATATGCGGTGTTCAGTTAGGTTAGCCAGGTTAGGTGATGGTCTGTGTTGTCATGTCTACAGAATATGCGGTGTTCAGTTAGGTTAGCCAGGTTAGGTGATGGTCTGTGTTGTCATGTCTACAGAATATGCGGTGTTCAGTTAGGTTAGCCAGGTTAGGTGATGGTCTGTGTTGTCATGTCTACAGAATATGCGGTGTTCAGTTAGGTTAGCCAGGTTAGGTGATGGTCTGTGTTGTCATGTCTACAGAATATGCGGTGTTCAGTTAGGTTAGCCAGGTTAGGTGATGGTCTGTGTTGTCATGTCTACAGAATATGCGGTGTTCAGTTAGGTTAGCCAGGTTAGGTGATGGTCTGTGTTGTCATGTCTACAGAATATGCGGTGTTCATTTAGGTTAGCCAGGTTAGGTGATGGTCTGTGTTGTCATATCTACAGAATATGCGGTGTTCATTTAGTTTAGCCAGGTTAGGTGATGGTCTGTGTTGTCATATCTACAGAATATGCGGTGTTCATTTAGGTTAGCCAGGTTAGATGATGGTCTGTGTTGTCATATCTACAGAATATGCGGTGTTCATTTAGGTTAGCCAGGTTAGGTGATGGTCTGTGTTGTCATATCTACAGAATATGCGGTGTTCATTTAGGTTAGCCAGGTTAGGTGATGGTCTGTGTTGTCATATCTACAGAATATGCGGTGTTCATTTAGGTTAGCCAGGTTAGGTGATGGTCGATGTTGTCATGTCTCGGCCCATTAGGGATACTGTGTTGTATTAGGTGTGGATATAATAAAAATATACAACTTTTACAAAATGCTATTATTTGTCAAGTACGATGGATTTAGGTCATATCTATTATCCAGTACGATATAGCACAGGGGTGTTTCAGTAGACAACTAATCGTCTTCACACAATTACAATAACTACTGATCCATGTTTTATACACAATTTCAGTGATAAAATTATTCACTGTTTCATTCATCAGCTAACTGTCTTCACCTAAAGCAGCTGTTTGATCCATGTTTTACTAAACAACCATTAACACTTCAGGTATTTACTTTCCGCCTCTTTACAGTTCAACCTTTGTATTGTGGACAGAACCATTTACCCTTCGGTGCATGTTTCAACTGCAGACACTTCACGTGATACCATTGTACAGGGCAGATGTCATTGTCGCAACAAATCATCTTCCTGCCATCATCATCACCACCACACACAGTACTTGTCACTACTGCCTGCCTGGGCAACAGCATATTTAGTGCACAACTGTGGCATGACACACTTGCCCTGTTGTGACTTCTCTACCTGGCACTGTCCTCTCATGACACACTTGCCCTGTTATGACTTCTCACCTGGACACACCTTTGTATGGACAGACATGACAGACACTCACTACCCAGGGCTGTTGTGTCCTGCCATCATCATCATGACACACTTGCCCTTGTCACTACTGCCTGCCTGGGCAACAGCATATTTAGTGCATGACACACTTGCCCTGTGGCATGACACACTTGCCCTGTTGTGACTTCTCTACCTGGCACTGTCCTCTCATGACACACTTGCCCTGTTGTGACTTCTCTACCTGGCACTGTCCTCTCATGACACACTTGCCCTGTTGTGACTTCTCTACCTGGCACTGTCCTCTCATGACACACTTGCCCTGTTGTGACTTCTCTACCTGGCACTGTCCTCTCATGACACACTTGCCCTGTTGTGACTTCTCTACCTGGCACTGTCCTCTCATGACACACTTGCCATCTTGTGACTTCTCTACCTGGCACGGCTCTCTCATGACACACTTGCCCTGTTGTGACTTCTCTACCTGGCACTGTCCTCTCATGACACACTTGCCCTGTTCTTACTTCTCTACCTGGCACGGTCCTCTCATGATACACTTGCCCTGTTGTGATTTCTCTAACTGGCATGGTCCTTTCATGACACACTTGCCCTGTTGTGACTTCTCTGTCTGGCACGGTCCTCTCATGACACACTTGCCCTGTTGTGACTTCTCTGTCTGGCACGGTCCTCTCATGACACACTTGCCCTGTTGTGATTTCTCTACCTGGCACTGTCCTTTCATGACACACTTGCCCTGTTGTGACTTCTCTGTCTGGCACGGATTTCTCTACCTGGCACTGTCCTTTCATGACACACTTGCCCTGTTGTGACTTCTCTGTCTGGCACGGTCCTCTCTTTATACATGTCAGGCGACCACACAACATCACAACACAATTGGTTGGTGACAAAGAGCTGCACCTGCACCTGGTAGTAATGCCTGTGTGATTTCCGGAGTCACAATCATGGCAACTGAAATAATTATGTTGTGCATGCTGTGACATGACATACGCATCACTAGCACAACTCTCGTTGACTTTACTCCAGTCTGTAGATGCAGACGTGAAAGAGCTCATTCGGTGTGCAGATTGCCCTCAGGACAGACATAGCTGGCTTCTCTATACGTGTGTGACATGCTGCATAGAACGTTGATGCTGTCACCCTGCCTGCCCTCATGGTGAACCACAACTTACTCTTGCTCTGCGCTTTGGTCTCTTTCATCACAAACTCAACCTGTTCATCAGATATGCTAATATCGAAAGTGTCACAATACAACGATAGCACAACGGCAGTTGGACGTGCAAGATGTAGTCGTGTGTATGGAGTGTTTGGAGCAACTGGTGTGAGCGGAGTGTTCGATAAGGTCCGGGTGAGTGTCTTGTGAAGTCCATCTCGCTGATTTTCTGGAATAGTGTTGGGGGTGGGGAACAGCCAGTATGCGGGGACGTCTGTCACAGATGCCTCTTTGGCGATTCTCCATGGCAAACAGCACAGCGGCGATGTGGCTACATCCCTCGCTAAGACCGGCCATGCACGTGCAATGGACAGACTGCACCGAACCTTCATCAGCAACGATCAGCCACGGCTCCAAAGGCTTGTCTTTAATCCTCATTGAATGAGCAACCTGAAACACAAACAGCAACCAAATAAAACACAACTTCAGGAATGAATATGATAACACGATTATACTGTAAAATGTACCCGCTTATATGAAGTTTGAATTTTATATATAAATTGTAGGATCTAACATAGCTAAATAAAGGTTTTGTATTTACTGCATATAAATAAATCTTTAACAATAATTAGTGATTTTTTTCATAATTAAATTTACTTTAAACGTATACAAAATAAAGTTAACCATATCGAAAAGACAGCTTTAGTCTAGGCGCACGGGGGGGTATAATCAGAGCCTGGCATAGGTATAGCCACAGACTGGCATAACCCAGCCTAGCCCTGGCCTTACGATCGCACCTGCGAGACATAACGTCGTAAATATATTATGTTTACCTTCGCACGGATCAGATAGACCCCGTTTATTTTCTTGTGAAGTATCTGCCGAATCCACCCGTCTTGGTAGAACTTGTAGGTGTCCAACGATTTATACGTTTTCAGCTGTTCGCTGGTGTACGCAAAACGGCTGAATATTAGATAGTTTATCACATCTAGGAAAACGACGTATGGCCACTTGGTGATGTCTCTCTCCAAACCAATGGCCGCGATGTTGTATGGGTCACATCCGATTATACTCGTCTTTTCTCGGTACCGTTTTCGAACGTCTTGTGGAAGGGATTTCACGTACTCAGAACCCACATCTTCCATATCGCTTGCCATGACTACTTGGCTCAGCACACTGTTAGTTTTTTCATTGGCGACCATGTTAACATTTCGTCTGATTATAAGAAAACATGACCTACAAAATGTCTTAAACTTCTCACCTGCTGTTATTATCATCTCATTGGCATGCTGGTCGAGTTTAGTCAAATTCTAATAGGTCTAGCTCTCGTAAAATGCCTGTAATTGTGACACCCGTCAATATTTACGAATGGATGCAGGCAGTAATCCGGCTAAAGGGTCAACTAGCCAAATACCCTTCCACGTAGTAAAATCAGCTAAAAATACACCATTTTATTGTCAATAGCTTCTATAATTACGTCTGGAAATCTGACTACTCATATGCATTTATGTCAAAGCAAGTGAATTTTTAAAGAAATAATTTCTCAAAAATACACTGCATTTTTTTCGTCCTGACCCAAATAATTGAAAACAACAAACGTTATAGGCACTAGTGTTTCAAGCACTCTGCAATTTTATTTTTGGTAATCCGTCCACGTGTTTGTGTTTTATGCACATTTTAAAAGTGCCACCAAACTTGGCAAGGCACCAAAAAAATCAGCACTTCGCTATTGATACAGTTTTCCAGAAAGTCCGATATGTGTTTTTAAGAATATTAAATACAGCCAGTTGTTATGTTACATTAACATTTATATTGAGTTTTTGACTTTGTGCCCTATTTACAAAGGTAAATATAAACACAAAGTCACTTTAGGATATGAATTCCTCAAAGGCCAGACGTCTCAAGCAGTTCAATTACATAATATTACACAGCCTAATTAGCAGACATTCAGAAAACAATGTCACTTCCTTGATTGGCCAGAAGGTCCTGCCAGTAGACAGAATCTGATAACAGGCTCCGGCTATGGCCGACTCAGGCTAATCACTGTCCTCAGACTTCATTCGGTTCAATGATAACATCTTCATGTGTGTTTAATTAGCTGAAGTAAACAAAAACGATTGATAAATCACCCTGCCGCAATGTCATTGGTTAATTTTCATACAGATTTTCAAATTGAGGCTTAACTAGTGGCATACGCACTCCACCCCCCCCCCCTTATAAAACATGTGTTCCGTCACTGTGATTTGGACTTGCAGACTGATGAGAAGTCTGTAATATCCAAAAACGGTTTGTCCCATTCAACTGTAGTTTTGCCATACACGTATTTTCAGTAATCGTTTCAAGATATTTGAAGTAAAACGCGTCCTCCGTGATTGAGCAATGACAATAGCGTGCTTCCGTTGCCAGGCTCTCTAATTGGGCTCAGCACACTGTTAGTTTTCTCATTGGCGACCACGTTAACGTTTCGTCTAATTATTAGAAAACGTGACCTACAAAATGTCTTAAAGGGAATAAAAACATCTATGGCTTGAATTCATGTTATGTTACATCCTGCTATCTATTTCCATGTCAATCAAGCCAAAAACAATAAAAAATCAATGAATTAGAAATTCCACATTTAATGCTGTGCATCCGGACATTTTCGAATATGCATATTTTTGGCGCGCTTTTCGGGATACCGAGATGTGACGTCACTTATGACCCACACTTGCATCAGGCCGATCCTTTCCATGCATTCAGAGCATGTTTACAAGTATAGCTTTTAGGTCGAAACGAGCGTCAGAATTAGTTATTGTGCAATATTCCGATGAAATACAAACACTAGTCATCATAGAGGAACAAGCCGTTATCTTACGGTTCCACATGAATTAAATTTTATTCAAAATAATGAATGCGAATGGGCCTCCAAGTCGACTAGGTATCGCCGAGCTTGGCCTCGTTTTCAGAATCATTATATCGAATGCAACCAACGGAAGATAATGTACACCAATATGCATACATAGCAAACATATATCGTATCCAGCTACAGAAAGTAACGTGTATAATCTCATAATATCACTAGAATATCGATGTATGAAGGAGGAGTTGTACAATTGTGACCCATCTTAACAAAATGAGTCGCATGTCAGAAATGTTTAATATTGAGTTATTAGTAGCGTTGGAAAGAGCAGAATCTCTGCTTTCACACGGCGTATCATGTAAGAAGGTATCTTAATGGTAACAGAAGTTATGGGTTAACAAACACATGTGGGGTAGAAACCTTCAAACCCAGAAAACTATTTATTCGTTATCTTTCATTAAATGTACGTCAGTTACCGTCTTCCAAGCTCTCTGGAGGTCACAGAATATAGTAATTAGCATATGTATGCCCATATATGGGAAGATGACGCGTCAAGCTTCGTGGTGATATCCCATATTTTAGGAGCGTCCCAAAATTAGCAGTTGCGAACGCGCGCAATTACTGGCATTTTCGGCGTTATTTTATGGAAATCGAGCGGAACAGTTTGCACAGCTCTACAAAAATCGCTTTAAAATACACAAAACAGAGTTTATTCGTGGGTAGCTAGAGAAGCAATTGATAAAACGAATACCAAAGAATAATTTTCAGGGGAAATCTCAAAATCTATGGATTTGCAATTTGTTCACATTTACGGAAAATCAGATTTGCCGACATCCGACTCACTGATTTAAGTTGTTATAATAAATTATTTATCATAACAACTTAAATCAGTCAGTGAATTTATATCGGTCCTGTTAGCTCAGTTGTTAAAGGCGTTGGTTCCTTGGCATTTATTTTGTAATCGGGCGACGCCGGTTCAATCCCCACACCAAACCATTGATTTGTTTACACTTTTTTTGGTTTCTGTTTTCACGAAGTAATATAAACCAAATCATTTTTATACTATGATGCACTGTTTGTATGTAAGTATTTTTTATTTTTTTTTGTAATTATTTATTCGCCACAAAAATTTTAATATGGGAATTATATAACGATGTTTCTAAATTTTATTTATCCAAACAAATATAATGTAATGGATATATAATTTATTAATTGTATATATATATATATATTGTACGGTAATATATTGTAATTATATATGTGAAAACAAATGGTGATCTGTCAGGATAAATAAAATTTAGAAACATCGCGTTATATATAATTACCATATTTTCATTTTTGTGGCGAATAAATAATTACTACCAAAATATTTACAAACAGTGCATCATAGTATAAAAATGATTTGGTTTATATTACTTCGTGAAAACATAAACAAAAAAGTGTAAACAAATTTAAGTTAATAATAATAATAAACTTTATTTATACACCATCAAATCCGGGACTAATGACCCCCGTTCCCCGTTCACGGGTGTTTACAAATTGGCAATCATCTAAGAAGCATAAAAACACATTTAAGAGAAATAAATAAGAAAATAAATAAAATTAGCAAACAATATCCTAGTATATACTGTATATATATATATATACACACACACACATATATATATACATATATATATAAACCTAAGTATAGTAAAATTATTATGATAAATTGTACAACTCCTCCTTCATACATTGATATTCTAGTGATATTATGAGATTGTACACGTTACTTTCTGTAGCTGGATACAATATATGTTTGCTATGTATGTTTATTGGTGTAGATTATCTCTCGTTGGTTGCATTCGATATAATTATTCTGAAAACGAGCCCAAGCTCGGCGAAACCTAGTCGACTTGTAGGCTCATTCGCATTCATTGTTTTGAATACAATTGTATTCATGAGGAACTGTAAGATAACTGCTTGTTCCTCTATGATGACTAGTGTTTGTATTTCATCGGAATATTGCACAATGACTCATTCCGACTCTCGTTTCGACCCAAAAGCTATTCTTGTAAACATGCTCTGAATGCATGGAAAGAGTCTGCCTGATGCGAGTGTGGGTCATAAGTGACGTCCCGATACCACGTGATCGCCTAGCTCATTAATTTTTTATTTTCCGCGGGAATCGCTACACAGACGCGTTTAAAATCGAAATTATGTTACAAATGTATTTTTCTGTATTTTTTAAATGTTGTCAAATGTTACATACAAGGTTAAACTTTGTGTACACATGGAAACAAGATTTTAGCTAATGCCTTATTTTTATTTCCTTTAAACTTCTCACCTGCTGTTATTATCATCTCATTGACATGCTGGTCGAGTTCAGTCAAATTCTAATATTTCTAGCTCTCGTAAAATGTCTGTATGTGTGACACCCGTCAATATTTACGAATGGATGCAGGCAGTAATCCGGCTAAATGGTCAACTAGCCAAATTGCTGCCAAATACCCTTCCACTTAGTAAAATCAGCTAAAAATACACAATTTTATTGTCAACAGCTTCTACAATCACCTCTGGAAATATGACTGCTCAAATGCACTTGTGTGCGAGCAGGTGAATTTGAAAAAAGCATTTCTCAAAAATACACTGCACTTTTTTTCGTAACCAAACAGGAAGTCTAACAGTGTCCCTGACCCCTACTACGAAGCTTGTGAACTAAAATGGCGGCGCGCGTTGCAAATTGGATAATTTTTAACACTCACACGCAAACCGCTGACGTCAGTGGAAACAAACAATATTCATGCGCATGTAAACAAAGAAAGTGCATGTAAATGTGTGACGTCATATGGTCTCGAACAGTCGGGCTTTTAGCCTTGCCGGGGGTGGGATGTTTGTGCCGCGGCGTTTCAGAAGCAGCGTTCGAAATAGCACTTGTCCGTTTGTCCGGGATAAATGATTTTTGGCTCGGACTGGCCGGACAACTAAAATGATTCTACATGGTTATCCGGTGGACAAGTGAAAATTTACAGTAAAAGTGACGCGTGCAACATTGCAAACTTTGTATTTGAGGAAATTCAAACGTAAATGAACTTCGCTAGCAATCGCGCGCGTTGCAATTTTGTTTAACACTAATAGTGTGTCGGTGTCTTGTCGTTCCGCCGCCAGTGTGCTGTACGTTGGTGTTCGACCGAGTTTAGTGCCTGCATTAACAGGGTCATCCGCTGAGCGCACCGACCTAGCTTTGTCGTACGCGTAGGACAGACTTGGCATCAGCCTTCATTGATCGAGGCTGTATTTCACAAAATCGTAAATCGTTCAGTTCATCCTCGCAAGCCAGGGCTGTTTGCCGTTCAAAACTAGCCCTAGCTGATCCCCTACGCGAAGTGCGGAAGTTAGCCGAGTCAAACTAGTAATTGACTTTGCCAGTCGCGACTGCATCATCCGTGAGAACAGCGCAAATATGTAACACGAGTCACGGTTGGTTGAAATTAGTTTTATTATGACCACCTGACCTGCCGACATCCACTGATTTAGTGAGCGATTTCATAGGCTGAGCTTAAATTCAGAGTTTCGCAAAGCGATCAGCCGGGGGTACTGCTGGCTGGCACTGACGTAATCGATCCAGATCGGTGACAATTTTCAAAACTTGTAACTGGCTCTCCGCTAAATATATGGTGGTGGTTGATAAACGGAATATTAATGAAATTTCCTGATGGTTGAGTGGCATCTTCAATGACAAACTGATGTTATATATATATATATATACCATATTAAACATAAACAGCTTTTGCAACATTATAACAAATAGCAAGGAAAACAATTGTCTAATTCCTATAATTGTAATAATTATTTGTTATTAATAAAAGTGTTCATATCAGCATTACTAAAATACTGGTATACATATTTTTAATATTCGCGATGAATAATGTTGATAATGGACCGGAAAATAGTTGCAAATATAATTTTACAATTTCAAAATTAGCAGATCAAATCAAATTGTGTTTTGATCACAAGTCACTCAGATGTACATGCAACGAAACAGCAGGAACATTGTGTTGAACATTGTCATAAAAATAAGAGACTTTTTTACGTTTTTTCCGAAGCTTCGATTTTCCTTGACAGACAAGTTAAAATTTTGGCTCACAAGTAGATTTCAAAACTTACTTTTTCCGGCGAACAAGTAAATATTCTGGCTTATTTCTATTGCTGAGAAGGGTACCAACAGTGGCTTAAAGATAGAACTAGCTTATTTTCTGTTTGTTGACTGATTGTTAACAATGAGATTTTGAATAGCAATTTGATAAGTGTGGGTAGATGTTTTTGTAAATAAAATGGCATTTTCCAAATTAGCCATTCATGATTATCTTAATGTTTGACATCACACTTTTACTGTATTCAGTGCAATATATCTCGGTTTCTGTTAAACCTAGCCCAACAATATTTTGCATACCTATTACTTGTATAGTAATCTCTGGAACTACTAAATATGGTGTGAATTGATACATACATTAAAATGTTATGTCACGCTGAATATAACGTTTTATTTTAAAAATAATTTTACCCAAAAATTAATAAAATTATCACATGCCAGTTTAACGCAATAAAACATATTGTACTGTCTATATATAACTATGATCTTCCATTTGTCCACATTTATATGGATCTGAATGTCATTTTTGAAAATTATGTATGTTGGTTGGATATTTTTAATTGTCAAAATCGCCCATTCTTTGCCAACCTAACAGGTTAACTCAGTCGAAGTTTACGATGTTAGGCTTTGACATGCAGTTAAATACAACCGCTAACATGTAGCACATTCATAAATCGCAGGTCAGCACAGTTACCTCCTTGGGACATCGGGTAATAGTCGAGAAAATTCGGCTTCATTCGTAGCATTCGCCTCAATATCCTCATCCGCCATCATAAATATTTTTTGGCGAAGCTTTTTGTCTTCGATCGAGGTCACAGAGGCGCCCCTTATCGGAATTATTAGTAACTGGTGTTAGTTCTCAACACATCCAACAGGGCCAACACCAAAACTTGTCACGTCACAGGTTTGCGCGAAAATTAGGGTTTGTTTGTTTACTCCTGCAGAGCACTCCGCCAAGCAACATGCACAAGTCGAAGGGCAAGGGGTTCCGCATGTGCTTCTCGGGAACAGGTGGTCATGTTGTGCGCGCTAAAAATGTGCAAACAGAACCTTTTCTCACTCAAAATATAGGAATATTCGGTTTAAAAAAGCCAATTGACTATTTCGTTGAACCCAATTATCTGGAAAATTTCATAGAATGCGTCTTGGAGTGCTATGGAGGAAGTTTGATGAAAGCTACTATAGTCATTGGTGGAGATGGAAGGGAATACAGCAAAGAGGCCATAAGCAGTATTATCCAGATGTGTCCCGCACACAAGGTGAGTTTCCGAACATTCGGAAAAAAACAACGTCGTCTCAATTCCAGGTAAATACAATATAGCATACATAGGGATTGTGGGGGTATGTGCTCCCTAGACCTTTGGAATTTTGCCGCGCTATGCCTGCGCTAGGCCTAGAGTGCATACCCCCTAGACTTTTGGAATGTACCCCCGTTACACGCCCCGCAGACGTTTGGAATATGCCCGGTCTTGGTGAGTCATAAGGGGGGGGTACAATGGGAGGTTTTTGGTGAGCAAAATTGTGAACGAAGCCGCGAAAAAATTCAACAGCACCCCCTCCCCCGTCTTCAGATGTCATGATCCAACAGCGGAGTCGTGCTGAAGCCCCGGCTCAGCACACCCAATATTCGTTTGCTTGGGCCGCCAGTAGAAGTTTTTTGGCGAGCCTCAAAGGAAGTTTTGCCCCCCCACCCCTCCAGACTACCATCTCAGGATCCGCCTCTGGCTTATAAAATAGTCAACAATATAGCTGCGGCCACAGACTGGGACGATGGATGCATACGCACCCTCGCTGAGGTTAGAGTTCCCTCGGAGTTTCAACGAGGGTGCAGTTTTGTTTTGAGCCTCCGGAGGGTGCAGTAGGAGGTCTCGTGTCAAGGAGGCGTAGTTTGAGTTTTATCGAATGCCCCCGCCAAACATCAACATATTATAGCGTAGTATCCGTATGAATGTAAATCAATACATTGCCCCAATGAGTCGTTCTATCCACCCGACACCCCCTTCCCCTTTGCTTTCATGGGTGGATCTAGAATTTGATTAATTGTGGCGCCGCCACCCATCACCCCCTTGAGCCTCACCCACAATCTTTAATTACACCCTATTTGAGGCAAATGGGGGTCGTGCAACCGTACACCCGTGGATCGGCGTCTGGTTTCATACATCCGTGTGGGATCGCAATGGCAGGTCGGAGTACGCAAGGGTAGGTCGGAGTACGCAATAGAAAGTCGGAGTACGCAACGATGGGTCGGAGTACGCAACGGTACGTCGAGAGTACGCAACAGTAAGTCAGACAATGCAACATTAAGTCGGAGTACGCTACGGTAGGTCGTAGTACGCCCCGGTAGGTCGGGGTAGGCAACGGTAAGTCGGAGTACGCAACGGTACGTCGAGGTACGCAATAGTAAGTCGGAGTAGGCAACAGTAAGGCGGACTACGCAACGGTAGGTCGGAGTACGCTATAGCAGGTCTGAGTACGCAACGGTAGTCAGAAGTACGCAATAATAAGTCGGAGTACGCAACAGTAAGTCGTAGTACGCAATGGTAGGTCGGAGTACGCAATAGGAAGTCGGAGTACACAACAGTATCTCGGAGTACGCAACGGTATAGGTCGGAGTACGCAACGGTAGGTCGGAGTACGCAATGGTAGATCGTGTTACGCAACAGTAAGTCGAAGTACGCAACAGTAAGTCGGAGTATGCAACGGTAGGTCGGAGTACGCAACGGTAGGATGGGGTACGCAACGGTAGATCGAGGTACGCAACGGTAGGTCGGAGTACGTAACAGTAAATTTGAGTTCGCAACGGTAGGATGGAGTACGCAACGGTAAGTCGGAGTACGCAACGGTAGGTCGATGTACGCAACGGTAAGTCGGAGTACGCAACGGTAGGTCGAAGTATGCAACGGTAAGTCGGGGCACGCAACGATAGGTCGGGGTACGCAGCGGTAGGTCGGAGTACGCAACGGTAGGTCGAGGTACGCACGGTAGATCGGAGTATGTAACGTTAGGTCGGAGTACGCAACGGTTGATATACAAAAAAGGTACAAATTTCAAATCTGGAACCATTGGACCTTCGCATCCTTCAATCTGTGACTGTTAATCGGTTTCGAGTTTCGTGTGTCCAGTGAAAGAAATGACGCCCGTGAGAGAGCCTCGAGTTTTCGTCACGGAATATAGCATTTGTGAAGGGGGGCAGCATCACGGACAACGTATTCCTTCCTCTTGAAGTGCCTATTAAGATACAGGTGCGAGGACATCAAGCCGCTCACTGTGGTGTCCTCGATGTCTCCATGAAATACGTTGGACTACGTGTCCCACGTTTCTCACATTTTCGATAGGCCCTGGTCTTGATAGTGTAGAATTGCCAAATAATATTCGTATTGTTGTGTATGCGTCTACTCCATGATGCCAAATTCATGACGCAGGAGCCGTTTTACCGAAGTTTTTGCCGCGTGCGCGTGGTTCCTGCAATTATTGTTAGGTTACGTTTTACGTATTACGCGCACATTACGTTTTACATATTATGTGCACATTGCGTTTTAAGTTCAGAACCGTTAAGGAACGAACTGATTTAGCCCATAAAGGTGTTTTGACATGGGGTATTTTGAAAAGATATAGGGGCACGTCCTATTCTAGAGGTCGTAGATTAATCACTGCAAGTTTGGCGCTCGAGGTTCAAGCCGTGTAAGAGGGAAATCTTACCATATACATACGCAAGGTAAATTATAATAATATTTTTGTGTTCGTGAGGTCGTATCGATGCCATGTGTCCGTGCAAGTTGTTTTGAAGCTGTGTGTCCGTACAGGTTGTATTGAAGCTGTGTGTCCGTACGGGTTGTATTGATGATGTATGTTCGTGCCGTTTGTCCGTGCAGGTTATATTGATGTTGTACGTTCGTACAAGTTGTATTGACTCTGTGTGTTCGTGCAGGTTGTATTGATGCAGGGTGTTCGTGCAGGTTGTATTGACGCTGGTTGTCCCAGAGAGTTGTGTTGACGCTGTGTTTGTGCAGGTTGCAAAGGTGATACTTGGCAAGGACGGCCTGCTCTCTACCCCGGCTGCCTCCCACCTCATTCACAAGCACAAGGCTGCCTTTGGCTTCGTCCTCACAGCGTCTACGGCACACTCGGGGAGCAGCAGTTACTTCGGAATCAAGATCAATGGCCCGGATGGAGGTCAGATGTAGTACTTGTCTACCCCGTGTCGTCTTTTACATGCACAGTTTAAATAATATATATAACTATTATACTCTGCTAAATTGTCTTGTTGTATACGACTGCTCCGTTGTTTCTCCCGACAGGCCCAGCGTCTGAAGCCGTCCTTAACAAGATAGAACGTCTGACGAAGAAGATTGAAAATTACAGGATATGTAAAGAAGTCAATCCTGACATCACCGTGGTCGCTGCTCAGCAGTATACGACAGACTACGGTCACTTCACAGTGGACGTTGTTGACCCAGTAAAGGTGAACATGGCGTACTCGGGCTCTTTCCACACCACTAGCACTTGCTTTGCATCTTGCGTGCATCTTCACAACTTCAAACAACATTTGAACAATATCACCACCATTTCTACAGCTACCAGCAACATAATTGTAAAATAATAGAAAACACTAGTGTGAAAACATCATAACAGCAATGAAATACCCTAAACACCACAGTAAGAAACTCTCACATCGCACCGCAAAACACACTATACACAGATTACTACTATAATCATACACCACAAACATGCATCAGTACCTGCAAACGCCACTATTACACACATCTGTGACTGTCATTATTGCAAACACGATGCATTACTTCATATACCACTACTGACATCACTACAACAAACAACACCATTACAAATACAACCAATTTAAATGTTACCACCACAAACACGACCACCACCACCATCAACTATCAAATTTAAGCACAATCTACCCACTCGAACTAATTATAAAGTTCTTATACAACACGGTATCCAGTCCTTAGGACTGCACATAGTGCTTTACACTTTACTCCCTGGCAGACCTGTTCAATCAACACCAATTCGACTTTTCCCGGAAGCATTCGGCCTCTGTGCAATTACTGCACGAATACTATTCGTACGCAGATATCCACCGCTGTCGATAACCATGTACTCGCGATAATACATTTGAGTCAACCGGAGCAACACAGAGTGAATGAACTTGCCCAATGTTCGAAATGACAGCACGAGGATTCAAACCCGGGTTCTCTTGGTTGAGAGTCTGATGCTCCAACCACGGCGCCACCGCGCGCCACAGAGAGTCGACATCATTAATTATCCCTTACAAGACAACCATTGAACCTTGGCAACACCTACTAACCTTGACTGACGGCACTATCTCTTACAAACCAACCATTTATCCCTGGCCCCACCTAACCACCCTGACTGACTGCACTATCTCTTACAAAACAACCATTTATCCCTGGCCCTACATAACCACCCTGACTGCCTGCACTATCTCTTACAGGACTACGCGGCTGTGTTAAAGTCAATCTTCAACTTCCCGTCCATTAGGAGAATGCTGCGTGGTGTTGACGGGAGGCCAAGGTTCCGGTTGAAAGTGGACTGCATGAACGGTGGTATGTGTCACTGTTCAGCCTCTCAGATAGCCAGATGCTATGCCTACTTAGTGCCATACACCATGTCCACGTAGCGTCAGACTGAAGGGGATGTATGGAGCAAACAAACTCAAGATCCACATTTGTTAGACATATTAGTGTCTTACTCTATGCTTGCTTATTGTCAGTCATTATGCATGGTTAGAGTTTTATGAAATTATAAAAATATATATGCCATTGATATCTACACAAACCGACTTTGTGATGGCAAGTAGCTAGTGTATTAGTGACAAGTAGCTAGTGTATTAGTGACAAGTAGCTAGTGTATTAGTGACAAGTAGCTGGTGTATTAGTGACAAGTAGCCAGTGTAGTGGTGACAAGTAACACAGTTTTCCTTCTAGACTGTTTTCATCTCAGGCGCCCAACGTTCAGGGATTAATCTACGACCCTTCCTTTAGAAGTGACGTATTGCCTTTATGTCTTGTGTGTTCGAAATTCGCTGTTGTTTAAGGGTTCGTACCGCACTCTAACACTAAATCAAATATCCATAACTTTACGCGTATTTTATACGCATGTTCCGAGGAGCTCCGAACAGTTTGTAACGTTTTATGTAATTTGCGTTAACGCGAAAAACGTTTTCAAATTATTTCCGACATAACAAACTTTATTTACAAATACTTCGGGAAGTCGTCTTCTGTGTGTGTGTGTGTGTGTGTGTGTGTGTGTGTGTGTGTGTGTGTGTGTGTGTGTGTGTGTGTGTGTGTGTGTGTGTGTGTGTGTGTGTGTTGACTAGTTGATAATGTTCATCAACGAAATTATGAGATACGTTAAAGATCATTCATCAATTGTTAAGGATCATCAATGAAATTATAGGAGACATTTTGGATAATCTTGGCTATGATGGATCTGTAGTGACAAGCTATTTGATGTGGACCATTATTGCAGTGATGGGTCTCTATGTAAAGAAGCTTCTGTGTGAAGACTTGATGGCGAGTGAGGAAGATGTGCTGAGAGCAGAACCACTGCCAGACTTTGGGGGTATTGACCCTAACCCTTTCCTCGTTAACCCTGAGGAGTTCTCTGATGTGGTTCGGGAGGACGGATGCAACATGGGGATCGCTTTTGATGCTGATGGGGTAGGTTTCATGTTGTTTATACGTCAGGTTACTCTCACAATCATCATTGCTTGTAACTTTACTTTCAAGTGCATCATGGTTACGTCATTGGAACTATTATTCAACAATTCAATGTAGAAGTGTAACAATGTTCAACTATAATGTACCATTTGACATAGGGCACTGTAATAACACATTGCTATTCTAAAATCGTTTTTGTGTGCACAAACAAGTTATAGAAGACACACTCACTCACGCAGGAAGCAGTTGCAGCGTCTACTGCATAAATATTCCAAAGAGTCGGTCTCCCAGTCATCCAGTCATTGACATTATAGTTGCCCGTTTTTGTTTTAATCATGGACTGCCGGTATTTTATTTAGTTTTAATTACTTATTTGGTAATTTATTTGATTAACTTATTTATTAATTGTTTTAACCCAAAATTACGTTACAAACTGCAGGATAGTGAAGTATCACTTTTTAGCAGTATATTCTTGATACTTGAAGAAGAAGAAGAAGAAGAAGACACACAGAGCGTTGCAAACAATGATTGTAACTATAATTTAAGAACTAGCAGAAACTTGTTGGACTTGTTCCAACCGTACGGAAACACACAGAAACTCACGAACTTTTCAGCGAAACAATGTCTTTAATTATTGTACTACATTCCTAAATCATTTCACATTTATAAAACTCTTATATAAAACCTGTGGAGTTGGCAGTCGTTTATTTACAATAAAAATAAAAAGTGAACAGTTCTCCCGCATGTGTCCACCACAGGAAACATATTTTAACCAAAGAGAACAGGATGCCCAACTCTCTCTTTAGCCATTATTATCTATGAGTCATGCATTAATACCAAAACTGCAGTGATGACACACAAGTTGGGCCTCCAGACGGCAGCACTATAAGTTCTGCAGTGAAGATACTTGAAGTATGTCTCCATCGAGCCCTGATTTACTTGTTGCAGGTCCGACACAGGATAGTGAGTGAAAGCGGTGCTGTTATAGACCCGTGTGACTCGCTTGCTTTGATTGCTGCCAATATCGAATGTGTGCCATATTACGCTACGAAGGGCATCAAAGGGTTTGCACGTAGCGTAATAAGTAGTACAGCCATCGACAGGTAAGCAGTGTCTTCCATATTAAACACAATATACTGATAATGTTGTGAGTAATAAGTAATGTTTGACATTTGCACACCTAGTTACAATGAAAAAGAACTGGTCCACAGTATCACTATTTGTTGTTTAACATAAAACCATTTTCACTGATAATCCATGTTCAACACTAATATTATTATTCCATTTCATTAGTAGATATTACCTCACAATAAATTTGTTTGTAATTCCAAACATTTCCTTAGTCCTAAACGCTATGCATATCATGCGCCAAACTTTTCACCTACAACCCCCACAAGCCTGTTGCACTTTTGTGTTGTGTAGGGTGGCAACGTTCAAAGGTAAGCCCCTGTACGTAGTTCCACCAGACATCAGGTACTACAATGCGTTGGTTGACGCAGGCAAGGTATCAATGTGGGGAGACGAATTGCAAGGCATTGGATGCACACACGTCAGGCAAGTCAACCAGTCTTACTGAAGCCACACACCAGGTTCATGCAGAAGTTTACAAATGGTGCGTGCAGAGGTTCATGCATGGGTTCTCACAAGTGTTCATGGAGATTTCACACATGCAGGGTTCACGCAGAGGAGTCCACGCTGGGTATACACAAATGTTCATACACAGTTCACGTGAGTTCTCACAAGGTTCTCACAGGGATTCCCACGAGAGTTCACGCCTGCGGACGTTTATGCATGGTTCACGAGGATTTCATACAAGAGTTCGCATAGTATACACTACTGGACGAGTCTTTTACATGCTAGCAAGCATGTATGAAATGAAACACGGGATTGATTCATAATACACAAACTTTAATGCTTCATGGGGCATAACTAGATTGATCCTGCAAAGTTTGTGAATGACAGTTAATGTGGAAAACAAAACATATTTTTACGGTAGTGATGTGGTAACGCTGTGCTGCGTGCAGCACTGTGTTGCAGTGTTGTGGTAACGTTGTGTTTTGTGTTGTGTTGCAGTGGTGTGGTAACGTTATGTTTTGTGTTGTATTGTGTTGCAGTGGTGTGGAAACGTTGTGTTTTGCGCTGTGTTGTGTTGCAGTGGTGTGATGACGCTATGTTGCATTGTGTTGTAGTGGTGTGATAATGTTGTATTTATGTATTGCAATGATGTTATAACGTTGTATTTTGTGCTGTGTTGTGTTGCAATGATGTGATAACATTGTATTTATGTGTTGCAATGATGTTATAACGTTGTATTTTGTTGCATTGTGTTGCTATGATGTGATAACGTTGTATTTTGTGCTGCATTGTGTTGCAATGATGTGATAACGTTGTATTTTGCGCTGTGTTGTATTGCAAGGATGTTGTAACGTTGTATTTATGCTGCATTGTGTTGCAGGGAGAACGACGCCATGTGGGTGCTGATGGCGTGGCTATCGGTGTTAGCTGAACAGGACCAGTCAATTGACGCCATGATGAAGAAGCACTGGAAAATGTTTGGACGCTGTTATTATGGCAGGTCATCTCATTTATGCCACTTATTAAAACTACACAATTACAGTTGCAGTATTTCATGTTTTATAAATATCTAGCAAATCAACATTGAAATAATGAACTTTGTTGCAGATATATGACATGCTATAATATAATATATATTTATAATACAAGATATATTGTGACCACAAATGTTGTCACAATGATGTACTGTTACCATGTATGTTTTCACACGGACACATAGGGAACATGGATGTTGTCACGTAGATGGATAGTGACCATGATTGTTGTAACATGGATGCATTGTAACAATGTACGTTGTCATACGCATTATGACCACATGTGATAATGTAGTTTGTTAAACGTCCCTCCATATAGATGTATTGTGACCATGAATATCACACCGTGTCAATTGCATCATAATTGGTTGTGTGTCCTTCTCCACGTCAGGTGTGACTACGACAAGCTGGGGACGGTCTATGCCTATCCTCTCTTGCAGCGTCTGACTACTCTTGTAAACGACCAGTCAATTGTCAGGAAAACGTACAAATCAAAGAACTCTTCATTTTATAACAGTGGCAGATCTTACACTGTGGCGAGTGTACAAAATTTGCAGTATGTCAACTCATTGACAGGAAAGACAATAGACAAATTGGTACGTATAGCACATGGACTACGGAAAGTGTCCACTTCAGTGTGCGTTGATTTTATTTGTGAAGAATTGCTTATATAAAGTTGTCCGGCGAAATGTTGATGTCTGCGTTCTCTTGATGCTGGTGATAGTTATGCTGTCTTTAGCGGTGTTTTTTTATATATATAAATATGATAAAAATTTGGGTTTTTCCATGGCTTCTATTGTCAGCCCCATGGTGCGGCTAACAATAGGAACCAAAGAAGACGTTGACTTCTTTCTTGAGTCGTTCTGTACTGCAATGGTGTGTTAACTGTAGGGCATAATCACAATGTTACATTTTTATTACATACGTGTCACCAGTCATAAGAATACATGCTACTTGTCGATGGTTTCTGCTAGCTAGCCATGGCTCTTTTCTCTGCCTGGATTCAGGGTGTTGAGTTCAAAATGAAGGATGGTGCTCGCATAATCATCCGTGAGTTTGAATACCCAATGTCAGGTATAGACATCCATATCTACGTAGAAGACATAGAAGAAAATGCTGCTAAAATATATAATGATCCAAAGGTATGCACGCAACTTTTAACGACATTTGATCCATTATTTTATAGAAATATTGTAAAATCTTTTCTTGTTTATTACATATATCGAACAAATGGCAACACATGATTATATTATTCAACTGTATTGGTTTTATTCCTAGAATGTTGGTAATACTTCCTAGATAACACAGCGTATCAACATCAATCAGCACATGTCTATCTACTGATTGCTGTGTCGTAAACTTACCCAACCAATATGTTTCGGCATGGATCCTTGCTTATTCTAATATTCCTATACACTTGCTATACGCAGGATAGAGTGGCGGCCCTCATGGATGTAGCCAATCAGATCTCCAACATAGAAGGTTTCTCTGGATGGGGACCACCCATGTGGACATATATATCAGGACAACAAAGCATGAACCTGAGAAATAATGCCGCTTCGGGAAAGTTAGAAGATAACGGTCATAATGTCACTGGCAATGAGGAAGAAGGAAGCCACGATGTCAACTTGACAGAAACAGTTGCCCAGGGTACGTACAGCTGATGACCACCCTTAGAAGGCGCCCTAAGGTAGATTGCGAGTTATTGATGTCTGAACAATGTATTTGATGATCACTCCTGGGTGGCTGTCTTGATAAAAATATTATACTGAATGTATTACATGTTTTAATTTTCAGCCTGCAAATTCACAATGCTGCAAATGTAATCACTTCTACTTGCATCAGTTACATAACCATGCTTCCTCGTAATGCACTGACACATGCAACCACGTGTATTGATATCAATGATGAATTACTTAATTTTAGTGGTGTGATGACTGCTTTATGTGATGCATTTAATGGTATACAATATTTTGGTACCGATAACACCAGTACTAACACTACTTGTTTGTCCAGAAGAGACGCCATCTGTGCCACCCGTCATGGAAGATGAAGGTATGAATGTTCACCACAGCAGAAATTTACATAAATGTTTATTTAAGATTTGCCACCTAATGAAATGCAGGTGATCAATCTCGCTAATCTATATATTAGTACATTAACCTTGGTGTTTTGAACCTCCTCCTAGGCGACGAGGCCCACTCTTTCTATGTTCACTCGGTTCCTTAGACAATTTAATCGGGCAGCCAAGAGGGTATTGCAAAACATCGAGTATGAATTACGTTTTGATGGATTATTGACAATACGGGCAAGAAAGTGAATCCGGCTGGTGTGTGTGTGTGTGTATGTGCTTGCGCGCGCGTGTTCCTGCTTTTGTGCGAGCGTGCGCGCATGTGTCTGTACGCATATCCATAATTTGGATGTGCATGCACTTTGAATTGAACAATTGCCATTATCTTATCTGTTTGAGGTCATGAGAAATCCATCATAACGGTGTTAATTATGGCATGACAACTAAACTCAATTGATCCAAACTGGCCGCTAAGAGATATAGATTGAATCCAATTATGTTAGATTGACAACAATATGAGGAACAATTTGAAACTGTTCCATAGTCAGTATTTCAGGTTTTTAGACCCCCGCCTAAACATATCCTTTCCGATAAATATACCCATCGTGCTATTTAAAATCTAGTCCTGGATCTTCAGTGTTTTCGTATTTTTGGGCGGGGATTCGGTCCAGCATTACGGCGCATTACATGGGGGCAAATTAAAAAAGATTTTGTGTGTTACATAATTTTTTGGTTGGCCACATTATGCTCGCTGCCGTCGATCCCACCCCCCATATTCAATAGTTTCCGACGCCTTTGTTTTAGATAGAAAACGCGAGGTAAAGTTGAAAAAGAAAGAAGCCGCCCATGGTAAGTGATGGCCACTCTTAGGCAGACCTGGGGCAGATACATTTGAAAAGTATCTAGATAAGATACAGATACATTTTAATTTGGCCAGATACAGATACATATACAGATACATTATTTCTAAATGTATCTAGATACATATACATATACATTATTTCTAAATGTATCTAGGTACAGATACAGATACATTTTATGGTTAAATTTGCGATCGGTAATGGCGAAGTATAAGAAACTAAAAAACACTCAGTTTATTTATTTATGACAGCTTTATTTTATTAATATTACACTTGCATACATACAAATAGCATGCAATTACTAAGAGTTCATACGGATGAACATAAGTGTCTCGAATGTTGAGTCCTTCATGGAGCACCTATCCAATTGGCTTCTTTAGTTGCTGTCAGACATTTTCAAAAGAAACTGGTTCCTTTGGTGGATATGATGAAGCCATGAGTAGGTACTTGGCTTCTACTAATTGTTTCCTATAATTACAATTAACAACTTTTGGCTACGTGGGAGTGGGACATATCCCTTCTTGACCAATGATCTATCTAAAATGTATCTGAAATGTATCTGAAATTTCAGATACATTTGGAATATATCTAAATAAAATACAGATACATATTGATTTCGGCGCACTGTATCTAGATACAGATACAGATACATTCAAAATTGTATCTAGATACATAAGATACATATATATGATGTATCTGACCCCAGGTCTGCTCCAAGGTAGCACCATAAGGCAGATTGTGAGTTTTTTAGGTGTGGACAGTGCAGCAGATGTTCACTCTTAGATACTGCTCTAAGACAGACTGTAAGTTATTGAGGTGTGGACAGTGAGGCTAATGGTAACTCCTGGTTTTGAGGTTATTGAGGTGTGGGTAGTACAGCAAAATAAATTAGTTTGACCTGTCTGCACCTGTTTGAATATTGTATAGCCAATCTAGTTACTCTTCCAAAGTGTGAATCATTGATATATGTTCTATAATTATTATTTTTTTTATTTGATTTGAAAATATGTTACACATAACACGTTTGGTAATCGCTGACATAGTAGCCGGCAACAACTGTGGCCATTGGACCAGACGAACATTGGTAGGAGGATTGTGGGACAGATGTCAAGAACAAACAACACCAGTAGATTGTCCTAACCCTGGCAGCAGCTGTTGTAGCCGCAGTTGTTGTCGCTGTAGCTTTAATTGCTACTGCAACTGTTGTTGCATCTGTTGCTGCTATTGCTGCTGTTGCTTGTTTTATATCTGCTGCCGCTGTGACTACTGTTGCTGGTGTTGCTGTAGCTGATGTGTTGTTGTTACTACTGTGGTTGCCCGTGTCATACACATTCAATCAATTATTGGTTTCAGAAGCCAGACGCGAAGCAAGACGCGAGGCCAAGTTGAACAAAAAAGCAGCCGCCCACGGTAAGTGCCGCTTATGATAATCCCTGGGTAGCGAACTAATGTAGATTCTGGCTTATTGAGGTGTGGACATTGCATAGTGGACCTTCTAAGTACGTCCCTGTGGCAGGTTAGGAGTAAACAACACGGATCTTTTTTAATGCTGTATCCGGTTTAACATTTATTTGCCGGGAATGGGAAAATGTGATAAAGTAAATGTTTTATTGTGTTCATCATACCAGTATAGCGTTGAATTATACATTTTAATGGTCTCAGAGAAAGTTTGTTGCTAAGAGGTTACCTAGAAAGCCATGCAGCTTTGATTTGACATAGTGCCACCATCTATCAGGCACACGCCTGATAGATGGTGGCACACGATAACGTCTGGTGAAATTTAGCATATTTGTTAATGTACGTTAATGTTTTGTAGCCTTGTAAATGGCGATATGAATAAGAATGCAATAGTACGGATGAACAAAACAAACTATGATACATATTTACCTATATGTGTGCAATCTACAGTAACAAATGCCGATTTCAATGTGAAAATATGGCATGCCAGCAACATAACTCTGTAGACTGTAACATCAATAAACTATATCAAAGTAGCAAACAACAACAATACTGGCCATTGGATTAGACAATCAAATCAGTAGGAGGACTATGGCGCAACAGTCAAGACCAAAGCATTATGGACCTGGCACGATTCTGCTCCCCCAACAGGTTCCTCATTGCTGTAGCTCCAGTTGTTGTGGCTGCTCCAGTTGTCGTTGCAACTGTTACTTTTGTGGCAGCAGCTGTAGTGGTTGCAGTTGTTATTACTACTGTTTTTGCTGCTGGTGCCGCCGCCGCCGCCTCACCCGCCGCTGCTGCTGGTGCTTCCGGTGCTGGCGGTGCTGCCGGTACTGCCGGTGCTGCTGATGATGATATTGTTCTTGTAGCTGCTGCTGTTGTGGTTGTCATTGTAGTGGCTGTTGTTGTTGTTGTTGTTGTAACTCCTGCTGTTGTTGCTTCAGCAGAAGCAGAAGAAAGTCGTCAGGCGGAAGTAGAAGGTAGTGTATTATTTGTTTTAGCCATGTATCTACTTAATAAATTTATGTTCACTTCAAGTGAATCCTACAATAATTTGTTTGCTGATGTATTGTATGTTATGTTAATTACCACCCAGTCCCAAAATTAATAAGTCTGTTTCAGCATTATGGCCGTTTTGAAAACAGCTATTTTAAAAAAAGAAAAAAAAGAAAAACGAGGATAGATATAACACAGCCAACTTTCAACGACATGTTAAAAGTGTTCACCTGGTTCACTGGTTGAAAATTTAAAATCTTACAACTGGTCTACATTGATGTACAGTGCCGATCGACACCATGCACTATTTCCAGAAAAGATTTGGTGATTAAGACGAATGCTATGCATAGCTGGACTGCACATGTCATGAATGTATAATAACAGTTTTAAAGCGTGCAGGAATAAATAAAAGTAACTATTCAATACAGTACAGAAACATTGTAATTTGGGTCCATCATATGAGAGGATGGTATTCAACGGGTGCTATTGGAAGCACTGGTTGACTGTAACAGAGGTACATTAAGAGACACATACACAAGCAACTGCACGGCATGGGAAACATGATGTATGGACAACTAGTAAGAACAACACTACACCGAGAGGAATGGTGATCCTTACGTTAACAGTAGTAATAATTGGGCTTATATTGTGCTGGTATCCGCCTAAAAGTAGTCATTTGCGAACGAACTCGCTTTTTGGAAAGAATTTAAGTTTTACGATTGTACTCTTTTAGAAATCATCTCAGCGCTCCGCCTTGTTTCAAACGGAAAAGACGAACTGAGTAAACGGCTCACAGATGAAACGAAAGCTAAACTAAACAAGATTACTAATAACGTAGTTGGTTCAGCTAAACACGACCGTCTCTCAAAATACCAGTGTTTTGGTCGCGTGTTCAACTCCCACCAGACTCCATAACATTAGTTTCGTGCGTTTCCCTGAAATGTATGTTGATTGTTATTTTTAGTATCGCGAGGCACGATGCGTGGTTTAGTGTTTGGTGATCCAGGTAATGAGAGCTGACATGGTTTTTGCGGTTGTAAATAAAGTTTTACCTCGATTGCCAAACTCACGAGACTAAACACATTAGTCGTATATATTAATTAGCCCATTTGTGTCTATGGTGATCCGGGAATGAACAGACTACGCTGTCTGCAATGCTACGATTAGATTAATGGTGTAATCAATGTGCAAGTCGGCGTTGGTCGGCGCAACGTGTTATCAGTTTCGCTGTCCGGTACCATCCTCGCGCGCCATGGGTCGCTGCTGATTCCATCAGTCTCAGTACCACGTGGCAGATCGCTTGCCGAAACTCGGAATATAAGCTCAGTCGGTAATACCGCTTGCCAACGAAGTCCAGTGGTCTTCTGGGTGGTCTTCATGGGCAGTAGACGTAATTGTTTGAATACACAATACCGCTTAGCGGCTCGTGAGAATGGTCGAATGGGTAATTATATTGTGATTCCTGGAACTGAGGCGCGAGTCGGACTGTAGCGAAAAATCCTGCCGCTGAAAAATACTTAAAGCGCATGTCTGAAAGTACAGTTTTTCGCGGGAGGCGCCATGGCTTGTTATATGTTAGCAAAGGAAATCAAATCCTTGGATTGATTAGGCGAAATATAGCATATAAAGATAAATAACTAATAATACCGCTGTACAAAACAATAGTTAGGCCTCATTTAGAATATTGTATACAAGCGTGGAGGCCATACCGCAAGAAGGATATAGATATGCTAGAAAGAGTACAGAGGAGAGCGACTAAAATGATACAAAAACTGAGGGATCTTAGTTATGAAAAACGCCTAAAAGAATGTGGTTTAACAACACTAGAGACCAGGAGATTGAGAGGAGATCAGATAGAAGTGTTTAAAATATTGAATGGTTATGAAAATATTGATAGAAATATGTTTTTTTTCAGTTAAGAAAGATAGAAAGACTAGAGGACATGAAGTTACATTAGTAAAGGAGAAGTGTAGATTAGACGTAAGAAAGTTCCCATTTTCACAAACGATTGTGATTGAATGGAACAGATTATCTCCTGATTGTGTGGGTGCTAGTAATGTGAATATGTTTAAAAATAAAATCGACACATACTTCAGAAGGGCTGGATATATTTAGATAAAAGGGTTGGACTATCGATAAGCCAAAGGGCTTCCTTGTCCACTTGCCATCTAGATTTAATTCTCTGGATGGCAATCTTGTTAAATCTTGTTAAAAAGGGGCGAACAATCTTGCCGCTGTAAAATACTGCCTCACCGACCCTGGATTCTGGCTGACACCTGGTCGGGCCCTGTTGATTTGTTTGTTTTTAAGTCATGAAGTAATTCGGCGACTCCTTTTGTTGTGATGGTGATGTGTTTTATACGAGTAACCTAATGATTAGTCTATATATACATTGTGCATGTGCATTGTGCATCACACAATTTTATATATATATATATAAAGAAAATCCGCATGCCCATGTAGACATTCAGAAAAGTACACATGCATACTAAGCAATTAAAATTTAATAAGTATATATCATATGGTAATTTGGCTGCACTTTGCTCAGTTCGCAAAGTGTAATAATCTGTCTCAGTAAAGGTGCATAATGGTAATGCCCATGGATTTAGTTTTGAAAACGTGTGTACGGTGTCTATTAAACATATCCCAATTATATTACATGATCACAGTGCACATGCATTATATAATTACTAAATTATCAGAAAACATAAGTATGGTATGCATTAAGTATACATGATTAATGTAGTGTATGTGGATTGCATACTTGGATAATGTATAAGTAATTATGCTTACAGTATTTCTATGTCATTACTAGCATCAAACCAACTATATAAAGGAATATACATATTTCAATTAGTGTCCATTGTGTACGTTATATCTTGTGTGACTCTCACGCGGATAATATACTTTTACTCTTATAGTCATGGGAATGTGCAAAACATGACGACATAATTATATATATATATATATATAATTATATATATATATATATAATTATATATATAAAATAATGTATAATAGTTTTGACAGTTTGATTAGATTAATTGTGCTGAATAAAACTTACATCACATTAGTGGCTAGCATTTATAAATATTTCCACATATATATCCTTTTTTCCAAATGTCTCAGATGAACAACATTCTAATAATATTACACCCATCCCATCGGAAATATTCATAATAAAACTTGAAGACCGCGATTAGATTAATGTATTTAGAATAGGGCAAAATATTTCTTTATACAACAAACGGACATACGCATTAAGGGTCGGTGCTGCAGTATTTACAGCGGCAGGATTTTTCGCAATAGTATAATTAAAGCAATTTTATTGGAGACATATTACATGCTTACCAATATATATATATATATATATATTTGGAAATAATACATACTTACTTGCTTTAGGTGATACACCTTTTGAGCGACCCAAATTTCATATTTTGAATAAACATACATCAATACAGGTGTATATATATAGGGCCTGCATGATATACTAAAGTTAAACTTAGCAACAACAAAAATTATGGAAATGTTATTACAAAAAGAACAAACTGACAACAATCCCCAGGCTTTCCTACTCTAGTTCGATTAAAGTTAAATTAATTAGTTAATCGTTTTGCGCATGTTCTAGAATGTTATTATATCAGTGTCAAAGGTAATTGTTGTTCCACACTGCACGTATTTGCTTCATGTTTACAACGTGTTAAGATAACAGTATAACAACATTTACAATTAATTGATTTCGCGACTGTCCTAATCAGAACCAGTCAAAATTTAACGCTAATACAATTTGGATGAACGTACGTATACGTAGGACCCTGGCTACCTGTTCGTAAAATTAGTCCGTGTACGTGTGTAGCCCCTTGCTAACACACACACATATATATATATATATATATATATATAACAAGCACTGACGTCTCCCCGCGAAAAACTGTACTTCCGGACATGCACATTAAGGGTTGGTGCGGCAGTATTTTTCAGCGGCAGGATTTTTCGCTACAGGATGAGTGTCTGCACTGTTCTCACGGATGGTACGGCAAAGTCGGCTATGAGTTTGATTCAGCTAATTTCCATACATTGAGTAGAAGATCTGCCAGGGGTAGCGTACGTAGTCACACCCCTGGCTTGCGAGGATGACCGGTACCTACATTGATCAATTCCAGCCCCGCAAACCGAGGTACATAAAAATACTTTCGCAACGGTGCTGAAAGCCCAGTAAAACTTGCTTTTAGTTGACGTTGTTGGAAACTCCCTGGACGCCACTGATGAACCGATATCAGAATCACAGCAACAAGTTCACCCTACTCCCTCTCCGGAGAGACGTTCGGCTCCGATTCTTCCAACTAGGCAGCATGCGGTTACTGGCCTGCCCTTAGCGATGGTTTTACTCCAGCGCTGATGTCAAGTGGTACACTAATTAGAATACCTGCGCATCAGGTTGTGTGACATTGAACATCATTGGACGCACCTGTAATGCGAGTTGACATGTTTGTTGCTATTATGTAGTGTGTTGTGTATGTCACACGTTGTACTGGTGACTAGTAGACAGTGTCATTAAGAGGCTGTATCCCTAGTAGACACTATACAGGATGGCAGTGGCCAAACTAATGATGTCTCATGGCGGGGCACTGGACTCTGCCCGTTGCACCGTAGTCACCAAAAATATAAAGTAGCCGAGTGGACTAATAGAACTATGTCTTGAATATTGCCTTTATTGTATAATACAACGTTACTCCATAGCAAATGACTACGCGATATGGTGTTAGAAGTTGGATTAAATTAACCATGTTTGAAACACGGCAAATAGTGCGTACGTGACATCAGCGCTTACCGGCTACCTTTCTGTGGGCGAGAGAGAGAGAGAGAGAGATATATATATATATATATATATATATATATATATAGAGAGAGAGAGAGAGAGAGAGAGAGAAACGGGGGGAAAGTATCAACTTCCCATCTCCAAGGTATTTTGAGGACCAACCTGATACCCCGCATTTTAGAATCCTCCTATCACCAATCCTACTAATTTATAGGATCAACCTCCCACTACCACTACTAAAGGTCGTCACTCAGCAATAATTGTTAAACGTCTGCTTGACAAGATAAAACGTAATGTTATATTGCTATCATTGATGTTGTTTGCCTATGAGAATAATGTAAAAACATAACATATATTGTATATTTACATAAGTTAAATAACAGCTGTACTCGAGAGGGCCCAGGTGTTGGAAGTTGCATTAAAAATAAGTTAGCTTTGCCTGTGTACACCTGCTTGAATCTTGTATAACCAACATAATTGCTTTTCAAAAGTTTGAAGAAATATTGAAAGAATGTTTTATGTAGGTTTTTTTTAATTGAAAATATGTCTGTTAAACACTAACTTACTCGTTTGATCATCGCTAACATAGCAGCAAGCACAGTACTGGTCACTGGAGCAGGCATACGTTTTGGTACGAGAATTATTGGGCAGAAATGAAGAACAAACAACACCAGCACATTATTCTGACCGGCTGCTGTGGTGGCTGCAGCTATTGTGGCGGCTGCTGTGGTGGCTGCAGCCATTGTGGCGACTGCTGTGGTGGCTGCAGCTATGTGGCGGCTGCTGTGGTGGATGCAGCCATTGTGGCGACTGCTGTGGTGGCTGCAGCCATTGTGGCGACTGCTGTGGTGGCTGCAGCCATTGTGGCGACTGCTGTGGTGGCTGCAGCTATGTGGCGGCTGCTGTGGTGGCTGCAGCCATTGTGGCGACTGCTGTGGTGGCTGCAGCCATTGTGGCGACTGCTGTGGTGGCTGCAGCTATGTGGCGGCTGATGTGGTGGCTGCAGCTATGTGGCGACTGCTGTGGTGGCTGCAGCTATTGTGGCGGCTGCTGTGGTGGCTGCAGCCATTGTGGCGACTGCTGTGGTGGCTGCAGCTATTGTGGCGGCTGCTGTGGTGGCTGCAGCCATTGTGGCGACTGCTGTGGTGGCTGCAGCTATGTGGCGGCTGCTGTGGTGGCTGCAGCCATTGTGGCGACTGCTGTGGTGGCTGCAGCTATGTGGCGGCTGATGTGGTGGCTGCAGCAGTTGTTGCAGTAGCCGTTGTTGTTGCAGTAGCTGTTGTCACGGCTGCCTCTGTTTTGTACATGCATTCAATATTTAAAAAGAAGGACAACACTATTGATGTAGAAAATAGTGTCACATATACTGAGAGAGCCTGCTGTTTTAATGGTGTCTAACATTTAGCAGTTAAATGATACTGCAATTCTTTATTGGTTGTTTGGCCTACCAATTCACTAAGTTGCAAGTGTAATCATTTCTATTTGTTCAGTAGCATAGCATGTTTGGTTGCAATGCAATGGCATAAGCGTCAAGCAAAATTTACATAAATTATGAACTGAATACTCATTTAAGAGAGAGGGTTAATTTGTATTAGATTTTGCAATACCTTAACTTTCCTAACAAACTTGTTAACAAAATACATTAAAGTACATCCTAGGAAATTCCATTATATTTGTGTAAATATATATTCCATTCAATTCTCATTTTAGCACAGGTGTTATGATACCCGCGCTACATGTTGCATTTAAAGGTAGGTCTATGCAATACTACTGGGTAATGATGAATACTAACACTCTACTTGTTTGTCCAGAAGAGACGCCATCTGTACCATGTATCATGGAAGATGGGGGTATGCATTTACATCACAGCAGACAGTTCAGAAAACCAACGGCACTGCTGTACATTTGTTACTTAAAGGGCAATCCGTATATTTCGTCACGGTAAAGTACCGAGTGCTGGACCATCTCAAGGCGGTGGAACAAACGGTCTGACACTCCGTACAACAACGCATTTCCATAGTCGATTCTCAACGTCACCAGCGAATGCACTAGAGTCGCAGTTGTTCGGCTAATAGCGCAATGCGCAAGACTGCACAAAACTAATTAGTATTGTACTGAAGCCTTTCGGAGCTCTTCTTCAAAGTTCTTGTATTGATATGCCCAATACTATAAAACTCTCGTTAAAAGTCAGACACTTCTGATTGTAACTGGTATAGCAATGTTTGATATCAGTCTGATATCGAGAGCTAGACGAACTAACATGTTTTCTTTTTAGTTGTTACGCAATGCTTACCAAGAAATTCCCCCGGGAAATTCCCCACCTAACGTTTCGTCACGCTGACGACCCGCGGATGCACCACCCCCGTAATCATCCTCAATAATAATAATAATACAATACTCGATGCTGCAAATACCAGTAATGCTAGAAATATTTAAAAAAAAAACTGCTTATGCATAGCATGTCGTTAGCATGATTGATAATATGTCTTGTATCCTTGAACAAAACTTTCAGATGAAAGACGCGAAATGTTGAGGAAAGCTGACGTCCTTGGACATTAGTGCAGCTGTTGGTCATTCATATGGCAGGTTGTGAGTTATTGAGGTGTGGACAGTTATTCACAGGTAGCAGCCTAAGGGATTTGGATTTCAATTGTCTTATTACATATTATCGATTTTATTATTATTGTAATATTGATAATATAAGCGTTTTTCCTATTTCAAATATTTATTTTAAGAACGCAGATTAACATGTAAATATTTAGGCCTACTTAAACAAATCATACATATGAACATTTTGTATAGTTTTTAACATGTTTCACAACGTATTATTATTATTATTATCAACAACATCATTTACAACTACCAAGTTAGACCTGAATTAATTGGAAGCTATTTTAGAATTCGAATTATTTGAACACACTCGTGAACGGGACAGCAGGCCCGGATTTGACGGTGTCAAAATAAAGTTTTATTATTAATGCAGATTTAGTCCAGTCAAACTATGGTTCAACTTCAAACAAATTGCAATAGTAAGTTTTGTGGCATTTTTAGATTCTACTGTATGTTTATGCTACCAGAAAAAAACACTTGGTGGAACATTGTAATTTTCACATATTGCCAAGTGGACGTAGGTCTCACTGAAATTTAGGGGGATACACGTAATTCATGTTGTATAACTTATTTTCTCTGAGAATACTATAAAGATGATGTATACCTTTGGAAAGACAATGCACTGAGTTGTGTAATGGAGTCTAACAAGTGCCATTACAATGAATATTAAGGTTAGAATCGTATTCTAAACACATTAGCAAATTATCGCAATTTACATGTACCCCGATTTTCGGCCTAGTCCAGTCAATCTATGGTTTAGCCTCAAGCAAATTGTAATAGCAATCATTGTGGCGTTTTAGTTAGCACTATATGTCTGCATTATCATGTCAACAATCCACAGAAATTCACGGGAGGAACATTTTAATTTCTGACGATAATGACAAGTTGTCGAAAGTCGCTGCCGGTCAGTTTTGTCATAGTAAAATTTAGGGAAAGGCGTTATTTAAGCTGAGTATTCTATATTCTTTGCGCAATTTATGCAGATGATATACACCACTGGAAAGGGTATGGATGGATTAATACACCGATATACATCACGTTTAATGCCATGGGGAGTAGCTTTCCGATCAACCAAATTTTGCTTACATATATGGTCATAAACTTGTATTTTAACTCAGGTACTTATTCCAATATCATTTATCTTCACCCAAACCATACGCTATAAAAAGTGCAGTGAAGTGTGTACGTACGTCCTTATCATTGCTGAACATATAGTGTTATTTACTGGTACATGACACGCTCAAACACTGCCGTCGTTTAGAGCTTCCACGGAGGTGTTAGTGGAAATTTGATACACCACGCACACACAAAAGTACACTCAACTCAATCAGTTTGTCTTTCCAAAGCCAACAGCTTACTAGATCGCTGAAATGTATACGTATGGCAGAATCACTCTCTACGTTTGTCAACAAAGATACACGTATACAAGGCTGTCGTTGTCACTACCCTTTTGTGTGGGGCAGAGGCGTGGTTCCTCTACAGAAAGCAAGTACAGCTGCTTGAACGGTTCCACCAGCGACGTCGGCGGTCCATCACGAGACTGCATTGGCAGGACTATGTCTCCAGCAAAGAGGTCCTGGAAAAGGCAGATCTCTGGAGCATCGAAACCATGTTGATGCTCAGACAGCTCAGCTGGGCAGGCCACGTCTCTCAAATGGATGACATCAGAATATTATATTGATATTTTATTATGAGCTTCGTCAGGGAAGGACCCCACAAGCACTAGAAGGATCAGCTGAAGCGGCAACTCACACTGGCAAGACCACAAAGGTTGGGAACAGCTAGCAACAGACAGAAACTACTACAGAGCGACTAACATGAGAGATGCCCAGGACTTTGAGCATTCCAGAAGAGAAGTAGCGGGGAGAAGCGTAGGCGGAGGAAAGAATCTGCGTCTCAGGCACCTTCAGGCCAAGTAAACCTTTGTCCAACTTGCTCCAGAGCCTGCAACCACCAGAATGCGTGCTGCCGCCCCCACCCGCCAGATGGTGCTGCTGGGAGGTCAGTCATCTTTGGAATAGGGTACATGTCTTTAACAATCCAGTTCTAGTTCGTGGCTTTTATAGTTTTCTTGGATTCTTTCCACTTTCTGTTGGTTCTGAGAGTTGATCCTGAGGCTGTGATAGTGGGCAGCAGTTGAAGTACGGGGTAGATTTATCCCTGTGCGTCAGCTGCGCTTGATGCTACATTTTCAATGAAGTGCTTGTACAGCAAACCATCAAGGTTTTTGTCAATGTTGCTTCATTGGAAGCACACAATAGCTTGTTTTCTTGCAGTAACCAATTCTTCAACTGTTGCTATGGTATAATATCTTAGCCCACAGCTGGGCTCAGATATTCTGTGAGAGCTCTGATGTACCAGATCGTTATTTACTTGTTGTGGTATGCTTTTTTTAGGCTGTGGCATTAAGAACACATCAAAGGGCTCCTGTTGAAACCGCACTAACAAATCGGTGTCTTCACCAATGAGGATAGTGTCGATTTTGTCTGATGAGTTCAATGCTGTCTAACGATCATTAGCTTAGCATCCGCTGCATGAAAACAGCAGCACCCAGCTTTCTCAAGCTCATTGCTCAGTAAGTTGATAAATATGTGCTTGTTTTCTCTGTTGGCCAAAACAATCCTCCTCTAGGAGGAGGACGTTGCTGATCAGCCGCTTACCCCAGCATCATCTGAATATGTTCCCTCCGCACATAATCTGTGGGAGGCATGATGTGCACTGGCTGTCCATTCTTTCTCCCACACTCATCTTTAGATGATGCTATGGAAGGTGACTGATCAGCAAGGTTCTCCTCATTTGGACATCACGCAGTTTGTGCGGGAGGTGAAGGACGGTATCCCGTCACCCAGCTTTGACATTGGACTCCCGGATCCTCCAGGTCTGACTGATGTCATACGCTGTGATTGCAAAGCAGAGAGCTTGGCATGTAGCACTGACGGTTGCAAGTGCCACGGCAATAATATGTCATGTACCATCAATTGCGCGTGTACAACCCATGTTTTGACATCAAGATTTATATTGTAGGTGACGCAGTTGTTAAGATATGCGGAAATGTGATTTAGCGGCTATTTCTTTAAAAACAAAAAGGAAAATTGCCATCTCAGATTTTCTGTTTACTGAAACATTGAAGACGATATTCGTGCAAAAAATGCTTTTGGAAAGCAAATTGCACAGGAAGACACGGTAAACCGTACTATATTGAGAATTTGAATATACACTTGTATGCATGCAACCACTGTCAACTATATGGATTGATAACTATTTATCCTATGTTATGCAACAATATTACAATAAAATTCAATGTGTTTCTGTTGTTGATTGTGCCAATTGTTATCAAGGGGCATAGATAATAGATGCGAATCAAAGTCATTGGAGATATTCATAAAAATTGCATTGGAGATAAGCATGTAATAAGATCCAACATGGCCGATATCGGAAAGTTTTATGAAATGACAAACACGCAGCCGTTATTTACATCTGGGGATGTGTTTATTTTAACTGTTGACTATGAAAATATCGGTCTTGACACCACTTCTGTGACATTATCATGCATAGTTGCAAAGCTATTGAAGAAAATATGTGTTTCAGTAATGAAAGCCCTAATTTGCATATTTAAAAAAATGCCCTAGGTTGCCAACATGAATTGCTTCAGGAACCCCAATGGATAACAAATCCACCAACAACATTATACCATAGAGCATCCATTTATTCAATTACAAATGGACAAAGTCAACGTTAGATAGCAACGCGACCCCCCCCCATAGCGGCTAAAAATCGTGGTTCACTGTGTTTAAAAACGATTATTCACGTTAATATTTAACAAATTTATGCTTATTATATATCGTTAGGTAGATCGATCCATTATCTTGCCATTTGTATGCAAAATGTATATGAAATATGCAAAGAAAATAATGCCTACCCTTACATTTTACTAAGCCAAAATATCACTGGCAGCGACTTTTGACCATTTGTCATTGTCGTCAAAAATGACAATGTTCCACCACATGGATTTCGGTGGACTTTTTTCTGGTAATGTAGACATATAATACTAACTAAAACACTGTCATAATTACTATTGCAATTTGTTTTAGGGCATACATTGACTGGACTAATTGTGATTGTTTGAAGTGAAGCTGATGTTGTTGCTGCTGTAGCCGATGCTGCTGCTGTTGTTGTTGTTGCTGCTGCTGCTGCTGCTGTTGCTACATGCGTGTAGTTGTTTTGTTGTTGGTGTTGCAGCTACGTTTGTTTTTGCTGCTCCAGAAGACAGACGTCAGGATATAGGAGAAGGTAGCATATTATTTGTTTTAGTTTTAGATCCGTTAGATAAATGTTCTGTTAAAGGCAAAATAATCATACAAACATGTTACTTTGCTGAAGTATTTATATTATCTTGTCCCATAATTAATAGATCCGTTTCCAGATTTTCCATTTCCCCCTGTGTTTCGTTAATTCATATGACATAGACACCAGGTAGAAGGAACTAATGGCACCATTGTCTTATCCGATAGACACAAACGAAATTGCCCATATTTTGAAACAGCAGTAGGGGTGATCGAACCGACATCCTTTCAATTGATGGGCTGATGTCCTCTGTGCGACCATCGTGTGTGTGTGTGTGTGTGTGTGTGTGTGTGTGTGTGTGTGTGTGTGTGTGTGTGTGTGTGTGTGTGTGTGTGTGTGTGTGTGTGTGTGTGTGTGTGTATATAAGCTGATGTAACAAAATAAAATAATTATTAATGTATTATTAAAGTTTTAAATATAATCTTATCAAATCGATGTTATAATGTTTTATTCAACATGCATGCTTTTCCGTTTACCTACTGTATTTTAAAGGGAAATAAAAAGCTTCTGTTTTGGGCCTATGCATTTAAACGAGTTAACAAAGACCAACCATTAGAAACTACAATTAAGAATATTATGCCAGCAATTAACTAGAATAGCATTGTTGAAGACACATAATTTAAATAACAGCGCCATTGTAATATAAAGCCTGATGTCACTAATATATACTCTTCCCAATTCGCTTGTTAGCGAAAAACTTAGAATATTACTCCAGTTTGCGTGACCGAAATATGAGAAACCAACATATGAGCCGGCATATTTATCTACACGTCAAGGAAATAAGAGCTATCGACGCATCATCGCAGCGTTATGGTGAAGGAAGGCCTAGGCGTTAAATGGTCAAGTCATAGAGAACCCGATTGAGAAATACAATTGCCTGGTGAAAGCAAACCGCCAAGTAACTAAACTAATACTGCCAAGAAAGAAGAAAACACTGAAAAAACTATTTCTGCTTGATGACCAACATGTATGTCAAGCAAGAAAAGACGCAATCAAGAACGTACCAAGCTCAAAGGAAATTATGGCTTGTGCTTACAAGCAAGCTCAAAAGAAATACTACTATACCCTCCTCAGAGAATATAAACTCTCCCATAATGAAGGGGACTCTCGACAAGCTTGGAAAGTTATAAATCATGTAACTGGCAGGAAATTAGCACCTAAGGTAGATTAAATGGGAAATTTCCTGAAAAAAGTAAATGGAAAAACCACCGTAAACTTGGCAGGAAAGAGCACCTAAGGTAGATTAAATGGGAAATGGCCTGAAAAAAGTAAATGGAAAAACCACCGAGTAACTTCTTGGTACCTTCTTGGCCAAGCACCTTCAACAGCCAACACTGAGAGAGAGAGAGAGAGAGAGAGAGAGAGAGAGAGAGAGAGAGAGAGAGAGAGAGAGAGAGAGAGAGAGAGAGAGAGAGAGAGAGAGAGAGAGAGAGAATGATTGAATATGATTTAGATATCAGCTCTTAAAAAGAAACTCAAATGTGGAAAAACAGCTGGACTAGATGGAATTCCACTGGAAGTCTGGAAGTTGGGTGAATTAAAATCAACACTACTGGAACTTTGTAATCATATCTTCAATAAGTTTGTAAAACCTGATGCGTTCCCAGAAAGTGGAATAGTACCCCTTCCTAAGAAAGGAAATCTCCCATTGGCAACACACTATTGAGGCATCAACTTGACACGAATAGCAGCTATGATTTATAATCGTCTCTTACTAAACAAATGCAAACTGCCATTGAACCTATTCTAAAATGGAATCAAAATGGCTTTCGCAAAGGTCGATCTACAAATGGCCACATCTTAGCTTTGCGCAGAATTGTCGAAGAAGCAGATATCAACAACTTGCCTGTTGTACTAACCCTTATAGATTTCAAAAAATGCATTTGATTCTGTTCACCGTGGCCAAATGTTCAAAATCTTACGTGCTTACGAAATGCCAGAGAAGACTGTGAGTGCTATTGAAGTCTTATATAAGGACATATCAGCATCCGTTATTTCACCTGATTGAGAAACCGTGTTCTTTCACATTAAAGCCGTTGTGTTGCAGTGTGATAAATTAGCTTCATACATACTAATTATAATATTGGACTGTATATGTCATGAGAAAATCAACGAAATAATCTGTCTTCCGGTATATATGTTCCTGGACACGCGGTACAAGCAAAGAAGTTCAGCAGCGCATTGCCCTAGCCTGGCAAGCATGAAACAAACTAGACCATGTATGGAAGGCAAACATAAGTAGAACCCCTAAATGTCAATCTTCAGTGCCACATTTGAAAATATATTATTATATGGAGCATACACCTGGACACTGGAATGAAAACTAGACGTGAGTTACACCAGAATGTTAAGAAAGTTCCTAAATGTCCACTGGAGTAACATGCTTACAAATGAAGAACTATATGGACATGTACACAAACTCACAAAAAAGTCATTGCTATCGTAACACCAAAGAACCAGTGTCGATATTCATCATGTGGACACGTGGTAAAAACGGAGGGAAACAGAAGAAAACATAAACCAAGCTGATCTGCGAAAACATTGATATTGAAGAGACAAACCTACCATCCCTGATGAACGATCGACCCAGCCAGTATGGAAACGGCTAATCTATGCTCCGACCCCGGCCGACCTGATAATGATGATGACAATGATGATGATGATGATTATTATTATTATAAGTACTATAAGTATTAACAGTACTTATATTCTATATTATTGAATTCGTTGTATAATTATAGCGTACAATTTTTTATAGTTGCAGAATTTAAGTAATAACTAACATATATATATATTTATACACACATGTATATATATATATATATATACATGTTATGCATATATTGTTTATTACTTACTAATTGAATTTACGCTATAATTTTACAACGAATTCAATTATACAGAATATAATTATTGTTAATAGTTGTATATATATATATATATATATACATATACATATATATATACAAATATTAACAATATTTGTATATATATATATACATATATATACAAATATTAACAATACATATATTCTATATAATTGAATTCGTATATATATATATAAATATATATATACAATATTTATATAGGATGGTGTCAGTAAAATGTGTTATTGAAATAAAATGAGTATGCCTAATGCCAACAGTAATTTGCTGATATCCCTTTTGAGTGTTTACATGTGATTCATGTGATGTCGTGAAGTTTTGACAAACAACACCATTTTGTTTAGCAAATTAATGTTCACGCTGGTGAAAGCAACATTACAAAATTACTTACAGAGTATCCATTGCCATGCTATATTTTTTGTTCTGCTCAAATATGAGTAATTATGAAAGACAGTCGCAGCGTTAGTTAATGTATAAAAAGGTATCAACATTAGTACGGATGTTGGTCCTTTGCTTAATATTCGCAAGTGCGCGCGTCGAGTGCGTTTGACGTCTCGTTCAACTCGCTCGCGCGGTAAACGTAAAAAATGAAAGATCGGTGGAATATTTGTATGCGCCGTATTTTTCGAAGATCCGCAGCTGGCGGCTAGATATGGGAGCCTGTTGTGGCAAGAGTAAACCTAAAGGTCGTGAGTCGTTACGGTACTAGCATTATCGAAATTTATGTTATGTAATGTTTACCCAAACTCATGGCCAAAGCTTCCCAAACGACACTTGCTGCTGCATACTTGCAGGATGGTGACGATATATTATTTTACTTTTTATAAAAAAAATGCCTACTCCAACTAATTTCAAAGTTAGTATCTGTAAACAGGGCCTGTAGTATTGCAAAACTAAGACTGATATAAATATATTTAATAACTTTAGTCTATGACTAAGTATGGTCCAAATGTGTTGTTGAACGTTTTAGTTTTGCATTAATTAGCGTCGAAAATGCACGCGCGCGCCCTTTGACTGTGTCGCTGTTAATTTGTTCCTCGCAAAATCCTCCAAAATTACCAAATGCTTTTGTAGTACATTTACACGGCGAAAAAAGGAGAATATCACCCACCGACTTTGACCTGGGTGGTAAATGTTTGAAGAATATTTGTCTCGGTTATCATATTCGGAATTTACGGCCTTTTTCTTGCGTATTTACCTCTTTTCTTTTGTTGCCAAAAATATTGCAACGACAACGGCATTTGACATGCTATGATTGCCTATGTAATGTTGTCTTGTTGACGTATGATGACTGATGTAGTGACTAGTGTACATTTTTGGTATCAAATTAAATTATGACTAGTTTGTTTAACATTTACACACGATTCTTTCTAGTCTAGTGATTAGTTGACGTGAGTCTTGTTTCTTCATTATCGTCATATTGTAATTGCCTTTTTAACACTTCATCGTCACAATTACAACATGTGCAAAATTGCTTAACAAGGGCACTATTTTTAGTACAGCAGGCCTGTAGCTTTGAAAACCTCTTACTACATCCTTCTTGAGGCTCACCAAAACCTCCAAAAACCTCCATCTTCCTGAGACCTCTAGCTGCACCTCTTGAATGTAACGCCTCTACAAATGACCCATTTTGTCAAAATACTAAGTCATATTTTGAAAAATCACTAATCTGATCATGAAGCCGTTTTCAGGCTTCTAGGACACAGGCGAAACATATTATACATGTATAACCTAAAATACATCCCAGTAGTTCTTATGTTAGAACATACAAACGAGTGGTAACATGGTAACACTCCCAAATCGACTCTTGTTTGTGAACACACTATTTACATTAGGCCCGTGTGTGCGGTGCACACCCGCTCTGTATACCTATCATCCTTTGCTGAATGTGTAATATTGATCAACTGACAACATAACAACATTGGCACTAGTCTAGACCCTAGGGAGGCGAGTGGTATGGTCTCAAACTCCCATCTCCCACATGTCTGTTTATGGGCCAAACTCCCATCTACTACCTGTTATTGGGGTCAACCTTCCACAGATTCTTAATTCCTCCCCAGAGTCCTTCTACCAGTCCAATCCACCTAAGGACTAATCTCCCACTCACTCAGAAAAGGTCGGCACTCATCCTTTTGAAATTAATTATTATAATGATAGTTGGAATGGGAACGAAAAAAAATGTGCCTTGACTGAACGATTGTTAAAGTTCTGCATCAAGCATACAATACATGTCTTCGCATACTTGGGAAGCTAATTTTAAAACCAAAAATACAATATTTGGCATCAAGAAAAAAGTTACATGTGGAAATATCCAGCTTTGCGTTACCTTTGGCTGTCTGCACTTGCTTGAATCTTTTACAGCCAACGTAACTGAGCTTTCAAAATGTGAAATATTAAAAGAATATCTTATATATGTTATTATTTATTTATTTAATTGCAAAAACAAATATTTATTAAGTGTAACTCATTTGGTCATCACTGACATTTGAGTTTCTTGATATTGTTTGAACAATGGGAATAAATATTATCCTCATGTACATCATTAATTGTTTAAGTATTCAACTCAACCCAACAAGCTATGTCTCTTCGATTGAAATACTTCAAACGGCCATTCAACACAGAATTTATTACATTTTTAATAACGTTTTTCGTAACGTGCTACATGAGTATTTCTTTTTTATGCAGTCATCTTAGAAAGCGGTTCTGAAACATATATTTGTAGTTGAATACTGGTAATCGTTTTATAACTTATTCGAATAGCTTCTTAAGATATTCATGCAAATGCTATATAAATAACTTGTATTACATAGTGATCTTTTTAATTGTGCATTAAATGTAATAGTAACTGCGAAAGAAGTGTAAAACTGTACTTTGTTAACTTCTTTTGACTCTTGATCCTATTGTTTATTTCAGCTGAAACCGAGTCAGGCTCATCATCGTCATCATCATCAGGTATTAATGTTCCATGGTAAAATAACGATATCTGATCATTATCTAAGTTAACTAAATTGAAAACACTATTGCAGACTTTATTCACACACACCCATGTACACGCACGCACTTAAGCACGCACGCGAAACCACCGTCACCACCACACACGCGCACTCATGCACTTACGCACGTAAGCACACACCCACTCATTTTGTATTTGGGCCATTCTCTGGAATCTATCTCAACTATGACTGCTCGCATGGTTCGATGTTTACGATTCCTCTCTAGGTCGGTCGGTCCTGGACTGCATGGAGTATATTCCTCGTTTCTTCAGGTATATTTTTATAATATCTTTATATCTTAGTTTTGGGCGGCCTCTATTCCTAGTTCCTTCTTATGGTTGTGAAAATTGAATGTGTTTTGGAAATCTGTTGTCGTCCATGCGAGCCACGTGACCTGTCCATCTGAGGTTTGTCTGTTTGAGTAGTTGTTCCATGCTCCGAATGTTTGCTCTTCTGAGTATTTCTTTGTTTGTAATGTGGTCTCTCCATGTTAGTTCCATGATGCATCGGAAGTGTCTCATCTGGAAGGCACGTAGCTTTCTAACTTGCTTTCGGCATAGAATCCAGATTTAATTCAGCTCCACACAGCTGCGTAGTGAGAACTATTGCTCTGTACACCTGACATTTCACCCTGTTCGTTACGTGGTTCCATAAACGGTTGCATAGTCGACCGAAAGATGATGATGCCTTCGCTATGTAGTTCTCCAATTCCATGGTAGTTTTCCCTCATCAGAGATGGTACTTCCAAGATAATTTAAGTTATGGATATTCTCAAGTAGTTGGCCGTTTAGGAAGACGACCTGGATTAGGTTCGATCCTTGATGATTGGTATAGAACTACCGTTTTCTTCAGGTTTATGCTTAAACCGTAACATTTTGCTTCTGCAAACTTGTTGATTAGGGTTTGCATGTCTTCAAGGTTGTTGGCAACAATGGCATTATCGTCTGCACAGAGTAGTTCTCTGGAATAGCATGTACAAATATGTATGTACCAGGTATGTCATAAAGAAAACGAACGCTCTATGTGTATGGCTTCCATTTTGAGAGTTTGGCGGTCGTTGTTGCCAGGCAATACGTCACGTGATGGATATATAAATTAACTCCGTGTTTTGGTGAGACTATCTAAATTGCTTGGATTTTACTCACATTGTAGCAAGTACTAGAGCCCTTCCTCGTTACGACGTAGATTGTGGCGCCAACTATTATGGCAAAGTTGCTATCCACATCAGCAACAATGATATCCAATTATTATTTTTTTAAATATCCCTGCACATCAGTTCTGCATTGTTTGCCTTTTACTCTGTCTGGCTGCCGTCTATTGAGGCTCTGCATTATTTATCCATGTTTATTCATGGGACACGGCAGTTTTCTGGTCTAACGAGGGTACACACGATTAACAATTCATTAGCAGTGTCCACTACCAATATTTAGCGTATCTACATCGTCAGCATGGTGTGGCCTATTGTTGGGCTTACTCAAGTACGCCTACGCCAGACCGCTGGTTCAATTAGTTGTGTTAACCTTGTCCCCTAGTCATTCTTCTCGATCGGGTTGTCACATGCATGGTCAGTGCGCCTATGACGGGACTGATTTAGTTAGAGTTGGCCTCCCTCATTATGACTACTACCAATATATTACCGGGTAGGCCTCGGGTGGATTCTTGGCCGACATGATTCACCTCACATAGCTTGTCCCATCAACCTTTCGAATGGCGAGACAAAGACATCACTAGATCGAGGAATGGAACTATGGCTATAATCAGTGGATTTTGCATTGTCCCTGTCGCGATATCTCTTCCGATCCTGGTCGTTGCCCAAGAGCTGCGGCCGGGGCAGCTACTGCTACTATTCCCACGTAGGTGCATCCGACTTACTTTTGTCACATCCTCAGCTACGGCGGCATAATCATTGTGTTAGAAGATGCAATTTTCCGTTACACTCGAAACAAGTGTGCGGTGATTTTGAGCGCCTCATCTTGTTTGCACAGTCCCTTGATTGGTGGCCGGAAATCCTGCAGGTGTAACACTGTGGGTGCCTTTATTAATGTATGTACGCTAATTAATTATTATTTTTCCCAAAAAATAAACCAGTAAGGGAATGGTTTGTATAGTACACTTTGTTTTTGATGGTCATTAGTACATTTTTCTCGAGAATAGGCCATATATAAATTACGTATACGTGCATACACGTATGCACATAAGCGCATCACACACGCACGCACTGGCACATACACATGCACGCATTCGCTCAAACGCACGCACGCACAACATACACGCATGCAAGCACACGAGTGCGCACGCACACACACACACAACACTCAACCACACCCGCACGCACGCACGTACGCACGCACACACATGTGCATCTTACCATTAATTTTCAAAAACACTTTGTAAAATATAATATATTATATTTTAAAAGTAATGTATTTAACTGTTGTTGTTTTGTGCATTTTGTGTATACGGGAGCAATTCTTGGTTTCAGACAAAGACAAAAAAGGTAATGTTCCACCTAACTTTGTAGTATTATTTTTATATTCTAGAATCGTAACCATCACACTGTTTATCACAAATAAACAGTAACTACATTATGCCACTGCTGAAAGAATGTATTTTTGCATGAAAGTAATTAGTTTAATTGTTCTAACATGGATGTATGTAATTATGGATATAGTTGAATTATTCTTATCTTATGTACATCCAATATATATTTCGGTTTTGTTTGAAGTAGGTTAATTTAACGCTGTATCCTCATCTTGTTTGCCCACAATTCTTTTATACCCAGATGAGTAGTGTGTTAATGCTTAAGCAGTATGTTTATATTCTCAGAGAAGTAACACTTTGAAAATACCTCTTATTTGTTGTCATCAACGGTCAAACATTCCATTATTATGGCACACTGCTGCTATTTTTATGTGAAATCTCACCAGATATATCATTGTTGGATTGCCGGGGCTTTATAAAATGTGTAGGTTTGTATATATGTCACGTATACATAACCAATAGCGTGCATCCGAAGTCAACCACACTAATTTGTGCACAAACAACCAGTATTCTAGCCTCAAGCTACTGCTATGCAAACTGCCAATCTATCCATTTTGGAGGGTGGGTATTTTTTGAGTACGTTATATTTTGAAAATATTAACTGACTTAATTTTGTAATAATTAACCATTGTAATGCTTCTTTTATAGTAGAGAAAACAGACGACGACAAAAAAGGTAACATCACATATTCACAAAATACGTAAACATGACAACAACAACATGGCGTTGACACAGTTATTGTTTCATATGTTCTGTTTGATCAGTTTTGTTTATTTAAAAAATGCTTGTACATGACGTCAATTAATTGATTCAGAAAGGAACATCAAGAGAAGACCACTTGAAATTGTAATTCAACTTTCATCTGTGGATTTGGTTTAATGCGTAGTGTATTTTGTATATTGTAATCATATTTCAGCATTGGTTAATTTATATTGGTTCTCTTAAAATTGTGAAAAAGTATTGACAGATTGTGTTCTATGAATTAGACTTAATTTATTTAAATAGAAAATACGTTTGTTACGCATTACTCATTTAATCATCAGTGATATTTGAATTTCCCAATATTGTTTTAACAGGAATCAATACGCAATATATAATTTTAAGTAGATAGTCAAATCAAAAGCTGTTTCTTTGAAAGAAATAGTTTAAACTGTCAAAGTAATATTTACACTTTTTGTATATATTGTATAATTTTCCAATGTAACTATAAATGTGGAAGAAGTTTCAGATATAAAACTGTATCAAGGCCTTTGTAACTGTTAAATTATTTTGACTCTTGTCTTCATGTGGCATGTGCATACCCCTAAGTTCTGTAGTATGGTAGGGCTAATCTTACGTACATATTTAGTATTAATTTCCCATCAGAGGACAGCCTGCTTTGCTGTACTTCATTTTGCTGTACTTGAACTGATAACATAATACTATATACATTCTAACCTATTCATACGATATCAGTTCTGCCGCCCATAAAAATGGAACGCTTTCCAGGTTCTGACTTTTGTGTCTGCTGAGTGTAGCGGGTAGGAAAAGACGCTCCCGGTTTCAGGTGCTTTAAGATATTTAATATTTTGATCTCTTACTATACACCATATGTTGCGATAGTATTATTAGGGTTTCACAAGATAATCCATGGGGTGTTTGTCTCAATACAGCAGACATGGTAATCATTTATGTATTCATCTGCCGCGTGGAATAATCTTTGTAAGTTTCAGTCTTGTCTCCATCCTAAGCTATGGAAGGTAATGGTATTATTATTAGCAGGAATTTTGCAGGAGATCTGTCTTTTTACTTCGTTCTAAAAGCACCAGTTTATGTTGGCTGTTCATAAAAATAAACTGATAGCAACAATTAAGCGCATATAATTATATATATATTATATATATATATATATATATATAATATATATATATCCATTTCTGACGAATAATTCCTCATAATTTACACTACACACATATATTTGTAACTTTAACATTATAGCTTGGTGTGCAATTGCAAATAATCACTGTTATTGGTTGATTGTGCATGTTTCTATTGAATGATTGGCAAATCCCAGCTGGGTGTAACGCCAATGGATGAATAAAATATGTAGAATACCCTTTTGTTTATTTCAGCTGAAAGCAAAGAAGAATCCAGCTCTTCATCATCAGGTACTATGGCAGCACAGTGAAATAACGATAGATGACCAGTATCTAAGTTCATTATCGCAGGCACGCACGCACGCGCAAAACACACGCCTCGTACATGCACTCGCGTGCGCGACAACGCACGTATATATATGTACGCAAGGTATATCTAAGGTCCACAGGGATAACAATTTACATGTAGATGTACAAGTGTAACATCTTCAATCAATGGTATCTATGTCTAAAGATGTAACATAATAAATGAGGTGGCGTATAACTGAGTGGCTACATTGAATAATAACAATAATTCAATTTGTATTTCCAAATGCAAAATGCACGCGGAATAAACTACATACGCATTTGTATAATGACATGAAACATTTACTAATTGCGAGAAACATGAAATATATTTCTTATAAATCACTTTTTTTTCACCAAGCATACTAAGTATTGGTAGAAACATGGAAATATATCTTTAGAAAACAAAATAAATAAATATATCTTAAAGTGTGAATGAATGATATAATGAAAAGCAACCGTTAATCTCCACAAAGAACGGTCTAAATCTTAAATTGTGATAGCGAATTAGTGAACATATAAAAATGCTTTGTAATCTCGGTGTGTTGAGCGTGGTTATCGGCGAAAGCTAACCGATTGGTGCAACCAAACTAGGTCAGTGATCATTACATGATATGTTAAACATACTGTAAACATATTATTGTATTGTCAAATACAGTATTAGGTGTTATTCGTTTGTTTTCATTCCAAATTCTGAGTTATATAAAGGGACAAGAACTTTACACGTCCACACAAAGCGGGAAGGGACTCTACACATAGCCATGAGGAGGACTGAAAATCAGATCCCAACACTTGCTTATATCAGTACATCACCATTATTACGTAGCATTTCCTTATCATGACATGAAATACTCTATCTCACTGAAGACAATAAAACAGAAACAACTTTTGTACTGAATGAATCTCTTCTAATAGACGATGCCTTTTACAGTTTTAATATACTTTTTGTTTCTGACTGGTTGCAGATTTGTAATAAATCAAAATATAGTCTGGACAGTTTTAAAAGAGAAAATATATTAAAGTACTGTCCTTTTATTAAGGGGATACTGTATGTTTTGAACTAGACACCATTTTATATTCAAATGAGGTATATGTATTGTTCGTGCAATTTTCCGTGATTTTAATTTTTTCAAGCTGTCAAAAAAGAAGAAATACGTCTGAAGAAGACTATTTGCTACAAAGAGAGTAACTTCGCGCAAGCGACATTTTATTTTTCTTTGAATGCTATTGGCTGGATTTTGTTTCTGATTTGTAATGTGCAGATGAACGTCTTGTTTTCTAAAGATTGTTGATCCAGCGGAATTTAAGAAACGGTCTGTAATGTTAATATCACTCCGGACAAGGGACCATAAATACAGCTGAGATTTGTCTCATCTTCCAAGTAAGTATCTTCATCATTTTTCAATTACAAGTGTCTAGAAAACGTTAATGTTACCATAAATATGTACGTATTAATTATCACATTGTTCCAGTTTATGCATGCCGATTTAAATTAAGATTGTCGTGTTGTTGTACACCATCCTTTAGCAAAATGAGAAAACGTCCGATGCTAGTTCACAATTCAGTCAGTTTATCAAGACACATATCTGCACCACTTGTTCTAGAGTTTATGTTATGATATTACAATAATTGTATTTTTCAGGAATTATTCAATATTTTAACCGCGTTTCATAGCCATCAAGATAGTTACTTAATTATCAGTCTACTTAAGGTGTCTAGAAACAAAAATGTAGCTGAAAGGGTCTTGCTAGCTACATACCTATCTATTTAGGCCCGTAGGCTGGAGGTTCGATGGGTGCGTACGCACTGCCCTCACCGCAGGTAAGCGTTCCGTTTGGAGGAAGTAGTTCTGCTTGGAGGGAACTTATTGTGCTATATTTAGATGGTGTAACATTTGTTTTAACGATGTCAAACACTACCCCCCCAAATGTGATGGGTGTTTGTTGAAAATGTGTAATCCCACGCCAAAACACGTCATCCCCAAATATCAACCACGTTACGGTCCTGATCATTATTATTTTAAGATATGCTTATTAAGATAGACCTATATTGAATAAGGTCATCATGTTAGCGGAGTACGTATAATGCAGATACACTCTTATTTTTATCACGGAGGAAGTCCATAAAATTCCATGACTCAACACTTTTCTGTGACACGATGCTCTATTCTTATGTTGAAGGTTGAACCACGTTCAAACACTCCCCACGCTTAACAATATACCAATGGTATTTGGGACCTCCGATTCATTCAATCGACTGTCGATACTTACTAGCTCTGGGAATGAAAACCATCCAAAACAGTTTGCCAGCTAGTGTTTCTTAACATTTATGAATAACTGCCAACCTGTTTCTGTTTTTGTTTTTATTCGAGATACCCTGTTGTTTGTTCAGAATTTCTCACGATTGTCATTGGAAAGGTATTGTTCTTCAAACTGACATAGCTTCTCAGTACATACTTGATCGTGTCTCAAATATATTTTCTGGGATTTGAGAATGGTTGAGTTAGTCATTCGTTTAGACATACATACCATCAGCGATCATTGGGACACTAGTAGAATGCTCTTAAAACACGAATAAATGTTTACTGTCTAGGAGGGTTGGTATACATACAACATTATTTATTTATTTTGTGAATACTGGTAAGCTCTAGTATTAGCCATAGGTATTGTAATTCATGTATAATGTAGAACAAAAATCAACCTAAACAGTCTGATTATTTAAAAACAATATTTAGAAAAAGTTTTTTTCTTTATGCTACAGGCATAAGATATGTAAAGATTTAATTTGATTTACTATAGTAAGAAGCTTATTTGTATCATAACAGTTGGCCTCTGCGTTTTGTTTGTTTCATGTAGAGGCCATTGTTATTTGAGTGTGACGGCCATAATGCAAGAGAGAAGGCTAGGCGGATTTTACATCTGGAACGAGGAGAAGATGCAGGGACAGAGTTTGCTGGAACAAGACTGGCAACACGTGTTAGCTGAATGTACCTCTTACTGCAATGCACCATTCATTTGTGCGAACAACATGGAACCATTACTTGATGTCTGCAGTATACAAAACGTATTTATCATGGTGCGTTATAAACAACACATCTTGAATTGATTTACTAATGATCAAACACAACACATTCCTATTATGTTCTTGTGATGCTTCAGACTAGCTTACTGGATTGCTTTAAATAAATGTTATTCATGTCAAAATGAGTAGAATATTGGTAATAAATAATTGTTTAGCTATATATTATTTGAAGTGCACCATCGTATAAAGAACCATATACTTGTGTAATGATTTATAGTAAGGTATAGTTTATAGCAGGTGGCATTCGATCCCTTCATTTTGTTGGAACTACCGCCCTACTCCAAACGGCAAGAATGGTTTCTCTAATATCAGAGTTATTTCACTTGAATTCGCTGATGTGATTCATACCATGGTAATGGGTATATCAAACGTGTTGATAGCTGGTGATTTCAACATGTACAATGAATGAAACACTGACACGAAGCACGTTTTGGACATTCTGAAAGTTGCCCGGCTTACACAGTACTGGCAACACACTAAGATGTTTACCAGAAACTGCACATCATATGGTATATTTATTCGTTACAATTGTTAACCTTTCTTAGAGATCTGGCATTACCAGCTATCTAAGCGGAGTACATTCTGGCCATTTCTCAAGTAACAAGAAACCGAATATGGACAAAGCTGTCCAAAATAAGTATATACCAATTACACCATTGTGGCGGTCAATGTTAATGCAGAATGACATACCGCTCGCAAGGGAAATTCGAAACATAATTATAATGGTGCTGTTCCATCTATCGGCTGTCGTTCACCTTGTTGAGTCAGGATATATATATATATAATATATATATATAAATATATATAGATGAAGTCCTAAAGTTGATTCAAGTCATATATGAATGATAGTACTAATTCTGTTCAAATCCACAACGCTACATCGCATGCTCGTCCTCTTCATTTTTTCATGTACAATGCCAGTTGCCAAGATCATCTACGATATGGATTAAGTTAGTTTACAAGGACTGTGTTTAAGTTCAACTTAACCACGTTCTGCGGTTGCTTTTTAAAGCTATATTAGAATGGGTGATATGTATGTCGCTTCTGCCGTTATTGTTACATTATGTGTTATCACTGTGAATACATAAGTCATATAATGCTACTTCACATATTCGTGGGCAACGTTGTGACTTACTGTTGCATGTCAGACTCATATATATCTGGCATTATGCATACTTAGTTGGTGAAATTGGTATTCTGATTGAAGCATAGCGTGACTTGTGACTCGATATCAGATTTTAATGTATGTTGGTAGGATATGATATTAAGCTTGAGCTATTGATCAATGCCTAAGTTGTGTCAAACGTTAATATGTCCCTGAATAAAGTAATAAACTGACGGGAGTGGTTGACTTGTGTTTCATGTAATTTGAAATTGATACTTGTAAGTTTTACTTGTTAGATACTTTAATGGGTAATGGATTATCATGTATTAATGACCTATTCACAAATATGCAATTTACCAGTTAATCAGCTTATGTCTGATGTCATCAATCGCACTAAATTGTATGGTTTATGCAATATTAACATTCACCCGTTTTGCTGAATTTTATTAGAATTCGTATCTGTATATTTCAAAAATGTATTGGACTTTGAATCTGACAATACAAAACTGAAAGTGAATAATAGTGTGCAGTGTAAACCTACTAATTGGATTCACAGACCGCATCACGAGTGGTGGAAATTAGCATAACAATTAGCACACGCACGCACGCACAAACACGTATATAGGGATTTATGCGATTACATTGCATAATAAGTTTTACGCGAGGCAACCAAGGCAACTAGGGCCAGCCTGCAGGCTAGGTAAACAAGCTGACACTGTACCTTGACCAGGTCAGAGTCCAATAGCCTGAAGGCGTATCGGCCGTCCTGCCCAGGTCAGAGTCCAATAGCCGGGAGGCGTGCCGGCCTTCCCGCGCTTTAGCGTAGTGATACAGTAAAAACTAGTCCGACCATTCAGGGCATAAAAGGCCACTGCGCCTCCAGCAGCGGCCACATTTGAAATTCCTCGTGTTCAGTTGTTTATCGAATATCGTATAAGTTTTGACTTTGTATTTGCTTCATTTTTGACTTCAATTTTCTGCGCGCTTTCAACATCATTTCTGCGACGGAGATTTGCGAGTCAACAACAAGTCACGTCGATCGATACAACGAACCTAAGTATATTTTGTGTTGTTCGCATAAGTTAAATTGTCCGGTACCCGTTACTCGTTAGATTAAAGTGGCGACTGACCGTTTCACGGGGGGCTATAGAGCAGTGATCGTGGGCGATAGCCATGTTTTCTGGTTAGCGCGGTTTTTGGAGTCGGCCGGTCCATCCTGGGCTTGGCCAGGGGTCTCGGCAGATTTTGCCGTCGACGGTCACGGTTTCAACGTGAAATACGTTGGCCGTCGAGGGGCTACAGTACAATCGTTGCGTTCCGACGAGCACTGGGAGCGTTTTGCTTGTTTGGATCCGCAGGTCGTTCTACTGCACGTAGGCGGTAATGATATCGACACGTCAGGGGGCCCCTGTCCGCAGCAGATCGCATGGGATTTGTTAGAGTTTGCCACCGAATTAGTAGCGTTCGGCGTAAGCCACGTCGTTATCGGTCAACTCATTAGACGTGAAGGTTGGCGACATTTTTCGCCATCGGAGGGGGCCGCGCGTGCCGCGAGCGTAAACGAGATAGTTAGGGCCGCGTGCGAGCAATGCCACCAAGTCTCGTTTTGGAAGCATAAGGGTTTTATGAATCCGCAGGACCGGGTATTTCGCGAAGATGGGGTTCATTTCAACGATTTGGGGAACTACAAGTTATTCAGGAGTTACCGGGGGGCAATTCTCAGGGCAGCCAAATGGCTCTAGTTTCGAATTCAGCGGGCGATAAATGGGGCAGGGCAGCAGGCTGCTATCCAACCTCTACCCAATAAACGTAGGAAGGCAGTAGATTGAGTAAAGATCCATAGGCATAGCATAAGTGAATTTTTATGGTACGTTCGTCAGTCATGTTGCAAACTTAATTCAAGTGTTTAAGCTTTACACGAGACTTGGCTGCATTGCAGCTATGTTCAATAAAGTTTTTATTAGTTATTATTATTATCACTATCCAGACAGCACATGGTATAATACGGTTTTGAAGGGATGTTAGCCATTCTTTAGACAGGGGTCTGTGTCACGGGCGCAGACCACTGCTGGCAAATGATTAGATGCCAGCCTTTTGGCTGCTTCTTCAGCAGCAGCTTTGGTTTATATGTTGTATGCAGTTCATCTTTGTGGCAGGCAGCAACGTCTCGAAGGCAGTTCGAAGGACTGGCTGTTTGCTTACCAACAATGCTCGTTTAAAATATATATGTATCTAGTTCAAAGTGTGTGACAGGTGGTGATGCCTCGAGCGTAGATTACACAGCTAATTACTTATTCATAATGCTGGTGTAAATGTATATGTATACATTTCTAAGTTGTGACAGGTGGTGGTGCCTCGAGTGTAGATAACTCGGCTAATTGTTAACCAGCAGTGTTTGTTACCATGTACCTAGTTCAATTTTTATTGCGGACGCTGTTGGCGGTAGACTTCACTATTGAATGTGTTTACCAACCAGGTTGGTTTATGATATGTATCTTTATAGCAGGTGGTGGTGTGTCAAAGTGTAGACTGCATGGCTGTTTATTTACCAACCGTGTTGGTTTATGTGTCTAGATCACCTTTATGCCAGGTGATGATATCTCAAGACTATTGACTGATTATTTACCAACTAGTTTGGTGTTTTGTTATACATACCTCGATCTTCATCATGCCAAGCAGTGCTTTCTGAAGCATCATATGGTATCTTACCGATAGGTTACGACCAGCCAATAATTTGTCGCTCCAGTAAAGATGGCCTCAACATTTATTTAATGCAGTTTCCAATTTTTAGGTGGTGACAGCTGCATTTCTTCACAGCGCCTCATCAATAGGCGCACGATTGATTGATTGATTGATTGATTGTTAGCATATGGTGTGTTGCTAGCATGGTGATCATATATTTGGAGCTGAATTACTTGTTCCTGGGCATACACTGAGACGAACGGCCAGCTTGGCACCTGGTGTTTTGGCCCAGCCAGCTTGGCGTTCGGTCCAGATAGCCCCCTGTCAGTGTGACGACCTGGCCAGCTTGGCGTATGTGGGCAGTGCAGCCATATGATGGCGTGCTGGCCGGGCAGTGCAGCCATATGATGGCGTTCTGGCCCTGACGGACCAGCTTGGCAGTTCGATCCAGACGGCCAGTACGGCGGTTTTGGCCTTGTCAGCCAGCCGGCTTTTTGGCGTTCTTGTGTTTTTAACAGTGACAATTGGCAGATCATTGCTATTCCATTTCAGTTTTTGGGAGCTGCAATGATAGAGCAGATTCCTAGCTAGTTTCTCTTTAAGTTTAACGAGCCTATCTGTTTCAATAGGTGGCGACATGTGCCTGATGATGTTGCATGACTTGAATTAAACATTTCAATCAGTGCACCACCAAAAGTTCGTAGTCCATTGGAAATGTTTTTACTCGGAGGCAGGCTACATTTGCATCAAATAACCCGTGCCGCACCGGCAATGCATAATTGTTACAGGATGGCTCCAAAACGGGCACGAAGCCAGAGTTTGACTCGTCCGGGTGCTGCCATTGTGGAACCGACTCGGACTCGCAGTCGGACAGCGGCACCGATGACAGGGGATCATCCACCGACGGGCCAGCAGCCACCGGTGACTCGAGGTCGACCTCGGACACGTGCCGGACGACCGGGGGCGGGGCGAAGCCATCTATCAGGAGCGTGGCCTGATGTTGGCCCAACGACAACGGATCGTTCGATGCTGATCCAACAGCCATTGCCAGCTCGGGGACGACCACGGACACGCGCAGGTCGGTCGGCGGCAGCTCGAAGCCAGCAGTCAGGAGTGCAAACTGACGCTGGATAATCAGCTACTCGTGACACTGATCTGTGGGACGCAACAGCAGCGCCACTGTTGGAGAGCGAGGCAGCAACCGTAGCTCGTCGCCGATGGGAAGAGTCAATGGAGGATCGGGTACAGCAGTCGAACAATTTATTGCAGCAAATGCATCAAATGTTAACAGAACAGCGTAAAGACCCGATAGGACTTACCTCTGATGACCATGTTGTTGGTGAGTGTGTCACAGTTTCTCCACAGCTGACCCATGTAACGGCCTTGGGTCAGCCTGTGGGAAACGTAGCTCTTACAGAGTCTGCCCTGCCCAGAGTGACGGCCTCTGGGTTGGCTACTCCGTGGCCATCTTCAGATGGCTTGGAAACAGGTGTTGGGGGGTATTGGATAGGCTCCCCATAGGAACGCAAGACAGAGTTAGAGCGTTCACTTCCTCTGCCGTTTCACTACATGCACATGTCTCTGATAAAACTAGAGCACTGGGCGGGCGAATTTGTGGAGCTAGCTACCCTACTTCCCCAAAGAAAAGCAGTTTCACAGGAATTAGCTTTGGGACTCCAGGGGGCAGAAGACGGGGCCTCAGTGGTGTGCGTAGAACCCAAGGCCAAGCCAGCAATCACCTCTTTCCCTCTGTGGTCCAAGGCATTTCAAATTTACATGTCCATATATCTCTCGCAACCTGTCCACTATCACAAAGCCCCACCAATGCTAAAATACATACAGACAATCAGGGATCTCTCAGAGCGGGGTTACAATTGGCAGGTTTATGATGAGTCTTTCAGGTCCTTCCGTGTGCTACACAACTGAGGATGGGACACTGTCGAATCCGAGCTTTGGCTGCAAGCAAGCAGAACGGTAAGCATGCCGTTCGGGGGACCCCCTTTCATGGCAAGGGAGGAGCCCGCCGGCCGGCACAAAGTTCCAACCCCTGTTTCACATATAACAAGGGCCTGCACTGTGACAGTCGCAAATGTCGCTACCAGCACAAATGCAAGCGATGTGGGGCAGGCCACCCAGTTACCCAGTGTCCGCGAATCCAATATAGACAGACCAGTACAGCCGTGTTGCCAGCAATTACCCCACGCATTAACCCCAGACAATAAACACAATCTCCTGCCGTCACCTGTTTCCCCAGCAGTACTACAGCTCATGTTGCAAGGTTATGATAGCAATCTATCCCACTACCTTATCCACGGCTTTACCTGTGGTTTTCGTTTAGGTTGTCTTAATACACCAGTTCAATCACAAACATTGACTAAAAATTTGAAATCTGCATTCGAGTATCCAGAAGTAATAGACGCAAAGATTAAGAAAGAATTGAAATTAGGTCGTATTATTGGGCCATGCAATGTTCCACCTAATGTTCCCAACTTCAGGGTGTCCCCGCTCGGAGTTGTAGCTAAAACGACACCTGGTGAGTATCGAGTGATTCATCACTTATCTTATCCAGGGGGATCGTCAGTGAATGATGGTATTCCACATGAATTCTCTTCAGTACAGTATGCGACGGTACAGGACGCTATTACCTTCATCAAGAAGTCCCCGTGCACAATTTTCTTGGGTAAGCTAGACATCGAAGCGGCATTCCGCATAATCCCAGTTTCACCACAGGACACGCCATTGTTAGGTTTTCAGTGGATAGGGAAATTCTATATGGACGCTGTTCTTCCTATGGGTTGCGCTAGTTCCTGTTCTATTTTCGAATATTTCAGTACAGCCTTGGAATGGGTAGCTAGGTCTAAGTTGAATGTATCGAGAATGGTCCATTATATCGATGATTTCTTGTTCCTCGCAGATTTTTCTGAAAAATGTGCAGCTGACATGAATGCTTTCATTTCGCTATGTAGGCAGATGGGCGTCCCCTTAGCGCAGGAGAAGACGCAGGGTCCCGCTACTACACTCCCCTTTTTAGGCATCACGTTGGACACAGTCAGGTTGGAAGCCAGACTCCCGGAGGATAAGTTGGCGAAATGTAAGTCGCTTGTAGCTGAATTCTTAGCAAGGCAGAAAGTCACTCTCCAGCATCTTCAATCTCTCATTGGCGTATTGGGGCACGCATGCCCGGTGGTTGTAGCGGGAAGATGTTTCTTAAGGCGCCTCATCGATTTAACTGTAGGCTTGACCAGACCACACCATCATGTAAGGCTTACTCAGCAAGTCAAACTCGACCTGAAAGTGTGGCAAGATTTCTTGAGAGATTTTAATGGTAGAGCATTCTTCCTGAATGACAAGTTTCACGCAGGTGATTATTTGGAGCTGTATACCGATGCATCAGGTAGGGTAGGTTATGGGGCAGTGTATGACAAGGAATGGTTCTGGGGAACCTGGCCATCACTCTTGGTATTCCCTCAACATTGCAGTGTTAGAGTTGTTCCCTATCGTTGCCGCAGTCGAAGTCTGGGGGGAAGAATGGGCAAACCGGAGTGTTTGCTTTTTCACTGACAATGAGGCGCTTGTACCAGTAATCAATAAGCAGACATCCCGTGAACCCCATCTTATGGCTCTACTTCGTAGAATGGTTCTCACATGTCTGAGGTTCAACATCAACTTCATGGCATGTCATGTGCCAGGTCGCGTCAACGTGCTGGCAGATAGATTGTCACGCGGTCAAGTAGCCGATTTCAGATCGTTGGCGCCATGGGCAGCTACCATGCCAATTGACCTGCCATATCACATCTCCCCACACAGTTATAACCATATATGAATGGGGGTCTTGTCACGGGCGAGATCTTCAAAATTGGTGGTATATGTGTGTGTATATATTAGAGGTCTTTTTAAATTCAAGTTACGAGGTGGGGTGGTCACATGTTCGGGTGACCTTGTGGCGGAATGGCCCCACCTCTCTCTAGGATGTGGTAATAGTTAGTAGTTTTAATCGTCTAAATGTCTGGGAGGCGTCTTTTTAATAGTTCTGGTGTATTACCATAATTTAAATATGGTATTCTATAATGTGGGCCTTGTTTTTAGAATGTATAGGTAAAATAAATGGGGCAATGTTTAAGACCTCAAATGGCCCACATTTGATTGTATTGTGTTTTAGCTAATAACTCATCCAATTATCGGGTGAATAATAAATAAATGTCAGAAGGTTATTCTGGCCACATTTCTTCCATATCTGGTGTTGTCTTGTTGCATTGCGTAAAGGGATTTATGCGATTACATTGCATAATAAGTTTTACGCGAGGCAACCAAGGCAACTAGAGCCAGCCTGCAGGCTAGGTAAACAAGCTGACACTGTACCTTGACCAGGTCAGAGTCCAATAGCCTGAAGGCGTACCGGCCGTCCTGCCCAGGTCAGAGTCCAATAGCCGGGAGGCATGCCGGCCTTCCCGCGCTTTAGCGTAGTGATACAGTAAAAACTAGTCCGACCATTCAGGGCATAAAAGGCCACTGCGCCTCCAGCAGCGGCCACATTTGAAATTCCTCGTGTTCAGTTGTTTATCGAATATCGTATAAGTTTTGACTCCACCTCCCTCCCCTCCTGCCATAAGACTAGTTATAAGTATGTATGGGATTTTCACAACACGCACATGCGATAATTTAGCTTTGCTGACGCTTTTCCCTGTTTCTAAATGGTACACGAGGTTTTGCCTTAAGGCTTTTTCCTCCTTCAAGTGTACGCAGGGTTTGTAGGGCGGTAATTAAAGTAGGATTAATAAACGGTGTGGCGGAATGGCCCCACCTCTCTCTAGGATGTGGTAATAGTTAGTAGTTTTAATCGTCTAAATGTCTGGGAGGCGTCTTTTTAATAGTTCTGGTGTATTACCATAATTTAAATATGGTATTCTATAATGTGGGCCTTGTTTTTAGAATGTGTAGGTAAAATAAATGGGGCAATGTTTAAGACCTCAAATGGCCCACATTTGATTGTATTGTGTTTTAGCTAATAACTCATCCAATTATCGGGTGAATAATAAATAAATGTCAGAAGGTTATTCTGGCCACATTTCTTCCATATCTGGTGTTGTCTTGTTGCATTGCGTAAATATATTTATATATATACGTGAGTTTTTGAAAACAATAAACCTTACGAAAAAACCCTCGTACGCACGCACGCACGCATACACGCACGCACGCACACTCTACATCCCCCTGCAAGCATTACTAAGTGTTGAAAGATCTCAAGTGGAAATGGTTAAGGATAATGTTGTTCTTTTTCTCAAGGTTCTTCGAGCACCGGAAATTCATCTGAAGGTAACTGAGATGCCAATTACTGAGATAAATGTAATTGATTAGGTAATGTATATAATTAATGTTATGTGGCCCAAACGGTGTACACGGAAGGGAACGGTCTGCCTCCACGAACTTTTGTTTCTGCATCCGCATCTGTAAACCACATGCAGACATAATAAGCTGTTTCCTAATCATCAGCCATGCCATCATTCTGCGCACCTTCCATCACTCCACTCTCACCACCGCCTTACTTATCTCTTCTGATACAATGACACCAACTCCGTTCCTTCTTCCTTCTCCTCCTACAGTAACGCCATCATCATCTTTGCTCTGTATCACTTCTGCTTGGTGTCCTGAATGCATAATACCTCCAGTCGTATATGTAGCTAATAATAGAGTAACAGCATATTGTATGCATTCCCTCCAGCAGCTTACAGTTGCAACCCGAGTAATTAAGAAGGTATATGTGCAACATGGACAACACTTATTTGATCATGGTTGCTACTATAGATGTCACTTTGGCATTTGATATGTTATTTGCAAAATTTTGCTTTTCCAAAATTACCGGTTCCGAGGACCGACCTTCGGAATAATAAATGTATGGCACATGGATATAATATATCGTCCTGCACGCCGGTTTATTTTACAATTGTGTGAAACTAATTATTATGTGAAACAAAATTTATATGAAATAGTGAAAAGTTTGCATGGTGGGCGACCTTTTTGAATTTGCTAAACTTATCCTGCTTAGAAAAATTGCGACCTTAATTTTTTTTAAACTTAAAAAAAAAATTCATAATCAAGTGAAAGGTTGCTTTTAACGAACATTCTGCACGAAATTACACAAGGGTCTACACTAACAGATAAGATACTATAATATTATGTGCTTGATTTGTGATCCTAACTTAAGAAATCAATTGTGATTCCAGCCAAACTGGAAACCGCAAAAATCTCCATCACTACCCTCGATAATGGGAACTATTTCTAACACTACCCTCCTAGATACCGCAAACAATCTCCAACACTACTCATCTCAACTTCGGAAAAAATCTCCAAAATGACCCCTATCGACAGTAAATAACTGCTAATTATGTGACCAGAACTGCCATGCAACTTGTCCAGATGATAAGAAGGGTACACCCGGTGAATCACAAGAACAGCCAAAAGGTACGATTTATTGATGGTGCATTGTACACAGACATCATTCCATTCCCTAATGTTAAAGGAACTTCCTTCCGAGTCCCAGGTGTGCCGTGGAATTATAAGAGGAGTGTCACATTTGTAGCGATAATTATAAAAAACGTGATATTTTTTGCAAACAGACCAAAGTGTCACATTTCCGCTAGGCACTCATTATCATTGGTTGGGACATCAGTTCCTTCAAACTGTTGCTAGAGCAGACTTGAATCAAGATTCCGTTATGAAAAGACTGAACTGCGCGAAATGTTATGATAGTGGTGCTTGACGCTACCTAAAGCGTTAATAGATTAATAGCGAAAGCAACAACATGCATGCAACATCGCTGTTTCAATAACATTTACCAGATTAATAACCAAGAGATGGCAAAGGCTGTGTATCAAATGTGAACAATCTAAACGCTACTGTTCGAACCACAGACAGGTTCTTTCATCGTGAAAATGTAATGGCAAGTAGCCTGTCGGACCTGTTGAAATTAGGTCTGATTGAAACCCCAAACATCGCCCAATGGCAATCAAATCTCGCATTTCCTGCATATTGTTAATTACTACTCCCACTTTGTTTCCACTGGTTCGTTGGCTTTTGCTAATTTCTGTCAATAATATTATTATTGAGCTTATGGAGATGAATTTCAAACGTTTCCGATGTTGCACAACGAATTGCAGCATTGTACAGAACAAATACTGGATGGGAAATCTGGCATTCATGGCTGATACCTTTGGTCATGATATGTTCAAATGTATTAGCCTATAATAATATCAGCTTAACACCAGAACGTGCTTAGTTCAGTAAGGATATGTATTAATGGTCCATTTCAACATGCCCTATGAGCCACCTCCTACATATAGCATTATTTCAAACTGACTAACTCGGAGCAGTATGATTTGGTTAGGGATCCCTCTGTTTCATCTATAGAAGCATTAGAAAATAGTATGAAAGTGCGAGAGTATAGTATAGCCATCAGGAGTGATGGCATCTCAATCTCATGTCGACGCATTGCGTGCAGTTGAAAAAAGGCCATCCTAACATGATAGTGCCATTGTTGTATTGCGTCTGTTTTCAACAACGTACCTTTGGGAAATTCGCTACATTATTAGTAATCAAGAACAACAGCGTTAGGTTATGTCAAAACAACTTCTCCGAGAACTTTTTGTTTTGTTAAGCCAAATGATTATAAATATTTATTTATACATTATAAACTTTGCAAGTTTGTTCACCCATGTGGAACAATGGGGTGTTTAGTCTGCCTTGTAAATATAAGTTGGTCTCAAAATGTAGAAGATATGTACAAGTTGACATGGTAACATTTGGTACGTTATGCCGCTAGGACCGAACTCGAAAGCGTGCCTTGAGATCAACAAAGGTTGAGAAGCATTGTTTTATGCATAGTTTATTATTAGTCCCCTAGGGACGTTGCACCAGTGTTTTTAAAGAACGTTATAATGTACATATATGAAATCCAGAACATCGTTTGCCACCTGTGAATAAATGCTATCGTGTATATGTTTTGATGGCATTTAGTCAAATGATAGGGATATGTATAACTAGTAGTCCATTTCATCAACACAAATCATATAGCAAATCAATGGAAAGATATTTGAATGCTCTTTCCAATGACATCGTAATACACATATAATTACGATACATCATATTGAACTATTAAGTACATCTCCCATTTTAGTCGATACATTAGATAGGTGATACTCTCTCACCTAGGGAATTTATGCCACAACAATTGCTTAGAAGCTTATACCATGCAAATGTGAACGCCAATTGATTGTTACGAGAGGATTGCAGCCAACGTGTATCTTGATGATTTATTATAATTAGCGTTTTTAGTCAAATATGGGGGTTGGTATATAGCAGTATATTTCATCAACACAAATCAGCCAGATTACAGCAGGTGTTGTATAAATGGAAAGGTATATGGACACTCAGCGTAAAGATATCATAATTAGTATTCATACCCGTACTGACGCTGTATTCGTCAAACGTGTATCTGATGTTGTATTCATTAAATATATTTTAATAATGCTAATGTTTTGTACATGCAACAAACTCCTTGGTTTCAGAGGCCAAACCCGCAGCAGCAGCCGGCCCTCGTGGTTGGGGCGGCTTCTTTAAAAAAGGTACATTGGCCGCATAAGAGGGATGGTCGCTCTACATGGGGACTTTTGTGGCAGATGGTGAATTACTGAGGTGTCGGATGTACAGCTGACGGTCACTCTTGTAGCGCCAGTTTTCGAAAACCTGAACTGAAAAGTGTATGGTCCGTCGGACCTTCAACTTTGAAAAATTGGCAGTCTGACTAAGAAATTAGTGGTTCGACTCAAACGTTAATGGTCCACACATTAACATATAAAACCAGTGTTCGAAAACTGAGCTGAATCGTTTTTGGCCCATCGAACAATTAACTTTGTAAAGTTGGCGAGCCGATTCAAACATTGCCTATTTCGGGCGCCGGTAGTCATTTCGAACGCAACCTGTGGGAAATTGTGAGTTATGGAGGTGTGGACAGTGCAACCGATGGTCACTTGCAGGTAGCGCCTTAAGGCAGATTGTGAATGATTGAGATGTTCTCATTCACAACAGTAAAGCTGCCATACATGTTTTGGATTCTCAGAGCAACACGGCCGTATCCGGTTTTAGTACAGATCTGCTTAAAATGGGAAACATTGTGATAAAGCAAATAGTTTCTTGTGTTCACCTCACAAACATAACATCAAGTGATAAACATATAACGGTCTCAGAGAAAATTTTAACTACACAGATATGCCTGATAAATGGTAGCACACGGGTAGTTTCTAGTGAATCCCACCATATTTTTATGTTCGTTTATTTCGTAGTCTGGTAGATCGTGAGATGCGGTGGGAATGCAATAGTCCGGATAACCAACACAGAATACTATACAGACTTAATTAATTAATTATATGGATTTATGTGTAATTTCAAGCCACCGATACGGTTTTCAACCTAGTAAATGTGGCACGTCAGCAGATCTCAGTAGACCAAAACATTATCAAACTGGTTCCAAATAGCTGCCAGCAGCAATACTGGTCACTGAACCAGACACACACATTAGTAGGAGGATTATGCAGCAGATGTCAAGAACAAATTATACCATCAGATTCTGATGTGCTAGATAGCGGCTGCTGTTGCAGCAGCTGCTGTGGTTGCACAGTTTATGGCTGCTGCTGCTGTTGTTGTTGCTGCTCCTGCAGTTGTTAATTGGTAGTGGTGTTTGAACTATCAACTATGAAACAAGGGAACTATCAATTTGAAAGGAACGGTTGATGGCAATAGAAAAAGCAATAGGAAGACCAAGACACACATATATATATATACAGCTGCAAGGCGAATGGAAAACATGAAGTATGAAGAAATACTAAAAACAACACAACGCGAGAGGGACGACGATCCATACAGTGATAATAGTAATAACATTACATAATGCCGCTCTCCAACTAGAAGGCGTTCATGGTAATTACTCCATTAACAGCTAATGCAGCGCCTATATGTATTTTTATAGATCGTGAATATTGGCTGTGTTGTGAGAGGGTTATCAATTTATTTGTATTTAATTGCATAGCAGTGATACGTCATCACATATTCCATTTGTGATCTAAATGTCGTCTTTGACAGCGACCTCAGCATATTTCCCAATTATGCAAATCTGTTTATTATATATATATGTATGTATATATATATACATGATTTCTGGCGAATTCAATGTATTATCTTTATCTACTGGAAAACACTGCAGCCGCGCCTATTGTAATTCGCTTCAAAATAACTGCAAAATGAAGCCAATTCATGGCTCGTTGTAACAACTCACTGTCACTGCCCCTACTCAAACACATTAACGAACCAAACCAACAGTTTCTTACGCAGCTGCTGTTGCTGTTTTCTACTAGATAATTATATACACCGTTGTTGTGCTTTTAATAATACTGGTGTCCAGTTCTTTCATCTTTACAACAAAACACTGCTGCTATGACATGTATACAATGATTCCCGTTGAGTCTACACAGATCGGATGTAAAGTGTGTTTTATTCGATTTCCAGCCCTTTTATCAAGTTATAACTGATTGATGGTAACTACGCTCGTCTGTGTATATACATTTAAACTGTTACAGAAGCTGCCAAGTTAATTATTAAAATGTATTTTCATGGTTGTATTGAGCAATTATTACTGGTCGCCTCTGTAAAATTAGTATTTGTAATCGTACTTATAATAATAACTTTGCGTAGTTATGTCAGTGCATAATAAGCCCTACAGGTGTACAAAATGGAAACGAGAGTTTGGGCAATGATACAACCGTTTTCGTTTGATGTTCATATAAACTACATGTCTACGCACAACCATGCTAGTATATTTTCCTAGTATATTTGTTTATTGTTTCTAATGTAATTACAAAAAAGTTATTATGTTCAGGAGCAGGCACCACTGCAGCCACTGCAGCCACTGCAGCCACTGCAGCCACACCAGCACCCGATATCAGTGAGTCAAAAGGTATCTCGTTTCTTGATTTCTTTATTATTTAGTTATATATTTGTCCAACTTCCGGGTGGCGCCAAGTGGCAGATTGTGAATTTTTGATGTGTGGAAAGTGCAGCTGATGGCCACTCCTTGGTATTGCTTTAATGCATGTTGTGAGGTATTGAGGTAAGGACATTATTTTAAAAATTCATAATGATAATAACTTAAACATTGATAATGGTAAAGTAACCTTGCTTGATTTATCTGCCGCCTTTGATACCATCGATCATAACATTCTAATTAAACGATTATCAAAGTGGTACGGCATATCTGGCACAGCTATGAACTGGTTTTCTTCATATTTAACTTATGTGGTGTTCCCCAGGGTTCTGTTCTTGGGCCTTTGTAATCGAAACGATCATCTTTATGCAGATGATACCCAGATTTACATTTCTTTATCTACGCCTAATTCGAATTGCTCGTTAGATCAGCTCAGAAATTGTCTTAATGACATTTGGATGACTAAGAGTAGTTTAAAGTTAAATGTTGATAAAACAGAGTTTCTTATAATTGGTACACAGAGGCGGCGGGACAAAATTAAAAGCGTTTTTCCCACGCCTATGCTTAGTATGTTATGCCTGCACCTTCAGCACGAAATCTTGGAGTATTGATGATAATTTCAATTTTAGTCGGCATATTTATCAAATTTGTCGCTGCTGCTATTAACATATTCGTGATTTACGACGTACTCGCCTTTAGTTGCCTCTTTCTGTTTCAAAAACCATCGCAACTGAACTTGTTACCAGTAGGCTGTAATTCCTTTTTTCACAACTTTGCCCTAAGCGAAGCAAAATTTTATTTTCTATTTTTTTGAAACTTTATATACATAAACTTAATGCTTTTAATGATAATAATAATAATTGTTTACTGTCAATAAACAGTGTATGTGTGTGTGTCTAAGATAGGTGTTCATCACCATATGTAAGTATAATATGTAGGATTATGTTAATCTCTTTTAATGAAAATTATTTTACAATTCCAAAAAAGTAGATTGTTTTTGGAACTTTGGCAGTCATTTTGGATTTATGCAAATTAGTAAATTATTTAGTGTTTTCAAAAATAATGTAGCCTTTCAAAACACTCAAAAATGTTATTTAAGTGTCGAGATAAGTTAGAAATGGAATTATAACATTATTATATATTTGACCTTGGCACGACCTTCACCTTGATATGTAAAATCGGGCAGCCCCCACTCAAACGTTGTGTGTGGTACGACAGTGCTAAATTTTGTACTTTGGCTCAGGGTGTCACGATCATTCCCCTATGCGACTCCACTAATAATTATACACAGTTAGAGCTTGCACAGTGTGCTGTTGAACAATTGTTCAAGAAAGGAGAGTTAATTAAACAAAACTCTAATGCATAGCGTTAGCAGATAATCCAAAAACAAATTGTTTCGTTAAACCAGCTTTAGTCAGTATGCATATGTACACGGAGTAGCTAGAATTATATGCCTTGGAATACCGCTCCATGGCCACCATTTTTTTATATTAGCCAAGCTGATATGTAACAAAATATGACTGAATTGTGCGTTTTATGATACAAGCATGAAATTTGGCACACACTTAGAGCATATAAAAACACAAATATTTGGATATAGGGCCATCTCATATTTTGCCCTGGAAGGCGTTGGCGGCCATTTTGAAAATGGCCACCGAAAAACTATTTTCCCCATACCTTAATAACTGCGTCACGTAGAGCAGTCATTTTGGTACCCAAACATAGGTTTTCGAGGTCATTTAAAAACAAAATGTTACAATTGACCTGCTCTGACATTCACATCCGCCACTTTTAAAGATGGCGGTCGTTAAAATTAATGTCCCCATATCATAACAAATTAGGCACATAAAACCGTAATTGTTGTGTCACTATATTGGTCATAGGTCAAAGATGGCAAATATGTTACGACTGGTCTTCACCGATATTCTTATCCGCCATTTTTAAAGATGGCGCCTTTCAAAGCCACTTTTCCTGATATCTTAAGAACTAAACCACCCAGAGAGATAACTGTGGTCAAAATTTAGGTTTTTGAGTACGGGTGTTTCAAATATGCTACTTTTGATATTGCAGATTTTTTTAAATGGCGTTTTTTTTCCTCAAAAATGGCCGCCATAAATTGCTATTTTACATATAATCCGCTAAGCTAAATCCATGATAGAAGTATCTATGCTCGTTCCTTTCCTTCCTATTTTCATGTTATTAAAGTTTATGTTACCCTCAAAACGCCACTCAAACTTACTACATTGTTTATTTTATAAAGCATAACAATGAGAATATCATTATTTTTGATCCAATTTTTGTGTGACATGTTGTCAGCAGAAACAGTCCACAGCAGAAACTTACTTGTCAGCAGAAACAATCCATAGCATAAACTTACTATGTCGTGTGTGAGAGTTCAGTATGCATGTAGCAATTGTGTGTAGGTCACATGATAACTATGTACACATTGTCCACGACAGAAACGTTCTATGCCAAATGTGGTAGTTCCCAGTTACTGCACGTCCCAATGTTTAGTGTGTCACACGTTAGCTAGGTGCACACAGTCCACCACAGTAGCAAAGAGCAGTGCACTGAAATCCTGCCTTGAGGCACATGCTATGCATCTCTTCTTGCAACCATAAGTTAAATCGACCACAGCGCAGTAGTTCTCGACAAGCTTGTGTCGCTTCTGGAAGAGTTGTCCAGCATTTTTTCCAGCAGCCGTTTTCATTCCTGTTCCACCCCCATTCACTTGGAGATGGCAGCTTGGGAGCCGCGATCATCGTCTGTTCCCAGCAGTCACCGGCTTGGCTTGGTAAGTAGCTGGTTGGTGTGCTGAATAAGTGCTGCTTGTGTCTGAGGAAGATCGTCAATAGCTCTACCTTTCTGTGTGAACAGTTGCTTCCTCGAACCATTGACAAATTCTTGGCTGCTGGTATGGTCGTATAACAGGACCACAAATCATCCCAGTGGACCTAGCCAATCACATATGGACTCCAGGGTAGCAGCCAAAAAGCTGGTGTGACTTCGTCACTCCACGTGTCCCATGCAGTCAGTTTGCCCCTGCCTCCAAAACATGACACCGTGTCACAACCAGTGAAAGCATAAAACATTGGCAAGGCAACACAACGATCTGGACCCAGTGCTTCGGCCATCTCATGGGCCGGTAAGAACCGATAGTTCTTCCCAGCACCAAAAGCAATCCACTGTTCGGCGATGTTGAGGCGCTGGGCTGATGTCACTGCAAGAAGTACCACATCCGTGTCAATTGTGCAAACGGATACTGTGTCATACCCTTGTTTCACAGCATCTTCCAGGTGGAGTAGGATTCGTGTATCTGCTTCCTCGTGAGTGCACCGAGCAAGACACGATACCTCTGAGTACACAGCACACCAGTGTGATGTGTGCTGATGACTTGTTTGTTGGTGACAATGGTTCCTGCACTAGTCGCCAAGAACGAAAACAACTCGATCCTGTTGTTGACAATGCGGAGAAACTCCTGCTAGTTTCCAGGAATTGTGCCGGACTCCTTTCCGACTCTTAGTTCGTGTTTCAGCCTTCAAGCTATCTACGAGATACTCGTCCCACACAACATAGAATCTGCTCACATTTTGTGATGTGATGTATGGCAAGAACACTTGTGTCGCACAATCAGAGAATGTCTTCGCAAAAACCGGTCGAAGCATGTTGACGATTGCAGCCCCATACATAATGACGACTTGTACGGTTGGCGTGGGGAAATCGTCATGTACAGGAACGAGGTCTTATAAGCAGTCGACCCGATCAGGCTTTGTTCCAGTTCGCAGTTTGCCCATTTGTGATAACGCTGGTGGATACGCATGGTTTTCATGCTAAAAGAACTGATCCAGATCACCATTACGCATTTGCGACGCTATGTACAGCCTGGAGAACAGAGAACAGACATTCTTGAGTAATGACAGCTGTAGTTGTGCTCTTGATTTCTCTCGCACTGGAGGCCGGCTGTTTCTCAGTGGCAGGTTGTTTCTCTTGATTGGATCTGTAATAGGCTTTGTTTGATTGACAAGCCGCTCGTTGATGTAGGTGTCATACTGTTCTTTCACAGAGGCATTTTTCTGCTCATGCGCCTGGTCAATCGCATTGCCAGAGAACACGTGTGCCGTTTTCTTCACAACAAACTTTCCTTTGCGAAACTCTGCAAAGATACGAGGATGACTGTCGTTCAGAGAAATCGTGTGACGCAGAAGAACCAAGGAACGGCGAAGAACCACGGCGAAGAACCAAGGAACGATCCTGGGTCCGGTTTCATGAAGCGACTAAGAACGTTTTTAACGCTAAGATGATTGCCTTAGTACATGACATTGGAGTTTACGCAAACATTTGACGCTAAGTAATTGCGTAACTTTAAGTACGCTTCGTGAAACCGGACCCTGGTCAGTGCATCTATGTAGACAGGAAGTCTCCTTCTCGTTTCGCTCTCACATAGATCATCACCTCCAGTTCCAGCTGCAGGACGATGGCCCAAAACGGGAAGAGGGGACACACTTCAGCTCTCTGAGCACACAAGTCTTCCAGTGATTGCACCCCTCTTCCATGCCATTGCAGTAATCGGTGTACGCCTTCTGTTGAAGTAGATACAGGCTACAAGCTGATCTGATCAACGCGTCGGGTGCTTTGATACTCCCATCATGGATTTACCTTAGCGAATTATATGTAAAATAGCAATCGATGGCGGCCATTTTGGAAAATAACGGCTATTTTTCAAAATAGCCGCCATTTTGGAAAACATGACTGATACGAACGTCTAACAAAATCAAAAGTAGCATATTTGAAACAGCCGCGCTAAAAAAAACAAAATTTTGACACCACGGTTATTTCTCTGGGTGGTTTAGTTCTTAAGATATGAGGAAAATTGGCTTTGAAAGGCGCCATTTTTTAAAATGACGGATACGATTATTGGCGAAGACCAATCGTAACATATTTGCCATCTTTGAATTATAATCAATACAGTAATACAACAATTACGGTTTTATATGCCACATTTGTTAAGATAATGGGACACTGAATTTAACGACCGACATATTTAAAAATGGTGGATGTGAATGTCGGAAAAGGTCAAAAATAACATAGTTGAAATCGTTCACCCCGAAAACCCATGTTTTGGTACCAAAATGATTGCTCTACGTGGCGCAGTTATTAAGATATGGGGAAAATAGGTTTTCTGCGGCCATCTTGAAAAATTTCATTCTTGTATCATATCATAAAATGCACAATTCATACACATATCGGCTGGGTTATACGTGGTCGTTCAAGAAAGGACACAATCATTTCTTACTTTATTATTATTATTAAACTTAACACGCCATGTAATTCGGTAAATTACCTGCTGAAAAACAATAAAAGCAACTTCTCAGCTGTGTTTCCTGTTATTCCAGTAATATAGTTCAGGTTGCAAGATGGTGTACATTCTATACATTCACTTTATACAGATACACAGAACAATGTATTAAAGCATACTGTGGAATCTGTCCTCAATTTTAAATGAGTTACAAGTATCAATGTTCAAAAACGGACATCATCAATAGTCATTTAACGGAATATGATGCAGTTGATTCAAAAATTATTTAATATCTGGGGTGTTGATGAAGTGTTGTCGCATTTTACATATTTTCCATAACATTTAATAAATAATTCTCACCAGGTTTAGGTTCATGAAAATACAAGTGTGACTTGAGAAATCTGTGAAGTTGAGGACATTTCTGTTCATACCTTCCTAACCGTAATAGCATCTGCTCTCAAATGGTCATAGTTGCTGTGTCTACATGCATATCAAAGATGCAAAGATACAATAATACACACTGTACCATAGTGGTATAAATGTATGGGGCAAGTTGGGCACGATAGTCACTTTGCTACCTTTCCTGTGAAACCACCCAATCATTATTTGTTTTGTCATCATTGCCATAGCAACCAGCAACTATACTGGCCACTGGACCAGGCAGACATACTAGTAGGAGCATTATGGGGAAGAAATTAAGAAACAAGAACACCACAAAATAGTCTGAACCAGCTGAGCGTTACTGTTGTGACAGCAACGTTTGTGGTTTCTGTTTTTATTGCTGCTGCCATTGCAATTGTTAATATAGCTAATGATGTTGTGATTGTTTATGTTGCAGCTGCTGATGATGATCCTACGGTTGCTTCTGATGTTTCTGCAGAAGACACGCGTCCGAAGACAGGAAGTAGTGTATCATTTGTTTTTAATCTTAATTCTGTTTAATAAATATTTTGTTAACTTCGAGAGGATCCTGCAAACATTTTACTTTGCTGACGTGTGTTATATTATGTGACTTTACACTACAGATAAATTAACTTTGCCTGCCTGCATCTGCTTGGACATTGTATGAGCAAACTCTTTTCAACGTGTGAATCGTAAAAAGTAGGTGTTCACTCCTAGGCAGTTACCTACGGCAGATTGTAAGTTTTTGAGGTGTAGGCAGAGCAGCAATTGATCACCCTTTGATGGTGCCTTAAGGCAGAGTTTGAGTTACTGAGGTGTGGCCAGTGCAGCTGATAAGTATTTCCTCACCCGCAACAGGTGGACTAACAGACGTATAGCAATCGAGGATAATATAGTGTGTGTATATAGATGGATATGCCTGATAAATGGTGGCACAAAATATGCACAGAGCAATACGGATTTATCCGGTTAAAATACAGATTTGCTACATATGGGAATAAAGTACATTATTTTCTTGTGTTCACATATCATATCTCCTGGTGTTCCCTCGTCTACCCACTTAGTGATATCTTCCAAAAACATGACATGTTTGTTAAGTATGATCTCACTTTTAGAAACCCATGTTGAGATGGGCTTATCATGTTATGTTTAACAAGAAAATCCACCATGTGATCTTTAATTAGACTTTCTAATAATTCGCAAATCACCGATGTTAAACTCACCGGTCTGTAGTTCTCTGACTTGTTTCTCGAACCCTTTATGAAAACGGTATAATGTTTGCTTCTTTCCATTCTAAAGGAACCACTCCCTCGTTTAAGGAAAAGTTGAAAACTTTGCAGGCATTATATTAATTTGTTCTACAATTTTCAATAGTAGTTTAGGTGGAATCCCATCCATTCCAGGTGATGTATTATATTATATTACCCTTATTTCCTTAGCTACCATTTCCGGGGTTACAATTAACTGTCCGAAATAGTCTGATTCCGGCCTCTGGTTCTGGCAATGCACTAATGTCTTCCGTGGTAAACACCAAACAAAAGTACTCATCCAGGTCTTCTGCCATTAAGAATAAATAATTCTCACCAGGTTTAGGTTTATGAAAATACAAGTGTGACTTGAGAAATCTGTGAAGTTGCAGACATCTCTGTTCATACCTTCCTAACCGTAATAGCATCTGCTCTCAAATGGTCATAGTTGCTGTGCCTACATGCATATCAAAAATGCAAAGATACAATACTACACACTGTACCATAGTGGTCTAAATGTATGGGGCAAGTTGGGCACGATAGTCACTTTGCTACCTTTCCTGTGAAACCACCCAATCATTATTTGTTTTGTCATCATTGCCATAGCAACCAGCAACTATACTGGCCACTGGACCAGGCAGACATACTAGTAGGAGCATTATGGGGAAGAAATTAAGAAACAAGAACACCACAAAATAGTCTGAACCAGCTGAGCGTTACTGTTGTGACAGCAACGTTTGTGGTTTCTGTTTTTATTGCTGCTGCCATTGCAATTGTTAATATAGCTAATGATGTTGTGATTGTTTATGCTGCAGCTGCTGATGATGATCCTGCGGTTGCTTCTGATGTTCCTGCAATAGACACGCGTCCGAAGACAGGAAGTAGTGTATCATTTGTTTTTAATCTTAATTCTGTTTAATAAATATTTTGTTAACTTCGAGAGGATCCTGCAGACATTTTATTTTGCTGACGTGTGTTATATTATGTGACTTTACACTACAGATAAATTAGCTTTTCCCTTCCTGCATCCGTTTGGACATTGTATGAGCAAACTCTTTTGAACATGTGAATCGTAGAAAGTAGGTGTTCACTCCTAGGCAGTTACCTACGGCAGATTGTAAGTTATTGAGGTGTAGGCAGAGCAGCAATTGATCACCCTTCGATGTTGCCTTAAGGCAGAGTTTGAGTTACTGAGGTGTTGCCAGTGCAGCTGATAAGTATTTCCTCACCCACAACAGGTGGACTAACAGACGTATAACAACCGAGGATAATACAGTGTGTCTATATACATGGATATGCCTGATAAATGGTGGCACAAAATATGCACAGAGCAATTCGGATTTATCCGGTTAAAATACAGATTTGCAACATATGGGAATAAAGTACATTATTTTCTTTTGTTCACATATCATATCTCCTGGTGTTCCCTCGTCTACCCACTTAGTGATGTCGTTAAGTATGATCTCACTTTTAGAAACCCATGTTGAGATGGGTTTATCATGTTATGTTTAACAAGAAAATCCACCATGTGATCTTTAATTAGTCTTACTAATAATTCGCAAATCACCGATGTTAAACTCACCGGTCTGTAGTTCTCTGACTTGTTTCTCGAACCCTTTATGAAAACGGTATAATGTTTGCGTCTTTCCATTCTAAAGGAACCACTCCCTCGTTTAAGGACAGGTTGAAAACTTTGCAGGCATTATATTAATTTGTTCTACAATTTTCAATAGTAGTTTAGGTGGAATCCCATCCATTCCAGGTGATTTATTATATTTTATTACCCTTATTTCCTTAGTTACCATTTTCGGGGTTACAATTAACTGTCCGAAATAGTCTGATTCCGGCCTCTGGTTCTGGCAATGCACTAAAGTCTTCCGTGGTAAACACCAAACTAAAGTACTCATCCAGGTCTTCTGCCATTAAGAATAAATAATTCTCACCAGGTTTAGGTTTATGAAAATACAAGTGTGACTTGAGATATCTGTGAAGTTGAGGACATCTCTGTTCATACCTTCCTAACCGTAATAGCATCTGCTCTCAAATGGTCATAGTTGCTGTGTCTACATGCATATCAAAGATGCAAAGATACAATAATACACACTGTACCATAGTGGTCTAAATGTATGGGGCAAGTTGGGTACGATAGTCACTTTGCTACCTTTCCTGTGAAACCACCCAATCATTATTTGTTTTGTCATCATTGCCATAGCAACCAGCAACTATACTGGCCACTGGACCAGGCAGACATACTAGTAGGAGCATTATGGGGAAGAAATTAAGAAAAAATAACACCACAAAATAGTCTGAACCAGCTGAGCGTTACTGTTGTGACAGCAACGTTTGTGGTTTCTGTTTTTATTGCTGCTGCCATTGCAATTGTTAATATAGCTAATGATGTTGTGATTGTTTATGTTGCAGCTGCTGATGATGATCCTACGGTTGCTTCTGATGTTCCTGCAGAAGACACGCGTCCGAAGACAGGAAGTAGTGTATCATTTGTTTTTAATCTTAATTCTGTTTAATAAATATTTTGTTAACTTCAAGAGGATCCTGCAGACATTTTATTTTGCTGACGTGTGTTATATTATGTGACTTTACACTACAGATAAATTAGCTTTGCCTGCCTGCATCTGTTTGGACATTGTATGAGCAAAACTCTTTTCAACGTGTGAATCGTAGAAAGTAGGTGTTCACTCCTAGGCAGTTCCCTACGGCAGATTGTAAGTTATTGAGGTGTAGGCAGAGCAGCAATTGATCACCCTTTGATGTTGCCTTAAGGCAGAGTTTTAGTTACTGAGGTGTGGCCAGTGCAGCTGATAAGTAGTTCCTCGCCCACATCAGGTGGACTAACATACGTATGACAACCGAGGATAATATTGTGTGTGTATATACATGGATATGCCTGATAAATGGTGGCACAAAATATGCACAGAGCAATACGGATTTATCCGGTTGAAATACAGATTTGCTACATATGGGAATAAAGTACATTATTTTCTTGTGTTTATATATCATATCTCCTGGTGTTCCCTCGTCTACCCACTTAGTGATGTCTTCCAAAAACATGACATGTTTGTTAAGTATGATCTCACTTTTAGAAACCCATGTTGAGATGGGTTTATCATGTTATGTTTAACAAGAAAATCCACCATGTGATCTTTAATTAGTCTTTCTAATAATTCGCTAATCACCGATGTTAAATTCACCGGTCTGTAGTTCTCTGACTAGTTTCTCGAACCCTTTATGAAAACGGTTTGATGTTTGCTTCTTTCCATTCTAGAGGAACCACTCCCTCGTTTAAAGACAAGTTGAAAACTTTGCAGGCATTATATTAAATTGTTCTACGATTTTCAATAGTAGTTTAGGTGGAATCCCATCCATTCCAGGTGATTTATTATATTTTATTACCCTTATTTCCTTAGCTACCATTTCCGGGGTTACAAATAACTGTCCGAAATAGTCTGATTCCGGCCTCTGGTACTGGCAGTGCACTAATGTCTTCCGTGGTAAACACCAAACTAAAGTACTCATCCAGGTCTTCTGCCATTAAGAATCCCTCTGATATTATATTTCCAGCACAATCTTCTAAAGGACCGACCATATCCTGAACTTTCTTTTTGCTCCGAACATATGCATGAAACCTCTTGCTGTCATGTTTTATATTACAAGTTAATTTTTGTTCATAGCTTGTCTTTGAATTTGTCTAATTTAAGGTGTAGCTTGGTTAACTGCTTCTTTTTAAATATTGTAGTCTTCATCATTATCCGTGCGTCTATATGACTTCCACATAATTTTTTACTTAATTTTCTAATGGCTTATTTCAATAAATGTTTAATTCTGGACCGTTTAACGTTTTTTTCAATGGAACAAACTTATCGACGATGCACTCAATTTCTTTCCATAACATATCCCAGCATTATGTTGCAGTCTTATTCTTAAGTGTGTTATTCCAGTCTATCTTTGTTAAATATTTCCTCTTGCCAACTATTGACTATATTAGAGACGCTGACAAGTTCCCTTCTTTCTGTAATTGTCTAGTTGGAAAAAGCAGTAAAGACTGATACCATGACTTTAAGGCAATGCTGACTTGGCTTGCCTGGCAGATGATCGCATTCACACAGTCCTGTGAATCTTCTCAACCGATGTTGCCTCTTATCTCTAGCCTCCTCCATCCATCTGTTGTACCATTGACATGACCTGGCCCCAATCCAGACACTGGCAGAGAGTCTATAATGCTGTTACTTTACCTTTATCCATATTTAAAATGTATAGCATTGTCCACTTTTAAGAGAACAGTCTCCGTATAATGGAGTTGTTTGTATACATATTGGAGTACATTAGACATACAGTTTAATCTAATATGAGATCTAAGGCATACCGGAACAATTTTTAAGTGTTTTGGAAATGAAGCAAATATTAGAAACCAGTCTATAAATCTTTATTTTTTAAAAAGCTCATTGTCTCCCAATCAAAATGAGATATGATGTGTACCTGTTACCTGATATAGTAAGTGTGGCTATAAGGTCAAACTAGGTCACCGTTTGCATTGAAAGTACGTAATGAATGGTTAATTAATTGCAGAAATTGACATATGTAAAAAATGCAGATGTGTAAATAACGTATTGTTTTTGAGTTTGGTAGAATCAAGTATCCTTGATGTTACACAAATAATAAAATTTTAGAACAATTTGTTATTGTGCGTGTTATGATATAATCTATGTAACATTAGGTTGTGTAATTATACGTGTAATCATAACTTTGGGTAAATATGCCATTGCACAGTAAGCCCTGCGTTTGAGTATATTACAGAAGCACACATGCAATTCTGTTTTGATGTTCATGTGAAATACAGGTCAATGCGCAACCGTGGTAGTACACTATTCTATTATGTTTGGTAAATTGTTTGAAATGCAATTACAAACGTAATTATTATTATAATTACTCTATTAAATTTAGAGACACATAATTTTGGATACAGATGATTAATACAACTCCTCGATTTCAGAAACAAGACTCCCCGAAGAAGAATATTCTATATCATATATTTATACAGTTATATATTTGTTTGATGTAATTTCTGTTAATTTAATACAAAACCTTGTAACAATTAAAATATCTAAGCCCTGAATATACAACACAATGAATTTGGTATGCATTGGTAGTACATATGAATGTCCAGTTAATCGTGGAAATTGAGTTATTTCCAAAATGTAGATGTGCAAATAATGATTCATTACTGAATTTGGTTTCATTGTTGAGTTTGGCACAATCAAGTTTGCTTCATGGTATATAAATAATATCAAGTTGGGAGTTGTTTATGTTGCAATATGTTTGTAATAGTGTTATTTATAACCACCCTTCTAATCAACTTACTTACTTACCTTTTGATCATAACTTTGTACCGTATTGCACAGTATGCCCTATGCATGTGTATAAAGGGAAACGCAGAGTAATTACTGTAACATAATTACAAAAGTAATTAGTGTTTTTATTCTAAACTAGATATTCAACATCTCTGTTTCAGAAGGAGGACTTCCCGCAGAAGAAGGTAATATATCATTTATGTATAATATAATATATATGTGATACAATATATGATAACTTAATAAGGAACCTCGTAACAATTTCAAATACGATACATTTTAATTAATTAATAAATAATAATAATGGAATTACTTATTTAACGCCAATATCCTCGGAAAATCCGAGCTCAGTGGCTCAAAAAATCTAAAGCTTAAGTGTTCTCATTGTCAAGTACATGACAAAGGTCACACGTATAGGTTTTTGGATGACTGCGAAATTACACTGTTTTTCTTACTCACTTAATACTGATAGATAGTAAATTCCACAAAGTTGATGTGGCACCCGAAAAGGCGCGAGTTCCAGCATTTGTTTTAACTATGGGAAAAAGTAGAATATAATTTGCTGACCTAAGCTGATATTTTGCTGGAGTAAGCATTGTATGCTGGTATGCAGGTTGTTTGGATGATAGGGATTGATAGATAATTGTACAGATCTTGAAGAAATTCGATATCGCACATGTAGCCAATGCAGTGATTTCATAAATGGCAATGAGCGAAAACAGACGAGGAGATTTGTCCAACATTTTTAGACACGTTGAAGTTTGGTAATGTCCTTGCTAGCGATACTATAAACGAGGAATTGCAATAGTCAAGTCTGCTCCTAGCAAGAGCTGGTGCAATAGTTTTACATATGCCAACGAAAACGGCGACAGTCACTTATATGGTAAACAATGCAGCGACACATTTGATATATATGTTTTCTAAAATTGAAGTTATTATTACAGATTACTTACAGATTACGTGCAAAGGTTGCTGGTGTAATATTCTGACTCAAAATACGCGTTGGAAAAAAAGATCAAGTTTACCACGCTGCATTGGAGTACCAATGATGAGAAATTCAGTCTAATTAACATTTAACTTTAATCTGCGGTCAGTCATCCAGTGGAATATATTTTGGAGGCAATCACTACTCTGGTTTATGGAGCGATTTGCATTTGGGGTAGCCAAAGAAATGTAGTGTGTGTGTCGTCAGCGTATATATGATGATCCAAGTTATGACTTTGCATAAGAGAGCTTAGTGGCGCAGTGTAAAGAAAAGCAAAGCCCCAAGAACAGAGCCCTGGGGGACACCACATAAAGTTAACAATGCAGCCGAAAGGCAGTTCCCAATCTTAATGGTTTGATATATATGTCAGTTAGGTATAAAAAAAACAGCTCAGAGCTGTGCCAGATATACCGTGCCATTTTGATAAGCGTTTAATAGGAATGTGATCAATGGTATCAAAGGCGGCAGACAGATCAAGTAATGTTAATGCAGTTCCTTTACATTTATCAGTGTTCAAGTTAATATCATTCTATACTTTTCAGAGAGCAGTTTATATTGAATGAATTTTTTTATGCTGATTGTAACAATATAGTTAAAACATTTGTGATAAGGTGAGACCTTAGACAGTTAGCTACAACCTTTTCTAGTATCTTAGAAATAAAGCTAAGGTTATAAATTATTATATAAAACTGTTTAGTTCTTGTCTTACGTCTTAACTGGATGGATATGAGTATATTATAGGTCTGAGTAATGTATCGAGACATGTTTTAGTAGTATAGTCGGAAATGGATAATGACCACGTTAACATCGTGATAGTGACTTATCATATGGGATACGGTTAAGTGTACTGTTCTTATTTTGTGTACTTGCAATCAACTCCTCGGTTTCAGCAATCCAATGTGTCAAAGATGATGGTAAGATATAATTCATTGTGAGGATACAGTGTGTTTGGTTTTATTAACTTTGTTGAAAACCTACAAACATTTAATATACCGATACTACTTAACCACTGTTCTGTCTAAAACGCACAAATATCTAGTTGTGTTAGGCCTGTTTTGAAGTAAAAACTATTTGCGCATACGTTTATGATAGAATAACTTTACCACATGACAATCAGTGTGAGTGCGTTTCATGTGTTCAATTCTCTCCTAACTGTGAATTTAGTTGTTTCAAGAACGTCTTGATATTTCTTATAGGAACATGATGTTTTCGCAACTAATGTGTGTCTCAGATTCTACTATACGACATGGAGGACTGTGTTTGAAATTGTATTGATCAAACCCCAAGTACTGGCTTTTTGTTTTAGAAACATGCTAGAATGCATAGTAGCTACAGCGGCTAAGGGCGAGAAATTTGACGGATTGTACTGTTTTTAGCAAAAGCATCAAAATTGGCGCGTATGTAGTTTATGATATGTAGAATCATATAAAGCTAGGTACCCATCGCTATCGACATGGTACCTAGCCGCCATCTTGATTTTTAAAATGGCCGCCACGGAAATCCAATAGGCTAGTATATCAGCTTCTAAACAGCATAGAAACATGATCTTGGTGTCCAAACCAACATTTCCATGGTCAAGGAATCCATTTGTGTATTGTGCACTATCCAAGGATAACAGCCATACTGAAATTGTTATATAATTACATAATTGAAATTGTTATATCACGGCTCGACCACGGGAACGCTGTCCTGTATGGCATCACCGACCGCCTCTTGCACCGTCTTGAGATGGTGCAGCGCTCGGCGGCCAGAGTCGTGCTACGAATCAGGCCGGCGAAGCATGACGGCCGCATTGCAACAGCTCCACTGGTTGCCCGTGAAGTACCGCATTGAGTACAAGTTACTCGTCATTGTGTTTCGCGTCCTCCATGATCGGACGCCGACGTACCTCGCGTCGCTCATCACACCGTACGTGCCGCGCCGCGTCCTGCGATCTGCAGACCGCGCGTTGCTGGCCGTTCCGCGCCATAACCTCGAACGATATGGCCGCCGTTCATTTTCTCGCGCGAGGCCAACTCTGTGGAACGCGCTACCTGAGGAGCTGCGTCTGACCGAGAGCAAGGACACATTTAAAGCGCTATTATACTAGCCTATTATTTTAATTATTTCCTCATTAATATTTTACTCTCTACTTATTTATTTATTATTATATGTTATGTAGGTCTTTATATTTTTAGCTTAGGTTTGTTCAGTACATTTTATATTTTAATGCAGTTCTAGCCTTTTTATACGTTCAATTAGCAGAACTAGCCTATTATTTTAAATAATTTATTCATTAATATTGTCTATTTATTTATTTATTATTATTATTTTTATGCATGTCTTGATACATTTAGCTTACGTATGTTTAGTACATTTTAAACATTAATGCAGTTCTACTAGTCTTGTTATGCGTTTAATTATATTATCTACATTTTAGTAGCTATTAGTTGTCAACACCCTTGAACAGGGTCCTACTCTGGATATGAGTGTATAAATAAAGTATATTATTATTATTATTTATTTATTATTTCAGCTTCTAAGCAACATAAAAACATGTTCTTTGTGTCTAAACCATCATTTACAGGGTCAAGGAATCCATTTCTGCCATATGCTACATCCTGAGATGAAGCCCGTATTGCAATACAAAATGGCTGCCATGCATAGACGTTTAACGAGCACAATTTTAGTGCCTCTTGATTTTGAGGACCACATATGACGAATCCATAGCTGGTTGATATGTTTCAAGGTCAAATAATCCAATCGTACCAGTTGCATTATTCCCATATGACAGCCATATTTAAAAACATAATGGCTGCCATGGAAATCATCTGTCCGAATATCTCAGCTTCTACCGAACATAGAAACATGATATTAATGTCTATGCCAACATATTCAGGGTTAATTAATCCATTTCTTTCACATGTTATATCCCCAGATGACAGACATATTGAAATTCAAGATGGCCGACATCCATGTAATCATATAATTTAATTAAGCTTACTTGTAACACAAAACATACTCTTTGTGTTTAATCCAGTAATACAGGTGCAAATGAATATAAATAGACTATAACCATCAAATGATGGTCACATAGAATATCAAGATGACTGCCGTGCATATATGCGTTCTAAGAACATGATCTGAATCTACACTTAGATTTGCAACCACAGTGCACTAGATCATGGTATTGCATCGGTGCTTCTGGGAGTTCAAGTCCAGCATAGTTTTTATACTAAGTCGGCTGCAATCCAACCACAGTGACCAAGACCAGGCAGGTGGAGATTTGGCAGAAGAGTTTGTGACATCACTTAACCAATTTGATAAACAGCCCTTCTCGCATGTTGGTGCAATGTATGTATTGTTTATGGGGTATTCCAAGTTGTATCAGATCCCTGGGCAGCTGTTTTTTTGCTTCATCCATCCTGCTAAATACAACAGTCTTAATGTACATTTCGGTGATGAATCTGTGTATCTCATTTAGTGTACATGAGTCGACTTCTTATGATTGTGTAACAGCGGGGAATGGAGCCCATGCTAATCATACCGACTTCTTCCCTCGACCAAGGAAACTGAAGCCTATGTCATACCCAGGACATAGCATAGCATTACTGTTTCCGATTTCATTGGTTGTTGGCAGTGACATGGGATGCAATGGGATAAAAGTGGGTTTCGGCCAGAATAACCACATCTGTATACACTGCTGGATGTCCACTTTGGGAAATCCTTGGTGAACACATTAAGCTACTTAATGTAATATGCTGCCGATGCCCGCCTCCTCTTGTGTTCATGGCTGAAAGTACTGTAGTTCGTTGGTGGCTTTATGGACTGTGGTCACAACTGTCTCGTCTTTTGTGCTGATGAATACCTATCCTCCGGAAACGAATTACCTTGTACAGTGTAGCAAATAATAAAAAACCTTTGAGTGGTTCAGTTATGTATTCTGCGTTGTCTTGTAGGTTGCTTGAATTTTAACATGGCCGTCATCTAAGGATATAACAAATGGCAGAAAAGGGTTCTTTGACCAAGAAAATGTTGGTTTAGACACAAAGAACATTTTTGTATGTTGCTTAGAAGCTGAGATATCTGGATAATGGATTTCAGTGGCGGCCATTTTAAAAATCAAGATGGTGGCTAGGTACCATGTCGAAAGCGACTAGCTTGAAATGATTCTGTATATCGTAATCTATGTGTGCCAATTTTCATGCTTTTGTCAAAAAATGTACAATCATATCATTTAGCCGCTGTACTATAGCGCAGGTGGTATTTATTAATACTATTTTATGTTCACATTCATCGCTTCTTTGTTTTCAGTGGTAAAATTACGTGCAGAACTAGGTAATGTACAATTTGTGCCTATAAATGTGTTTTACACTATCTTCTAGTTTCTTGATATTATCGTATTTCTTATCTTGTTTAGGGTAAGCAAAATATGTTAGTATTAATATGATGTCATTCATTATAAAAACTAGTCAGACAAATCAATAAATAAACCCATTTATCTAATCAGTCGTGGTTCACAGCAGATGTTCGCCAACATCTTAAAGTGTATCTATCTATTATTTGTTTAGATTTTGATTGTTTAACATGCTACACCGTGGTTTGAGGACGTCAGTAATCGATTAAGATAATGTGTATTGTGATTAGATACATTTTTGTTACATTAAAAACTTACAATAACTTAAGGTACTCATATATTCGTTAATATGCCCCATGTCGACTGACCAAACATACTTACTCTGACCATACCACAGTTTTACATTTTAAAGTAATAAAGCACTAAGTAAAGCATATTCGTATTTTGGTTTGCATTGAAAGTACGTAAATGAACGATTAAAAGTAGTATAGTAGGTGGTCCAGCGCGGGCTATTTGAGTCATAAACTCAAATAGCGACACCTGGCGGAATTTTTATTAACACAATTTTCCCTAGCGATTTTTTTATCAACTAAATATATGGACCAAAATTCAGTACTGCCAAAATTCGTGCTTCTAACTTTGACCAGGAGCGCCACCTGGTGGAATTTTTGTGGATTAAATTTCACCTGGCGGATATGTTGTGAACTACAAGTGGTGCCACCTGACGGACAAGGGTTGAACTAAATATATGAGTACTGCCAAAAATCCGTGTCTCTTGCGTGCAATGGGGCCCCTGACAGACAGATCATGAACTACAAACATCATCCCTGGCGGAAAAGTGTTGAACTAAATATATGAGTATTGCCTAAAGTCGTATCTCTTGTTTCTTATTTCTCTTTTTACTCTAAAATTAGGTCAGTGACGTGGATAAATAGCTCAAAGAAGTCATTAAATAAGAAAGGACACCATTGCGCATGCGCAATGGTGTCCGTTCTTATGTGCCGTAGGTTGTCGATCATTTTTTAGGTATAGCGCCCCCTAGCCTATACATTTACAACCAAAAAATAGGTTCAATACCGAAGAATAGATAGAGAACTAATAACATTAATCAAATTATGTCATTTCTGGTTACTATACAGATATACGACCTTCCCATCACCCTGTTTGTAAATTTGTGCCTGTCTATGTCTCTTATTACTTGCATACGTCGACTGCATCCTGTGTTAGCAAATAGGTGTCAATTTTTATGTACCTATAGGAACTAAACCCTATGTTAGAACATAGCAGGTTGTCCCATGTTAAAGGATAGGAGGTAAACTCTATGTTAATGGACAGGAAGTTTTCCCATGAAAAAGGATAGGACATTTTCTCAATGTTAAAATATAGGGAATTTTCCCATGTTAAAGGATAGGAGGTAAACTCTATGTTAATGGATAGGAAGTTTCCCCGTGTTAAAGGATAGGACATTTTCTCCATGTTAAAAGATAGGGAATTTTTCTCATGTTAAAGGATAGGAGGTAAATTCCATGTTAATGGATAGGAAGTTTCCCCATGTTAAACGATAGGACGTTTTCTCCATGTTAAAGGATAGGCCATTTTCTCCATGTTAAACATTAATTCAATGTATCGTAAAGGTATACGACGGCATTTTGAATCGTTTTGAGCTCTCGTCACAAAAGAGTATTAGCTATTCTCATAGGTTAGAAATTTCGTGTTCGTTCGGCACGCCCACGTGACCTTTATGTTCTGTTGAACTGTTATAAAAGGCCTGCGTCTATTTTTGTGGTCATTATATCTTACATTTTGGAAGATGAACAACATGACTAGTGATAACGTCCGACAAGAGAGTTTGCTACCGAAGAGACAGACTACTCCGGCCACGGGCCCACTCGACCTCTCGATCCCGACAAGCAACCCGGACCAACAGTCAACGGCCAGTTCAACGACGAGTTCGACGACCAAACCAATTTCGTCTCTGTCATCAGCTCCGTCAACCTGCTACAAAGAACATAATATTATATTTCTCTTATACACACCAGTTGACCATTTATTATTAAACTCATCCCTTCACTGTTTCAGCAGCAAGAAAAGGAGCGTATTGCTGCATTTCTCGATACTTCTCCCTCTTCCCCCCTGTTGCGGAAAATATCGACCCTCTAAGCGATTTTCTCCACTGCTGAACACACCCAAGCAGTGCAAGGAGAAACGACGACAGTCTTTACATAGTAGAGTTGAACTTATTTCAAATGGTTGCCTGTTTGCAAACTGGTTTGAACTGGTATTCGCTGTGCAAGAATCCGCGCGTGTGGTCATCGAAAAAATTCCCAGTGGAGGGGAAAACAAAGTAGAACCTGCTAACGAAAATGAAGTCGTCCAAAAGGAGAGCATTGAAAACGAAATCATCGACAGCGTTCCAAAAACTATGAAGCGGAAAGCACGAAGACTACTCGATAAAATGAAAAGTGCCGTAAGGTGGAACGATCGCGGCGAGATGATGTACAGAAACAAGGTGGTACCCGGAAGTAACATTGTAGATCTCGTGAACGACGTGTTGAGAAAACGGAAGTCGTTTGAACCGGTGGGATGGGAAACCTTCGCTCGTGGTCTCAAGGACGTCAACACGCCAATGGATTTAGTTGGGAACTCAGATCGTTGGCTTTACATGCAGACAGCGTCAGTGGACGACGATATGTCAAAGGAAACCAGCATTCCATTTGACAGCGATCACCTTTGCAAATCACACGTTGGGAACCATATTAGTATTACCGATTTGCGACAAAAACAGGTTCGCGTGGGACATACAATCCACAGGAACAGTGTTCAAGAGAGATCATATGGGGAATATTAAAATAAAATTGTGTTTATGCTATGGATGAGTGTGTTTGTTTGTTTTTAGTTTTCATAGTCATCAAGACACAACTAACTTTTCCTCATTTCACTGACAACAAAGTTACACAAACGAAACACTAAACATAGCCCAACACGTTGCACGAATTGAATGTTAGAACATAGGAGGTTGTCCCCATGTTAAAGGATAGGTGCTAAAAACCCAATGTTAAAGGATAGGAAGTTTCCCTGTGTTAAAGGATAGGCCGTTTTCTCCATGTTAAAAGGTAGGAGGTTGTCCCATATTAAAGGATAGGCCATTTTCTCCACGTTAAACGTCAACTCGATGTATCGTAAAGGCATACGACGACATTTTGAGTTTGAGGTGCCAAACATCACATACCTTCATGTCAAGAGACGATCATCTGTTCGGATTCACGTCCAACGAGGCGACCATAGGACTCGTATGAGGTATCGCTTCTTTTAACGGAAAACATATGTATATGAAGCAGCCGTCTTTACAACGTAACAATTCCACATTTTCAAACAGTGCGAGCGACCAGATACGATCTTCTCGAGAGTCAAAAAAGGAAAGACCAGAATCGTCGGAAGCACGGTATATAGGCCATTTTCTCCATGTTAAAGGATAGGCCATTTTCTCCATGTTAAACGTCAACTCGATGTATCGTTCCGACGATTCTGGTCTTTCCATTTTAGACTCTCGAGAAGATCGTATCTGGTCGCTCGCACTGGTTATACAACACAACGTTTTCCCTCTCGTGTATATCACTTCGTTCTAATATGCCTTGCATTTCACTGTTGAGTCGTTGCAAGACACTTTCGATAGGGTTAGCAGTCGAAGGACGTTGCGGTTGTATGCTTTCCAAAATACGGGGATCGACCAGGGCCATCTTCTTTGTATACTCCATGGTCACCTGAGATGGAGACGGGAATGTCGAGCTTGTTGATGGAACTGTACGTACATGTGTCATAGTGGGCGCCTGAGATGGAGACAGGAATGTCGAGCTTGTTGCTGGGGTCAGAGACACAGATGTCGTAGTGGGCGCCAGGACAAGTGGTTTCAGCGACGTAGCGTTTGTCAACAGTGCAGAGCGACTGTGGAGACTGTGCCGTTTCAAGTTGTCCCGACGTGTGAAATGTCTCTTGTAATCGCGGCACTGGAAGGCCGCCCGTGATGATGGTGTAAGCTTGTTGGCAGCTAGTAGACTAGTCCATAAGCTCATGATGTACGTGTTTACTGTTCAAACGTAAAGAACGGAATGGCTCTCGGCGGTCTAAGTTTGGTTTGTACAACTCGTTTTATACCTGCCTATTGCAATGGAATTCCGTCGAATCGGTGAAATCTCACGCGATAACCCGTCTATTTGCCTGAAAGAGGAGGGCTTTGACGCGACAACCCGTCTATTTGCCTGAAAGAGGAGTGATTTGACGCGATACCCCGTCTATTTGCCTGAAAGAGGATGGATTTGACGCGATAACCCGTCTATTTGCTTGAAAGAGGAGGGATTTGACGCGATAACCCGTCTATTTGCCTGAAAGAGGAGGGATGTCACGCAATAACCCGTCCATCTCTATCCCTCCTCCTCCACGCTTTTAGTGTTTCAGCGCGGTAGATTAGTAATTCTCATCCGTAGTCTCGTGCGATATCTCTTCCATTGTCGCAGTAACCCGTCTATTCCGAGTTTCTTGTCCCTCAAAGAGGTCGACTTTGCCTGTTTGTGTAAGGCTATTAGTAAGGTTCCCAACACATGCTTTGCATTACACTATGAAAAAGACACAAGATGAGGTTTGCACCTTTTATTCATGTACAACAAAAACGTATTTACATGTCACACTCCACAACTACAAGAATCAGAGACTAGACATTGGTACAGAGTCTTGCAAAGTTTAATTGTGTACAAGACGATACCGCATCTCACTACTTCAGTCTTGCCTGCCATACGGCGAGGAGCCTTGTGGGTCCAACAAAGTCGGTTCGGATACTTGGTTGCGGTATTGTTCCAGAGAGTCAACCAGTCTTTAATCAACCTCATCCTCCATTAGTGTCAGAACCATTTGTTTCATAGTGTTTCGTCACTGTTTCGAAACGGAGTCTTGGAACCAACACTTGATACTACACATGGGTAGTGTCGTCTTGAGAGTTCAGCTTTGCACACCTTGGTTATGGAGCTAATTTTGACGCTAATCCTAACCCTAACGCTGCCCGAAATCCTAACCTTAACCCTAACCCCAACCCTAATCCTAATGCTAACCCAAAAATTTTGACATTGGTCATTTGAGTAGAAGTTGTGACGTCTTCAGGAGCGGTCGTTGTTACATTGGTACCATCGATAGAAGTTGTCACATCGGCCGTATCGGCAGAAATTGTGACATCGTCAAGAGCGGAAGTTGGCATATCGACCAAGTCGGCAGAAATTGTGACATCGTCAGGAGCGGAAGTTGGTACATCGACCGTGTCGGCAGAAATTGTGTCATCGTCAGAAGCGAAAGTTGGTACATCGCAGAGCCTAGTGTACCAGATGTCCTCGCCCTCTGGTTACGTCGGCACGCAAGGGCGTTTGGTCACCGGCATGATGTGTCGGTTCGTTGGCTCATCCTCATCGCTCCAGTCTGCCGCATCGGAAGGTCGGTAATAAGGTATCTTCAACATGATGTTAGGCGTGATGGCGTCGTAATACGAATGATGAGCCGATTGACAAAACATAGCGCTTATATAGTTAGTGAATGTGCCGAAAGGTCACGTGGGCGTGCCGAACGAGCACGGACTGCAGAGTAGAAAATACACATTCACGGGCTGTAGAGTAGATCAGACTTACACAGCGAATACCAGTTCAAACCAGTTTGCAAACAGGCAACCATTTGAAATAAGTTCAACTCTACTATGTAAAGACTGTCGTCGTTTCTCCTTGCACTGCTTGGGTGTATTTAGCAGTGGAGACAATCGCTTGGAGTGTCGATATTTGCCGCAACAGGGGGAAAGAGGGAGAAGTATCGAGAAATGCTGCAATACGATTCCTTTCTCGCAGCTGAAACAGTGAAGCGATGAGTTTAATAATGAATGGTCAACTGGTATGTATAAGAGAAATATAATATTATGTTCTTTGTAGCAGGCTTTGACTTAGAACAAGACCTGAATAGCATTTGAACACTATGAGAAATTGAAACTTACTATTAGCTCTTCAAGTTGTTCTTTACGTCGCCGCTGCTTATCTTGCTTCCTTTCTTTAGCAGTAGCCCTGCTTCACATGAATATTCCAACTCCCTTTATAACTGAAGGTACTGCCACACATGCAGCAGGCATAACGAGGCAAAAGCTTCCGACGTTTCGTCGGAGGTGAAGACGTCGGGTTGCTTGTTGGATTGGTTGTCGGGGCTGATGACAGATACGAAATTGGTTTGGTCGTCGAACTGGTCGTTGAACTGGCCGTTGACTGTTGGTCCGGGTTGCTTGTCGGGATCGAGAGGTCGAGTGGGCCCGTAGCCGGAGTAGGCTGTCTCTTCGGTAGCAAACTCTCTTGTCGGACGTTATCACTAGTCATGTTGTTCATCTTCCAAAATGTAAGATATAATGACCACAAAAATAGACGCAGGCCTTTTATAACAGTTCGACAGAACATAAAGGTCACGTTAGCGTGCCGAACGAACACGAAATTTCTAACCTATGAGAATAGCTAATACTCTTTTGTGACGAGAGCTCAAAACGATTCAAAATGCCGTCATATACCTTTACGATACATTGAATTGATGTTTAACATGGAGAAAATGGCCTATCCTTTAACATGGAGAAAACGTCCTATCGTTTAACATGGGGAAACTTCCTATCCATTAACATGGAGTTTACCTCCTATCCTTTAACATGGGAAAAATTCCCTATATTTTAACATGGAGAAAATGTCCTATTCTTTAACATGGGGAAACTTCCTATCCATTAACATAGAGTTTACCTCCTATCCTTTAACATAGGAAAACTTCCTATCCATTAACATAGAGTTTACCTCCTATCCTTTAACATGGGACAACCTCCTATGTTCTAACATAGGGTTTAGTTCCTATAGGTACATAAAAATTAACAAACACCTATTTGTTAACACAGGAAGCAATCGACGTATGCAAGTAATAAGAGACATAGACAGGCACAAATTTACAAACAGAGTGATGGAAAGTTCGTATATCTGTATGGTAACCAGAAATGACATAATTTGACTAATTTTATTAGTTCTCTATCTATTCTTCGGTATTGGACCTTTTTTATGGTTGTAAATGTATAGGCTAGGGGGCACTATACCTAAAAAATTATCGACAACCTACGGGACATAAGAAAAGACACCATTGCGCATGCGCAATGGCCTTTTTAATGACGTCTTTGACCTATTTAACCACGTCACTGACCTAATTTTAGAGTAAAAAGAGAAAAAAGAAACAAGAGATACTACTTTACGCAGTACTCATATATTTAGTTCAACACTTGTCCGCCAGGGATGATGTGTGTAGTTCATTATCTATCTGTCAGGGGGCTCCATTGCGCGCAAGAGACACGAATTTTGGCAGTACTCATATATTTAGTTCAACCCTTATCCGTCAGGTAGCACCACTTGTAGTTCACAACATATTCGCCAGGTGAAAATTTAGTTCGCGAAAAATTCCGCCAGGTGGCGTTACTGGTCAAAATAAGAAGCACAACTTTTGGGAGTACTGAATTTCGGACCATATATTTAGTTCATAAAAAACAGCTAGGTGGCGCTGTTTTAGTTCATAAAAGTTCCGCCAGGGAAATTTTTTTTTATTCAAATTTCGCCAGGTGGCGCTAATTTTGTTGATGGCCTATCCGCTAGGGGCGCTGTTTTAGTTCACGACCTCCGTGGCAGGTGGCGTCACTTGACCTACATCCGGATACTTGACCTACATCCGGGTACTTTTGTACATGCACAACGGAAAACGGATGTTGCCCGCGCTGGACCACCTACTATACTATTGTTAAATGATCGTGGAAATTGACGTATTTCCAAAATGTCGTTGTGTAAATAATAATAACATTTTATTCTCGCACATTAAGAATGGAAATTGTATGTACATTCTTTACAATATAGTAATTTTTGTAATGATACAGCTGACCTCATCATCGTCTTGAACCATTTCTGATTTCTAACATTTCGGATAAAACATTCATATTAGATACTATTTCATTCAATACACCAGCCTTCCACAGACGACCGATATCATATGCAGACACAACATGAATTGTATTACATTCATTTAGGATGTTACGGTAATTTGCATTACAATTTGACCATGGATTTTCAATAGATAACTTGGCAACACTGCTTATAATCGGTGAATTATAATTCATGGCTTTATTAATAGATGTTGTGAACCTTTGCTTTAACATTACCAATAATGGTAAACTATCCGATTACAAAGATGTAACATAACCAACTAACTGTGTGTAAGTGGTGCTAGCCCTACAACTATGTAAGCACATTTCTCCATGCTATGCATACAGTGCCAACATTTTTACTCTGGAGATCCCATTGTGGAGATCCGTAGTAAGAGCAGCAATGTTGTTTAAATTAAAAAAATAAAAAGTGTATTGACAGATAATTTTTTATACATATGAATTATTGTTCTTGTATTTATACACTATCAATTCTTCAGTTTCAGTAACAGTACTCCGCGAAGAAGAAGGTATTATATAAGTTATTTATACAGTAATATATTTGTTTGATGTAATTTCTGTTAATTTAATACAAAACCTTGTAGCAATAAAATACATAAGCCTGAATATAAAACACAATAATGTTGGTATGCATTAGTGGTACAGATGGATGTTCAGTTAATTATGGACATTGAGTTATTTCCAAAATGCAGATGTGCAAATAATGTATCATTACCTAATTTGGTAAAACAGTGTGTGCTTGATGTTGTGTACATATTGTAATTTTAGATCATCATGGTGATGTTGCGTGTTATAGTATAATGATACATATACCATTTGTAAAGAAAAAGTGTAATCAATGTTGTGTAATTATGTCACTGCTCAGTTGGCTTTACATATGATGTGTATAAAACGAAAGCAATAGCTTGGGAACAGAGGCAACCGTTTTCTTTTAATGTTCTTGTAAGACTCAATTATATAGACAGAAACATACCAGTACTTTATTGATTGAATGATTGTTTATTTTATATCAATAATTTAAAACATTGTAGTTTGTTTGTCAAGTGCTTTTGTAATATAATAAAAAAAACAGTGTTGTTCTTATTGTAATCTGGGGACATGGCATTTTGGATAAGATAAATTATTCTTACTTTGTGTACATGCAACCAACTCCTTGGTTTCAGAAGTGAGACGCCACACAGCTTCTGATAGCTGCGTGGAGTCTTATCGTGTATTCCAAATTAAACTGATAGAGTGCTATTATTATTTTTTTCAGCAATGCAGTTGAAGAAAGAACGAGGTAATGTACAATTTTACGTGTAGATACGTTGGCAAATATTCTAGTTACGCCACTACAAACACACAACCAGTTGTTATTTGAATAAAAACGGCTTTAGCAGAATTTATTGCTCAGTGCGTTGAATAGTTTAAAATTATAGACTGTGGTTTGGAATACGAGGAGCGGCATTCAAATATGATTTAATTACCATCCATTAAATGTTTTCATGTCATTGTTAACAGGCATGGGACCGGTATCACGAAGCATTCCTAGTGTACATGTGTGTTTGACATAGATTACATAACCTAAAATATCCATGTAGTACACACAGAACATTGCGAACAATTGTGCATAACTATGTAACGATCCTTTGTTCAAATGTTTCGTGAAACCGATCTGTCGCATCTACAGATAATGACACAAATAAAAAACATAAATTAACAACAGATGCACCACATAATAAACAACACGCTAGTGTTGGTATGCAATGATTGTTCATTTACGAATGTTAAATTAATTGTTCAAATTTAATTATTTCCAAACTATACCATTCTTGTCGTCAATGTGAGAGTTTCATACGCTTTGTCTTGGTGACGTCTTTCAAGATGTTGTAAGCCTGTCTCCTGTTTCTTGCTCTTGTCCCGTCCTATATCTTATGGCAACGCCCATTAATTCTCTTCCTCCTTCGCTTTCCGCATTCACTTTCTGATGCAGATGTGTAAATATTATTTCATTGTTGAGTTTGGTACTATCAAGTTTGCTTGATGGTATATAAACAATATCAAGTTGGCAATTGTTTATGTTGCAATATAATGTTTGTAATAGGTTTATTTATAATCATCCTTCTAATCATAACTGTGCACATCACAGTACGCCCTACATACTTATGTGTATAAACCAGCGGTTCTTAACCCCTGTGGCCAGAAGCCATTTTGAATGGGTCGCGAAGAGTTTCCAGTGTCAAGCGACTGGCCGTATGTTCCTTTTATTTTTATTTACGTTATCACTCGTCACAAGTTAACTGTCTGAAGGCATTGGTCGCCAAACAAGTTCAACGACCGGAATTTGGGATGCGGCCAAAAAAGGTTAAGAACCGTTGGTATAAACGGAAACACAGTCGCAATCGTTTCCTTTTGCCGTTCATGTAAAATACCGGTCTATGCACAACCAGAACAGAACAATATTCTAGTATGTTTGGCAAATTGTTTCTCAGTAATTACAACATTAATTATAGTTCTTATTCTAACTAGATATAATTTTGGATACAGGTAGATTATTTTTATGTACATGCATTATATTTCTTTGTTTCAGAAGCAAGAGTACAAGCAGAAGAAGGTAATATATCATTTATCTATACATTAGTATATATGTATGATGTAATATATGTGAACTTAATAACAAATATAGTAACAATTATGTTTTAAGATTTTGAAATGTATAACATGCCAGACCATTGTTTGAGGACGTCAGTAATCGACTAAGATAACGGTTATTGTGATAAGATACATATTCCTTGCATTTAAAACTTAAAAATAACATGTTAGGTCCTCATGTATTCGTTAACATGCCTGATGTGGACTTACCGTACTTACTCTGACCATTCCATAGTTTACCCTTTTAAGTAATAAACCACTAAGTACAACACAGTCGTATTTTGGCTTGCATTGAAAGTAACTAAATGAATGATTAATTGACCGTGGAAATTGACATATTTCCAAATGCAGATGTGTGAAAAATTTTATGTGTTTGAGTTTGCTACAACTAAGTATCATTGTTTTTAAAAAAAATATTTTACAACAATATGGTAATTTTGCTTGTTTTGATGTAATTTATGTAGCATTGGTTATTGTGATTATACTTGTAATAAAAACATTATGTACACAAGTCCCAGTAAAGCATACATGTGTGTATCACACAGAACACATGCAGTTGTTTTCTTTTGATATTTATGTAAAATACCAGACGATGTACAGCCATGGTAGCTAGTACACTATTACCTCTTAATATAAAGATCATATTGTATGATACACATGTATTATCACAGTTAAGCTAAGGCGTAGTCGCTTGGGGTTACAAATGTGGCAGAATTCTGAAACTTCAAATGAGTCTTGTCCGAATTATTAGTGTAAGAGTAAATATAATGCTCACATTGAACCATTGTTAGTAAAATAGAACACATATTGATATCACATGAACTAGAACTCCATTATATATTCGTACTTGACAAACTTCCTGTTTACCTTCAAAATTGACCGCTTCATCAGAACAACAGCATTCACAAGTTCAACACTACACATTACAATACACAGTGTACACACAATCAGGGTACAAAACGAATTTGCGAAACAACGTCTCAGATTGACACCTTGCCGCATACAATCAATAATGCACCGATTTAATAAACAGTTAAATTTACAGTCACAGCTTTTTGCAATATATGTTAAACGTCATTATTTGTTTTATGAATGAACAACAAATAAGAATAAGCACTTATGTGTACCTCTTTGGATGGATAACCATTCAAACCATAATCATGTAAAATGTCATCCTGTAAGCCTTACCTGACTTATTGTGTTTATATGTATATGCTATTATTTTGATATACCAGGATCTGTCATTAATATATTTAGATGGTTCTCATAAGATCAGCTTTTTAAGCCTTAGTGAGAATCTCCCTGACCTGCACGGTACAATTGGTATACTATATTTGTATATTTTATTGATGCCTTTACACTCACTTATTGAGTGATATGTATATGGGTCAAAATAAAGAACTTTTGTCTGTATGTTTCTCTGTCTGCCTGTTTGTTTGTCACTATGCTAGTATGGTTGGATAATTGTCTTTAATATAATTTCTAATGTAATTGTTATTCTTAATCTATTATATCTAGAAATGCATAATTTTTGATACATACGAATTATTCTTATTGCGTTTATATGCAATGAACTGCTCAGTTTCATAAGGAAGATGTCGCGAAGAAGACTGTATTATATCATTATACAGTAAAACATTTGTTTTATGTAATTTGTGATAACTTAATAAGAAACCTTGTAACAATTACTAATGCAAGACATATTAATTAGCTGATAGTGACATGTCATACTGTATGTTGTTAATTAATCTAATTGTGTGTACATACAATCTACTTCTCGGTTTCAGAAGCGAAACGCGTCAAAGAAAAAGGTAATATATAATTCCACACACACACACACACACACACACACACACACACACACACACACACACACACACACACACACACACACACACACACACACACACACACACACACACACACACACACACACACAGAAACCTACAAACATTTACTAATCTGAGACGACTTAATTAGCATCTTCTTTGAAATGCGTTAATATTTGGTTGCATTAGGCCAGTTTTGAATAATAAAATAGTTACACATAACTTAATGTTTCTCTTGTCATAATACGGTGTTTTACAACTGTGCCATATACCAATGAGCGAACTTTAAGTGTTTAATCCTGTCATACATGTGAATCCAGCTGTTTCGTGAACACCTCGTTATTTCTTTAAAGACACGTAATTCTTCATAACGATTAGAAACTTGTTAAAATGCATAGCTCAGGTGCTGTTTAATTAATACCCTTTAATGTGCATATGATGTCTTTGTTTTCAGTAGTGACATTATCTGCTGAACAAGGTAATGTACAATTTGTACCTGTGTGTGTTTGAAAATAGTATCTAGTTATTTTATATTGCATTATTTGAGACCTTATTTACAGTGTTGATGTGACTGCATTATAATGCACTATTAGGAAGAAAAATGTATGTTAGTATTAACATTATTCCATTCTTTATATAACTAGTCAACTCCACAGTGTAATATGGAAGGGTGGGTTTAAAGCATAATCCATCAAAGCCCAAGATTCGTGTTTTAGAATAGATTATATACCGATGACCGGTTTAGAATGACAATTAAAAAACTCGTCAAGCAAGTAAGCAGTGAAACGTCTTGTGTTTTTTAATGCGATTAATGTCAACATTCTTATCGTCACTCGAAAATATAGGATACGCTTTGAAATATTTAATTTGGATAAAGTGTTAGAAAAGTATTACTGTTTTGTGTTTCAGCAAAGCAACTGGATCAAGAACGAGGTAATGTACCATGTTTGCCTGTATATATATATAATGATATTGTTATACTCGTTAATGTACACATGATGTCTTCTTTGGTTTCACTAATCACATTACCTGCAGAACAAAGTAATGTAATGTAAAATAAAGGTAAGTTCTTATAGCATAGTATCCAGTCATCAGGATTGCTCAAAGCGCTTTACACTTTACTGACTGGCAGACCTGTTCAATCGAACACCAATTCGACTTCTCTGGGAAGCATCTAGCCGCACTGCAATTAATGCGCGAAGGTTATTCATACACAAATATCCACCATTTTCTATAGCCAGGTACTCATTCATATAGCTGAGTGAACTGGTGCAATGTAGAGTGTATGAACTTGTCCCAGGTTCGTCACCGCAGCACAGGATTTGAACCCGGGTTCTCTCCGTTGAGAGTCCAAAGTGCGCCACTGCACTCCACTCCATATTTTGTATAATTGGTGTGTGTTTCAAAATATTATCTAGCACATAATTATTTTATATTATATGACACCTTACTTAAGGCGCAAAAATATATGACTGCGTTATAAAGCACTATTAGGAAGAACATGTATGTTAGTATTAAATGTTAATGTTATTCCATTTTGTTATATAACTAGTCAACACTGGCATACGAAGAAATAACATATACAAATTTTCAACCATTTGTTTATTTATTCATTGTTCACAGACGATGTTCGCCAACATTCTAAGTGTATCTGAGGTTGTATTCATATACGTTTTGAATGGCTTAACATGTTTAGTCATGGTTTGGGGACGTCAGGAATCGATTAACATATATTGTTATTAGATTAATTGTCATTGCATTCAAAATTTACAATTGCAGGTATGTGTTATTATGCCTGGTGTCGAATGACCGTACGTACTTACTCTGGCCATACCACAGTTTAACTTTTTCATAGTATATCACTAAATAAACCACATGCGTATTTTGGTTTGCACTGAGAGTTTAAGGAATGTTTAATTTATAGTAGACCTTTGTATTTTCCAAAATAGCAATGTGCAGGCAATGTTCTTTTTGAGTTTGGTACAGTCAGGTGTGCTTGCTATTTCACGTAAACAGAGTTTATCACAGTCTGATAATTTTGCATGTTATAATATAATTGATGTAACATTTGTGATTACACTTGAATCATTGTTTTGTATAACTATGTAGCGTTCCTTCGTTCAAATGTTTAGTGAAACCGATCTGTCGCATCTACAAATAATGCCACAAATTAAAAAATAAATTAACAACAGATGTGCCACATAATAAACCACACGCTAGTGTTGGTATGCAATGATTGTTCATTTATAAATGTTAAATTAATTGTTCAAATTTACTTATTTCCAAACTATACCATTCTTTTCGTCAATTTGAGAGTCTGCTACGCTTTGTCTTGGTGACGTCCTTCAAGATGTTGTAAGCCTGTCTTCTGTTACTTGCTCTTGTCTCATCCTATATGTTATGGCACCGCCCATTCATTCTCTTCCTGCTTCGCTTTCCTCTATCACTTTCTGATGCAGATGTATAAATATTATTTCATTGTTGAGTTTGGTACTATCAAGTTTGCTTGATGGTATATAAACAATATCAATACAAAGTTGACAATTTTGTTGCAATATAATGTTTGTAATAGGTTTATCTATAATCATCCTTCTAATCTTAACTGTGCACAACATTACACAGTACGCCCTACATTACATATGTGTATAAACCAGCGGTTCTTAACCGCTGTGGCCCGAAGCCATTTTGAATGGGTCGCGAAGAGTTTCCAGTGTCAAGCGACTGGCCGTATGTTCCTTTTATGTTTATTTATTTGATCACTCGTCACAAGTTAACTGTCTGAAGGCATTGGTCGCCAAACAAGTTCAACGACCGGAATTTGGGTTGCGGCCAAAAAAGGTTAAGAACCGTTGGTATAAACGGAAACACAGTCGCAATCGTTTCCTTTTGACGTTCAAGTAAAATACCGGTCTATGCACAACCAGAACAAAACAATATTCTAGTATGTTTGGCAAATTGTTTGTAAGTAATTACAACATTAATTATAGTTCTTATTCTAACTAGATATAATTTTGGATAAAGGTAGATTATTTTTATGTACATGCATTATACTTCTTTGTTTCAGAAGCAAGAGTACAAGCAGAAGAAGGTAATATATCATTTATCTATACATTAGTATATATGTATGATGTAATATATGTGAACTTAATAAAAAATATAGTAACAATTATGTTTTAAGATTTTGAAATGTTTAACATGCCAGACCATTGTTTGAGGACGTCAGTAATCGACTAAGATAACGGTTATTGTGATAAGATACATTTTCCTTGCATTGAAAACTTAAAATAACATGTTAGGTCATCATGTATTCGTTAACATGCCTGATGTGGACTTACCGTACTTACTCTGACCATTCCATAGTTTACCCTTTTAAGTAATAAACCACTAAGTACAACACAGTCGTATTTTGGCTTGCATTGAAAGTAACTAAATGAATGATTAATTGATCGTGGAAATTGACATATTCCCAAATGCAGATGTGTGAGAAAAAAATATTTTTTGAGTTTGCTACAACTACGTGTCATTAATTTCATATAAATAATCATATTTTACAATAATATAGTAATGTTGCTTGTTTTGATGTAATTTATGTAGCATTAGTTATTGTGATTATACTTGTAATAAAAACATCGTGTACACAAGTCCCAGTAAAGCATACATGTGTGTATCACACAGAACACATGCAGTTGTTTTCTTTTGATATTTATATAAAATATCAGACGATGTACAGCCATGGTAGCTAGTACACTATTACCTCTTAATATAAAGATCATATTGTATGATACACATGTATTATCACAGTTAAGCTAAGGCGTAGTCGCTTGGGGTTACAAATATGGCAGAATTCTGAAACTTCAAATGAGTCTTGTCCGAATTATTAGTGTAAGAGTAAATATAATGCACACATTGAACCATTGTTAGTAAAATAGAACACATATTGATATCACATGAACTAGAACTCCATTATATATTCGTACTTGACAAACTTCCTGTTTACCTTCAAAATTGACTGCTTCATCAGAACAACAGCATTTACAAGTTCAGCACTACACATTACAATACACAGTGTACACACAATCAGGGTACAAAACGAATTTGCGAAACAACGTCTCAGATTGACACCTTGCCGCATACAATCAATAATGCACCGATTTAATAAACAGTTAAATTTACAGTCACAGCTTATACGGGTTTGCAATATATGTTAAACGTCATTATTTGTTTTATGAATGAACAACAAATAAGAATAAGCACTTATGTGTACCTCTTTGGTTGGATAACCATTCAAACCATAATCATGTAAAATGTCATCCTGTAAGCCTTACCTGACTTATTGTGTTTATATGTATATGCTATTATTTTGATACACCAGGATCTGTCATTAATATATTTGGATGGTTCTCATAAGATCGGCTTTTTAAGCCTTAGTGAGAATCTCCCTGACCTGCACGGTACAATTGGTATACTATATTTGTATATTTTATTGATGCCTTTACACTCACTTATTGAGTGATATGTATATGGGTCAAAATAAAGAACTTTTGTCTGTATGTTTCTCTGTCTGCCTGTTTGTTTGTCACTATGCTAGTATGGTTGGATAATTGTCTTTAATATAATTTCTAATGTAATTGTTATTCTTAATCTATTATATCTAGAAATGCATAATTTTTGATATATACGAGTTATTCTTATTGCGTTTATATGCAATGAACTGCTCAGTTTCATAAGGAAGATGTCGCGAAGAAGACTGTATTATATCATTATACAGTAAAACATTTGTTTTATGTAATTTGTGATAACTTAATAAGAAACCTTGTAACAATTACTAATGCAAGACATATTAATTAGCTGATAGTTACATGTCATACTGTATGTTGTTAATTAATCTAATTGTGTGTACATACAATCTACTTCTCGGTTTCAGAAGCGAAACGCGTCAAAGAAAAAGGTAATATATAATTCCACACATACATACACACACACACACACACACACACACACACACACACACACACACACACACACACACACACACACACACACACACACACACACACACACACACAGAAACCTACAAACATTTACTAATCTGAGAAGACTTAATTAACATCTTCTTTGAAATGCGTTAATATCTGGTTGCATTAGGTCAGTTTTGAATAATAAAATAGTTACACATAACTTAATGTTTCTCTTGTCATAATACGGTGTTTTACAACTGTGCCATATACCAATGAGCGAATTGTAAGTGTTTAATCCTGTCATACATGTGAATCCAGCTGTTTCGTGAACACCTCGTTATTTCTTTAAAGACACGTAATTCTTCATAACGATTAGAAACTTGTTAAAATGCATAGCTCAGGTGCTGTTTAATTAATACCCTTTAATGTGCATATGATGTCGTCTTTGTTTTCAGTAGTGACATTATCTGCTGAACAAGGTAATGTACAATTTGTACCTGTGTGTGTTTGAAAATAGTATCTAGTTATTTTATATTGCATTATTTGAGACCTTATTTACAGTGTTGATGTGACTGCATTATAATGCACTATTAGGAAGAAAAATGTATGTTAGTATTAACATTATTCCATTCTTTATATAACTAGTCAACTCCACAGTGTAATATGGAAGGGTGGGTTTAAAGCATAATCCATCAAAGCCCAAGATTCGTGTTTTAGAATAGATTATATACCGATGACTGGTTTAGAATGACAATTAAAAAACTCGTCAAGCAAGTAAGCAGTGAAACGTCTTGTGTTTTTTTATGCGATTAATGTCAACATTCTTATCGTCACTCGAAAATATAGGATACGCTTTGAAATATTTAATTTGGATAAAGTGTTAGAAAAGTATTACTGTTTTGTGTTTCAGCAAAGCAACTGGATCAAGAACGAGGTAATGTACCATGTGTGCCTGTATATATATATAATTATATTGTTATACTCGTTAATGTACACATGATGTCTTCTTTGGTTTCACTAATCACATTACCTGCAGAACAAAGTAATGTAATGTAAAAAAAAGGTAAGTTCTTATAGCATAGTATCCAGTCATCAGGATTGCTCAAAGCGCTTTACACTTTACTGACTGGCAGACCTGTTCAATCGAACACCAATTCGACTTCTCTGGGAAGCATCTAGCCACACTGCAATTAATGCGCGAAGGTTATTCATACACAAATATCCACCATTTTCTATAGCCAGGTACTCATTCATATAGCTGAGTGAACTGGTGCAATGTAGAGTGAATGAACTTGTCCCAGGTTCGTCACCGCAGCACAGGATTTGAACCCGGGTTCTCTCGGTTGAGAGTCCAAAGTGCGCCACTGCACTCCACTCCATATTTTGTATAATTGGTGTGTGTTTCAAAATATTATCTAGCACATAATTATTTTATATTATATGACATCTTGCTTAAGACGCAAAAATATATGACTGCGTTATAAAGCATTATTAGGAAGAACATGTATGTTAGTATTAAATGTTAATGTTATTCCATTTTGTTATATAACTAGTCAACACTGGCATACGAAGAAATAACATATACAAATTTTCAACCATTTGTCTATTTATTCATTGTTCACAGACGATGTTCGCCAACATTCTAAGTGTATCTGAGGTTGTATTCATATACGTTTTGAATGGCTTAACATGTTTAGTCATGGTTTGGGGACGTCAGGAATCGATTAACATATATTGTTATTAGATTAATTGTCATTGCATTCAAAATTTACAATTGCAGGTATGTGTTATTATGCCTGGTGTCGAATGACCGTACGTACTTACTCTGGCCATACCACTAAATAAACCACATGCGTATTTTGGTTTGCACTGAGAGTTTAAGGAATGTTTAATTTATAGTAGACCTTTGTATTTTCCAAAATAGCAATGTGCAGGCAATGTTCTTTTTGAGTTTGGTACAGTCAGATGTGCTTGCTATTTCATGTAAACAGAGTTTATCACAGTCTGATAAATTTGCATGTTATAATATAATTGATGTAACATTTGTGATTACACTTGAAACATTGTTTTGTATAACTATGTAGCGTTCCTTCGTTCAAATGTTTAGTGAAACCGATCTGTCGCATCTACAAATAATGCCACAAATTAAAAAATAAATTAACAACAGATGTGCCACATAATAAACCACACGCTAGTGTTGGTATGCAATGATTGTTCATTTATAAATGTTAAATTAATTGTTCAAATTTACTTATTTCCAAACTATACCATTCTTTTCGTCATTTTGAGAGTCTGCTACGCTTTGTCTTGGTGACGTCCTTCAAGATGTTGTAAGCCTGTCTTCTGTTACTTGCTCTTGTCTCATCCTATATGTTATGGCACCGCCCATTCATTCTCTTCCTGCTTCGCTTTCCTCTATCACTTTCTGATGCAGATGTATAAATATTATTTCATTGTTGAGTTTGGTACTATCAAGTTTGCTTGATGGTATATAAACAATATCAATACCAAGTTGACAATTTTTTTGCAATATAATGTTTGTAATAGGTTTATCTATAATCATCCTTCTAATCTTAACTGTGCACAACATTACACAGTACGCCCTATATTACATATGTGTATAAACCAGTGGTTCTTAACCGCTGTGGCCCGAAGCCATTTTGAATGGGTCGCGAAGAGTTTCCAGTGTCAAGCGACTGGCCGTATGTACCTTTTATGTTTATTTATTTTATCACTCGTCACAAGTTAACTGTCTGAAGGCATTGGTCGCCAAACAAGTTCAACGACCGGAATTTGGGTTGCGGCCAAAAAAGGTTAAGAACCGTTGGTATAAACGGAAACACAGTCGCAATCGTTTCCTTTTGACGTTCAAGTAAAATACCGGTCTATGCACAACCAGAACAGAACAATATTCTAGTATGTTTGGCAAATTGTTTGTAAGTAATTACAACATTAATTATAGTTCTTATTCTAACTAGATATAATTTTGGATACAGGTAGATTATTTTTATGTACATGCATTATACTTCTTTGTTTCAGAAGCAAGAGTACAAGCAGAAGAAGGTAATATATCATTTATCTATACATTAGTATATATGTATGATGTAATATATGTGAACTTAATAAAAAATATAGTAACAATTATGTTTTAAGATTTTGAAATGTTTAACATCCCAGACCATTGTTTGAGGACGTCAGTAATCGACTAAGATAACGGTTATTGTGATAAGATACATTTTCCTTGCATTGAAAACTTAAAATAACATGTTAGGTCATCATGTATTCGTTAACATGCCTGATGTGGACTTACCGTACTTACTCTGACCATTCCATAGTTTACCCTTTTAAGTAATAAACCACTAAGTACAACACAGTCGTATTTTGGCTTGCATTGAAAGTAACTAAATGAATGATTAATTGATCGTGGAAATTGACATATTTCCAAATGCAGATGTGTGAAAAAAATTATTTTTTGAGTTTGCTACAACTACGTGTCATTAATTTCATATAAATAATCATATTTTACAATAATATAGTAATTTTGCTTGTTTTGATGAAATTTATGTAGCATTAGTTATTGTGATTATACTTGTAATAAAAATATCGTGTACACAAGTCCCAGTAAAGCATACATGTGTGTATCACACAGAACACATGCAGTTGTTTTCTTTTGATATTTATATAAAATATTAGACGATGTACAGCCATGGTAGCTAGTACACTATTACCTCTTAATATAAAGATCATATTGTATGATACACATGTATTATCACAGTTAAGCTAAGGCGTAGTCGCTTGGGGTTACAAATGTGGCAGAATTCTGAAACTTCAAATGAGTCTTGTCCGAATTATTAGTGTAAGAGTAAATATGCTCACATTGAACCATTGTTAGTAAAATAGAACACATATTGATATCACATGAACTAGAACTCCATTATATATTCGTACTTGACAAACTTCCTGTTTACCTTCAAAATTGACTGCTTCATCAGAACAACAGCATTCACAAGTTCAGCACTACACATTACAATACACAGTGTACACACAATCAGGGTACAAAACGAATTTGCGAAACAACGTCTCAGATTGACACCTTGCCGCATACAATCAATAATGCACCGATTTAATAAACAGTTAAATTTACAGTCACAGCTTATACGGGTTTGCAATATATGTTAAACGTCATTATTTGTTTTATGAATGAACAACAAATAAGAATAAGCACTTATGTGTACCTCTTTGGATGGATAACCATTCAAACCATAATCATGTAAAATTTCATCCTGTAAGCCTTAACTGACTTATTGTGTTTATATGTATATGCTATTATTTTGATACACCAGGATCTGTCATTAATATATTTGGATGGTTCTCATAAGATCGGCTTTTAAGCCTTAGTGAGAATCTCCCTGACCTGCACGGTACAATTGGTATACTATATTTGTATATTTTATTGATGCCTTTACACTCACTTATTGAGTGATATGTATATGGGTCAAAATAAAGAACTTTTGTCTGTATGTTTCTCTGTCTGCCTGTTTGTTTGTCACTATGCTAGTATGGTTGGATAATTGTCTTTAATATAATTTCTAATGTAATTGTTATTCTTAATCTATTATATCTAGAAATGCATAATTTTTGATATATACGAGTTATTCTTATTGCGTTTATATGCAATGAACTGCTCATTTTCGTAAGGAAGATGTCGCGAAGAAGACTGTATTATATCATTATACAGTAAAACATTTGTTTTATGTAATTTGTGATAACTTAATAAGAAACCTTGTAACAATTACTAATGCAAGACATATTAATTAGCTGATAGTTACATGTCATACTGTATGTTGTTAATTAATCTAATTGTGTGTACATACAATCTACTTCTCGGTTTCAGAAGCGAAACGCGTCAAAGAAAAAGGTAATATATAATTCCACACACACACACACACACACACACACACACACACACACACACACACACACACACACACACACACACACACACACACACACACACACACACACACACACACACACACACACACAGAAACCTACAAACATTTACTAATCTGAGACGACTTAATTAACATCTTCTTTGAAATGCGTTAATATCTGGTTGCATTAGGTCAATTTTGAATAATAAAATAGTTACACATAACTTAATGTTTCTCTTGTCATAATACGATGTTTTACAACTGTGCCATATACCAATGAGCGAACTTTAAGTGTTTAATCCTGTCATACATGTGAATCCAGCTGTTTCGTGAACACCTCGTTTTTTCTTTAAAGACACGTAATTCTTCATAACGATTAGAAACTTGTTAAAATGCATAGCTCAGGTGCTGTTTAATTAATACCCTTTAATGTGCATATGATGTCGTCTTTGTTTTCAGTAGTGACATTATCTGCTGAACAAGGTAATGTAGAATTTGTACCTGTGTGTGTTTGAAAATAGTATCTAGTTATTTTATATTGCATTATTTGAGACCTTATTTACAGTGTTGATGTGACTGCATTATAATGCACTATTAGGAAGAAAAATGTATGTTAGTATTAACATTATTCCATTCTTTATATAACTAGTCAACTCCACAGTGTAATATGGAAGGGTGGGTTTAAAGCATAATCCATCAAAGCCCAAGATTCGTGTTTTAGAATAGATTATATACCGATGACCGGTTTAGAATGACAATTAAAAAACTCGTCAAGCAAGTAAGCAGTGAAACGTCTTGTGTTTTTTTATGCGATTAATGTCAACATTCTTATCGTCACTCGAAAATATAGGATACGCTTTGAAATATTTAATTTGGATAAAGTGTTACAAAAATTTACTGTTTTGTGTTTCAGCAAAGCAACTGGATCAAGAACGAGGTAATGTACCATGTTTGCCTGTATATATAATGATATTGTTATATTCGTTAATGTACACATGATGTCTTCTTTTTTGTTTCACTAATCACATTACCTGCAGAACAAGGTAATGTAACGTAAAGTAAAGGTAAGTTCTTATAGCATAGTATCCAGTCATCAGGATTGCTTAAAACGCTTTACACTTTACTGACAGGCAGACCTGTTCAATCGAACACTAACTCGACTTCTCTGCATCTAGCCACACTGCAATTAAAGCGCGAAGATTATTCATACACACATACCCACCACTGTGTGAACTGGTGCAATGTAGAGTGAATGAACTTGTCCCAGGTTCGTCACCGCAGCACAGGATTTGAACCCGGGTTCTCTCGGTTGAGAGTCCAAAGGTCTAGCCACTGCGCTACTGCACTCCACTCCATATTATATATAATTGGTGTGTGTATCAAAATATTATCTATCAGGTAATTATTTTATATTATATGACACCGTGCTTAAGGTGCAAAAATATATGAGTGCGTTATAAAGCAGTATTAGGAAGATCATGTATGTTAGTATTAAATGTTAATGTTTTTCCATTCATTAGATCACTTGTCAACACTGGCATACGAAGAAATAACATATACAAATGTTCAACCATTTGTGTATTCATTCATTATTTACAGACGATGTTCGCCAACATTCTAAGTGTATCTGAGGTTGTATTTATATACGTTTTGAATGGCTTAACATGTTTAGCCATGGTTTGGAGAAGTCAGGAATCGATTAACATATATTGTTATTAGATTAATTGTCATTGCATTCAAAACTTACAATTGCAGATATGTGTTATTATGCCTGGTGTCGAATGACCGTACGTTCTTACTATGGCCATACCACAGTTTAACTTTTTTTATAGTATATCACTAAATAAACATGCGTATTTTGGTTTGCACTGAAAGTTTTAAGGAATGTTTAATTTATAGTAGACCTTTGTATTTTCCAAAATAGCAATGTGCAGGCAATGTTCTTTTTGAGTTTGGTACATGTTATAATATAATTTATGTAACATTTGTGATCACACTTGAATAATTATTTTGTATAACTATGTAACGTTCCTTTGTTCAAATGTTTAGTGAAACCGATCTGTCCCATCTACAGATAATGCCACAAATTAAAAAAATTAAATAACAACAGATGTGCCACACAATAAACCACACGCTAGTGTTGATATGCAATGATTGTTCATTTACGAATGTAAAATTAATTGTTCAAATTTACTTATTTCTAAACTATACCATTCTTGTCGTCAATGTGAGAATCTGCTACGCTTTGTCTTGGTGACGTCCTTCAAGATGTTGTAAGCCTGTCTTCTGTTTCTTGCTCTTGTACCATCCTAAATGTTATGGCAACGCCCATTGATTCTCTTCCTCCTTCGCTTTTATTTATAATCATCCTTCTAATCTTAACTTTGCACAGCATTACACAGTACGCCCTACATACTTATGTGTATAAACCAGCGGTTCTTAACCCCTGTGGCCCGAAGCCATTTTGAATGGGTCGCGAAGAGATTCCAGTGTCAAGCGACTGGCCGTATGTTCCTTTTATGTTTATTTATTTTATTACTCGTCACAAGTTAACTGTCTGAAGGCATTGGTCGCCAAACAAGTTCATCGACCGGAATTTGGGTTGCGGCCAAAAAAGGTTAAGAACCGTTGGTATAAACGGAAACACAGTCGCAATCGTTTCCTTTTGACGTTCATGTAAAATACAGGTCTATGCACAACCAGAACAGAACAATATTCTAGTACAACATTAATTATTGTTCTTATTCTAAGTTAGATATAATTTTGGATACAGGTAGATTATTTTTATGTACATGCATTATACTTCTTTGTTTCAGAAGCAAGAGTACAAGCAGAAGAAGGTAATATATCATTTATCTATACATTAGTATATATGTATGATGTAATATATGTGAACTTAATAAAAAATATAGTAACAATTATGTTTTAAGATTTTGAAATGTTTAACATCCCAGACCATTGTTTGAGGACGTCAGTAATCGACTAAGATAACGGTTATTGTGATAATATACATTTTCCTTGCATTGAAAACTTAAAATAACATGTTAGGTCCTCATGTATTCTTTAACATGCCTGATGTGGACTGACCGTACTTATTCTGACCATTCCATAGTTTACCCTTTTTAAGTAGTAAACCACTATGTACAACACATTCGTATTTTGGCATGCATTGAAAGTAACTAAATGAATGATTAATTGATCGTGGAAATTGACATATTTCCAAATGCAGATGTGTGAAAAAAAAATTTTTTTGAGTTTGCTACAACTACGTGTCATTGATTTTATATAAATAATCATATTTTACAACAATATGGTAATTTTGCTTGTTTTTATGTAATTTATGTAGCATTAGTTATTGTGATTATACTTGTAATAAAAACATTGTGTACACAAGTCCCAGTAAAGCATACATGTTTGTATCACACAGAACACATGCAGTTTTTTATTTTATTTATGTAAAATACGAGACGATGTACAGCCATGGTAGCTAGTACACTATTACCTCTTAATATAAAGATCATATAGTATATTACACATGTATTATCACAGTTAAGCTAAGGCGTAGTTTGTGGTTACAAATGTGACAGAGTTATTAAACTTCAAATGAGTCTTGTCCGAATTATTAGTGTAAGAGTAAATATAATGCTCACATTGAACCATTCATTCTAAAATAGGTATGCTGGTCGCGCCTGCATGTGGCTGCACCGCTGTAAGCTCCGTGCATATTTTGTATTTTACCTGTTTTTAACGAGGAGATCGCAGTGCAGTTTTGTAGTTGTTTTTATGAAAGCGTCTAGGCGATCCTGGACTAAGCAGTTTTACTGGATATTTTACAGTTTTTAGTATTTTAATGATTTTTATCTCAAGTTCAGTGGATTGCACCTGTGTGGAACAACAATACACGAAAATTGCTGTTGGTCAAGCGTGACATTACACTACAGGCATGACGGCCTATGCAAGACAGTTCCTGTGTGGTCTGCAATTTAACAGGTGCGCTCGTCTGAACAATGCTGCGTGGAGTGCTGCGTGCAGTGCAGGGGTGGCTCTCCATCGGCCCACCCACCGTGGCTGTCGTGGGGTCGTCCGTAAACAGCAACGCAAACCGGCCAGGCAAACGGGCGTAAACACATCTAACCTCTTGAAGATACTACTGATCCCCCTTGTGCGGCCTGCCAAGTTGTGTTTACTGAATGCGAGGTCAGTCTGCAACAAGGCAGACTTTCTTGTTGATTATGTTGCCGACCATGACCTGGACATACTGTGTATTACGGAGACCTGGCTATCCAGCGAGAATACTGTGTCTGCGACCGCCGTCACACCATGCGGCTATTTCCTTGAGCACGTTGCTCGGAGTAACCGTCGTGGCGGCGGTGTCGGCGTTCTGTTCAGAGCAACTTACACTGTCGACCACTCTCGTCTTTGGCCCGCTTCATCTCAGTTTGCCACGTCTTAATCTTTGCTTTAATAGAAAGTTACTGCCAATCCCCCGCTCTAAGCCAACGTTTAAATTGGCAATTATTTTACTACTAGCAGGAGATGTAAGTCTTAATCCTGGACCTGCTATCAGGCGCAATATTCGAGTAGCCACCACTAGCGTTCGAGCTATTCGAGACAAAACAGCCTCGCTTACCGATTTATTAACTTCCAAGACAATAGACATCCTTGCAGTCACTGGCTCAGACCACATGACACAGCTGCATGCATTGCTGACATTTCTCCTTCCAATTTCACCTTCCATCATCGCCCACGTTCAGTTGGGCGAGGTGGTGGTGTTGGATTTCTCGTCTCAAAACAGTTCAAAGTTAATTTGCATTAAAACCCTGATTACTCCAGCTTTGAGGCCATCTGTGCCGAAATTTTCGATTCATCTTTCTCTGCTTATTTTGTGTGCATTTATCGCCCTCCAGGACACCCTGCCCATTTCTTTGAAGAATTCCAGGATCTACTTGAAAATCTGGCAACTATTTATTCAGAATTTTATATACTGGGTGATTTTAATCTTCATCTGGACACACCTTCATCAACAACAAGTACATTTAATGACATTCTGGCATCCTATGACATGAAACGAAATGTTACCTTCTCAACATACATACATGGCCACTGGCTCGATCTCTTAATCACCCGCTCAGATTGTAACAATATTCAGACACCTACTGCTTCAGATGGTTTATCAGACCACCACACTGTCATTGCTGATCTCAAAGTTCCTAGAATTCCCGTAGAGTCCAAAAATAAAGTGTTTTACCGACCGATCCATAAGATTGACATTGCCGCATTAATGACAGACATCCTTAAATCCGACCTCATCAGTAAACCCAAAGAACATCTGTCAGATCTGTGTCGACAGTACTGCCAAGTACTCGAAGATTTACTTAATAAACATGCACCCCTAAGATCTAAATATGTGTCCCAAAAGCCACATGCTCCATGGATGACTCCTGAAATTCTACAATCTAAAAAGCGCCGGCGCTACCTTGAACGTGTATGGCGCAAATCACGCTCGCCTTTGGACAGATCACGATATTCTAAACAGTGTCACTACTGCAACAGACAAATGGCCAAAGCTAAATCAAATTATTACACAAACATGGTCTCGAGTAACTCTGATAACCCACGTCAGCTATGGAACTGCATAAATCATATTTTACATAGACGGCCGCCTCCATCCTAGTCATACCTAGTCATGTGTCAGTCAAATCTATGTGTGACTCGTTTTCTAGTCATTTCAAAGATAAAATAAGTCTTATACGTTCTGCTTTTCCATGTCACACTTTAAGTACTGTAAATGTGGACTCCCCACAAGTAAATTCTCCACTTGTATTGTTTGAGCCAGCCACAGTTGATGAAGTGAGGAAAATAATAATGTCCTCCCCAAATAAGTCATGCGATCTTGATCCATTACCAACCATACTACTAAAAGCATGTCTTGACTCTTTACTTGATACAATAACGAATATCATAAATTTATCACTAAGTTCGGGTAAATTCCCAGATGATTTTAAACACGCACATGTAAATCCTGTTCTCAAGAAGATTTCTCTGCCAAAAGATGATTTCAAAAATTATAGGCCAATTTATAATCTTAGCTTTATTTCTAAGATACTTGAGAAAGTCGTAGCAAGCCGTCTAAGGCGTCATATTAGCTCAACTTGTTTATCCAGTGTGCTCCAATCAGCATACAAACAATTTCATTCTTCTGCTCTCCTAAAAGTACACAATGATGTTATATTAAACATTGATAAAGGCAAAGTAACTGTACTTACCTTGCTTGATCTGTCTGCCGCCTTTGATACCATTGATCACAACACTCTTGTCAAACGTTTATCATTGTGGTATGGCATATCTGGCACAGCTCTGACCTGGTTTTCTTCATATCTAACCAACAGACATCAATGTATAAAGATAGATAATTACTTTTCAACCTCACTCCCCACTTCATGTGGCATTCCCCAGGGTTCCGTTCTTGGGCCTTTGCTTTTCACTCTACATTACGCCACTCAGCTCTGTAATCCAAAGTCATAACTTGGATCATCACCTTTATGCAGATGACACACAGATCTACATTTCCTTGGCCACGCCCGATACAAGTCATTCTCTAAACCGACTCAACGATTGTCTCTAAGATGTTTTTTCATGGATGACCGATAGTAAATTAAAGTTAAATGCAGACAAAACTGAATTCCTCATCATTGGTACTCCAATGCAGCGAGGTAAACTAAATGATTTTTTCCCAACATGCATCCTGAGTCAAACTATCACACCAGCAGCATCAGTACGGAATCTAGGAGTGACCTTTGATTGCGACTTCAATTTCAGACAACACATATCCCAAACGTGCCGTTGCTGTTTTTATCATATCCGTGATCTTCGCCGCATTCGCCGACATATGTCGCTTTCTGTCGCTAAGACTATCGCAACAGCTCTTGTTAGCAGCAGATTAGATTATTGCAATTCCCTCCTTCATAATATTGCTATCAAGGATATTGCAAAACTACAACGCGTCCAAAATTGTTTAGCAAGGGTAGTCACACAATCTCCTCGATTCTCCCGCTCAGTGCCACTTCTAAAATCACTGCATTGGCTCCCCGTGCGATATCGCATTATGTTTAAGATCTGCACAATCACCTACCAAGCCCTTTCATCCAAACAACCTAGTTATTTACACTCAATGCTCACACCAGCCAGACAAGCCAGACGACTTCGGTCGTCTAGTTCGAAGTTGCTATCTGTTCCTAGTGTTAAGACAAAGGCTGGAACTCGAGCTTTTTCAGTTGCCGCGCCAACTATATGGAATTCGCTTCCCGTTAATGTTAAATTAGCAGAAAATATTGTTACATTTCGTCGTCACCTCAAAACCTATCTTTTCAGTATCGCCTATCCTCCCTAGCTTCCTAGCACATCCATCCATTTGTTGACGAATTTCGCCTAGCACACGAGTACGAGAATGCTTAATCCTTTGGTTTTGGTGCGCCACTGAGCTCGGATTGTCTGAGGATATTGGCGCTTAAGAAGTTATTTAATTATTATTATTATTTTTATCTTTTGAGTGTCTCGGCCTTCAATTACGCTGCCATAGAGTCTCCTCTACATTACGCCTGTTCGTCATCTACCGACCGCCATCATCCAGCCCTAACTCCCAGCCGTTCGCCACTTTCCTTGCCGAATATCGATATCTCGTTGAACGCGTCGGGACGGAGTCCGGGATCATTATCCTCGGTGACTTCAACGTGCGATACGGCGACAACAACGATGCGCACGCACGAGCTCTACATGATATTCTCTCAGACGCCATCCTGAGACAGAACGTCACCGACGCGACACACAACCGCGGTAATGTGCTTGACCTCATCATCACCGCTTCTTCTTCGTCGCCTGTTACGCGTATCCGTCGACGATCTTGTCACAGATCACTTTGCCGTTCTTTGTGACCTCGCCACCACCAAGCCCCGCCCGCCACGCAAGAAGATAGAATACCGTTGATACGCTGCGAAAGACAACACCAACTTCACGAAAGATCTATGTGGGTGCGATTTCATTACTCAACCTGTCTGTGACGTAGGCGGCTTGTATGATCAGTACTTTTCAGAGCTGTCCTGTCTGATCAATCTTCACGCACCACTTGTGCAGCGTACGGTCACAGAACGACCACATACTCCGTGGTGGTGTCGGCAACTGGATTAACTGAAACGTCAGGTCCGTCTGCGTGAGCGCACGTGGCGACGTAGCAGGACCAACGACCACCGTCTTTCCTATACTGTGTTTCGTGACCGGTACTGCCGGACGCTGGCATCTACGAAAGCTGCGTTCTACAGTAAAGAAATTGAATCCGCCTCGAACGACAACAGGGCAATGTTTCGTATTGCGAACCATCTTCTTGGTCGTAAGTGTGTGAACCATCTTCCCACCGATATTGGTGGCCCCGCCGTTGTTGCCGAGCGTTTCACTTACCACTTCGTTGACAAGATAAACTCGATCCGCAGCCGAATCATGGTTCCATCAGCTGATGTTGACAACGCACAGCCACGTATGGTTTCTTCGCCGCTGCTAGCGTTTCAATCGGCTACTCTCGAAGAAGTAACGACACTCATCACAAGTGGCAAGACAAAGTCGTCTAAGCTTGATCCACTGCCCTCCGTTATTCTGAAGACGAATACATCCATCTTGGCGTCGATTCTCGTGAAACTGATCAACCTGTCTTACGAGTCTTCCACTGTTCCTGCCCGGCTGAAGCACGCAGTCATCACGCCTCTTCTTAAACGTTCCGGTCTTCTCGCCGCCGACTACGCGAGCTACCGACCTATCTCGAACCTTCCGTATGCATCCAAGTTACTTGAACGCCACGTCTCTGCCCAACTGCGTTTGCATATTCAACACACCGGCATCGAAGATCCTTTTCAGAGCGCCTACCGCCCGTCACGTTGAGGCAGCGATTTTGTGTATCCAAGATGACGTGTTAAGATCACTGGATGCACGTAAGCATGTAGTACTTGTTCTACTTGACCTCAGCGCTGCTTTCGACACGATCGACCATGACATTCTTGTTGCTGAACTAGACCGAATCGGCGTGCGAGTCAACGCACTTCGCTGGCTCGCCTCTTACCTAGCCGACCGAACACAATGCGTCAGCGTTGACGGTCATCTTTCATGCGACAGCCGACTACGACATGGAGTTCCACAGGGCAGTGTTTTGGGCCCTCTGTTATTTTCTATATACTGTGCTGGTCTTTCCGACGTATTCGAGAAGCACGGTGTTCGCTACCATGTCTACGCTGATGACACCCAACTCTATGTCGATTTTCCGCGAAACGATTCTGCGTCTGCCGCCGACCGGATATCCCGTTGCGTGACTGACGTAAAAGCATGGCTAGCGTCGCGCTACCTGCTTTTGAACGAGGCGAAGACAGGGGCGATACTGTTTGCAGCACCAAACAACCGTGTTCCACAGCCACCGCCTCTTCCCATCGACATCTGCGGTTGCAACGTCAGCACTTCCGCCAACATACGTGACCTTGGAGTACAGCTCGACTCCACGATGTCGATGGCCGCACACATTAGTCGTACCTGTCGGGCTGCCTACGCCCAACTACGTGGCATAGCGCGAATACGACCATCTCTTCCGCTTTCAGCGTGCAAGTCGCTTGTACACGCGCTAGCATAGTTTGTAAACACCCCTGAATCAGCTTTGTAGAGATATGTGGTGTATAAATAAATTTGATTTGATTTGATTGTTTAAAAGTCTTCAGTTAGTAAAACAGAACACATATTGATATTACATGAACTAGAACACCATTATATATTCGTACTTGACAAACTTCCTGTTTACTTTCAAAATTGACCGCTTCATCAGAACAACAGCATTCACATTTGCGAAACAAAGTCTCAGACTGACACCTTGCAATCAATAATGCACTGATTTAATAAACAGTTAAATTTACAGTCACAGCTTATACGGGTTTGCAATATATGTTAAACGTCATTATTTGCAGATATTTATCTGTATGTATATTACGAAATTTCTGATAATAAGTTGTCATTATGAATGAACAACAAATAAGAATAAGCACTTATGTGTACCTCTTTGGATGGATAACCATTCAAACCATAATCATGTAAAATGTCATCCTGTAAGCCTTACCTGACTTATTGTGTATATATGTATATGCTATTATTTTGATACACCAGGATCTGTCATTAATATATTTGGATGGTTCTCATCAGAGCGGCTTTTTAAGCCTTAGTGAGAATCTCCCTGACCTGCACGGTACAATTTGTATACTATATTTGTATATTTTATTGATGCCTTTACACTCACTTATTGAGTTTTGTGTATATGGGTCAAAATAAAGAACTTTTGTCTGTATGTCTCTCTGTCTGCCTGTTTGTTTGTCACTATGCTAGTATGGTTGGATAATTGTCTTTAATATAATTTCAAACGTAATTGTTATTCTTAATCTATTATATCTAGAAATGCGTAATTTTTGATACATACGAGTTATTCTTGTTGCGTTTATATGCAATGAACTCCTCAGTTTCATAAGGAAGACGTCGCGAAGAAGACTGTATTATATCATTATACAGTAAAACATTTGTTTTATGTAATTTGTGATAACTTAATAAGAAACCTTGTAACAATTACTAATGCAAGACATATTAATTAGCTGATAGTGACATGTCATACTGTATGTTGTTAATTAATCTAATTGTGTGTACATACAATCTACTTCTCGGTTTCAGAAGCGAAACGCGTCAAAGAAAAAGGTAATATATAATTCCACACACACACACACACACACACACACACACACACACACACACACACACACACACACACACACACACACACACACACACACACACACACACACACACACACACACACACACACAGAAACCTACAAACATTTACTAATCTGAGACGACTTAATTAGCATCTTCTTTGAAATGCGTCAATATCTGGTTGCATTAGGCCAGTTTTGAATAATAAAATAGTTACACATAACTTAATGTTTCTCTTGTCATAATACGATGTTTTACAACTGTGCCATATACCAATGAGCGAACTTCAAGTGTTTAATCCTGTCATACATGTGAATCCAGCTGTTTCGTGAACACCTCGTTATTTCTTTAAAGACACGTAATTCTTCATAACGATTAGAAACTTGTTAACATGCATAGCTCAGGTGCTGTTTAATTAATACCCTTTAATGTGCATGTGATGTCGTCTTTGTTTTCAGTAGTGACATTATCTGCTAAACAAGGTAATGTAGAATTTGTATCTGTGCGTGTTTGAAAATAGTATCTAGGTATTTTATATTGTATTATTTGAGACCTTATTTACAGTGTTTATGTGACTGCATTATAATGCACTATTAGGAAGAGAAATGTATGTTAGTATTAACATTATTCCATTATTTAGATAACTAGTCAACTCCACAGTGTAATATGGAAGGGTGGGTTTAAAGCATAATTCATCAAAGCCCAAGATTCGTGTTTTAAAATAGCTTATATACCGATGACCGGTTTAGAATGACAATTAAAAAACTCTTCAAGCAAGTAAGCAGTGAAACGTCTTGTGTTTTTTTATGCGATTAATGTCAACATTCTTATCGTCACTCGAAAATATAGGATACGCTTTGAAATATTTAATTTGGATTAAGTGTTACAAAAGTATTACTGTTTTGTGTTTCAGCAAAGCAACTGGATCAAGAACGAGGTAATGTACCATGTTTGCCTGTATATATAATGATATTGTTATATTCGTTAATGTACACATGATGTCTTCTTTTTTGTTTCACTAATCACATTACCTGCAGAACAAGGTAATGTAACGTAAAGTAAAGGTAAGTTCTTATAGCATAGTATCCAGTCATCAGGATTGCTTAAAACGCTTTACACTTTACTGACAGGCAGACCTGTTCAATCGAACACTAACTCGACTTCTCTGCATCTAGCCACACTGCAATTAAAGCGCGAAGATTATTCATACACACATACCCACCACTGTGTGAACTGGTGCAATGTAGAGTGAATGAACTTGTCCCAGGTTCGTCACCGCAGCACAGGATTTGAACCCGGGTTCTCTCGGTTGAGAGTCCAAAGGTCTAGCCACTGCGCTACTGCACTCCACTCCATATTATATATAATTGGTGTGTGTATCAAAATATTATCTATCAGGTAATTATTTTATATTATATGACACCGTGCTTAAGGTGCAAAAATATATGAGTGCGTTATAAAGCAGTATTAGGAAGATCATGTATGTTAGTATTAAATGTTAATGTTTTTCCATTCATTAGATCACTTGTCAACACTGGTATACGAAGAAATAACATATACAAATGTTCAACCATTTGTGTATTCATTCATTATTTACAGACGATGTTCGCCAACATTCTAAGTGTATCTGAGGTTGTATTTATATACGTTTTGAATGGCTTAACATGTTTAGCCATGGTTTGGAGAAGTCAGGAATCGATTAACATATATTGTTATTAGATTAATTGTCATTGCATTCAAAACTTACAATTGCAGATATGTGTTATTATGCCTGGTGTCGAATGACCGTACGTTCTTACTATGGCCATATCACAGTTTAACTTTTTTTTATAGTATATCACTAAATAAACATGCGTATTTTGGTTTGCACTGAAAGTTTTAAGGAATGTTTAATTTATAGTAGACCTTTGTATTTTCCAAAATAGCAATGTGCAGGCAATGTTCTTTTTGAGTTTGGTACATGTTATAATATAATTTATGTAACATTTGTGATCACACTTGAATCATTATTTTGTATAACTATGTAACGTTCCTTTGTTCAAATGTTTAGTGAAACCGATCTGTCCCATCTACAGATAATGCCACAAATTTAAAAAATTAAATAACAACAGATGTGCCACACAATAAACCACACGCTAGTGTTGATATGCAATGATTGTTCATTTACGAATGTTAAATTAATTGTTCAAATTTACTTATTTCTAAACTATACCATTCTTGTCGTCAATGTGAGAATCTGCTACGCTTTGTCTTGGTGACGTCCTTCAAGATGTTGTAAGCCTGTCTTCTGTTTCTTGCTCTTGTACCATCCTAAATGTTATGGCAACGCCCATTGATTCTCTTCCTCCTTCGCTTTTATTTATAATCATCCTTCTAATCTTAACTTTGCACAGCATTACACAGTACGCCCTACATACTTATGTGTATAAACCAGCGGTTCTTAACCTCTGTGGCCCGAAGCCATTTTGAATGGGTCGCGAAGAGATTCCAGTGTCAAGCGACTGGCCGTATGTTCCTTTTATGTTTATTTATTTTATTACTCGTCACAAGTTAACTGTCTGAAGGCATTGGTCGCCAAACAAGTTCATCGACCGGAATTTGGGTTGCGGCCAAAAAAGGTTAAGAACCGTTGGTATAAACGGAAACACAGTCGCAATCGTTTCCTTTTGACGTTCATGTAAAATACAGGTCTATGCACAACCAGAACAGAACAATATTCTAGTACAACATTAATTATTGTTCTTATTCTAAGTTAGATATAATTTTGGATACAGGTAGATTATTTTTATGTACATGCATTATACTTCTTTGTTTCAGAAGCAAGAGTACGCGCAGAAGAAGGTAATATATCATTTATATTTACATTAGTATATATGTATGATGTAATATATGTTAACTTAATAAAATATATAATAACAATTATTTTTTCATATTTTGAAATGTTTAACATGCCAGACCATTGTTTGAGGACGTCAGTAATCGACTAAGATAACGGCTATTGTGATAAGATACATTTTCCTTGCATTGAAAACTTAAAATAACATGTTAGGTCCTCATGTATTCGTTAACATGCCTGATGTGGACTGATCGAACTTACTCTGACCATTCCATAGTTTACCCTTTTTAAGTAATAAACCACTAAACCACAACACATTCGTATTTTGGCTTGCATTGAAAGTAACTAAACGAATGATTAATTGATCGTGGAAATTGACATATTTACAAATGCAGATGTATGAAAAATGTTATGTGTTTGAGTTTGGTACAACTAAGTGTCATTGTTTAAAACAAATAATCATATTTTACAACAATATGGTAATTTTGCTTGTTTTGATGTAATTTATGTAGCATTTAGTTATTGTGATTATACTTGTAATAAAAACATCGTGTACACAAGTCCCAGTAAAGCATACATGTGTGTATCACACAGAACACATGCAGTTGTTTTCTTTTGATATTTATGTAAAATACCAGACGATGTACAGCCACGGTAGCTAGTACACTATTACCTCTTAATATAAAGATCATATTGTATGATACACATGTATTATCACAGTTAAGCTAAGGCGTAGTCGCTTGGGGTTACAAATGTGGCAGAATTCTTAAACTTCAAATGAGTCTTGTCCGAATTATTAGTGTAAGAGTAAATATAATGCTCACATTGAACCATTGTTTAAAAGCCTTCAGTTAATAAAAATAGAACACCTATTGATATCACATGAAGTAGAACTGCATTATATATTCGTACTTGACAAACTTCCTGTTTACCTTCAAAATTGACCTCTTCATCAGAACAACAGCATTCACAATTTCAACACTATATATTACAATACACTGTGTACACACAATCAGGGTACAACACGAATTTGCGAAACAAAGTCTCAAATAACAACAAATAAGAATAAGCACTTATGTGTACCTCTTTGGACGGATAATAATTCAAATCATAATCATGTAAAATGTCATCCTGCAAGCGTTACCTGACTTATTGTGTTCATAGATCTATGCGATTATTTTTATACACCAGGATCTGTCATTAATATATTTGGATGGTTCTCATAAGAGCGGCTTTTTAAGCCTTAGTGAGAGTCTCCCTGACCTGTACGGTACAATTTGTATACTATATTTGTATATTTTATTTATGCCTTCACACTCACGTATTGAGTGATATGTATATATTCTCTGTCTGCCTTTTTTTTTACTATGCTAATATGTTTGGTTAAGTGTTTTTAATATAATTTCAAACGTAATTGTTATTCTTAATCTATTATATCTAGAAATGCGTAATTTTGGATACATACGAGTTATTCTTATTGCGTTTATATGCAATGAACTCCTCAGTTTCAAAAGGAAGACGCCGCGAAGAAGACTATTATATCATTATACAGTAAAACATTTGTTTTATGTAATTTATGATAACTTAATAAGAAACCTTGTAACAATTACTAATGCAAGACATATTAATTAGCTGATAGTGACATGTCATACTGGATATGGCTAATTATTCTAATTGTGTGTACATACAATCTACTCCTCGGTTTCAGAAGCGAAACGCGTCAAAGAAAAAGGTAATATATAATTACACACACACACACACACACACACACACACACACACACACACACACACACACACACACACACACACACACACACACACACACACACACACACACACACACACACACACACACAAACACACACACACACACACACACACACACACACACACACACAGAAACCTACAAACATTTACTAATCTGAGACGACTTAATTAACATCTTCTTTGAAATGCGTTAATATCTGGTTGCATTAGGTCAATTTTGAATAATAAAATAGTTACACATAACTTAATGTTTCTCTTGTCATAATACGATGTTTTACAACTGTGCCATATACCAATGAGCGAACTTTAAGTGTTTAATCCTGTCATACATGTGAATAGAGCTGTTTCGTGAACACCTTGCTATTTCTTTAAAGACAAGTGATTCTTCACAACGATTAGAAACTTAATTAATACCCTTTAATGTGCATATGATATCGTCTTTGTTTTCAGTAGTGACGTTATCTGCTGAACAAGGTAATGTACAATTTGTATCTGTGTGCGTTTGAAAATAGTATCTCGTTATTTTACATTGTATTATTTGAGACCTTGTTTACAATGTTGATGTGACTGCATTATAATGCACTATTAGGAAGACAAATGTATGTTAGTATTAACATTATTCCATTCTTTATATAACTAGTCAACTCCACAGTTTAATATGGAAGGGTTGGTTTAAAGCATAATTTATGAAATATTCGTGTTTTAGAATTGATTATATACTGATAGCCGTTTTAGAATGACAATTAAAAACTCGTCCAACAAGTAAGCAGTGAAACGTTTTTTATGCGATCCATGTAAACATTCTTATCGTCACTCGAAAATATAGGATTGTCACGGATTAGCGAGGACTCCGTACACTAGATGGCTCAGTCTAGTAGGGTTCTTATATATCAAGGTCAACGCATATGAGAAGGAACGGTGATCTTGAACAAGCAACAAAGAACGAGGACAATTTAATACTTTATTACAAGATATCTTCCTTTTGGTAAATATCTCAATTAACAAAATAAACAAAATAAAGAAATCCCGTAACCAAATCTTAATAGAACATAATAAACAATAACACTGAATCTTTCGATTATCAAATTCCACTTCCTTTCTAAGGTGGATTATACCGCTATACGACCATACACTAGGCGCCAAGTGTTATCTAAGAATAACTTCCATAATATAAATACACAGTATAAGCTAGTCCTCGCGGACTCTCATTACAGTAATATGTTACAACACACACATATATTTATATATATATGTGAATACTTCATGGGTAATAATACCTCACTTCAAAACCCACAGTTAACTACTAATCGTAATACAGCAAATAATAGATACGTTCAATCAGAAAATAAACATTTATACTGGGCTAGTCCCATCTCGAATATATACGAACGTTTGTTGAAGTCAACACGCCGAGCTCAGAACACAATTAGAACGGAGTATCTCGGCCGCACGAGTGATGATGCCGGGCACTTGACGATTGCCGTCTTACGTCGCGAATTCTCGAGTCGCGTCCGTTCAATAATCACACGGTCGCAAACGATTGCGAAGTCAGTTGAATACGTTCAATTGAAAGACGAAGCCGGGCAGTAGACGCTTACCGCCGGCCGCTACGAATTCGAACGAGAGGTCTTGTTTTGTCGCAAACGATCGAGAAGTCGGATGAACGGGTTCGCGCGAATGACGACGCCTGGCAGAATACGTTTACCGCCGGCCGCTACGAGTCGCATTCGGTGAAGCTTTCTGACGATATCGCTGTGAGACCGCTGTTCGAGGATGGCCCGTGCTGGGTGAGCGCGTCGCGATTATCGCTCATCGACGCAAATACGTTGGGGCCGACCGGAACGTTGTCTCAAAGTACTGCTGACGTGGCGGCATGGTTTCTTCGAAGTTCGATCGAATAGTCACTCTGGACACTGAATATTACACACATACAAAAGCTTGGGAACGTAACCCACGTTAACGATTCCCACCACGCTTTACGACTTTCCTTGCCATTCTCTTGGCAGCAGGGCAACCTGTCTAGTTCAACCCTGGATCTGTCCCAGTCCTTCGCCCGCGCCCAGATGGCGAAAACGTTTATATAAGCAGACCTAATGACACATCATATGACAGGTTTCCATCATTTCTATTGGCTAATGTAATATACAATTCAAACTAGGCATTGTGGAACACCCTCTCTACGATTACAGTGAAACCACCTGCTTGCCTAGAAACACTAGCAACAGAATACCACGCTTCACTGAGCGCATCTGCAACCGAGTTGCTGTAATTACGTAACTAAGGCGGTTGGTTAACAATATGTCTATCTACTGGCTTGACCTTCCTCATTTATAAAATTAAACCTCAGGAAAGTAGATTAAACATCCAGAAATAGCAGAAATGCTACATTACCCCCCGCTAAGAATCTACTTCCTGAACACAAATATTAAGGAATAATTTTAATACACTAATTTAATACATTACATTTAATACAATAAATAACCTGGCGATCACTTGCCGAACTAGTAACTATCTAGTTGCACAACATTGTTTTATGACACTTCATTGTCTCAACTAATTTGATGGAATCTACATTCCATTCGGCTTAGGTAGTCTGCACCTATGTTATCTGTTCCAGGGATTGACTCTACCCGGAAACGGTAGGGTTGGACTTTAAGAGCCCATCGCATAACGCGATTGTTTGTCAACTTCGCAGTGTTTAGGAATTTCAGGGATCGTTGATCACACTGCACAATGAAACTTCGCCCATATAGGTATAAGTGAAATTTCTCGAGTCCCCAAACAATTGCCAGACATTCTCTTTCTACTACGGAATATCGCCTTTGCGTGGGATTGAGCTTCTTGCTCGCAAACGCGACTGGGAATAAGACTCCGTTATTCTCTTGGAGTAACATTGCTCCGAGTCCGGTATCGGACGCATCTGTACGCAAGACAAAGGGTCTGTTTACGTCAGGCAATTTGAGGATAGGCGCCTTACACAGGGCCTGCTTCAGTTGAATGAAGGCCTTATCCGCCTCATCATTCCAACTTACCTTGTTAGGCTGTTTTGCCTTTGTGAGATCAATCAATGGAGCCGCGATTCTGGAATACCCATTAACAAACTTCCGGTAATATCCTGCTAAACCTAGAAAAGACCTCACTTGTTTCTTCGTGGTAGGAATGGGCGCATTCCTAATCTTGTTTACCTTGTCTTCCTGGGTCTTCACTTCTCCTTGTCCTACTTGGTGTCTCAGGAAATCGACAGATTCAAACCCAAGATAACACTTCGACGGTTTTATAGTGAGACCCGCTTGTCTCACTCGGACGAACACTGCCCGCAGTGTTGATAAGTGATCGGCCCATGTTGAGGTGTGAATCAATACATCGTCAACATAATTGCTAACACCACCGAGGCCATCATGCGAATGTACGATGCGCCGGCGTTGACTAGACCGAAAGGCATGACGCAGAATTGGAACAACCCTTGGGGAGTACAAAATGCGGTTTTCTCCTTATCTTCCGGTTCCATCCTTATTTGCCAGTAGCCTTTGCAGAAATCTAGTTTGGACAAGTACCTATCCTGCCCCACCTCAGCCAAGATAGTATCGGGATTTGGCATAGGTTCTGCATCGAATTTAGTAACCTTGTTTAACTAGCGAAAATCTACTACCGGTCTGTATGTGGAGTCAGATTTACGAATTAGCAACAAAGGCGATGAGTACGGTAAATGAGATGGCTCAATCACGCCCATTTCTCGCATCTTCTCAACCTCCTGTTTTACCACTCCCAACTTGGTTAATGGAATAGGGTACGGTTTGCATCTCACGGAACTAGAGGACGTTACCTCAATGGCATGGGACAAGAGACTAGTTTGCCCTGGAGTGCTTGAAAAGATGGAAGGAAATTCTTCCATCAGCTGTTTCAAGTCTCGTGTCTGATCAGGTGATAAACTATCACTCACATGGACGTCCCCAATGTTTTCCTCTCTCTCAGGAATGGGAAACTCCTCATCAGTCTCACATTCAGGTTGTTCTTCGACAACAGCAGCTAAACCTAGCGTCTCAACATTACCTCTCTCTGTCACTGGGGTTAAGTGACCTACCAAATCTATCGCTACCTTTTCAACGGGCGTGTTTACGATGGGATTCAATTGTACAGGAGCCTTAGGGACATTGTCCCGACTAACGGTCTTCTGACAGATGTCACATGACTGGCAGAATCTACGGACATCACCTACTATCCATGGCCAGTAAAAGTTAAGGAGGATTCTGTCTAGCGACTTCTTCATTCCCTGATGTTCAGATAGGATGGTTTCATGTTCTAACGTCATGACACGATTGCGCAACACTCGGGAAACTACTAGTTGTTTCACAGTCTCACCCTCTTTCTCTTTCTGATACAAGCGATAAAGGAGCCCCCTTTCGATCACGAATTGACTTGATTGTTCTCCCTTAGGTTTCCCTTTAGTCTCTTCAGCCGAATGAAAGCATTTCTTTAAGGTCTCATCCCCTTTTTGCTCTCTCAAGAAATCATCGGCAGATATACTCGCACCAACAACTTTAACAAGATTTAACAAGATTGCCATCCAGAAAATTACTCTGGATGGCAAGGTGGACAAGGAAGCCTTTTGGCTTATCGAGAGTCCAATACTTTTTATCTACATGTATCCCGCCTTTTTAAGGTGTGTGTCGATTTTATTTTTAAACATATTCACGCTACTAGCACCAACACAATCAGGAGATAATCTGTTCCATTCATTTACAGTCCTTTGTGAGAATGAGAACTTTCTTATATCTAATCTACACTGCTCCTTTACTAATGTAGCTTCATGTCCTCTGGTCCTTCTATTTTTCTTAACTGAGAACAAAATGTTTCTATCAATATTTTCATAACCATTCAATATTTTAAACACTTCTATGTGATCTCCTCTCAATCTCCTGGTCTCTAATGTTGTTAAACCACATTCTTTTAGGCGTATTTCGTAACTAAGATCCCTCAGATTTGGAATCATTTTAGTCGCTCTCCTCTGTACTCTTTCTAGCATATCTATGTCCTTCTTGCGATATGGCCTCCATGCTTGTATACAATATTCTAAATGAGGCCTCACTATTGTTTTGTACAGCGGTACTATTAATTCTTTTTTCTTATACGCTATATTTCGCCTAATTAATCCAAGGATTTGATTTCCCTTTGACGCTGCAATTCCGCACTGCTCTGAAACCTTCATATCAGCACTAATGGTTAACCCCAAGTCCTTTTCTTTTACAGTAGTACTTAGAACAGTACCCCCCATTTTATATTTTACCTCTTCATTCCCATGACCTGTGTGGAGGCATTTACATTTCCCAAAATTGAACAGCATTTGCCACTTTTCAGACCATTTGATCAATCTATCAAGATCATCTTGTAAATGCTGTCTGTCTCCATCACTTTTAATCCTTCTAAACACTTTTGTATCATCCGCAAATTTTAACACCTTGCTTGTTATATCATCGTCCAAATCGTTGATATATATTAAGAATAATATAGGTCCTAGTACTGATCCCTGTGGTACCCCACTCAATACCGATTTCCAGTTTGAAGCCTCCCCATCAACTACTACACGTTGTCTTCTGTCATTCAGCCATTTTTCTATCCAGTTTATTATACCATTTCCTATGCCATGGGCCTTTAGCTTAAGGAGTAATCTTTGATGTGGTACTTTGCCGAAAGCTTTTTGAAAATCTAAATAGATGGTATCTACTGGTGATCCCTCATCTACCCACCTAGTGATGTCTTCCAAAAAACATAACATATTTGTTAAGCATGACCTCGCTTTTAAAAACCCATGTTGAGATGGGTTTATCAAGTTATCTTGAGGCACTATCAAAGGTTTTGTGGGTTTAGAAAGGCGCTCCCGGTGAACACGGGTTTCTACAGCACAACCGGTGACTGGGGCGTCATTCAAAGGGGTCTCAACAGTAACGGGGACACCATCTGACTTGGTTCCTCGAAAAGGAGAACCTTCACTGTTATCGGAACAGGGCAAATTTAATTCAACAACGTTGCCAATGACTAAGTCATAAACGGGGTTGTTTAGACATAGGGCTTCAATTTCTCCTGTGAAAAAGGGAGTTCTCACATAGCACCGGGCAGTTGGGACTTCAATGACGGATCGGTCCATCAGCATAAGGACTTTGGTTTTCCCAGTTAACTGATTCTCCGGAACTAGGCTACGCCGTACAACGACTCCGTTACACCCGCTGTCGCGTAGTACTTTCCCTGGGGATCCCCCCACATACCCCTCTACAACCGGTAAGTTACAACTGTTTTCATGTTGTACACAAGCACTAGCAATTACGGGGATCTTACATCCACATTGCAAAGTGACATCAGTCCCACCCACAGGACATTGGTGACTAGGGGAATTCTGGTTTAGCACAACTGCACAATTCCCAACCACTGGTTTCATCCTTTGCGGTGGAGGATTCCTATTCTGCACTCCCACTGTACACTGTCTCGCGATGTGACCTGGCCGATTACAAAGGAAACATGTACGCGGCGGAGGAACGGGCCGCGGGGTAGGGCTAGAAATAGGGTACCTCCCCTCCCCTGATCTACTTTTCGGGACGGGTGAAGGGACGGGAGTGGGTCGGACTCGGTCTCTACGATTTTCCCGTTTACTATATGATGAATGGGCATCTGTAAATGTTCTCACCAACTCTAACAAATTCTCTTTCCCCACCGGTTTGTGTTCTCTCAGAAACACGGACAGTTCCCTAGGGCACATAAACAAGAATTGCTCTCCCAGAATGAGTTCCTTAAGGCCCTCGAAAGACTCATTAATGTTTGACAAAGAAATCCACTCAGTCTCAGTCAAATAATGCTCCATACGAGCAAAATACTGCGACACTGTTTCGGTCGAATTTAAAGAACAGGTGTAAAACTTCTTACGAAAATCGCCTACAGTCAGTCGGTACCATCCTAGCAATGCTTGCTTTAACTGGTCATAATCGTTGGCCACGGAAATCGGGGAACGGGAATAAACTTCCAGTGCATGACCAGTTAACAATGCGCTCAGAAATATAGCGTAATTCTCGCGCTCCCAACCCTGGTTTTCCGCATATCTTTCAAAGCGCTGGAGATAAGCATCAATCGAATCCCTGTCTTCGTTAAAACAGGGTAACGGAGGACTACGGACTGCCTTAGTAATGGCTGAAGCATTACTCACTGAATCTCGGTTCTCTAAGGTAGTAGCCTCGTTGTGGAGCCTGGCCATCTTTTCTTCATGCTCCATTTCACGCGCCCGTATATCGGCCTGCCTTGCAGCCTCCTTTTCTCGGAGCTCGGCCTTGAGCCTCTCCTTCTCCATATCGGCATGGAGCCTCTCTTTGTCCATATCAGCCTGGAGCCTCTCTTTCTCCATATCAGCCAGGAGCCTCTCTTTCTCCGCCTTGCGAGCGGCCTGTCGCTCAGCCCGGGCGGTTCCTTGTTCATCGCGAACAAATGCCTGAAGTTCGGGACATGTTAACCCTAACTTCTCGCCTAACTCAATTAATTGAGCAAGATCCATGTTTGCAAATTAGTGCAACACACGAAACAATCACTAAACTGATATCACGTTTGAGTAATACACAAGGTCAATCACCTGTAAACCACAAAAGTGTTAGCTACGCTACAACACTCCACCCAATCTTCTCATAAGACTGGAATAATGAAATCACTATACGATTTCAACCATGCCGTGTCAACTATCAACACACGGACATTCTATAGGACTTTAATCTGCCCAATGCCATCTCGGCAAATACAACAAGTAATTCAACTTCCTTGTACAGCTGAAAAATAACAAAGCTCCTACTTACAATAAGTATACGATTAATTCATGGTCCTTTGCTGCTGTAATAACAAGTCTAATGCCTCAAAACGTGAATGACACACTATAAATGTAACGAGAAATATGGGACTCAGAATTATGTCCGGGCGGAAACGACAAGGGGCATGTGAATTACCCTACACTACAGTACTGGAATAGATGTAGGTTTCGTCTCTAGCCACGGAACAACGCTGACACTCCACGTAACCAGAGTGCAGCTAATTTCTCAGGCATGTTTTATGTTGCCGTCACGTGTTACCCGCAATTCATAGCGTTGACCGAAGGTGTTATTTTAATTTCCCCCTCGCCGGAATCCCGGACGAGCCCCCAATTATGTCACGGATTAGCGAGGTCTCCGTACACTAGATGGCTCAGTCTAGTAGGGTTCTTATATATCAAGGTCAACGCATATGAGAAGGAACGGTGATCGTGAACAAGCAACAAAGAACGAGGACAATTTAATACTTTATTACAAGATATCTTCCTTTTGGTAAATATCTCAATTAACAAAATAAACAAAATAAAGAAATCCCGTAACCAAATCTTAATAGAACATAATAAACAATAACACTGAATCTTTCGATTATCAAATTCCACTTCCTTTCTAAGGTGGATTATACCGCTATACGACCATACACTAGGCGCCAAGTGTTATCTAAGAATAACTCCCATAATATAAATACACAGTATAAGCTAGTCCTCGCGGACTCTCATTACAGTAATATGTTACAACACACACATATATTTATATATATATATGTGAATACTTCATGGGTAATAATACCTCACTTCAAAACCCACAGTTAACTACTAATCGTAATACAGCAAATAATAGATACGTTCAATCAGAAAATAAACATTTATACTGGGCTAGTCCCATCTCGAATATATACGAACGTTTGTTGAAGTCAACACGCCGAGCTCAGAACACAATTAGAACGGAGTATCTCGGCCGCACGAGTGATGATGCCGGGCACTTGACGATTGCCGTCTTACGTCGCGAATTCTCGAGTCGCGTCCGTTCAATAATCACACGGTCGCAAACGATTGCGAAGTCAGTTGAATACGTTCAATTGAAAGACGAAGCCGGGCAGTAGACGCTTACCGCCGGCCGCTACGAATTCGAACGAGAGGTCTTGTTTTGTCGCAAACGATCGAGAAGTCGGATGTGTTGTGTTATACACTTGTAACAGTAATATGTTATGAGAGAATGAGACAAACGCATGTATATGTCAAAATGGCTGTATTTTAGAAGACACGCGAGATCAGCAGTGATCTCACGAGACTAGTGAGAGGTAGGATGATCGAGACTAACGTCACATATCCCTTCCAAGTTCAATGAGTGCTTGGAGACAACTCCAGTGGGAGCTGTGACCGCTGGAGGTGACACTGGTCTCGGCTCGCGCATACGAAGCGCAACCGGTGTCGTCGTCATCTCGGTAGATGACGGGTCGGCGTCGTCTGCTCGCTCGTCAGCCGTCACGTTAGGAGTCGGCTGCAGATGTCGCCGATTTCTTCTTAGGCAGGACGTCGGCGTTCGCACTACATACGACCGAGGTGTGTGTGCCGGACCCACCACCGTGCCGTTGACGTTCGCGTCTTTGACCCAGACTGGGTCGCCGGCCCGAAGAGTAGAAAGTGGTCGCGCGCGATGATATCGGTCGTACGCGTCTTTCTTCTTCTGACGCATCAGCTCTCTTCGCTCTCTCTCTCCCCTCGGCTCATCCCAGCGGGGCAGAAGAGTCGCAGGCACCGTTGGCACTAACGTGCGCAGCTGTCGGCCCATGCTTAGTTCAGCAGGCGAATAGCCGCACTCTAGTGCTGTCGATCTGTACGCCAACAAGGCATCGTACGGGTCGACCGCCTTCTTTAGTAGATTCTTGACAGTCTGGACGGCGCGCTCAGACTTGCCGTTACTTTGAGGAAAGCGAGGGCTGCTCGTGATGTGTTCAAAGCCCTGCGCTCTCGCGAATTGCGCAAACTCAAATGATGAATACTGCGGCCCGTTGTCGGAGATCACGGTCTCCGGAATGCCATGCCGGGCGAAGATCGACTTCAGATGAAGAATAACTGATGACGAATCTGTTGTCTCCAGCCTGGCTACTTCGACGTAGCTGGAACAGTAGTCGACTACTAACAAGTAGGTCGACCGCCTGAAGAAGAACATGTCCGTCCCGACCTTCTGCCACGGCCGCAGATGACATTCCGACGCGATCATCGGTTCAGAGGGGTTTCGCCTCTCCCTTGCACACGTCGTGCAGTTCTTCACAACTTCGTCGAGTTGTCGACTCAGTCCAGGCCACCACACTGAGGCCTGTGCTCGCGCCCTACACTTGACTACTCCCTGGTGTCCCTCGTGTAGTCGATCTATCATCTCCAGTCTCATAGAGACCGGGATGACGAGACGTACTCCCTTGAGTAAGATGCCGTTGTGGACCGTAAACTCTTGTTGACACTGCCAGTACGGTCTCAGAATCGACGGCAGAGAACAGTGGCTTGGCCAGCCCTCAGCACAGTAGCGCAGAACCTGGCTGCAGATCTCGTCACGCTGTTGCTGTTCCTTGATCTCCTGGAGACGTCTCTCCGTCGCCGGGATCTGTCCCACGACGAAATCTTCGTGAGCTGCCACTTCATCCGCGAACTGGAGTTCCGAGATGGTCAGCTCTCTCACGTGCGGGGCTCGCGACAGAGCATCGGCTGTAATCAGCTCCTTCCCCGGCACGTGCTCGATCGTGTACGTATAACGCATCAGGCGCATACGATAGCGTTGAATCCGTGGAGTCAGCTCATCCAAGTTCTTCTTCGAGCTTAAGAGTGTCACAAGCGGCTTGTGATCTGTCTCTACATGAAACTCCATACCGTACAGGTAATCGTGGAAGCGCTCCAGTGACCACGTTGTCGCAAGAGCTTCCTTGTCGATTTGAGAGTATCGTTGTTCAGTCGGCGTCATCGCCCGAGAAGCGTACGCCACTGGCCTGTTCGTACCATCGATCCTTTGTAGCAGGACAGCGCCAAGACCGAACGATGACGCATCTGCTGACACCGTCGTCGTCCTGTTCGGGTCATATAGCGCCAGCACTGGCGTCGCACTGAGTTCGGCCTTTACCGCGTCGAAAGCCGTCTGCTGACTCGGCCCCCAGAACCACTGCCTGTCCTTCTGTAGCAAATCACGCAACGGCTGCGTAACTGATGACAGCGTAGGCGAGAACTTTCCCAGCTGATTCGCCATGCCGAGGAAACGTCGTATGTGGCCTACATCTGTAGGCTGACCCATCTCTGTGATGGCCTTTACCTTGGCAGGATCGGCCTTGATGCCTTCAGCCGTCACGACGTGACCCAGGTAGGTGATGCTTGATTTGCTGAACTCGCATTTAGCAAAGTTCAAAGTCACTCCGTTGTCCGCCAGTCGCTTGAATACTGCCCGCACTCGTGTGTCGTGCTCCTCTGATGACGCGCCAAAGATGACGATATCATCCATCATACACAACACCCCGCTCAAGCCGTCAAGAACCGCACTCATGCGCTTCTGGAAGTGCTCAGGGGCTGACGTTATGCCGAACGGTAGCCTTCTGAAGCAATACCGCCCAAACGGCGTTATGAACGTCGTCAGCTCCTGACAGTTTGGCGACAGGGGAATTTGCCAAAACCCCGAGTTGGCATCCAACAGATCATGCTTTTCACGTCTGACACTCTCGTTGAGATGTGTCAGGTCGACACAGATACGCACTTTGTGCGTCACGACTCCATCTGACGACGTAGTAGTTGCCTTCGGTTTGGCTACCACTACCATGCCGGCGCACCAGTCTGTGGGCGCCTCGACTCGCCTGATGACACCTGTGTCTTCCATTCTCTGCAGCTCCTGTCTAACCGTCTCGAGCAGAGGAATCGATACCCGTCGCGGCGTCGACAACGCAAATGGGACCGCCCCCTCGCGTAACTGGATGTTGTAGTCGCCACGCATGCGACCCAACCCTACAAACAATTTCGGGTTGTCTTGTCTTATAACGTCGGCCGCTTCGACCGAGTCGACCGCCATACGTCGTACGAGATCGAGCATCTGGCAGACACGTCGACTGAGAAGTGACCGTCGTTGGCCACTGATGACGTAAACGTCCTCATCGACTACTGAGCCGTCACGCGACAGCTTGCCGACGAACTTGCCCTGGGCTTTTAGAACCATGTCGTTCGCGCCCACCAGCGTCTTCGACGTCATCTCCAGAGACGGACTTCCTGCCCCTCTGTAGTCGGCAGCCGAAATCACAGTGACGTCTGCACCCGTGTCGAGCTTGAAGCAGACGTCAACTCGTTGTTTCGTCTTCATCACCTCGAGGCTGATCGTTGATGACCACGGCTGATCACCTTTCGTCACCTCTCCAAGGAAGGAATACCCCTCCTCGTCGTCTCGGCTGACTGTATCGACGGCCTTTGATGACCTACATACAGTTGAAAAATGACCACTGCGGTGGCACCTGAAGCATGTGGCTTCTCTCGCCGGACAGACTGCTCTCTGATGAGACGACCGTCCACAGAACTCGCACTTGCGCGACGTCTTCGTGGTCGTGGCCTGCGTCTGACCTCCTTGAGGCCTGTTGGTCTTCTGTCTCGTGCCGCCGCTAACTTTCTTCTTTGACTTGACGAAGTCCACACTCGTCCTTGTTGAAGAGGAAGCAAAGTTGCGAAGCATCGCCTGCTCTCGCTTGGCCGCCTCATTCTGACGTGCCATGTCGATTGCTCGCTTCAGCGTAAGCTCAGCGTCTAGCTGAAGTTTCAGCGAGAGCGTCGTGTCTCTGATTCCCACGACAATCCTGTCTCTTATCATCTCGTCGTTCAATTGACCGTAATCGCAGAACTCGGCCAGGCAGAAGAGAGCCGTGATGAAGGCGTCCACCATCTCCCCCTCCTCCTGACATCTTCGGTTAAACTTAGCCCGCTCGAAAATCGTGTTCCGACGAACTATGAAGTGTGAATCAAACTTTGACTTCACCACCTCATACCGCTCCCTTTCTTCAGCTGTTAAGCCAAAGCCGGCCATAATATCATCGGCTTCATCGCCCATGGCGTAAACCAATGCGTTCACCTGCATGGCTTCACTCTTCTCATTCAGAGCAGAAGCCAGCCGAAACCGCTCAAAACGCCTGATCCACTTTGGCCACTCGTTGGGCTTTGTGAACACAAAGGGATCAGGCGGAGATACGTGGAATGACTGCGCCATCTCCAAAAGTTCAGTAGGCAAAGCGACAAGTCATTGGCAGTAGCACATGTGAAGTAGCGTAGCAGCATTAGCGAAGCGTTAGTAGCGAAGCGGTATTGTTCAATCAATCAAAGTTCAGCGAAGCAGTGACAGCGAAGCTTTTACAGCGAAGCAGCAGCAGCTTATCGTAACGTTCACTTACTCAGGCACGTACTGACGGTAAACTTCTGACATCATGTTGTGTTATACACTTGTAACAGTAATATGTTATGAGAGAATGAGACAAACGCATGTATATGTCAAAATGGCTGTATTTTAGAAGACACGCGAGATCAGCAGTGATCTCACGAGACTAGTGAGAGGTAGGATGATCGAGACTAACGTCACAGGATGAACGGGTTCGCGCGAATGACGACGCCTGGCAGAATACGTTTACCGCCGGCCGCTACGAGTCGCATTCGGTGAAGCTTTCTGACGATATCGCTGTGAGACCGCTGTTCGAGGATGGCCCGTGCTGGGTGAGCGCGTCGCGATTATCGCTCATCGACGCAAATACGTTGGGGCCGACCGGAACGTTGTCTCAAAGTACTGCTGACGTGGCGGCATGGTTTCTTCGAAGTTCGATCGAATAGTCACTCTGGACACTGAATATTACACATATACAAAAGCTTGGGAACGTAACCCACGTTAACGATTCCCACCACGCTTTACGACTTTCCTTGCCATTCTCTTGGCAGCAGGGCAACCTGTCTAGTTCAACCCTGGATCTGTCCCAGTCCTTCGCCAGCGCCCAGATGGCGAAATGCGTACAACAAACGTTTATATAAGCAGACCTAATGACACATCATATGACAGGTTTCCATCATTTCTATTGGCTAATGTAATATACAATTCAAACTAGGCATTGTGGAACACCCTCTCTACGATTACAGTGAAACCACCTGCTTGCCTAGAAACACTAGCAACAGAATACCACGCTTCACTGAGCGCATCTGCAACCGAGTTGCTGTAATTACGTAACTAAGGCGGTTGGTTAACAATATGTCTATCTACTGGCTTGACCTTCCTCATTTATAAAATTAAACCTCAGGAAAGTAGATTAAACATCCAGAAATAGCAGAAATGATACAAGGATACGCTTTGAAATATTTAATTTGTATAAAGTGTTACAAAAGTATTACTGTTTTGTGTTTCAGCAAAGCAATTGGATCAAGAACGAGGTAATGTACCATGTTTGCCTGTATATATAATGATATTGTTATATTCGTTAATGTACACATGATGTCTTCTTTTTTGTTTCACTAATCACATTACCTGCAGAACAAGGTAATGTAATGTAAAGTAAAGTAAAGGTAAGTTCTTATAGTATAGTATCCAGTCATGAGGACTGCTCAAAGTGCTTTACACTTTACTCACAGACCTGTTCAATAGAATACCAACTCGAACTCTCTGGGAAAGCATCTACCCACACTGCAATTAATGGGCGAAGATTATTCATACACAAATATCCACCACTGTATATAGCCAGGTACTCATTCATATAGCTGAGTGAAATGGTGCAATGTAGAGTGAATGAACTTGTCCCAGGTTCGTCACCGCAGCATAGGATTTGAACCCGAGTCCAAAGGTCTAGTCACTGCTCCACTGCACTCCACTCCATATTTTGTATAATTGGTGTGTTTTTCAAAATATTATCTAGCACATAATTATTTTACATTATATGACACCTTGCTTAAGGTGCAAAAATATATGACTGCATTAATAAGCAATATTAGGAAGAACTTGTATGTTAGTATTAAATGTCAATGTTATTCCATTGATTATATAACTAGTCAACACTGGCATACAAAGAGATAACATATACACATTTTCAACCATTTGTGTATTCATTCATTGTTCACAGACGATGTTCGCCAACATTCTAAGTGTATCTGAGGTTGTATTTATATACGATTTTAATGGCTGAACATGTTGAGCGATGGTTTGGGGACGTCAGGAATCGATTAACATATATTGATATTAGATTATTTGTCATTGCATTCAAAACTTTCCGTTGCATGTATGAGTCATTATACCCGGTGTCGAATGACCGTACGTACTCACTCTGGCCATACCACAGTTTAACTTTTTCATAGTATATCACTAATTAAACCACATGCGTATTTTGGCTTGCACTGAAAGTTCTAAGGAATGTTTAATTTATAGTAGACCTTTGTATTTTCCAAAATAGCAATGTGCAGGCAATGTTCTTTTTGAGTTTGGTACAGTCAGGTGTGCTTGATGTTACGTGTAAACACAGTTTATCACAATCTGGTAATTTTGCATGTTATAATATAATTTATGTAACATATGTGATTACACTTGAATTATTATTTTGTGTCATTATCACATTACACAGTATACCCTTGTTTTCTCATGGTGACCATGTGAAATAGAGGCATAAACATAACCATGAAAGTACGTCTTTATAATATGTTTTGTATTATAATCTGCATACATGTTATTTTGTGTATCTATTATTTTGTTTTTATTTTGTGAACATGCAATCACATCCTCTGTGTCAGGAGCCAGACGCCGTGCAGAAGAAGGTAATATATAATTTATTTTCACAGTAACATATTTGTCTGATGTATTTTGTATAAATTTAATCAGAAACCTAGTAACAATAATTACTAATGGAAGACATTTTAGTTAGTTATTTCATATTGGATTCGACCAACTATTCTTATTTTGTGTACATGCAACTAATTACTCGGTTTCAGAAGCCAAGCGCATCAATGAAGAAGATAATACATATTTTCGTTGTATAGAAATATATGTGGTATATGTTCTGTCAACTTTATAAGGCTAATAGTGCCAACTCATCTAACTACAAACAGGTTTCGCTTACATGCGTACATACATCACATGCAAAGTATTGGAACACATTGTGTGCAGCCAGAACGGTTGCCAACTGATTATAACAACGTATTGCATCCGAACCAGCCTGGCTTCTGGAAGGGTCTGCTTTATAAGATGCAATTTGTCAATATGCTACATTGGCATGCTCTCAACCAAAAATATTGGACTTTAATAACACTGTCAATAAAGTGTCACGCAACAAACGTCTTCACAAAATCAAATACTGCGGATCAGTGGAAAGACACATTCCTGGATCAGTGCATTTCTTGGTTCCCGCAATGAACGGTTTCGTCAATGTGTAGTCATCGCCGGCAGCTGACATCCTCTCTTGAGTGGCACACGGAACAGAGTATAGGCAGCCAATGTTTAGTTTATATTAACGACATGGAATGATTAATTTATTGTAGAAATTTATTTTTCGAAAATAGAGCTGTGCAAATAATGTTGTTTTTTGAGTTTGGTAAATGTAATATATAATTTATTTACACAGTAATATATTTGTCTGATGCAATTCTTAATAAGAAACCTAGTAACAATAATTACTAATGCAAGACATTTTAGTTAGCAACCTGATGGTCTTATTTCGCATTGGATTCAATTACCTATTCTTAGTTTATGTACATGCAACTAATTGCTCGGTTTCAGAAGCCAAACGCATCAAAAAAGAAGGTAATGTATAATTTCATTATATATATATATATATATATTTGTGTGTGTGTGTGTGTGTGTGTTTGTGTGTGTGTGTGTGTGTGTGTGTGTGTGTGTGTGTGTGTGTGTGTGTGTGTGTGTGTGTGTGTGTGTGTGTGTGTGTGTGTGTGTGTGTGTGTGAAATATGTTCTGTGACGTTTATAAGGCTAATAAGGCCAAGTCATCTAACTACAAATAGGTTTCACTTACATGCATCACATACAACATAATGGAACAAATTGTGTGCAGCCAGATCGATCGCTACCTGATTACAACAACGTATTGCATTCGAACCAGCGTGGCTTCTGAGAGGGTCTGTTTTATAAGATGCAATTTGTCAGTACGCTACATTGGCATACTCCATCAACCAAAAGTCAAGTATTACAGTCAAGTGTGCTTGACGTTACATAAACAAAAAATATCACAATATGGTAATTTTGCATGTTATACTATAAAGTATGTAACATTTGTAATTATACTTGAAATCGTTATTTTGTGTAATTATCACATTGCACAGTATGCCCTAAATGTGTATATCATGGAAGCAATAGTTTGGGAACAGAGACAACCGTTTTCTCAAGATGATTATGTGAAATAGAGGTATACACATAACCATGATGGTACACGTTTCTAATATGTTTTGTACTCTAATCCACAGAATTAATTTTGTATACCTATAATTTTATTTTATTTTGTGTACATGCATTCAACTCCTCTGTTTCAGAAGCCAGACGCCAAGCAGAAGAAGGTAGTATGCAATTTGTGTGAACAGTTATAGTTTGTGTATGTGTGTGTGTCTGTGTGTCCTTACTAGCTTGCGTGCGTGCGTGCGTGCGTGCGTGCGTGCGTGTGTGGTGTTACCTTTGATGGAAATAAAGGGCAATTGTGTGAACCCCCTATACACGTAAAACTATTGTTAAACTATTCAGGGCATTTCAATATGATGAATATGATGTATCACTACATATGTCGATTATAATATGTGATGTGGAAGGGTGTGTTTAAAGCAAACTTCTCTAATTGATTTAACAATATTATGTTTACACTAATTAGAGCAGGTGCTGATGCTTTTTGAAAGCCAATTAAAACTCACTGGTTGATTTTGACATGTGATATCATTTGTATGAATGGTTCATTTCTTCATGGACACAATCTCAAATATATGTAACTTTGAGTGAGTTATTAATGTGTGTGCACAGTGTAGAAAATACAGCCGAGTTTGTGGTGAGAACCAGTAGGAATTTAATCGTTCCTAACTGCTATTGCTTCAAAGCTAATCGCGGTTAACTAGATATGAACAGTCATAGGACTTTGCATGGGATTTCATGTTTGCTCGCTGCTAGTAGCGAGCACTCGTTACGAGCTACTGCTTCAATTCTTGCTACAATACTTCAATCGTGTATATACAACCATCCTGTTTGTTTCATAAGAGAGACGTCCGGGCAAAATAGCAGACAGTGTATCATTTATTTTTAATCTTCGATACATTTAGTAAGTATTTGGTTAACTTCAGTACTGAAGAGAATCATACAAACATGTCACATTGTTGAAGGACACATGATAGACTTGTTATGCTCAGAGCAATATGGCTGTATAGTTTTTAATACAGATTTGTTTCATACATAAACAACGCGATGAAGTACATTATGTTTCTGTGTTCATCATACCAAGATGAATTGTATGAATAACGTATATTAGTTTCAAACCACATATGTTATGCTAAGCAGACTACCTACAAAACCACACTGCTTTGGTTTGATTTACACATGCCTGATAGATGTTGGCACTGGATAACGTCCGGTGAAATCGAGCAATGTTTCCAAATTCATATATTTTGTAGCCGGTTTGATGGTGACACTCGATCGGTATAAACAAAGCAAACAATGTTACCGTTTTATACGGATTGTACGGAAATTCAAATCAGAACTACGATTTGCAACTTAAACAGGTGCGACGCCAGCATAAGATTTATGTAGACCCAAACTGGATCGAAATAGCATTGGACACAGATACATAGGAAGAAGGATTATGGGACAAAGGTCAAGAAGAAATGATTGAGCTGATTCAGTACGCTGCAGGTGTTGTTATGGCCACTGCTGCCGTTGTTGCAGCTTGTATTGCTCCTGTTGGTACGGTAGCTATTGCTGTAGCTACTGCTACTGTGGCTGCCTCTCTTGTGCAGCTGCTTTGGTGCAGCTTGTACTGTTGCTTCACTGCCTCTGTCGTGTACATTCAATCAACTTTTATGTTTCAGAAGAGAAAAAACACAGAAAGTGTCAGATAGTGTATAAATCGTCTTAGTTTTCGATATTTAAAAAGAAGTTTGAAATAATGCAATAATTTAAACCCACCTGAGGTTTTGAATCACGAGTGGATTAACTCGTGTATATTTGTCAAACTGTACCAAGGTAAAATTTTGTTGGATCAATCTCGTTGTGAGACTTTTCCAAACGATGTGGCTGCATTGCCTAGTCGCATGTTCAATTGCTATTGCGTGTTCAATTCCATGTCAAGCATTAAGTTTTTAGACATAATGTAGCCTACGTGTGAGAAATTCTGCAATTTTGTGCAGGGTTTCATCATTGGGGATGATGTTGGCTTATTGACTCACATGGAACAATATAAAAAAAAATTTTGGGTAATTGTGAGACCACCAAAAGTTGAGCAAGTATTTGAAAAGCTGTTTATAATCAGCTAAGCAGCTGTTCCTCGGAATGGGAACAGAAAAAATGTAATGCTGTTGACACTCAAACGTGACATTGCTAGTGTCAATCCTGGTCCCCATACCCACCTCAGGATTATTATTTCGTAAAGTAGTTTCATTACAAAAACCACAACAGTTTGTGTATATCCTTGTACAGTTGTTCACATCCCCACTCCACTGCTTTCTCCTTGATAACACCTTAACTGATGTGTCCATCCAAGCACACTTCGATGTACTACGGTTCATCGTGGATCGCAATGAAGTCGCTTTTGTTCAAATGCTGCTCAACCCTTTGATGACTCTTAATATAGTTGTCATTGTGTTCCTAGTTTTGTCTCTTAGCCATCGAGTACACGCTAAACTTTGAACATTAAGTTCCTGTTGTTTACATTCCACTGATATGTTGGCCGTTTGTGACTAACTGTTAAGCAATTGTAGAAGTATTTAAAAAGGCTTTATTAGTTCATTTAAAAGGAAGTCGCTCCTCTGATACGCGCTCCTCGAATTTGCTCATGTATTGAGATGTCACGTGAAGGTTGAGGAGCCAACTGGTGAGTTTGGATTAAACCAAGAAATCGAATTGTATTTCTTGATGGATGCGATAAATAAATGTCTATACAGTTAATTATTCTTCTGTTGTGTATATATACAAACCTCCTTGGTTTCAGCATCCCGACGCGCTACACAAGAAGGTAATATATAATTGCTTTATATTAATATATAATTGTATTATGTATTTTTAATTTAATATACAAAAACTACAAACAGTTAGTAAAACAAGATTTTTTGTAATTAATTTTTTTACAGAAATCTGCAAACATTATTATGTTAAAGCAAACAAATCTTAATTGGCATCCTATGTAAAATGCATCAGTCAAAGGCTGCATTATGGTAGTTTGTGAGAAGAAATATTTGAGCCTAAGTTTATGTTTCTCTTGTTGTGATAGCATATACCAGCGGTATTTAACATGGAGATAATAACCCCCTTAGGGATACTTCGTGCTTTTTCGAGGGGGGGGGGCAATACAAGTTTTTTTGAAGTATGGATATTTCAGTAATTATTTCATCATGAAACGCTCTTGTAGCAGGCAACAATATACATATTGTCGTGGAATAGCGAATCAAAAGCTTGTTTATTTGTTTGGTTCAGAAGAGAAAAAATCACAGAAAGGACTAGGTTGTATATCATTCTTTCTAGGTTTCGATAATGCAATAGCTAAAACCCACCTGAGGTTTTTAATTAGCTTCGTATGTAAAATGCATCAGTCAAAGGCTGCATTATTCTCGTTTGTGAGAAGAAAGCATTTGTTCAGAAGTTCATGTTTCTCTTGTCATGATAGCAAATACCAGCGGTATTTAACATGGAGATAATAATCCCCTAGGCGTAATTCGTGCTTTTTCGGGCGGATGGGTAATACAAGCTGTTTCAAGTATGGATATTTTAGTAATTGTTTCATTAAGAAACGCTCTTGTTGCACGCAGCAATAAAGATATTGTCGTGGAATGACGAATCATAAGTTTGTTTGTTTGAGAAGAGAAGAAAAGTAATCACAGGAAGGACTATGTGATCATGTGGTACAGCGTGAAACCTATCATTCTTTATAGGTTTCAATAATGCAATAGTTTAAACCCATAGTCAGGCTCACTATGTCCAGATTTTATCTTTCGTTCAATTTTTGTGGATATTTACAAACCTATACATTTTTGAAAACTACATAGACTAACCAATCAGAAAACTGATGTTGTCATTTTCACAGATGTCAATATGGCTGCCATCTAAGATTTTAAAAATGGTGACCTCAAAATAGGATTTTCCCAATATATCAGCTTGTAGATGACCTAGAGTCATGATTCTGGAGGCTAAACCTACATTTTCAAGGGCAAGGAATCGAATGGTGCTAATTAGAAGAAGGTATAAATGAGTCATAGCTTATGGCAGCCATCTTGAAAGTGTGCAGAAGGGAATTACGCGTTTTAAAATATCATGTTCTATATGACTTAAGATTCTGATGCCAATAGCCAAATTCACATTTACAGGAACAGTGGATCAAACTTTCTTTAAATGAGATGAGACACACCCTAATCATGTTAATTCTGAAATGTTTTTATTAGGGATTTCATGCCTATAAGGTGTAGGTTTTCTTGAAAAATCTATTATAGATTAAAATAACATCATACCACAATGGAAATTTATAACAACCATTTATTATGCAACATAATCATGATAAATCATCGTTAAATTCACAAACATAATCTCTGAAGGTCTTAAAAAACTAAATACCAGCAGAACCATCTTTAAATAAAACAAGCTTGACACATTAGTCAACATGACGTAACATAAAGAAACCATTTATCAGTTCCATTAAACATAATCATCACTGGTATCCACCAGTATGATGTGTGAAGTTTGTCATTCAACTTTATATATCACCATCTTCATCACTCTCATCAATGATCATGATATCCTGGGTGTTCTCATCATTCTGGCAGTCTGTACTGCACAGACACAAGTCTGTACTTGCCATGTCCTTTCCTTTGCATGAGTACCTGTCTCCTGAATAACCTGTTTTATACTGACGTCTAACCATCTCTATGATGGCCTCTGGTGCTGGGAGGAGGACCTCAGTGGTTACGGGTTTGACATGTCCATCTGTGGTCTTGTAGAAGCCATTCTGCAGGGGATTCAGGGATGTCCTGTTGAGCTGTTGGTGCTCGTGCCCACACTTTACCCTGGACGTGAACTCTCAAGATGTGCTGCTTTAGAGCATCAAGTGTTGGTGGCAAAGTGTTGAAAGGACCATCAGCCTGGCGCACAGATCCTTGATCTCCTTCAGATCTACAGTCTTGTATCGGATCTTCAATGTGGAATTAGTGTTGCCAGACATGAACATTTTGTTGTTCTCTTTCTTCACTGGTGCCAAGTGACATCAATTTCCACGATCTGAGATATATACTCACCTTGAATGTAGGCGTGTGATCATGTGGTACAGCGTGTCACCTTCAGCAGGCAGTGGGTTGCCACGACCCAGTATGGCAGCCTTGATTTTGTCAATTGTGTCGTGATCTCTCTTGATCTGACTAGGCCTAAGATCATGATGCTCTGAGCCTTGGCCAGTTCCAATGTTAAACTGAAACTTGAACTCTATTGACAGGCAGGAAGAATCTCTGTCGAGCATTGGCATTATTAGAAATACCAACCAATCCAGAGCGAACCGTCATCACTTTTGTTTAGGTGTTCGCATGCATGGTCGGAACCGATGGATACAAATGTAATGCCACTCTTGGTGACTAACAAGTTGCTGCTTCTAGTTCTCGCCTGGTCTCAGGATGATTGGTTCGCAGGTCATACATGTCTGCGATATATCGGGGCCAGAGTCTCTTATACTTGATCCGGTCCATAGCAAAGAACAGCTTGCTAAATGCTTCTCCAGCTTGGAGATGAAGCTCCAAGTCAGCATTTCTAGATGCTGGCACAAAAAGAGGATTGTCTCAGTGCAGGTAGTTCATCGTGGATCGGAACTTGGCATTTTTTTACCTCTGCTCTTTCCACTCACTGAAGGCCTTCACCAGTGCGGCATTAGCTTCACGGATGCATCCTTCCTGGATTTGTTTCCATTGAAACAGTCTGTTTCTACTCTCTCTCTCTCTCTCTCTCTATGTGGCTTCCCAGCAAACATCTTTCAGCTGCGGGTGTTGTCCTTGAAGTGTCATTTCAAAGAGTGCTACATATAAATAGATGTGGGCATGGAGAGAACGTTTGTAGTGTGCACACTTGAGGACGTTTCCCCTTCTTTCGTCATGGATACAGCAGAGGCAAATACCCATCCCAGTTGTATCAGCTGGTATGTTGTGGATACGCCTTTCTTGTCTGCAAACGCCTATGTCCTAGTAGTTTGTTTTGGTTTTGGCTAGTCACAGTGCATAACATCTACATGGTATGGAGTGACTGAGAGATTATGTGCATCACCAATGGTCAGCGGAGGTGCAACTGGTTTGCCGGGAACATCTACTTTCTGGTATACAGCAATGATTGTTCCATGAGTGGTTCCATTGCCATCGGCAGTGTCCTCAGCAAAATCTGTGTTGTCTGCAGCAAAGAATACAAAGCTTCCTTTCTTCAGGAATGGGGATATCTAGAGGCCTTGAAACTGCTTGATGTTTTCCACAACAGCATTTGCAAGGGCAGTTTCTATATAGATGGTACGGTTGTATGAGACACGGTAGCCTTATGTATTGAGAAGACCCATCAACATTTTGTTCCTTGTATCATGATGGACAGTCAGGGCCAGACCTAGGACTTGATGGTTTTCTGTCAAGTGTTGCTCCCTGAATTTAGCTTTAGTTTGTATTTCACTTGTCTGCTAGATTTAAACCCATACATGATGTTTTCGCTCACATTCAGAGCCATTCTGTTGTTGACAGGTTGGTTCTTGTTTCTGTTTCCAGCCCATCCACAGGCCCTACCATGATCCAGCGGATCACAGTGTACAGTTCGGCGTGGACATCACTGATGTTGCTCGACACTGGTATGGTATTTGCTGGCTTGTCCTTGAAGGCTGCAACGTATTATCTGTGCTGCATTACATATGGCTTTTGTGTTATCCATGTCATTGACATCACTTGTGATAGCAGAATGAACCACCTCTTCTTCACATGCATCTGGTGAGTATAAGAGTGTTGGTTTCTTTCGGTCCTTCTGTAGTACCGACTTCACACTTGGCAGCTCAGCAAGTATATTGTCTTTTAGCCACTGTCTGCTGAATGCTGGTGAATGGTTTTCAAAACCTTCTTTACCAAGCATTTTGACATACATGGTCTCAATATCTTCCATAGGGAGGTAGGCTTTGTTTTTGGTCTGCACATCAATAAGGTTGATGATTAGGTCCACCAGGCATGCCATTTGCTGTGAGTTATCTTTGTCATGTGGACCCCTGCTAGTTCCTTCTCTGTCTAGTACATGGAATGCGTGCTCTGTCCAATATGCTTTGTGATATCTAACGTCTATTGCATGCGCGTCATCTGGGAAGATACTTGTGTTCAGTCGTGTTTGGAATATTAGATTTTGTGACTTATCCCCAGCAGCCCTGAGTGCTTTGCCAGCATTTAAATACCTGACTTCGTACAACTGCTGGTCATTGTCCTCTTGACAGAAGAAACACTGGTCTTTATGCAACGGCACAGTAGATGACGAACGACCAGAGTAGGTAAAGAATGACCAGAGGTTGATGGTTGTGGATCCATTTCAGTGCTTCCTCTTTTCTGTCCACGTTTTTTGGCAGTGTATGTTCTAGTTGAAAATGCACGCTGTATCAGTGTAGTGTTAGTTGCACTAGCGTAGCAGCTGCGATGCCAGTTTGCATTCTATTGACATAATGTTTCTTGAGTGCTGTCTTTATGCCGTCGTAGAATTTCCACAGAGCAGACTTGCCCTATCTTGCACTGCTCTCAGCAAATTTGGGAATCTATCTAGTCTTGGCTGTAAGACCATGGGTCCTTCTTGGGATCATCAGACAGGCAGAGTATGCACTGCTTCCAGTTTGTTGTTTACTGGGCAGCTGCCTCTTCCCGCAGTTGACTAAGCTGTGATACCTTGCTCATGGTGCTCGATTACCTGCAAATCAACCAAATGGAACCATTAAGGAAATAACTATTAATGTTAATCTTAATAAGCCAACATAATACTAAGATGCATAGTTCCTGATTATATAGCACACTGTAAGCATTTTCGTTTGATCAACTGGTGCTGAAAATGTGGATTTAGCTAGTATTATGCAATCAAAATCTTAGGTCGTCTAGATAAGCCGATAGATTTTTAAACGCGTAATTCCATTCTCTGCACTTCAAAATTCAAGATGGCTGCCATAAACTATGACTTTAATCCTCTGTCCCTTCTTCTAATCAGCACCATTGGATTTCTTGCCCCTGAAAATGTAGGCTTAGCCTACAGAATCAAAACTCTAGGTCATCTAGAAGCTGATATATTGGGAAGTCCTCATTTTGAGGTCGCCATTAAATAAATCCAAGATTTCCGCCATATTGACATCTAGGAAAATGACAACATCTGATTTATGATTGGTTGTTCTATGTAGTTTCCAAAAATGTATAGGTTTGAAAATCTCCACAAAAACTGAACAACATTATACAGGGAACCTGACTATTGGTGTGAAATATTACTTTTTAGCTCTTGTTGGATCAATCTCATTGTGAGAGTTTTCCAAACGATGTTGCTGCTCTGTATAGTCGGGTGTTTAATTCTTTATCATGCGTTACGTTTTTAGACATAACGAAGCCTATGTATGAGAATTTCTTCACAGTTTTGAGGGGTTCGTCATTGGGGATAATGTTGGCCGTTTTCTTGGGACAATGGAACAATTTATTTGATACTTTTGAGACCAAACATTGTGCAAGTATTTGAAAAGCTGTTTAATGGGAACAGCAATAGAAGAAAAATGTAGTGCAGTTGGCTTTCAAACTTGATATTGTTGGCGTCAAACCATGGTCGTCACACCCACCGTTTCGTTTCGTTAAAACACCACGACAGTTTATATGTGTCCTAGTGCAGATGTTCGCATCTCCACTCCGCTGCTTTATCCTTCCATAATACCTTCATTAATGAATCCAAGCAAACACACTGTTATGTACTATGTATCATCGTGGATAGCAAGAATGAAGTCGCTTTCATTCAAATATTGCTCAACCCTTTGTTGGCTCTTACTATTGTTGTCATTGTGTTACTAGTTCTGTGTCTTCGCCGTCGAGTACACGCTAAACTTTAAACATTAAGTTCCTATTGTTTACTTAACACTGATATGTTGGCCGTTTCTGACTTTAACTGTTAAGCATTTGTAGAAACACCAACAAGGCTTTACTAATTCATTTTAAAAGACAGTCGCTCCTCTTATACTCGTGCCTCGAATTCGCTGATGTATTGAAATACCGCGTGACGATCGAGCAACCAACTGATGATTTTGGAATGAACCTAGCAATCGAGTTGTATTTCTTGATGGATGTGAGGCATATAAATATCGATATTGTTAGTTATTCTGATGATGTGTAAATATAGTCACCTCCTCGGTGTCAGCATCCATACGCACTACGCCAGAAGGTAATATATAATTTCTTTATGTAATTATATATTTGTTTGATACAATTATGTAATTCTACTTAATATGAAAACTACAAACGATTAGTTAAGCAATATTTTGGTAATAAACATATTGATTGATTTGAGGCATGTCATTTTGGATACAGTTAATTATATATGTACATTTGTTTTAACAATTGTTTTGTTTTTACAAACAACTTGTTGATCTAGCCATACATTTTCACGAATACATTTTTATATACAATATATTATCATCTCATAAGAGTTGTTTGATGTAATTATTGTAAAATATGTTACAACATTAATTGATTCCATTCCTGATTTTTCGATACACTTAATTATTCTTATGTTGTGTATATATATGTATAGTCACCTCCTCGGTTTCAGTAGCCACACGCACTATACAAGCAGGTAATATATAATTGCTATATATAATTATATATTTGTTTGATACAATGATTATGTTCTTTTTAACTTATTATGAAAACTACAAACAGTTAGTAAAGCTAGATGTTTTGTAATTAGCATCTTGATGGATTTGAGGCATGTCATTTTGGATACAGTTAATTATCCATATTTGTTGTACTTGCAATAAATCTTCTCGGTTCCAAACGTGATAAGAAATATGCAAAAAATTGTTAAAGCAAGAAATCTTATTTAGCATTCTATCTAAATTGCATCTGTCTGAGGCTGCATTATACTAATTTGTGAGAAGAAAACATTTGAACATAAGTACATGTTTCTCTTGTCATTATAGCATATACCAGCGGTATTTAACGTGGGGATAATTATCCTCTTGGGGTAATCATTCGTGCTTTTTTTATTTTGGGGATGGTAATACACGTTTTTTCAAGTATGGATATTTCAGTAATTATTTCATCATGAAATTCTCTTGTAGAACGCAACAATAAATATACTGTTGTGGAATGATGAACCATATGTTATGCGCGACTGATACTAAATGTAAGATCTCCCTTACAAATGGTTAGTTTCTCATCAAACCATGAATGAAACCATGAAGTATCGAGGACCATCTTTGCTGAATAACAAGGGAGACAGATGTAGCAGCTATTAATTTAGGAAACAACCGTGAAACTGATCTAATTGGATCATGCGTTTTAGTTGCAGAAGTGTCTGCAAACATCTCGATGCTTCGCGTTTTAATTTAACGAATCAACGTTATTTTCGTTGTTGTGCACTGTTGCTTGTGTATCTGAAAGGAATCTCTGTAAAACAGGACACTCTGTCCTCTGAACTGTTTACATGGAATGACACTTTTCGAGTTTGGTATTTATAAGTGGAGGAGTAAGTATTGTGGTGATGGCTCGATCAAGGGGTAGCAGTGCCAAAAAGGTTAAATACCGCAGGCATATACAGATGTAACACAACGCAACCATTGAAATGCTCAAGTGTATAATATGTGAATTCAGCTGTTTCATGAACATCTTGATATTTTAAGAGCATGATATGTCACAACAACTGTTTATCTACGTAAATGCCACATTTTAATAATGACATAGTATACCACTTATAAACTATACTAAGTTTATATGCTATCACCGTATTACTTTCAGAAAAGAAACGCCTCATGAGAAAAGGTAATTGATAATTGTTTTATTTAATTGATTGTTTATATATTAAATGTTCATATATTTGTTCCAACTTTAGAAACGACACTGTTCTCACAAATAAATGGAACATTTCTATTTTTCATTACTGATTAATGGCTAGATGACAGCACATCTCGGATCGATATTTTGACTAGAAATGGCGACGTTAGCCAACAGTTCCCGCTGGCAAAACAGTGTTTGGCCGTTTTCTGTCCTTACACCATATCGTTACATATGGACATGTCGGCTCAATCCATATAATATAAACGCTGCATATGCATCCTATGATAAAACACAATAGTGTACTTAAAAGTCACCCGGTACAAAATGCCGATTACCCAGCATTTACACACGATGGAATTGTTTCCGATACGTTCACCCCGTTGTGAATTACGTTTTTACTCCACATTTATAACCAATACATGCAATACATGAGTTGCAGAAATAACACAATTATATACACTACTGTGTTTTTTATTCCATACTTGTAACAGAGTTGACAAAAGTTTGAATCCCAGCCCGACTTACTTCGGATTTCAAGTTTCTTTAAAATCAACCATTCATATTACCCGCATAGAGAAATTTTTCACTTAACGGCTATGATAAGCATCAGGTAAAACTTGCAACTTTATTTTGTTGAGGACACAAAATGAACATTTACTGAAGAATCATTCAGTTGTATATTTGTTTGATATATGTTATGTTAACGTATGAAGAAATCTACAGACAGTTTCTAAAACAATACGTTGTAATTAGCATCCTTTCTAAAATACACCAATTTCGGTTACATTATGCCAGTTTTGGAAAAGAAAATACTTGAAAATAAGTACAGGTTGCTCTTGTCTGCTATAGAATATTCACTTAATATTTGAAGAATGCGATGTTTCTCAACATATATTTGTTTCTATTTCTACTAAGTAGTATAGCAAAGCAAAGCAAAGCCCAAATATCTTGTTTTAGAATCTTCTATAATGTTTTGAGGAGGTGCTATTTAGTTATTACTATTTTGTGTACACATTATAACTTCTTTGATTTCAGCTTTACTCCTGACATTTCGTAACGAAAGAGGTGTGTGTTAGCATATAAATAAACTATATGTAACATTTGTAATCATGTAATCGACCAGTGTGTGTGTGTGTGTGTGTGTGTTTGTGTGTGTGTGTGCGCGCGCAACGTTTTTAAAGTGATAAATGTATGCGAGAATATTTTGTTTATGAAATTTCATGCAATAGTAATAAGCTAATTTACGTAAATAACCGTTATCAACATTGGTGAAACCGTAAGGGTTAAGAGCACAATTGTTTATTGTGACGTAAGCAAACCGCGACGTACTGGATACATCATTTATTAATATGACAGGGCGAGGTAGGCCTGCGTGTGTATATATTGATGTTCATGTAAAAAACAGATATATCTACATACATTTCTAGTGTGTTTTTTTAAAACATGTTTCTAATGCAATTGCAAACATTTTAATTTTTCTTATTCATTCTAATCCGGAAGCATGTCATTTTGGTTACACTTTAGTATTATTGTGTGTATTTGCAATCATTTCCTCGGTTTCAGAGGCCACAGTCGAAGTAGAAGAAGGTAACACATCATTTGTTTTGTATAGTGACGTGTTTGTTTGAAATACATTATCTTATTTTCATAAGAAGCAAACATACAATTACCGAATCAAGACTTTTAATTAGCATCCTGATTAATTTTAGACATGTTATATTGAATACGTCAGTTGCTCTTGTGTTGCGTAAATGCAATCAACTCTTTGGTTTCAGAAACAGAACGTGTCAAAGAAGAAGGTAATATATAATTTCATTATAATATGACCCACCATCCAAAATTAGACGATTCTCGCTGATGATTATTACGAGCGAGCTATGAGCCTAAACACTACTACACCACCTGCTGCACCAATAATAACATAACTTATATTGCACCTAAATCATTGGAAACCAAGCTCAGAGGCGCATCAAGACAAACGGGTTGGTCAATCTCAAAATGAATAAGCAGTATACAAGTTGTTAAAAAGGTGGATTTATATACCAGGAGCTATGGTGGATAAGCAAGGTTGTAAAGATAAGTGTTTAAATGAGAGCGGAATTGTGTAATATTTTCAGCTGATCTAGCACTAAGACGGAGCATAGTCTAAAGAGCAACAGAACATTGTCCTAGTTCTAATGTTAGTGTTGACTCTAATTCAGTAACTATATGATAGAAGCTGGATTGGTTTTCTTGCAGACGTAAGCAATACATGTAAATAAGATTGTTGCTTATGTGACTCGGTCTCTGCGTTGTTCTCACTATGTGCCACTTTTGAAATCTTTGCATTGGCTTCCTAGCCGATATCGTATATTTTAAAAATTATACGATATCGGCTAGGAAGCCAATGCAAAGATTTCAAAAGTGGCACATAGTGAGAACATAGTGAGAACAACGCAGAGACCGAGTCACAACCCTTGCTAAGCAATTATGTACGTGTTGTAATTTGGTGATATCCTTTAGGGCAATATTGTGAAAAAGGGAAATACAATAGCTATTGTATTTCCATTTTTCACGAATACGTCATAAATCACGAATATGATGACGACAAAATCAACAAATTTGAGAAATGTGATGTCTGAAATTGAAATTTCGTGTTGAAACTGCAGATGTAACATACTGGCGAGGAAACAGTGGGGATATTTTCTGAACTACGAACCACTTTTAAGAAACTTAAGAGAGAAAGGTATTGTGACTATATATTGGAAATTGAAAAGTCTGTCAAACAAAACATCAAACGTCTATTCAGTTTTGCCAAAAGCAAACAAGCTAATGTAAAACTTCCTAACTCAATGGTATATAAAGGCACTGAGGCAGACAGTCCAGCTGACATAGCAGAAATATTTTCTGACCACTTCGAATCTGTCTTTACATTAGTAGATAACTTTGTTTATCCACGTATTCCCTCCTATCAATCCGACTCAATGACTAATATCAATGTGTCTTATGATGATGTCATCGGAGTACTAAGAACCACCGATGTAAACAAAGCATGCGGTCCTGACAATATATCAGGTGTAATCCTTAGGGAATGTGCTGCCGAATTAGCAGGTCCACTAACAATGCTTTTTAACATGTCCGTAAACTGTGGAACTTTTCCAACTTGTTTTAAAAGAGCAAATGTTGTTCCTGTGTACAAGAAGGGAGATAAACGAAATGTGTGCAACTACAGACCTATCTCTCTCTTACCGCTATTTAGTTTTTGAGAACGTCGTATACGACTCATTGTATGAGCATGTGCGTAACACAATTTCGGGCAGCCAACACGGATTTGTGAGGTGTAGAAGTACAGTATCTAATCTAGCTTGTTACTTGAATGCCATTTCTGAATCTATTGACAACAAGAAACAGGTTGATTCTGTTTATTTGGATTTCAGTAAAGCATTTGATTCAGTATGCCACCCATTGTTAATTCACATGCTTAGATCATATGGCTATTCCGGACAATGCATAGAGTGGTTGCAGTCTTACCTTGTCGACCGGAAACAACGCGTGGTCCTCGAAGGCAAAACATCTGACTGGAAGCCAGTGTTGTCTGGTGTACCACAAGGTTCACAAATTGGACCACTTCTGTTTATCTTGTATGTTGACGATCTCATTTATCATGTTGATTCATGTGAAATGTCATTGTATGCTGATGATTCCAAATTGTTTAAAGAAATTACATCGGTGACGGATTGTCAGTTGGTGCAGAAGGATATGGACAGTGTATGTCTTTAGTGTGAGACATGGCACCTTAAACTTAACGTTGAGAAGTGCTGCATAATGTCATTCACTAACAAAAAGAAACGTATATCCTATGACTACACCATTTTTAAGCCAGTCTCTGCCCAAGGTCACCGCTGTCAAAGATCTCGGTATCACATTGACCGACAGTTTGACTTTTAAAGATCATATTAATCGTTGTGTTTGTAAAGCTTTTAAGATGAGTGGTTTTATTAAGCGCGTTTGCACAACATTTACCGATGTACAGGCTTTGCGATCCTTGTATATATCTCTAGTTAGAAGCCAGTTGGAGTATTGCAGTGTTATCTGGAATCCCTGGAAACGTACGTTTATTGACCAAATTGAACGAGTTCAAAAGAAATTAATTAAATATCTATGTGACAAATCCAAAATACAGTACTCCTCTGACAGTTATCCTGAGCTTTGCCATCATTTTAGACTACCTTCCCTTCAACATCGTAGGCAAGTTGCAGATCTTATGTTTTTACACAAGTGTGTGCACTCCCAACTAGACTTGTCGTATCTGGTAGGGGCTATCCAATTTCATTGTCCTTCACGATCTCTACGAAACTATATCCCTTTTAGAGTTTCCAGTAGCAGAATATCAACATTAGAAAACACTGTGTTTTGAATAGATGTATGACTACTTTCAACACATTGTATTTAATAGATCCAACTTATGATCTATATTCAGGAGTTGAACCATTTAGATCCTCAATTCAAAAACATTAATATGTATAACATATGTTTGCCTGGTATATTTCATGTTGATATTGAGTGGCTTTTATGTCCTTATTGTTGTTATTGTTTTTATTATTCTATTATTGTTTTATTATTTATATCTATTGTTTCCTTTATCAGTCCTGTTACTGGGTCCACTGGACCTGTTGGAATCTGAATAAATACAATACAATACAATACAAAACAGTTCTTCATTTGTTTCACGCTGCCTCTGTGCGCCAATAATAAGAAACCCAGCGTACAACGTTCATACAGTTCTCCGTCATCCAATGGGAAATGTCATTTCTAAACTGATTTAAGCAGTATTAATAAAGGTGGTGATTCAACTTACGACTGTTAATAACTGAGCTCAGTGGTGTTGTGTCGTGAGTTAAACGTAGAGTTCCAATGACAAAAACACCATATGAAATATGCAGTGCTGATGAAAGATAATCCCCAATCTTAACTCTGGTATATATCAGTTAAATATGACGAAAACCAACCCAAAGCTGTATTAGATACACGATACCATAAAAATAAACGATTTCTGAGAATGGTGCGATCAATTGTATCAAAGGCAGCAGACAGATCAAGCAAGTTTTCTACCATGAAACTATCCGGAATAGACTACGTTTCATGTGTTTGTAAATAATATACATGTTACACAAATGTGTTTATTTATGTTTTGTTACCTATGAAAGTGTTTTAATTGCTAGCAATGCTATAACACTAACACAGCTGATAGTATGAAAGTTTGAGCCAACGGTAAACATCACAGCAGACAGAATGAAAAACACAGCTTAGAGAGTGAAAATCACAGTCAACAGAGTGAAAACCAAAGCTGATAGACTAAAAAACCACAGTTAAATTTGTGAAACCCATAGTTGACGGCATCAAAACAACAGCCGATTTATTGAAAACGTTGAAGCTGTTTCTTCTCGAAATACTCATACTTTTGACATGTTCTACATTCCAATTGCTGTATGTCTGAACGTAATGTTAATGTGTGTAACACTGAGGTATAATTTTTCCTCGGAATGTGTTCTATTCAAATATGCAATGAAAAGCAATATGTATTTTTTTTCGAGAAGTGACTAATTTTGGCATGGTGGGTCACATAAAACTATACCGGTAGGTTTGTATGGAATATGTTATATTACTGTATAAGAACGTTTATTAAGGCATTAATAATTAATTTATTTGCACATCAGGTTGTTTGTATTGGCGTACTAGTAGAGTACGGTTGTAGCGCAACTCTAGCATGCGACAATGAGCACGCTTCGGGTGTTCAGTCCATCCTATATGCGAATTACGTTGTTTCATGACCTTCTTGAAATCTCAAGAACATGAATGTTCACAACACATGTTTGTCTAATATTTTACTCTGCGACGTGGAACAGTGTGTAATATTGATAAAACTCAAGTATTTTATTTTAGAATGCGTAGCGCAGGTGCTATTTAATTATTACAATGTGCACATGACCATTTCTTTGTTTTCAGTGGCCTCATTACGTGCAGAACAAGGTAATGTACACGTTCTGCCTACACATGTGTGTCAAATAATAGTTTTGGGTATTTTCTTATTATGTCAAAATGTTCTATATGCACTAATGGTGACTGACTTTTGTTCGATTCCTAAATCGACAAATTAGAGATGTTTATCGCCATCTTTTTTCTATGCAAGTTCCCGGCAAGTGGTTTGAGTCGCGCTTATCTATTCAATGGAGATTTTCTATCTGTTTCGAGATATTTCATGAGTAGACAAAATGAAGCCTCATTATTATAATATTAACACGGCAGTCCGTCTACAGTACAACACGTGTGTTGTGTATGCATTCAAAATTAAACGAAATGAAAACATTGACTTTGATTTAGATAATGAAAACATAACCTACATGCGCCTGAGTTTACGCGCACTCCAAAACAGGCGATAACAGATAACATTTTTGCCTAACATTACTACATAGGCTCATAGTTATATGCAGACAAATCTTTCAAAGAGGAACAACGAATTGTGTTTTGACGTTCGCCGTCTTTCCATGCTCGTCACATTCATGTTAATCTTGTAATTGGCTTTCAAAAGTGACTATCACAGACTCTTGCCGAGCTTGCCGCCGGCAGATATGGCAAATTCATCATCTATAACCTGCATTTTTTCACTGACAATCCTTCCGTGGAAGTATGAACAAATGTTGTTTCCTAGTACCGCTGGATAGTATTGGCGCCAGCCAGTGCCGATAATTGCCAAGTTTGAACAATTATTAAAAATCTTTGACAATGAATTATGTTTTAACAAGATTTAACAAGATTGCCATCCAGAAAATTAACTCTAGATGGCAGGTGGACAAGGAAGCCTTTTGGTTTATCGAGAGTCCAATACTTTTTATTTACGTGTGTCCCGCCCTTTTAAGGTATATGTGGATTTTATTTCTAAACATATTCACGCTACTAGCACCCACACAATCAGCAGATAATCTGTTCCATTCATTTACAGTCCTTTGTGAAATGAGAACTTTCTCATATCTAATTTACACTGCTTCTTTACTAATGTAACTTCAAGTCCTCTGGTCCTTCTATCTTTCGTAACTGAGAAAAACATATTTCTATCAATAGTTTAATAACCATTGCAATAGTAGTTTGGGCGGAATCCCACATATAATTAATACAATTAACTGTCCTAAATAGTCTGATTCTGCCACCTTGAACTTAGCCTCTGGTACTGGATCTTCCTTGATAAACACTGAACTAAAATACTCATTCAGGTCTTCTGCCATTAAGAATCCCTCTGATATTGTATTTCCAGCACTATCTTCTAGAGGACCGACCTTATCCTGAACTTTCTCTTTGCTCCGAACATATAATATACATAAAAACTCTTGCTGTCTTGTTTTATATTACAAGCTAATTTGTGTTCGTAGCTTCTCTTCGAATTTCAGTTGTAGCTTGGTTTAGTGTTTCTTTATAACTTTTGTAGTCTTCGTCATTTCCAATACGTCTATATGACTTCCACTTCATTTGTTTGTACTTAATTTTTCTAATGGCTTCTTTCGATAAGTATTTCTTTCTGGACCTTTTCCCTTGTTTTTTTTCAAGGAAACAAATTTATCGACGATGCACTCTATTTCACTCTTTAAAGCATTATGTTGCTGTTTTATTCTTCAGTGTGTTGTTCCAGTCTATCTTTGCTAAATATTTCCTCATTTCCTTATATATTCCTTTGTGGAAATTTCTCATAAACTGCTTTTTATTATTTATTTCTGATTTTACTTAATGTAAAATGTATCTGGTTGTGATCAATACTTCCCAGTCAACTAATTCATTCTGTGAGTACAAAACAATGTCTAACACATTCTCACCCCTGGTTGGCTCTAGCACATGTTGAGAAAGGAAACTGTCTTGTACTTAAACTAAAAACTTGTGGTCCTCATTCCCGTACTCTGTAGAGATTCCCATTGTATATAACCATGGTTAAAATATCCCATGATAATACAGTCCCGTTTACTAACTTCCCTTATAGCGTTTTGTACTTTCTCATTCTCTTCTACGCTTATGTTCGCACTTCTGAGGTATGTGTCGATTTTATTTTAAAACATATTCCCGCTACTAGCACCCACACAATCAGCAGATAATCTGTTCCATTCATTTACAGTCCTTTGTGAAATGAGAACTTTCTTATATCTAATTTACACTGCTTCTTTACTAATGTAACTTCAAGTCCTCTGGTCCTTCTATCTTTCGTAACTGAGAAAAACATATTTCTATCAATAGTTTAATAACCATTGCAATAGTAGTTTGGGCGGAATCCCACATATAATTAATACAATTAACTGTCCTAAATAGTCTGATTCTGCCACCTTGAACTTAGCCTCTGGTACTGGATCTTCCTTGATAAACACTGAACTAAAATACTCATTCAGGTCTTCTGCCATTAAGAATCCCTCTGATATTGTATTTCCAGCACTATCTTCTAGAGGACCGACCTTATCCTGAACTTTCTCTTTGCTCCGAACATATAATATACATAAAAACTCTTGCTGTCTTGTTTTATATTACAAGCTAATTTGTGTTCGTAGCTTCTCTTCGAATTTCAGTTGTAGCTTGGTTTAGTGTTTCTTTATAACTTTTGTAGTCTTCGTCATTTCCAATACGTCTATATGACTTCCACTTCATTTGTTTGTACTTAATTTTTCTAATGGCTTCTTTCGATAAGTATTTCTTTCTGGACCTTTTCCCTTGTTTTTTTTTCAAGGAAACAAATTTATCGACGATGCACTCTATTTCACTCTTTAAAGCATTATGTTGCTGTTTTATTCTTCAGTGTGTTGTTCCAGTCTATCTTTGCTAAATATTTCCTCATTTCCTTATATATTCCTTTGTGGAAATTTCTCATAAACTGCTTTTTATTATTTCTTTCTGATTTTACTTAATGTAAAATGTATCTGGTTGTGATCAATACTTCCCAGTCAACTAATTCATTCTGTGAGTACAAAACAATGTCTAACACATTCTCACCCCTGGTTGGCTCTAGCACATGTTGAGAAAGGAAACTGTCTTGTACTTAAACTAAAAACTTGTGGTCCTCATTCCCGTACTCTGTAGAGATTCCCATTGTATATAACCATGGTTAAAATATCCCATGATAATACAGTCCCGTTTACTAACTTCCCTTATAGCGTTTTGTACTTTCTCATTCTCTTCTACGCTTATGTTCGCACTTCTGAGGTATTTGTCGATTTTATTTTAAAACATTCCCGCTACTAGCACCCACACAATCAGCGGATAATCTGTTCCATTCATTTACAGTCCTTTGTGAAATGAGAACTTTCTTATATCTAATCTACACACATCTAATCTATCGCAAATGCTTAATTTTTAACTATAAAGCTACCTCACCAAAATGTCTAGCAGGTACTGGCTTACACAGATGTTATCTTATGTCAGTAAGTTTTATGTTTGTTACTTTATCACCTATATATTCTACCACATAATGAGGTTTGTTAAAAATCTTGTTTACAAACATATCGTAAGCTAACTTACCCAATTATCATTAACTAGACTAAGGTGTTCTAAAATACTTTATCTAACTAACTTTAAGCACAATTGCTACTTAATATATGTTCACTGCTACTTTATGAATTATGTTAAGGCAAGAATAATACTCATCAACTTTCTGCGATATATCTCCGCCAAACATAGCCTCGAAACCATTTTAACGTTCACAATTTTTCCATGTTCGTGACATTCATATTTAGTCTCAGAATCAGCGTTCAAAAGTGACCACCGAAGACTCTTGGAGAGCTTGCCGCGAGCGAAATTCATAATCTGTAACCTGCTTTTTTCTCTGAGAATCCTTCCGTGGAAGTATGTGAAACGTTGTTTCATAGTACGTATAGTGTATCCAGTAACAAATCAGTGAATGCAATATTTCCATTGTTATGCTTTTGTATGCGATTTCTGGTTTTTGGGAGCTATTCAGCGTCGCCTGTTGAAGTACTGTGTGCGACCGTGCCTAGTATTTCGCGACTAAAACCACTGGCTGCTGGATTGTAATGGCGCCGTACAGTGCCGATAATGGCCAACTTGCCACTAAGTTTTAAAAGAATGTTTCAATATACCGTGACGTGTTTCTATATGCATATCATAAGCAAACGGTTAACTCATTAAAATATTAATAGTATACACTAATTCGTTAACAAAAATATAAACTAGTTAGCTGTATTTCTTGTATCTTACACTTTAAGTACGTATTTATTTAACATACAAATGTAAAACAAAAACATTGTATTTAATTACGAACACTTTACTGGTGGATGCAGATGTTTCTTGGAAAGAAACATAGGAGCAATGCGATAAGTAACTATTGCCATTTTCACAAAAGCCTTTTACATATATCGTGCAATTTACTAGCGGCTAGTAGTGATCATTTGGTATTATCTATATAGCAGTTGTAATGTTTAATCGCTGATAACGGCTTCAGCTTCAAAGCTAATAGCGGTGAACTGGATTTGAACAGTCATAGGACTTTCATGTATGCTCGCCGCTAGTAGCGAGAACTCGTTACTAACTACACAACTTGTATAAATCAAGAATAGGGAAAATATCTGCTATATTGCATTTAGGTGTTTATGTATGGATATTCTAAGCAAAGTGTTAACTCGTGAAACAAGAATAGTAAATATTAATTCGTGAACAAATAAATTAAATTAGTTACCTGTATTTCCTGTACATTACACTTTAAATATGAATTTATTTAACATAAAATGTAAAACAAAACAATATTTCATTACATGATAAAACTGCCATGAGTATATGTTGCCAGTGTGGCAAAGGCACATTATGTATATATGTATATGTATATATATACATATATATATATATAACTCATGAAAACATTAATAATAGACACTAATTTGTGAACAAAAAGACTATACATTAGTTAGCTGTGTACATTACATTTTAAATATGTATTTATTTAACATACAAATTTAAAACAAAACAGAATATTTCATTACGAACACTATACTGGAGGAAGCAGGTGTTTCGTATAAAGAAACAGGATAAAAGTGCAATTGGGGGACTTCCGGTAGTGAATTGATTTGAATTTGGTGCAGCAAACTTGCGAAAATATAAGGATATTTGATCAAGATAAGTGATATTATTGAGCGTATAGGATACATAACGTAATTATAGATATATATTAAGCAATATTTTTGGTTAAAAGTTAGCTAGAGGGAGTAATCTAGGGTAGATTAAAAGTAGGCAATTTGCGAGCGATAATTGGGGACGTTAATGTAATCGGAACGTTGTTTACAAAGTAGGTCACTGGCGAAGTTAGCGTACCGTGAACGACAATAGAATAGCGTTATTTGAGATAATCGGTGTAGTTAGATGAGTAATTAAAACCTGAAATAGCAATCTTTTAAAGTGTATAATAGTACACAGGAAACAGTCTTTGTAAAGACTACCTTGTATCTAAGCCTAACTTGAATACATTGTCATCGACATCGTAACTAGGTAAGGCACGGTGTGTCACTGTGTGTTAACAAATATAACTAACTATAACCTAAACAATCTGGTGTAAATTGTACACAGAAAAGTCTTTTCAAAGACTACATAAAACTACTTTGAACATAAATAAATTCTGATATGGCACCTTGCAAGCGGCAACTCAGGGCAAAACGACACCTAGTTTGCAACGACTGCCAGAGCTGGGTGGATTTTGCGTTGTCTGGCTGTCCAAAATCATGGGCAGAGACCAAAGATGACGGATTCACCTTTCGGTGTATGGGGTGTTTGAGGGTGGAATGTCTGATGAAGGAGGTGTGTAAGTTGACGGATATAGTGAAGGAGATGGCGGCGAGACTCAACATAGAAATAGATGGAGCAGAGAGGGATGACGCGGAGAGAGTTGAGAATTCTACACCACAGAAGGAGCAGAGTTGTGACACGGAGACTGAAGAAAGGAGACTGAGAGGAAGGAAGGTGACCGGTGTGAAGGAACAAGACATTGAGAAAACAGAGGGACGGAGGAAAAGTGTTCGGCAGAGGAAAAGAAAACGGGCCAGTGGGGATAGATCAGCAGGTAGTCAGATTGTAGAGAACGAGGAGAGACACGACAGCGATACAGGTGGTGAAGAGGTAGATACCACAGAGGTAGTTGGTAAGACTGTGAGACAGAAGACTGATGGAAGAAGACAAAGTGTTCAGCAAAAAACAGAAAACATGACAGGCGTGAAGGTGACAGGGGAGAAAGTGACCGTAGTGAAGGAGGTAGCCGGGGAAAAGGGACGGGAGAGGAGAGAAGAAAATGTGATGGGAGGAAAGAAGAAGGGACGAAAGGAAGTGAGAGTAAATGTGCTAGAAGAGAAGATGACACGAGGAAAGGGGACAAGAGAAAACGCGACAGGAAAGAAGGGAATGGAAGAGAATGTGACAGGAGAGAAGATGACAAGAGGAAAAGACAACAACCAGACATATGCAAACCGGAGGAGCTACTCCGAGGCAGTGATTGAGGGGGCAAAGAGAAAAGAGAGAGTGTTTATGGGCGATTCAATTCTGAGAAAAACGGACAAGACTATATGCGAGGGGAAGGACGTTGTTGTATGTCTACCGGGGGCTAGGATAGAGCATGTGACCGAAAGGGTAGAGAAGGTATTGGGGCATGGCAAGGGAGGGTCTATACTAGTACACGTTGGGACAAACAATGCAGACAAGGAGGGAACAACTGGTATAGTTCAGAAGTACAGACATCTAGTGAGGAAGCTAAAGAAGACAAGAGTGGAACAGGTTATTCTCTCAGGAAGTTTGCCAGTAATGGGAGGAAGGGGGGCAAGATACAGAAACTGTAAGAGGATGGCGATCAACGCACTAGTTGAGCAGATGTGTGAGGAAGAGGGCGTGGGATTCATAGATTTATGGGGGTACTTTGTTGGGAGAGAAGATATGTACATGAGAGACGGCCTCCATCTAAGTGGAAAGGGGGCAGCAGTATTCTCAGAGAATCTGCTGCGATCTGTTGACAGTGGGACAGGTTGCATCTATTTAAACTAAATTCGCAGGGGGGACTCGCAGAGAAGCCTGAAACTGGAGGCATAGATAAAGGCAGCAAAAATAATTCAGCAAAGAACAGTCTGGAAAACTGTTCTGAAGCTGGGTATAAATGTGTTTGTTTACATGCAAGGAGTATAGTAAACAAAAGAAATGAACTAAACATTATGGTAGAAGATATTGACCCTCACATAATAGGTATAACCGAATCATGGGCAACCACCGATACATCAGATGCCGAATTGGGACTGACAGGATATGTAATGTTTAGGAAAGATAGAATAGGAAGAAGGGGAGGTGGAGTTATTTTATATATTAAGAATCTATCCAGGCTTATGAAATAAAATTAGACAGAGAAGCAGATTGCGAAGAAGCTGTTTGGTGTAACATAGTTACAGAAACTCAACGTTAACGGTTGGATTAGTTTATCGAAGTCCAAACATAAGCATAGAAGAGAATGAAAAATACAAAATGCTATAAGGGAAGTGAGCAAACGGGACTGTGTTATTATGGGGGATTTTAACCATGGGCATATAAAATGGAAATCTCTACAGAGTATGGGTAGTGAGGACCACAAGTTTTAGTTTTAGTACAAGATAGTTTCCTTTCTCAACATGTGCTAGAACCAACCAGGGGAGAGAATGTGTTAGACTTAGTTTTGTCCTCACAGAATGAATTAGTTGACAATGTTAAATTATGTGAGCCTCTGGGAAGTAGTGATCACAACCAGATACATTTTACCATTAAAGTAAAATCAGAAAGAAATAATAAAAAGCAGTTGAGGAGAAATTTCCACAAAGGAAGATATAAGGAAATGAGGAAATATTTAGCAAAGATAGACTGGAATAATACACTGAAGAATAAGACAGCAACAGAATGCTGGAATATCTTAAAGAATGAAATAGAGTGCATCGTAGATAAATTTGTTCCCTTCAAAAAACAAGGGAAACGGACCAGAAAGAAATACTTATCGAAAGCCATTAGAAAAATTAAGTATAAACAAATGATGTGGAAGGCTTATAGACGTACTGGCAATGACGAAGACTACAACATTTATAAAGAAGTACTAAACCAAGCTACAGCTGAAATTAGAAATTCAAAGAGAAGCTATGAACATAAATTAGCTTGTAATATAAAACATGACAGCAAGAGTTTTTATGCGTATGTTCGAAGCAAACAGAAAGTTCAGGATAAGGTCGGTCCTCTAGAAGATAGTGCTGGAAATATATTATCAGAAGGATTCTTAATGGCTGAAGACCTAAATGAGTATTTTAGTTCAGTGTTTACCAGAGAAGACACTAGTTCACTGCCAGTACCAGAGGCTAAGTTCAAGGGGGCAGAATCAGACTATTTAAGACAGTTAATTGTAACCCCAGAAATGGTAGCTAAGAAAATTAGGGCTATGAAGGATAATAAATCACCTGGAGTGGATGGTATTCCACCCAAACTACTATTGGAAATTGCAGAACAAATTAGCATACCGCTTGCAACAGTTTTCAACTTGTCATTAGAAGAGTAGAAGAGGGAGGGGTTCCTTTAGAATGGAAAGAAGGAAACATTATACCGTTATTTAAAAAAGGTTCGAGAAACAAGTCAAATAATTATAGACCAGTGAGTTTAACATCGGTGATTTGTAAATTATTAGAAAGACTAATTAAAGATCACATGATGGATTTTCTTGCTAAACATAACTTGATAAACCCATCTCAACATGGGTTTCTAAAAGCGAGGTCATGCTTAACAAATATGTTATGTTTTTTGGAAGATATCACTAAGTGGGTAGATGATGGATCACCAGTAGATATCATCTACTTAGATTTTCAAAAAGCTTTCGACAAAGTGCCACATCAGAGATTACTGCTTAAACTAAAAGCCCATGGCATAGGAAATGGTATAATTAACTGAATAGAAAAATGGCTGATTGACAGAAGACAACGGTAGTTGTTGATGGGGAGGCTTCAAACTGGAAATCAGTCTTGAGTGGGGTTCCACAGGGATCACTACTGGGACCTATATTATTCTTAATATATATAAACGATTTGGAAGATGATATAGCTAGCAAGGTGTTGAAATTTGCAGATGATACAAAAGTGTTTAGAAGGATTGAAAGTGATGGTGATAGACAGCATTTACAAGATGATCTTGACAGGCTGATCAAAATGGTCTGAAAAGTGGCAAATGTTGTCTAATTTTGGGAAATGTAAAATGCCTCCCACACAGGACATGGGAACGAATGTAGAATATACAATGGGGAACTGTACTATAATTACCAAAGAAAAGACTTAGGGCTGACAATTAGTGCTGACATGAAGGTTTCCCTCAGAGCAGTGTGGAATGTAGCTTCAAAGGGAAATCAAATCCTTGGATTGATTTAGCGAAATATAGTATATATAAAGAAAAGAACTCACAATACCACTGCAATAAAACAATAGTTAAAATTTCATTTTGAATATTGTATACAAGCGTGGAGGCCATACCGCAAGAAGGACATAGATATGCCAGAAAGAGTACAGAGGAGAGCGACTAAAATGATACCAAAACTGAGGGATCTTAGTTATGAAAAACGCCTAAAAGAATGTGGTTTAACAACACTAGAGACCAGGAGATTGAGAGGAGATCAGATAGAAGTGTTTAAAATATTGAATGGTTATGAAAATATTGATAGAAATATGTTTTTTTTCAGTTAAGAAAGATAGAAAGACTAGAGGACATGAAGTTACATTAGTAAAGGAGCAGTGTAGATTAGACGTGAGAAAGTTCTCATTTTCACAAAGGACGGTGAATGAATGGAACAGATTATCTGATGATTGTGTGGGTGCTAGTAGTGTGAATATGTTTAAAAATAAAATCGACAAATACCTCAGAAGGGCTGGATATATGTAGATAAAAGGGTTGGACTCTCGATAAGCCAAAGGGCTTCCTTGTCCACCTGCCATCTAGAGTTAATTCTCTGGATGGCAATCTTGTTAAATCTTGTTAAAGTAACAGCAAGTAACTGTTGCCATTGTGAAAAGCCCTGTCTATATATAATGCAATGTACTAGCGCTTAGTAGTTATCTTCTATCGTCAGCTGTATAGCTGTTGTAGCACTTAATCGCTCCTAACTGCTATAAATTTAAAGGTTGTTGCAAATATTATGACTGCTGCCGTTGTCGCTGTTCTTATAGCTGTTGATGTTGTGGCTGCTAGTATTGCTGCAGGTGCTGTTGTTTCTGCTGCAGCGGCTGCTGTTGTTTCACTGTCTGTATTGCATACGTGTTGTTTTCAGACGAGAAACCTCCGGATAAAATAGAAGGTAGTGTTCCATATGTTTTAATCTTAGATCTGTTTAATGTGTGTAAGGGTGAGCGTGTGCGTGTGTATACGTTTTGTGTGTATGTATGTGTGTGTGTATATATATATATATATATGACCCATCTTAACAAAATGTGTCGCATGTCGGAAATTTTTAATATTGAGTTATTAGTAACGTTGGAAAGAGTAGAATCTCTGCTTTCACATGGTGTATCGTGTAAGAAGTTATGGCTTAACAAACACATTTGGGGTAGAAACCTTCAAACTCAGAAAACGGCCGTCAAAGTTGCTGCAAAATATTCGTTATGTTTCATGAAATGTACCTTAGTTAACGTGGACAGATCTTGCTAAAATTTCGTCTTAGTCCGCTTCGCTTCCATCCGTCAAGTCTTTCAAAAAATACTCCTCGATCAAACTGTAAATCTGTGCGCAATCACTTCCATCCGAATTTAACAGCTTCGCCACGTTAAACACCATTTTTCACGTCTTCTTAATCGCTATCTGGGTCAGCAGTGACGCGGTGGAAATACATGGTGCGCATGCGTGTGTTTACATATTATGTAAATGACCCATCACTCAACCAATGAGAACAGCTGCCTGGTTCACGCAGTTGCATTTGCTACCACATGATCCGAATTGTTTACACAGCTGGCCTAAACAGGGGGCGTCTTCCAAGCTCTCTGGAGGTCACAGAATGTAGTTATTAGCATATTTATGCCCATAAATGGGAAGATGACGCGTCAAGTTTCGTGGTGATATCTCATATGTTAGGAGCGTCCCAAAATTAGCAGTTGCGAACGCGCGCCATTACTGGCATTTTCGGCGTTATTTTAAGGAAATCGAGCGGAACACTTCGCACAGCTCTACAAAAATCGCTTTAAAATACACAAAACAGAGTTAATTAGAGGGTAGCTAGTGTAGCAATCGATAAAACGAATACCAAAGAATAATTTTCAGGGGAAATCTCAAAATCGATGGATTCGCGATTTGTTCACATAAACGGCATTTACGGAAAATCAGATTTGCAGACAACCGACTCATTTCGTTAAGATGGGTCACATATATCATGTCCATTTATGCAATACAGTACACACGTTGACAGTCAATGTAACATACACAATTTGTTTCAATCTACAATGGGAGCAAATATCGGCCATATTACATTTAGGTGTGTCTATATGCATATTGTAAGCAAACTCTTAACTCATGAAAACATTAATAGTAGACACTAATTCGTGAACAAAAAAGACTACACATTAGTTAGCTGTGTACATTTTACATTTTAAATATGTATTTATTTAACATACAAATTTTTAATAAAACAGAATATTTCATTTCGAACACAATACTGTTGGAAGCAGGTGTTTCGTGTAAAGAAACAGGATAAATCCACGATGAGTAACTTGCCATTGTGAAAAAAACCCTGTGTATATATAATGCAATGTACTAGCGTCTAGTAGTTATCTTCTATCATTAGCTGTATAGCTGTTGTAGCACTTAATGGCTCCTAACTGCTATAAATTCAAAGCTAATAGCGGTTAACTGAATGTGAACAATCATAGGATTTTGCATGGGATTTCATGTATGCTCGTCGCTAGTAGCGAGCACTCATTACTAGCTACCGCTGCCACAAAAGCAGCTGCAGCTTCGGCTGTCACTATTGTTTACATGCAATCAACCTGTTTGTTTCAGAAGAGAGACGTCCAGAGACCGTAGCTGGTAGTGGATCATTTGGTTTAGTATTCAATAAGTTTAGTAAATATTTTGTTAACTTCATGACACAAGAGAATCAAGCAAACATGTCACTTTGCTCAAGGATATATAAGATATCGAATGAGAGACTTTTTATGATCAGAGCAATTTTTTGTGTGGATTCTAATACAGCTTTGTTTCAGATGGGAAAAAATATGATAGAGTACAGTATGTTCTTATATTCATCGTACCCGGTTGAGCAGTGCTGTGCTGAGATATTTCCATCCATATGCTACATCTACTGCAAGGATAGAGAGAATTGATATATAGGTGTCAGGTCTAACCTGATCTCACATGAGCTGCAGCATGGAACATCGACTGAGGCAGTGATAACAATAGTAATGTAGTTATTTCAGACAATCGTCATGTCCATATATAAAAATAAATCAATAAAAATATGTAAATAAATGTAAAAATACATCGATAAGAACAATATGTTTAAAAATTATATAAATCCCGGACCCACTGGTGCTGCAGTTTCGAAGTACAATGCACGTCGCTAGTTTTAATGCTATATATATTGGGATTCAAAGACATGTTAATCCTATTCATTAAGCTAAAAATAGCCTTGATGATTACACATTTACCCGAGATGACATTAGCTGTAGCAAACATGTGGCTAGAGCTACATCTCATGGGCAAATTGTTCAATATTCTGAAAGAGTTGTTATATGCAACAACGAATTGCTGAAAAGTAACTTTTCTAAAGTTCACCCATAACGCACACATGTAGATATTACCAAAATAAGCTGTAAATAATTGTTTACAGCAGTTGAACAAAAGTGGAATTTTTGACGTAACATATTACTCTTGGCATACAAAAGTCTCACTTTGGCTTGCATGTCAGACTCATCAGACAAGTTATTACAAATGACATGTCCAAGATATTTACAAGAGGTGGCAAAGTTTAACTTCTTTCCTTCTAATGTAATTTCTTTAGAAAGATTTGACTTTCTAGATTCAAAGTATATTACTAGGGATTTACCCGCATTGTATTACACGTCATGCTCACATCCATATGAGTAACACATGTCTAGTAGTGTTTGTAGTCCTTTAGCAGAAGGTGCAAACACAAGTAGATCATCGGCGTATGTAAGGTGATACTACAACCGATTTGTTTTTTGTGCAGTTGTATTTTCAGATTATGCATATAAATATTAAAAAGTAACGGGGACAACTTCCCACCTTGCCTAACACCATTGCCTACCGAGAAGAAGTCCGAGTAGGTATTTCCCCATCGTATGCATACACATTGATTATTGAATTCATTGCTGAGTACTCTTAAGATAAATGTCGGTACATTTCGTTGTTCTAGTTTCGTTAAAAGTTTATATTGGTTGACACGATCAAACGCCTTTGATGCATCTAAAAACGCGACGTGCATGGCTGAACCATATTAAGTGTAGAACCTTAATAATTCCTTAAATGCAAACACGCATAACTCCGTTCCATGTTTAGGTTTAAAGCCAAATTGATTAGGAGTGGTGTCCAAGTACATTTCCATTCTATTAAAAAGAACAGTGTCTATTATCTTCGAAAATATGTTCGATAAACTTATTGGCCTATAATTCCTTTGTCGTTTGCTCGTCTATTCTTGTCTTTAATAATTGGTACAACAACAGACTGTGAAATTTCTTTTGGTAAATAACCATGCACCAGAATCGAAGACACAAGGATAGACAAAAGCACAACGAGTTGAGAATCAGCGAACTTAATCTGTTCTGCATTGATACCGTCCAGACCTGGTGACTTACTTTTTTGAGAGTCCATTAATAATATCCATCAGTTCACCTGCACCAACAGTCATTCCCTTATTGCCAGTGGAACAATCATAACAAACTTTATCAGTATTAGACTGCAAGAGGAAACGAACCTCTCATAGTAGGATCGTTCTACATACCTCCCTCATCAACGACGGACTACCAGATAGAAAAATCCTGAAGACCCTAAAAAGGTGGAGTGGTTTACATAGGTGGTGACATCAACCTGCCGGAGATCAACTGGATAGATCAGACAGTGACAGGACACAACTACCCCAGAGGATCAATCACGCATTCCTGGACAAGTATGAACGATATGAGACTCAACCAAATGAACGACAAACCAACCAAAGTGGCTACGACAATGTACTAGCCGACAGCCGTATCAAAGCCTCGAGAGTGAAACCAGTATCCAGGTAGGTCAGCATTTGATTTCGCCTCGATCAGGGAGCTACATTTAACAGTGACATCCAGACAAACTAGGAGTCATCATCCGAGGAGATCTGGCAGCTACTACACAATCACTTAACCACAACGATGGAACATGTCCCTACGAAGATCATTTCGGTAAGAAACCACAAGCCCTGGATCACCAGCAAGCTGAAAAAGTAAGCACAGGGCATGGAAGAAGGCAAAATCCACGGACAGTGTGAAGGACTGGGAACGTGACAGGGCCATCAAGAAAGACATTCGACGCATCAACAGGCAGAGCTACCAGCAGTATGTCAAACACCTTTTTGAGGAAGAATCATCCAACAACCTCTGATGGTTAATCAAGAACAGAAGAAACAACACGTCAGGAGTACCCCCTTCAAAAGTAACGATCTCACTAACTACCACTTCTGCTCGGCTTTAACCAGAGAGGACACAGGCAACATGCCATCACTTGGAAACAGCCGTCACCCGACCATACCGGACATTTTCATCGGAGAAAATGGTGTCTTCGAACGTCTCTCTAGCCAGAGCCCCAGGAAAGCTGCAGGTCCGGACAACATCCTACGCCATCTTATCAAGGAAGTTGTTAGTTAACGTTCCCCAGCTTTGACCCTCCTGTTCAGCAGTTCACTAGCCATAGGCCAGATCCGTGCTATCTGTAAACTTGTCTTGGTCCAGCCCATCTTCAAGAAAGGAGACATGAGCCAAGCAAATAACTACAGACCCACTGCCTTGACCAGTGTCTGCCGCAAGCTATAGCGAGATCAGAAATAACACGCCACCTGGATCACAACACCATCATCACCGATGCCCAGCATGGCTTTCGCAAGAAACAATCATATGAAACTCAACACATCTTCATGGAAGAAGACTTGGCAGCGGACTGGACAGGGATAAACAGACTGACGCAATATCTCTGAAGTTATCCAAGACCTCCCCATGAAGATGCATTTCTGTGGCATCAGAGGGGCGACCAACGCATGGATTGAGAACTTTCTCTCTGGTCACACGCAGCAGGTTGTAGTAGTGGGAGAAAACTCGCATACTGGCTCTGTCATCTCAGAAGTACCGTAGGTATCGTTTCTGGGCCCATCTCTGTCTCTGATTTACATTAACGATCTTGGAGATGGAGTCATGGCCAGACTGCGACACTGTTCGCGGACGATACCATCTTCTACTGCCGGAGCAAGACCCCATCTGATGCTGATGATCTTCACGAAGATTTGACGAAGCTGGACGTCTGGGAACAGAAATGACAGATGTGTGAAAATTCCAAATACTGTCTATCACCAAGAGTAAAGCCAGGATCCCGACCACCTAAACTGTCCAAAACAACACTCTGGAGAAAGTAATAAGTACTTTGACGTTGAACTGACGGAGTCTCTCCTCTTTGGCAGGCAAGTCAAATCTGCAGCTGCAAAGGCCAACAGACCCAGTGCGTTCGCTTACAGGAACCTGAAATGATGCTCTACCACCGTCCAGACGCACTGTTTCAAAGGCCTAGTAGTATGGGATCCCATCAGCAGCACATGACAACTACACTGGAGTTGGTCCAGCAAAGCGCAACCCGCCGCATCTTGTACAACGTCAGCCGAAACGCCAGCGCCTGAGCCATGGTGGAGCAGCTGAACCTCGAAACATTACAACTCCGGAGAACAATGGACAAGGTCACTGTGATGTTGTTATGACCTGACGTCACCTGTTGGCTTACGCAAGACAGGCTCCCGGACAAAACGAATTCAGCAGAACAAACTCCAACTGTCCCACTCAAGAACTAATAAATATGACCATGCCTTCTTCCCATTTGCCATCAGACTGTGGAAGTCTCTTCCATCAGACTCTTCCGTAGCCCAGTCTCAATCAGTCTTCAGGTCCACCATGAAGAACTAGTTGTCTGTTGACTGATTTATACCTGATAGATGGTGGCATTCGATAACGTCAGGTGAAACCTAGCACTGTTTCTATATTCTTACATTCTGTAACCGGGTTGATGATGATACTTTGAGCAGTCCTGAAGAACGGATACTGCATTAGATAAGAACTTACCTTTACTTTACTTTACTTAACTCAATCGGTATATTTTTGGGATTGTATGGAAATTGTGTGTGAAGCCAGCATAATATTTATGTACACCTAATATCACCAAACTGGATCGAAATAGCAGCCACATATGCCACTGATCATTGGACCAGACATATGATTTCTAGGAAGAAGAATTATGGGACAAATGTCAAGAAAAAATGACAGCTGCAGATAAAGCTGGTTCAGGTTGCTACAGGTGACGCTATGGCCACTGTCGCCGTTGTTGTTGCAGCTTTTATGGCTCTTGTTGCTGCCGCTGCTGCCCTAGCTATTCGTGTACATGCTGCTGCTGTGGCTTCCTCTCTTGTGCAGCTTTTGTTGATGCAACTTCTACTGATGCTTCACTTTCTCTATAATGTACATTCAATCAACTTGTGTATGTGTTTGTTTCAGAAGAGTGACAACCACAGACACTACCAGGTAGTGTATCATTCGTCATAGTCTTCGATATTAAAAAAAATATTAAAATGATGGTACATTTATTATTATGCAGTTTTAAGAAAACTTTCTGAATTAAATCTATCTTGCCGTGGCAACTAAACATTATTTAAACCCACATGAGATTTGTAATCGCCAGTGGACTAACTGCTGCGGTTGTGGCCACTGCCGCCGTAGTTATTTAAGCTTTAATGACTCCACTTGCTGCTGTTGCTGCCGTAGCTATTCTTATAGCTGCTGTGGCAGTGGCTGCCTCGCATATGCAGCTGCTTTTATTGCTGCAACTTATAGTGTTGCTTCACCGTCTCTATCGTGTACATTCAATCAACTCTTGTTTTTTTTTTTCAGGAGAGCTAAAACCAAAGAAAGTACCAGGTAATGTATAATTCGTCTTAGTCTTCTATATTAAAAAGAAGATTGGAATACTGCAGTGTTTGTTACGATGGTACGATGCAGTTTTAGGGAAAATATTTAGTTATGTATTAAATTGCCGTTGCAAACAAAGATAGCTTAAACCCACCTACGTATCATCGTGGATCGCAGCAATGACGTCGCTTTCAAGTAACTATTGCATAACCCTCTGTTGGCTCTCACTATCGTTGTTATTATCCTCCTAGGTATGTCTCTCCTTCATTGTGTACACGTTAAACTTTAAACAATAAGTGTTCCTATTGTTTACTTATCACTGATATGATGGCCGTTTGTGCCTTGAACCGTTATGCATGTTTACGAGTATCAAAAAAACATACAAGTTCAATTTAAAACACAGTCGCTCCTCTGGCACGCGCGCCTTGAATTCGCACATGTACAATGGGTTCCATAATGTGTTTGTTAGGACGCCTACCACTTTCAAACCCGTACATTTGAAACTGACGGAGATATGCTAGGGAAAGACGGATAATACGTGATACAAAGACCCACACTGTATTTTATAATATTGAAATCAGTATATAAGTGATATCATGTAGAACATTTTTGTAACTTTGTACATTGCAATATACTTTATGTAACATTTTAAATTATATATTCGACCAGTGTGGTGTGTGTGTGTGTGTGTGTGTGTGTGTGTGTGTGTGTGTGTGTGTGTGTGTGTGTGTGTGTGTGTGTGTGTGTGTGTGTGTGTGTGTGTGTGTTTGTGTGTGTATGTTAACGTTTTCTGTTATCGATAGTTCGTAACATTACGGGTGTTACTTTGTGTTGTTGTGAGGACCGCCAATCAGTTGGAGGATGGTTTACGTAACTTGTTTTAACGCTAAAAACTTACAATATTTACGTCATACAAAGGTCATGCACGAAAATTCCGGGAACATATATTTTGCGTTAATATGGTTATTGCGATCCCTCTAGAAAGGGCATTTACAACTGTGCCATCAACTTGCTAGTATGTTTTAAAATTAGTTTCTAATGCAATTGCAAACAATTTAATTTTGTTTATTCTAATTCGGAGGCAAATCATTTTGGATACGCTTTAATATTAGTTTCTGTATTTACAATCATCTCCTCGGTTTCAGAAGCCCGAGCCGAAGCAGAAAAAGGTAACACATCGTTTGTTTGTACAGTTACATGTTTCTTTGAAATACGTTGTTATTTTCATAAGAAACGACAAACAGTTACCGAAACATGACATTTTAATTAGCATCCTGATTAATTTCAGATATGTAATATTGAATTCGTCAATTGTTCTTATGTTGTGTACATGCAATGAACTATTCGGTTTCAGAAATCAAACGCGTCAAAGAAGAAGGTAATATATATTTTCATTATAATGTCACCCGCTATTCCAAAATTACACGTTTCTCGCTGACGCTTTTACGAGCTATGAGCCAAAACACTAATACACCAGTTTGTTTTTCAAAATAATAAGGTTACTTCTATTGGGCCTAGTCCTTGGAAACTGTTATCCAATGGAAAATGTCATTAAGCCAATTTCTAAGGTGATTTAAGAAGCAGTTAATGTCAGGAATACCGATATAACTGTTACGCAAATGTGTTTATTTTGATGTTTTTCACCTATCACATTTGTTTGTAATTGCTGGCAATGGTTTACATTACATCTGACAGTGTGAAAACCTTAGCCAACAGAATTACAACCGACAGAATGAAAAACACAGCTTAGAGGGTGAATTTCACAGTCAACAAACTAAAAACCACACCTGATGGAATAAAACCCACAGTTAAAATTGTAAAAAAGCAGTTAGCAGTGCATAAACCACAGCCGATTGAGTTAATACCTTGAAGTCATAATTTTAGCAATTAGGCCAGTTGTGGAGAAGAAAACATTTGCACATAAGCTTGTTTCCCTTTTTTCTCATGGCATAGTAGAACAGTGCGGATGTAGCACATGTAACAATGAGCGTGATTTAAGTGTACAATCCATCCTATCTGTGAATTCGGCTGTTTAATAAATTTCTTGATATTTCAAGAACATGAATGTTCACAACATTGAAAAAGTGTTTGTCTAATATGCTATGGAGGAATGTATAGTATTTATACAAACTCAAGTATTGTTAATCTTATTAGAATGCGTAGCGCAGGTGCTAGTTAACTATTACAATTTAATGTACAAATGATCAATTCTTTGTTTTCTCATTACGTGCAGAACAAGGTAATGTACACATTTTGCCTAAATATGTTTCCAAACAAATTCTATATATTTTATATTGTTTGATTTGTTATCTTGTTTAAAGGGGGAATGAAACAGCTGTTTTTTGCCATATATTTCAATATGTACTATATAGTATGCATTAGTGGTGACAGAAACCAATTAAATAAATCAGACAAATTAAAAAACCTTATTTTGTTCGATGCCTAAATTGGTAAACTAGAGCACTGCGTATCGTTATTTTTTTCGATGTAAGTTCCCAGAGAGTGGTTTGAATCGCGCCTATCTATTAAATGGAGATTTTCAAATGTGTCGATTTATTTCATAACCTTGTATACATTTCTGGGCGAAAACAACAGTACGGAGCCTTATTATACATGGTAGTCCTTCTACAATACAAAACTAAGTTGTTTATGCGTCCGAAATTAAACAAAGTGTAAACATTGACTATGATTTCACAATTTTTCCACGTTCATTTTTTTTCACATTTGTATTTATTGGTGCAATTAGAGACCAAATGTGACCACAGCAGACTCTTGCAGAGCTAGCCGCCGACGGACATGCCAAATCCATCATCTATAACCTGTTTTTTCTCTGAGAATTCTTCCGTGGAAGCATGTGAAAAGTTGTTTCCTAGCACTTTCAGTGTATCCAGTAGCCATTCAGTGCATTAATGTTTTGAATTGTTATGTTTTTTATATGCGATTTGTTGGTTTTCTGGGAGCTATGCTGCGTCCCCTATTAAGTTGCGCCCGCGCCTGGCATTTCGCGACTCAAACCACTGGCCGCTGGATAGTAATGGCGCCACCCAATGCCGATAATGGCCAAGTTTAAACAATTATTTATAATATATGCTGTGCTCATCAAATTATGGTGACATGCAGTGTAAATGGTATGTTCTTATAGTTGGGCGATGATTGTCGAAGCGTTTCATCCTCTTTTAAGAAGCATAAACTATATAATGTGATTTTTTGGAAGGAAAATGTATTTTAGTGTCTAAGTATATAACTAGTCATCTTAATCATATGAAGACTATTTAAAGATCCATTTGAGGCGTTTAACTATTTGCTTATTCACTCATGGTTCGCAGCAGCGTACATTTTAAAGTAGTTAAAGTATTTAAATGGCTTAAGATGCTAAACCATTAGTTTGGAACACGAATAATCGATTAACATGTGTTGTCTGCAAATAAATTCGTTTAAACATATCCAATATGTGAATTACAAACTATCTCACATGTACTGAAGAAGGACGTTGGTGTGTAACATCGATGAAATATTCACGTATTGGATATTTTTAAAAGAACTCATTTATATAGAAATGAACTATCCTGAAGAATGTTCAGCAAACGTGTCATTATATGAATTTTCCTTGCATAAACATGTACGTGTATTTATTAACATGCGTGATGTCTAATGCGAATATACCACAACACAAATAGGATACCACATAATAAACAACATGCTAATGTTGGTTTGCATTGGAAGTACATAAATGAATGATTAATGGATTGTGGAATTTTATATTGTTTTCAAAATGCAGTTGTACAAATAATGTTGATCTTTGAGTTAGGTACCACTGTGTATTTAACGTAAGCAAGAGTTAGAGCACTGAGACAACCGTTTTCTTTTGATATTCGGACAAAACACACGTCTATGCAATACCATGCACAAAGTACACTTTCCTGATGTTTTAGATTGTTTCTAATGTAATTACCACCGTAATTATGTTTACATTGTGATCCGGACACATATCATTTTGGATTCAGCTTAGATATTCTTAATTTTGAATGCAATCTACTCATGTGCTTCAGAAGCGAGACGCCTTGCAAAAAAAGTTAACTCGTAATCATAATTTTGTGTAATTATATCTATGTATTAAACGGAAGCAAAAATTTGGGCACTGAGACAATCGTTTTCTTTTGTTGTTCGTGTAAAAAAACAGGTCTAGACACAACCAAGCCAGTACAGGTTTCTGATATGTTTTGTATTAATATCCGGAGACAGGCCATTTTGGATGCATCTCAATTATTGTTGTTTTGTATATACACAATCAACTCGTTGGTTTGATATGCTAGAAGTTATGCATAAGATGACAATATAAAATGTGTTTATGCAGTTATATTTGGTTTATATGTGTACTGTTAATTTAATAAGAAAACAACAAATAGATACTGAATCAAGATATGTTAATTATTATGCTGATGGATTTGATTCACATCATTTTTCAGTTTTATTATTCTTGTTTGTGTACACACCATCAATTCCTCGGTTTCAGACGCCTAACACATCGCAGAAGAAGGTAGTATTTAATGTATTTATATTGTTATACATTTGTTTGATGTTAATTTAATAAAACAAATACAGTCATTTACTAAAGCAAGACATATTAATTAGCATTCTGTCTAAAATACACCAGTCTCTGGAATTATGCCAGTTTTGGACAAGGAACATTTTTCTTGCCGTAATATAATACACAAATGTAGCACAACTCTACCATGTTACAATGCGCCTACTTAGAGTGCCCAATCCTTAATGCTATTTCAAGAATGTGATGTATGCCATACATGTTTGTTCAATATTATATGTAATACGGACGGGTGCATTTAACATCAAAGTCCAAATATCTGATCCAATCATGTATATTTTGGGAAATGGTAAATATTGATGGGTACCGAGCACGGATGTGTTTTAAAAGAGCTGGAGGTACATGATTTTGACAAAGTTTGATCAGCATATAATTTCTGAAATTTCAGATTTTCGAATGGTAGTTTCCTTATAATCTAACAAAACATTAACATGGCTGACAGTGGAAAAGCTAACAGTGGTCTGTGCCCTTCTTTGTTGTATACAAGTACAATAACTAACCAATCGTTCTTCATCAGTCAGACTATTTTCAATGTATGATGTGGTTAGCATGGTATCCTCCTCACTCCACCATGTGTATGGCCGAAGCTGGAAGGGAAAACAACATTTTAAAATATAACTGTGGGAAGCATCTTACGATTAATTCAATGTATTTAAATATATTTTGGCACTGCAGATCCACCAAAAATATGCATCTTCAATCGGTGGTAATTTAGGCCTTTTTGCATGTCTTTGCTGCCATTTTAGTTTATAAATGTCCTTCAATCCATATTATTTATGTTACATAATATTCCATATATGTCATAATAGTCATTATCCGATTAAAGTATAAAATATAAAAAACAAAGCCTAAAATGATCAAAGATCATGCGGCTTACACTCTTAGCCAGGGCATAGCTAGATTTTTATAAGGGATGTAGTGAGGTAAAATTGCTTGTCCAAATGTGGACTTTCAGCTTTTTCCATAATGCAACATGTTTAAGAGGTTTAGGTGATCAATATTTGACATTAATGTATTATGCGTTGTTGTTCATATTGTTGTTCATATGATATATATTGAACATGATACACATTCGACAACATTTTAAACACTTTGCAATATTTCGGTTGGCTATTGTGCTATTTAGGTATTGTTATTATTTACATGTTTCAGCAATAACAATGCATGAAGAACGAGGTAATGTACAATATGTGTTTGTAAATGTGTTTGAAAAATGTTCTTGTTACTCTTCTAGAAATGTAAAACAGTTTTTAATTAAACAATGTTTTCATATATATAGACGTCTGTATAGTAATACGGCATATTTGGAGGCGTTCTGGATGTTTGTCCTCCCAGGTATCGAAGTCCATGTGCCTCCTTTCTATATTCATTCACTCCACTGAACCACTGGCCTCTGATCTGACAGAAAGATCCTTCGAAGAATTGTGAAAAGAGCCCAGAAAATCTAGGCAATAATCTAACTTCAGTGAACGATATCTGAGCTGGAATTGTCCAGGCTAAAGGGAAGTCAGTTATGAAAACAAAGATCACCCATTGTAAGTTGTGGTTACGTTCCTCCCACCGGGAAGGCGAATGTGTGTGTATAAGGCGAGGACACGCCCAATGACGAGTTCCTTCGTGTCATCGGCCAAAGCAGCCATGAACTTTTTTTAAGCTAAATGCACTTCTACGAGTGGCGCATTCATAGATGAGATGAGCTGACTGAGACAATATTAAACAATTATGATTTGTGCATGCAATGTTCTGTATCCATGGATTTGTTTGTCTTCTTGCGTATGATTCAAAGACGGAGGCTCGTCACGTGTCGCATTTAGGTCCTGAAGCCAGGCGCATGCTGTCGCAGTAATGTGTAGTGCGGGCTATATTTTGGCACCGTACTCATGCAAAGCCGATGATGCCAGCCCCATCTGGTTCATATTGTTCATAATGTATTTCATGTTCGCTGATTACATAAGATTTACATTGAGTGGTGAGCTATGCAACGGAACGTGCTATTTGGCTTGAGCATAAATTACTTGTTCAGCTAGAACGAGTTTTAGAATAAAATAATGATATCCGCTGTGGTTAGTTTGTTGCAACGTGATCAGGTGTAAACTTGTATTATATAATTACAATTGACATCTTGTTTAAATTATACAAAATATACGAATACAGTTTTTGGAAGCAAACTGTATTGTTCTTATTTGGATAGAGTACTATGTAATAATTATTATTTTTGTTTCAGCATACATACTAAAAGACAAACAAGGTAATGTAAAATGTTTAGCACAAATCTGATATATTTTGCATGATGTAATGCAATGTATGTAATAATAATAATTGTGATTATATTTCCAATGATATATGTTTTTATAATTATTTATGATGTAATAATGAAAGAAGTATTGTTCACTTTGTAATCCAGACACATATCATGTTGGACACAATGTAAATATTCTTATTTATTTTAATGCAATTTACTCGTGTGTTTCAGAAGCTAGACGCATTGCGGAAGAAGGTAATATCATAACGTTAGAACATAAATTAATAATTCGAAATAAATCTACGAGTATAGTAACAGGTGCTGACATGTTTCTTGCAGATATGTCATATATACAAAATGTGATATTTCATTAATCTGCTTTGATAACGATATATATATAAATATATATATATATATATATGCAAGCACCAACACAAGTCATGAATAGTGATGAAATAAGGCCAAATGAATGACGTTTATTAAAGAGATTAAGTTAAAGAGAGAGAAATGTTGGCTCTACATCCCAAGGCCAGGCCTGTGACTGAGCCCATGCCAGTCTCCTGTACCTCTGGATGACAGAGCCCACATTTCGGCATATACAACATTAACAGTATTGTTATAGATATACAAAACAACAGCATTACTACTGTAATCACAGTAGACCTTATGCACTGTACCGTACTAACCATGCACACATTTCATTCACACTAACTATAATCCCAACTACCTGCTGAAGAGTTACATTATATCAAGATTTAGCCTAAACCTATAAGTGGGGCCATTACGCCCAACTTACTAAAATCACCGATGGAAGAGAAGCGAGCTGTCTCGGCATCAAAACTCCGTGAACACATTGTCCACCTGCACTAAGAAAATGGGGAAAGCTTTGAGATCTGTTATCAACCCCTCTTCCACCAACGATGTACATGTTGTGTCCCTAATGCTATCAAAAATTGGGAGGGAAGGGAGGGCCAACATTTTTGATGCGACCACTCTGTCTGCTTTCACAAAACGAGGAGCTCATTGAAATCTGCCACCGAGCGCCATTACCGCGTGGTGATTGGTTCCTTGTGCCAAAAGAGCACCAAAGACAAAGGGGGTTAATTAGCATCAGGCCTTAGGAGACATTAGACCAATCATCACTCGTCCTGCGTTGTTGCCAGCACAAAATTACATATGCAGCACGGTGCCGTGGCCGAATATTCTCATATATATATATATATATATATATACATATCGTTATCAAAGCAGATTAATGTAATATCACATTTTGTATATATGACATATCTGCAAGAAACATGATATGTCATATATACAAAATGTGATATTACATTAATTGCTTTGATAACGATATATATATATATATATCGTTATCAAAGCAGATTAATGTAATATCACATTTTGTATATATGACATATCTGCAAGAAACATGTCAGCACCTGCTACTATACTCTTAGATTTATTTCGAATTATTAATATAATTGATATATATATATATATATTATACGTTTTGTGACGTCGTCTTATAGATATAGCACCGTTTGTTAGTATAAATTATATATTGTACTTGCTCAACAGGTGGTTGAACAAAAGTAATGTGAATGGTTACTTGATCTTAGAAATTGACATAACAACTATTTCGAAAATGTAGATATGCAAAACAATTTTTTTTATTGCGTTTTGTATAGTCAAATGTGCTTCGTGATATAAAACTAATAAAATGTTCGCACAATCTGCAATATTTTGCATAGTGTATGGTAATATACGTAACATATATGATTCTGATCATAGTTGCAATAATAAATTATGTAATTGTGTCATTAAGTAGTAATCTCTACATTTACACGGAAACAAGGCTTTGGTCACAGAGACAACTGTTTTATGTTGATGTTTATGTAAAATACATTTCTAGGCAATATGCTATGCAAGTACACTTTTTGATACGATTTTACAACTGTTTCAAATGGAATAACGAACATCAGTATTGTTCACTTTGTAACCCAGACACATTTTTTTGGGTACATTTTAACGATTTTTAATGCAATCTACGCATCTGTTACAGAAGCGAGACGACTGATTGAAGAAGGTAATATACAATGTAGTAATATAATTATACATTAGTTTGATATTATGTTAACTTAATAAGAAAGCTACATATAGTTACTATAAAGTAAAAACTGTTGACATCTTAAGGTATCTTGATTAGCATCCTATATAAAATGCATGTGGATCTGCATTATGCATGTTTTTTCTTAAAAAAACTATATTTGCATAAAGTATAATTAAAGTACACATTTCTCCAGCCATAATAATATAAATTGCGTAGGTAGCATATAACAATGATATTGCTTTATGTGTTCAACCTTTCATGATATTTCAAAACATATCATGATGCTCCACAAGACGACTGTTTCTAACATTCTACAGTGTAATATGGAAGGGTGTGTTTAAAGCATAATTAATCAAAACCCAAGACTCGTGTGTTAGAATAATTTTTAAAACCTAAGTAGGTGCTGATGGCCTTTTTTGATGAAACTAAAAACGCATTAGTTGATATTGGCGTGTGATATCACATACGTACGTGTTTCATTTTATTCATGGAAACAACCTCAATGATATGTTCCTCTACATAATTTTATTACATTTTTGGTATATTTGTCATGAAGTACTTTCTATATAAACATGTAAATATTTCATTTGAATAGACAACTATATAAGTATGATTGGTTTTTGTTTCAGCAAGAAATTTAGACGAAGATCGAGGTAATGTACTATGTTTGCTCGTAGATGTGTTTTAAAAGCAATGTTCTGGTTACAGCACTAAAAAAGTACCGTTTCTAATTGAACAAATATGTTTTACACATTGCTCTCAAATGTATGTTTATATATATATATATATACATATATATATATATATATACATATACATATATGTACCTATATATTATATATGTATATATATATATATATATATATATATATACATATATAACATATATATACACAATACGTATTGAGTGGTAAGCCGCTCACAAGAATGCGCTACTGTGACTTAAGTAGAAATTTATTTGCGGGAACGAATTGTAGAACCAAAATGATAACCGCAGTGCTTCGTTTGTTGCACCGTGATCGGATGTAAGCTAGTTTAATACAGTTATAATTGACACCATCTTTAAGCTGCACAAAATAAAAGACTGCAGTTTTAGGAAAGAAAATCTATTTCAGTATTAAATATTACAATATCGTTCTTATGAGATTCCGAGTAGATTATTACATTCATATTGTCATTGGACAAAATAAATACACTTTGAAAAATGTCGTTTGGATACGGTGCTATTTAAGTATTATTGTTATTTGTTTCAGGAAAAAATATTGGATGGAGAACTAGGTAATGTACAATGTGTTTCATTGTTGAGTTGGGTACAATCACATTTGCTTGATGTTATTATACCCATGTCAAGTTAATAATATAATTGTTAGTATTCTTACTCATTTGAATACAGATGGATGATACACACTAGTAAAAATGCCCGTCTCCGGTTTGGATAACTTGGTGGCTCAAACATGAGAATCGTGATATAAATATTTACCAAATGTTACAAAAATAACGCGCTCGCATGGGTGTGCGATTGATTCAGCGCACATCAAACGTAAACAGACGCGTCTTGCACATACTCCAATATCCTTTGTATGTTCAAAATGACGGAAGTCGGAGAGAAAATGAAGTTCGAGGGTAGACTTCATGTTGCCAAGTAACCTAATCCATGACGCAGGGGCCGGTTTCCCGAAGTATATGCCGCGTGCTCGTGGTTTCTGCTACAGCTATTGTTCAGTTACGTTGTATGCGCGCGCATTACGTTTTACGTTCCGCATAATTGATTTATCATATACAAGATGATAACAAATTAGAAACCTTGATATATATATATATACGGGTTATTTTGAAAAATATATAAATGTTACGGTACACTCGTGGGTTCGCCTAATCCCTGAATGTTTCGTGCCCGAGGTGCAAGCCATCTAGGAGGAACACCTTAGCATGTACACATACATACAAACTAACATAATCTAGCTCGGTTATAGTTAAAATGGTCTGTAAATGCAATCATCTCCTTGGTTTCAGAAGCAAGACGCCACGCAGAAGAAGGTAATATATAATTTATGTACAAAGTGATAGATTTGTCAGATGTAATTTATGTTATCATAATAAAAAACCTAGTAACAATTACTAATGCATGACACATTAGATAGCATGTTGATGGTCCATGCCATATTGGATACGACAAACTATTCATATTTTGCGTACATGCGACCAATTCCTCGGTTTCAGAAACCAAACGCATCAAAGAAGAAGGTAATACCAATTTCATTATATAGAGATACGTGTGTGTTTTATGTTCTGTCAACGTTATAAGAGTAATAAGGCCAAGTCATCTAACTACAAACTGGTTTCAGTTATATGCATACATGCACCACATGCCAAATGATGGAACACATTGTGTGCAGCCAGATCGGTCGCCACTTGATTACAACAACCTATTGCATCCGAACAGGCATGTCTTCCGGAAAGGTCTGTCTCATAAGATGCAGTCGGTCAGTACGCTACATTGGCATACTCTATTAACCAAAAGAAGCAAATATATATATCATCATTCTGGACTTTAGTAAAGTTGTCAATAAAGTGTCACACAACAAATGTTTCCACAAAATCCAGGACAGGACACATTCCTGGATCAGTGCATTACTCGGTTCACGCAATCAAGACGTTGTCATCATTGGGCAGTCATCGCTGTCAGCTAACATCGCCTCTGGATTCGCTCACGTTGCATGTTGGGCCCAATTGTTTTGTACATAAACAACATCACAGAAGAGTGGATTCACAAATGCGCCTGTATGCTGACGACAGCATTGCTCATTATCAAATACACTCCATCTGACTACTTTACACTTGAATCTGACATGAATAAACTCATCAACTAGGCAAAGACATGAGAGAATGGCCTTTGTTGTATCAAAGTATGCCATTCTGGAGATGTGTCATTCTGTCAATTGCTACCAAGAGGAAGCCGTCGATCTATGATTATGGAGAACCATCAGATCCCCAAACTGGCATTGACCAGGGCTACATGGGTATTACCACCATCATGAAGTAATCGTGGTAGCCTGACATCAACAAAGTGCGCCTGGACAACCCACACCGAGACCATTATTCAGAAAATAGAGCCGCAGCTCGATTGATTGCTGACGATTACTGCAGCACTTAAAGCGCCACAACTATCTCCTTTAAATGAACATAGTATGTTGATTTTTATTTTAAAATACTGTTATATAGTATAAATGGTATCTATTATAATGTACTGACAGCCCAAATATGTTTAACGACGCAGAACCAACTTTAGAATTTAACTGTTCAATGTTGATAACAATCGCCGTACTGCCACTCAAATCACCGCGCTGTCACTCAAATTCCCAAATATTGAGCTCGGATAATTCCGAGGAAGGTCGTGACCCGACGGTGGCGGGGCTTCAAATGTCAATAAGCTTATGCCCGGCGTATACTGATGACTACACATTTTTGGGTAACTCAACTGTCTAAAGATATCAGATGACATCGTAAGAATGTTATCGTCAATGTACGCCGGTAACGCAACTACGATTCTTAGTTGGGCAACCCGTTACGATGCAAATTAAGGGAGTCGTATCCGATTCGAAAAATGTGTCGTCAATGTACGCGCCCCAGTAAAGCAACTCAACTGCCAGTCGCAGTGTACGCGCTAATTAAGACGCTACTTAATTGCGTTGGCCAATAACAACACGGCTTGATGGTGACGTAAGTAATCACTCAACAATTCTGTAGCAATACATCACATTCATTGTACTGTTCATCATACACTGATTATATCGCCTGTCATTCATGGACAACTATGAGTCCAAGTGTCAAATCGTGGCATCCTGTCAGGGGATAGACCCTGCCTCAGAGTTCACGTACTTCACCAAGTACTCGCGTTGTGCTTTGGCACGGGCTGTCACGTTGGTACCAGCGCGTAATTTGGCCTGCTCGAGCACCTTGTCTTTTTCTCCAAGATCTGGGGGTAACGTTGTGCGCTTCATCGCTTTCTAAGTCCGCACCATATATGTCATTGTGACATTTGATGTAATTTGCTCTATAAGTAATTGCGCTCTACAAGTAATACATATTATTATTATTAAATAAATGAAGCGTTTGCAAAATTATCCGTCATCAGGTTTGGCAAGCGAGAACAATAATAATACGTATGGCATGCGGATATTATTTTTCAATTTTTGTACTGCGTTATCTTGAAATTGAAGATTAGAAAAAAACAAGTTTACATGGAAAATGCCATGTAGCTTGTTGGGAATGTTGATTTACGGGATATTTGTATTAAAAAAATGAATGCAACTAAAACTATAAAATATATTTTGTCCAATTAATTACAAAACAGTTTATGTAAATATGTTGATTAGACACATAATGGCATATAAATAAATGTCAATACCAAAGTATTTTATAGTATAAAATAGTAGCAATATGTTACTTTTTAACCGTTTACTTTTTGTATGTTGCTTTCTTTCCAGTAGTTGAGGTTCTCTGTAATTTCACTTAATGTAACATGTTATACAAAAACCATATGAATGTAAAAACCTGTGCTAATTTCTCTACAGCACAATTGCCAAGATGTGTACAGGTAATTGTCTGATATGCTTAACTGTCCTGTTACTTTGTGCATGAGGTCAAACAATTGGACCAGTTGCTGGGAGGGTCTAACATTACAGCCCATTCACAGGCTTCGTGTTTGACTATGTGACGATAGAGGTGTAAGTGACGCAATGTACAGCACAGGGCCAAATGATCCTGTAATTTACACCAAGGTGTCAAAATCTCACAGGCAGTGATAGCACCGTGCACTGATGCTTGACTATATGTATAAGGCTGTTAGCTGACCATGTTCCAAATAATGCTGGTGACATTAATAGTAGCATAACAACTGCTGCAATGTTATTGTTATTTGTAAAATAAAATACCTATGACCCATTTTATTTATATTTATTTGCAACAACATATTTCCGTTTATAATGTTTTAGGAATAACATTAGCACATCAGATCCACTAGGACCAAACTTACGTAAGGACATGTCATAAAGTAGCATGATATATTTTATTAGTTTGTTAACAACACAAACCATAATGTTTTACATGTAATTGTTATGTTATGCATATGTTATGTCTACGAGTACGCTGGTGTGAGTGATCAAAATACACTTGAAACCTATTTATTATAGCGCTCCAAACATCCTCAAACTGTATACAATTTTAAAAAGGGGCATACATGTTAATGTTAACATGAATCACGGTATTAACCATCAGATAAGTTTTGTTCAGATGCATGGGAACTATTTAGATAAAGCTTTAATAAGTTCAATTGTTTACACTTTAAATGTTTGATAATCACACAAATATGTGCACAACAAATTATATTAAAACAACCTCCGCAGTAACTGTTGTATTTCTCAGCAGTCTTTGTATATAGACTCAATCACGCACAAACCTGTTCTTTCGCAACATATCAAACCTACTTATACATATGCTACATCATTTGTAAAAAAAATGTATTTTGTTATGGCGAAATCACTGGTCACTAAAAACAGAGGTAATAAAAGGTTGTACTGTAAAAATGTATACACAATTATTATCACGTTTACATAAAAACATGTCATTTAAAATACGATGCTATTTGACCAATGTGAATGACAAAAATGTTGGTGTCATTGCCAATTTTTTTTTAGGTGAATACTCCAAAACAACACTCGTATAACGGATGATGACATTTCAACCAGGTTAATTAACAATTGCAGCTGCAGCTCCCTGCCATTTTAATTAAAACAACTTTGTATTTAACCCACAGTCCCAGACTCAGATGGAATTGAACAAATTGACATAACATTTCCAATATGACGTTGGCACGGTATTACGTGATGCACGAAGTTAGGACACGAGAATAATATTATCCAGTATCAGACAATAATTTTGTCGAAGAGATGGGCGATGTTTGAGCTAAGCAATCTACTTCATATTCCATTCACTTCCTATATTATACCTGGTTACAATTCTACCTAGCTTACAATTACGGCATGGCCCTTGCGTCAAGGGGTATGGTCAGTGACGATAACGTCCCGAGGCCGAGCCTGCGGCTGTGAGTGTGAACAGTGACATTCGTGCGGCATGAAGCCCGAGCGGGATATTTTCTATATAAATGCAATCAATCTATCGGCATCAAATAAAAGATTTATATATCATATACTACTTAAAACAACAGAACTTGGAAATACGTGAAATGGTAAGCCCAACGCCGACCAAAAACGCAGCAATCAGCTGCAATGCTAACTTACGACATTACGTGTCAAGCAGGACGTTTGCTACTTCACGATCCGATTTCGCTTTTATGACAGCCTTCAGAAGACCCACCGTCTCTTCTGTTCTAGCAAAGGAACTCGTGTAGCACCCCTGAGTTATCATCTTCCTTTTTCATTTTCTTCGCCGCTGAAGGCTGAAGGTAGACGCCATTTTTTCTTGCCCGCCATTACACTCAGTGACAACAAACTTGCTACTAAGCGTTCACATTTATATATATTTTTTTTTCCGTACAGTACTATCAGTAATTATTAATTTAAATTGATTCATTCTGATTTGAATACTAATGCCAATATATACAATATTTATGAACAATTGTTTTTCAAACTTTAAATCTTTTAGTATGTCTGCATATAACTGTGGTGACTTTGAAATGACATCGACTCAAGCAACAATTTTGTAACCATATTTCCACACGCTGTGAATATTACACAGTTGAAAAATTTATAAAGAGTGATGACATTCAGAAAGGTTTGTCCTTTATTAATTTTAATGCTGGGAGTCTCAAGTCAAATTTGGATAAAATTAGAGATCATGTAAATTAACTAAAAACCCCGTTTGACATTATAGCTATATCGGAAACGTGGTTAAATTCTGACGATTGCACTGATATATTGTTGAGCGGGTACGATATTTTTACAGAAATAGAAACAAATTAGAACCGTGGTGGAGTGGCTATTTATGTTAACGAATCAATATAGTTCAAGGTAATACAGACCTTGTCTATGGTAGTTGATAATGTTTTGGAATGTATTGCAGTCTAATTACGTATAGGAAATAGAAAAACAGTATAATTAATTTTATATATATATATATAGAGAGAGAGAGAGAGAGAGAGAGAGAGAGAGAGAGAGAGAGAGAGAGAGAGAGAGAGAGAGAGAGAGAGAGAGAGAGAGAGAGAGCACCAGGAACATATGTTGATATTTTTACTGATCAACTTGAATTAATTATCAAAACGATTAAGAACACTAACAAAACAATATTTTTATGTAGCGATTTCAATATAGATCGTCTAAAATACAGTACTAACAGTGGTACCAGACATTTTGTGGATACGTTGCTCAGTGTGGGTATGTATCATTTAATCGATAAGCCTAGCCGAATTACAGATTATAGTGCAACTTTAATCGATAACTTTTTCACAAATGGATTGAATAATAATGTTACCAGCGGGTTACTTATAAATGATATCAGTGAACATTTACCTGTATTCTGTGTTTGTAATTATTCAGATATAAAAAGAAAACACTGATAACAAATTGTGTTATCAGTTTATACATTAATAGTTGATATTGTACGACAGTTGGTAAACAGCATTTAATTTGTCTTCACAACGTTTAGGAATAATCTATTTACTACAAACCAGACATGTAACTTGTGTAGTTCATTGCTGACAACTTTCCTTAGCTGGCTTAGGTCCTTCCCAGAATATAATATATATTTGTATTGTCAGTGAAAAGAATGAATTTGATTATTTCTGAAATATTACATATATCATGTACGTATATTATAAATAGTTTTGGGCCCAGAATGGAGCCTTGTGGTACCGCACATACTTATATAGTTGTCTATCAAAATAACATATTCATGTGTATCCTATATCTCCAAATGCTATTAGAATGTTTACATGGATCTCATTAAAACAACAAAGAACAATTCACAGCTTAGTATCCGAATTGTCAAATATAAATATACGACTACATCACATCTATATTCATTTTATATAGACAGTATTTCATGACAGATATACCAACATGTAATACAATTATGTAGAGGTACATATCACTGAGGTTGTTGCCATAAATAAGATGAAACATGTATGTATGTGATATCACATACCAATACCAACTAATGAGTTTTTTAATTGTCATCAAAAAGGCCTACTTAGTTAAAAAAAATATTCTAACACACGAGTCTTGGGCTTTGATGAATTATGCTTTAAATACACCCTTCCATATTACCCTGTAGAAAGTTAGAGACGGTCGTCTTGTGGAACATCATAATATGTTTTGAAATATCATGAAGGGTTGAACACATAAAGCGAGCTCATTGTTATATGCTACCTCTGCAATTTCTATTATCATGGCACTTAAATAAATCAGAATTGCTGTCGTCAATGCTGACATACAGTTGTCTGTTATGCAAGTACCCTTTCAGCCACTCATAGCTATCCCTCTAATACCATAAGCTTCCAATTTTCTAAATAATAAACCGATCAATCGTATCAAAAGCCTTTTTTAAATCAATAAATACACCAATTGTGCAATTTTTGGTGCAAGGCAGTAGTAATATTTTCAGTTAGTTCTAACAGGGTCATTGAAGTGGACATCTTTTTCCTAAACCCATATTGACTGCTACTTAAAATATCATATTTTTCTAAGAATTTATCTAGTATATTGTTACGTCATTTTTGTAATATTAAAAACAATTGCGGAAGTAGAGATATTGGTATATAGTTAGTAAAACATTTTTTTTCACCAGTTTTAAATATAGGGATTACTTTGGCAACTTTCATGTTACTGGGAAATACACCACTACTAAAGGATTAGTTATATAAATATATATGTGTGTAAACGGTATTACAACGATGAAAATCAACGTTTTAATAATTATCATATCAACATTGTCATATCCTGAATACTTCATTTTTCCAACTTCTAAAAATATATGTTAGTTAAGTTGCAAAAATAAAGTATTCAGAGTATGACAATGTTGATATGATTATTATTAAAATGTTGATTTTATAATATATATATATATATATTATACGTAATATATGTCCTAGTTCTTGTTAATTATAAATTTCTTGTTAATTACTCATTACTAATGAAGGAGTTTGGGTAACACGGGTGTTGTTGTCGTTTCTTTATAATTGAATTTAAAATTGTCCATGTACCCTTTACATTGATCCTGCCTCTGACTCGGATGTTGGCTGACCCAAGGATGAATTTCAGGATAAATTGTACAATAATAAATGCACAACAGAACAGTACTCGAACTACTGAGAAAACCACTCCCAACAACATTCACTATAATTAACAATGTTGTACTGGTAACACTTGTCAAACATATTAAGCATGTCTGAAAACCCAGAAACGTGATCATGACGCCAACTAAACACACGGCAGTAATAAGTGTGTGTGTTGGCATATGTGGGTGTTGTTAAAGTTGGTATCTGTACCATCTGTACAATGTAATATTTTACTCTTGCATGTTTATGTTTATATTTGTAACTGTATGTGTTGCACAGACAGAAAAACAATTTATGTGCGAGGACCAATAAAGCATTCTTTATCTTTAATCATATTATTTAATATGCCTCCAGCAACGCATGGCAGTAATCATATTATTACACATGCCTCCAGTAACACATGGCAGTAATCATATTATTTCACATGCCTCCAGTAACGCATGGCGGAAATCATATTATTTCACATGCCTCCAGCTACGCATGGCGGTAGTCATATTATTACACATGCCTCCAGTAACGCATGGCGGTAATCATATTATTTCACATGCCTCCAGCAACGCATGGCGGAAATCATATTATTTCACATACCTTCAGCAACGCATGGCGGTAGTCATATTATTACACATGCCTCCAATAACGCATGGCGGTAATCATAGTATTTCACATGCCTCCAATAACGCATGGCGGTAATCATATTATTTCACATGCCTCCAGCAACGCATGGCAATAATCATATTATTGCACATGCCTCCAGTAACGCTTGGCGGTAATCATATTATTTCACAAGCCTCCAGTAACGCGTGGCGGTAATTATTATTATTTGTTATTAGTATTTTTTATAACTCATTTTTTGGCAAACGGCCGTGAACACTTAATACATGGCGATGCTAGGTATGTTTATTAATGGCGAACGCCAAGAGATGGTAGTTTGGCAAACGGCCATAGAGTCAATTTTTAGCAAACGGCCGCGAACACTTAATACATGGCGATGCTATGTATTTTTTATTAATGGCGAACAGCCAAGAGACGGTAGTTTGGCAAACAATCATAGAGTTATTTCTTGGCAAACGGTCGTGAACATTTAATACATGCGATGCTAGGTAGTTTTATTAATGGCGAACGGCCAAGAGTCGTAAATTTGGCAAACGACCATGATATAGAAAAACGGCCACGACAAGTATTTTTTTATTACTGGCAAAAGGCCAAGACTTTAATTTGGCAAATTGCCATGGTATGTATCATCAACGACTGGCCATGAATTTGGCAACCGGCCAGTATTTTATTAGTATTAATGGCGAACGGCCAAGATGCATTAATTTGGCAAATAACCATGATATTTATTAATGAATCATTTGTTGTTAAATGTTAATTAAACTGTTATTAACATTTGCTTTAATTCCTAATCATTGATATGTTATTAATATTACTTGTTAACGAATGCAGTTTAATTTGTAAATATATATTTAAAATAATTTATACAGGGGAACATTCTACAGTTTTAACATGTTTTATAACCTAACGGTATTATTGTATTATTATTTACCTGGACTAAGTATAATGTTAAGCTATTTAGTATGTTAATGCTTGTACACACCCGTGAACGGGGCAGCCGTCCCAAAATCAAGTTTTATTATTATTATGGCGAACGGTCTAGAAGTTAATTTGGCGCAAGGCCATGATAAGTAATATTTACAACCAACAGGCGAGTAATTAATAACTGACAAACGTCTATAACCTTTACTGACATTAATAGTCGTCAACAATAACAGGTGACAAACAGTCAACGGGCATCTTAAGATAGCCATTTGTGGACACTACCCAATTTAATTTTGTCAAGCAAACACCAGTTTTTCCAATTACCCTTCATTAAACATGTCAAAGCCGCATAAACCTTGTGAAATTGGCAAACCGAACATCAATATTAACTGCGCAAATAGTACTGAGACATGCACTAATATCACCGAGGTACTAATTCTCGCATGCATGCAAGTTAATTTATGCAAGCACCAACACAAGTCATGAAGAGTGATGAAATAAGGCCAAATGAATGACGTTTATTAAAGAGATTAAGTTAAAGAGAGAGAAATGTTGGCTCTACATCCTAAGGCCAGGCCTGTGACTGAGCCCATTCTAATCTCCTGTACCTCTGGATGACAGAGCCCACATTTCGGCATATACAACATTAGCAGTATTGTTATAGATATATAAAACAACAGCATTACTACTGTAATCAATGTAGACCTTACTAACCAAGCACACCATTCATTCACACTAACTCTAATCCCAACTACCTGCTGAAGAGTTACACTATATCAAGATTTAGCCTAAACCTATAAGCGGGGCCATTACGCCCAACTGACTAAAATCACCGGTGGAAGAGAAGCGAGCTGTCTCGGCATCAAAACCCCGTGAACACATTGTCCACCTGCACTAAGAAAATGGGGAAAGCGTTGAGATCTGCTATCAACCCCTCTTCCACCAAAGATGTACATGTTGTGTCCCTAATGCTATCAAAAATTGGGAGGGAAGGGAGGGCCAAAATTGTTGATGTGACCACTCTGTCTGCTTTCACAAAACGAAGAGCTCATTGCAATCTGCCACCGAGCGCCATTACCGCGCGGTGATTGATTCCTTGTGCCAAAAGAGCACCAAAGACAAAGGGGGGTAATTAGCATCAGGCCTTAGGAGACATTAGGCCAATCATCACTCGTCCTGCGTTGTTGCCAGCACAAAAATACATATGCAGCACGGTGCCGTGGCCGCATATTCTCATATTGGCAACGGTCGTTGACATTTCCAATTGCAACGGCAATCTTAAAAACTTGGCGTCAACAATTTACCGTCATACTATGCCCGGGGACAAAGAAAAACAGTTAACCGTCAACTACCCGGCTTACGGCTTTAAAAGTTGCCCCACGGATACTACGATATAAGCGATGATTCCCGATGTCAGTAAAGTGAACACCGTCAGATCTAAAATTATTCGCTTGGCTGTTCTAGGTATACTTATGTCGCTAGTAAAACTACTAAGGCTCCCATTACATTCCGTTTCGAGCAGAGAATTTACCGCTGACAAAGGAAAAACCACGAAGGCAAACATTAAACGAACGATACTCAGCTGTAATCGGCGTTCGAACGGTCTTCCTTCCGCGTTTGGGTAGATGTCAACGAAGTGTAACCGTATATGCGTTTAAACTTAATCTAATTGATCTATGTGGTATACAAACAGTAATAAATCAGAATTTAGCAGCATCAGGATATACACAATATTGCACACATATATCATACGCAGAAGTGGCGGCTTAACCGTGTATAAGGACAATAAGGCCAAGGCATCTAACTACAACCCGGTTTCACTGTCTGATACATGCGTCACATGCGAAATAATGGAACACATTGTGTGCTGCCAGATCGGTCGCCACCTGATTACAACAACATATTGCATCCGAACAAGCATGGCTTCTGGAATGGTCTGTTTTATAAAATGCAATTTGTCAGTACGCTATATTGGTATACTCTATCAACCATGCAGAAGAAGCAGACATATATTGTCAACAAACGTGTCTCCACAAAATCCAGTACTATCGGATCAGTGGAAAGACAAATTCCTGGATCAGTGCATTTCTCGGTTCCCGCAAACAAAACGTTGTCATCAATGGGCGGTCGCTGGAGGCGCACACGGAACATTGTTGGTGCCCCTTTTGTTGTACACTAACGATATCACAGAAGAGTGTACTCACAAGTGTGCCTGTTTGTTGATGACAACATTGTTTATTGTCAAACACACACTCCATCTGACCACTTAGAATTGAACCTGACCTAATTAACTCATCTACTAGGCAAACACATGACAGATGGCCTTTATCGTATCAAAGTGCGCCGTTTTGTCAATTACCACCAAGAGGAAGCCGTCGGTCTATAATTATGGAGAACCAACATATCCCAGAACTAGCATTAACCAGAACTATATGTGTATTACCACTATCACGAAGTTATCGAGACAGCCAAACATCAACAAAGTGCAGAACAAAGTACTCGTCTGACTAACGCTTGATTATGTTACATGGGCCTGGGCACCCCACACCAAGACAGACCGTTATTCAGAAAACAGAGCCTAAGCTCGCTTTAACACTGTCGATTACTGTAGCACTTCAAGCGTCATAGCTATCTGCTTTAACCTAACGTGGAACTAGCTTTACACAAAACGTAAGATAACATATGTCACTATGGATTTTTATAATTCATAGCGGACTAGTGCTCTTCAGGTTCCCTGTCATAATTACCACGACCAGTTTCCTGCACGACCTGCAAATGTGAACACTCGTTTTATGTACACACTATCCCACAATGGGATTAAATAGCATTTAAATCAGTCTCAGCATCTATTCCAGAAGAATTCCAGATAATGCCACCCTTCCCGACTCACCCAGTTATTAACATTTTAGTTGGGGATACAGGTGTGATTTGTATAGTCGTCCGTAGTTTTCTACCCAACTAATACCTTTCTTCCGATTAACTTGTTATGTAACGAAATGACTTTATATATATATAACGAAGTGTATCATACTAATGCAAATCACTTAGGTATGTCTGAATCACACTTAGTTGAATTAATTCGTAGAACTATCTGGCAACTGCGCCAAAGTTGTGTGTGCGTGTTTTGTATACCGAAAGCAAATACCAGGTGAAGGCACATATTATAATATGCAAGTGACCAACAATCAAATAGCCATAGTGCCCCAGTGGCCTTTGCGGTCCCCCTACTCCGTTTTTTTTTTTTATCCATGAATTGCACGCTTTTAAGTAATGTTCATTTTGTATTAACCTTTGTTTACTGTAGTTTTATTGACGATGTTTTATCCCATTTTTGCAGTATATTCTAAAATTCTACTCTGTTGGAGGAGGAGTGTGTTTGAGGCAGTATCGATCGAAAACCTAAGTATTTCATGTTAGAATGGTGTTAGAATGCATAGCGCAGGTGGTATTTAAGTATGACAATTTAATGTGCACGTGATCACGTCTTTGGTTATATTAATCGCAGTACATGCATTACAAGTTGTACCTATATATTTTATATGTTTAAAAACATGTTCTAATTATTTTATATTATCGTATTTGATACGTTGATTACGATGTAGCAAATATGTGACTGCGTTAATTTTGTTTATGTTTTGCAGATGTGTTGAATATGTAAAGCCTATATGTAAGGTTGTTGTTATTATATAAACATTATATTATTTTATAACCTTTGTAAGATACCGTATTAGGTAGGCAAAGTTTGTAGAGCCATACTTGTATTTTAGATTGTTCGAGCCATTGTGAAACACTGAGTATTTGTAGCATTTGAATGCAATAAAATGTTTCATTACCAATTACTTATGGAAAACTATTATTTTGCTTGTGTTCACATAGCTAAAATTACTAGCGTGAAATTCCCACGTTTTTATAATGCATGTTGTGTACAATTGAAGTTAATCTGACAACAACAAACAACATTTACACATGACGTTGAAACAATGTCGAAACCCGATGTCGCAGCGACGTCAACAGCCGACGTCGAAACGACGTCGAGACCGGTGACACCCGACGTCGGAGTGACGTTGTTAGAATTTTCAAATCCAACTAGATTCATTCGTGGTTCACAGCAGATGTTCGTCAACATTGCAAAGTGTATTTGAGGATGTATTTATCTCAGTTTTGAATGGTCTGACTTGCTAGAACATGATTTGGGCATGTCATGAATCAGTTAAAATAAAATGTATTGTTATTATATTACATTTCTATGCATTGAACATTTACAGGTATTGGTAAACATAACTGCTGACACTACCATTGTTTACTGAAATAGTATACTACTTAATAAATCACCCTGTTTTGGTTTGCAGTGAACATTTTGCTGGTTAATTAATCATGGGAATTCCTATTAATAAATAATTAGACTTGTAATATGACTTCGTGTAATTTTGTCATTGCACATTTGGAAAAAATTAGGGCATTGACAATGTTGCCTTTTATGTTTATGTTAAAGAGGTATATAGACACAACTATGCAAATGGATCTTTCTAATACGTTTGGTATTATAATATGGAGGCATGTCATTTAGGTGCAGATTAATTATTCTTAATTTGTTTATATTCAATCAAATCCTCGGTTTCAGAAGCCAGGCTCAAGTTAAAAAAAGGTAATACGTAATTTGTTTATACAGTTTCAGCTTGTTTAATATTCAGTTCAGTTAACGTAATAAAAACAACATATAATTATCGAATTAAGAATTATAATTAGGATCGTGATGAATTTGGGTGTTGTCGTTTTGGATATTGTTGATTATGTTTATGTTGTGTACATGACACAAACTTTTCGGTTTCAGACGGCGTACACATCGTAATAGAAGGTAATACATTGTATTTACATTGTTCTTGATTTGTTTGAAACATGATATGTTTACTTAATGTATAAAACAAACTACAGGTCCTAGAGCAGGACATCTATATTTGTATTACGTTTAACCCAGGAGATGTCAAAGCATTATTTGGCTTTGGTGAAATGTTCGTTAAACACACTCCTCTATATTATACAGTATAAGTGTACTTTTATTCGTTACATATGCAGTGAAACATTACATTTCAAGAGCGTAATGTATAAAATAGCTGATGTTATCTGGCTTATTGTAGCTTTTATTTCCTCATCATCCCATAAGAGCATCCAGGTATTTGAACAATTTTTCTTGTTCGAGGTGTTCATCGATATCCTGCTGCTTTATTTAGTTCAACTATTTGTCATTATTTTGGTTTTCTCTGAATAAATGTCTGTGCCATTTGTATTCCATATTATTTAGAGTGTCTTTAGTTTTTAGTTCCTATATTTCTTTATTTTCTGCTTCCTATTGCGTCGATGTCATCACCAAAGTGGCGATTGTTGACTACTTTCTCATTGATATAGACTGTGTTGTTGAAATCTTCTAGTGTTTCTTCTGTTATGCTATCTAGGACACGATTGAATAGTATTGGTGATAGTAGGCATCCACGGCGTACCCCAACTGGAATGGAATATCTATCTGCCCTCCCTTGAATGTGGCATTGGTTGATGGGCGATATCTTTTCTCTATTACTTTGACAATACATATTCATATGTATAAACGGAAGCACACGCACAATCGTTTTCTTTCGGGTTTGTGTAAAACAAAGGTATTTGCACAACCGCAGTACAATATTCTAGTATGTATTATTATTGTTCTTACTTATTCTAATCAACCATCAGCCAACCAGTGCCGTATTCATTTTCGATACAGATAAATTATTCTTAGTTTTTGTGCATGCATTCAAATTATCTGTTTCAGAAGCAAGAATGCAAGAAGAAAAAGGTAATATATAATTTATTTATACGGTAATACATATGTGTGATATAATATGTGTTGATAAGAAACTTAGTAACATATACAAATAAAATATATGTTATTTATTATCTTGATAGACATTGTCATTAACATCCTGATAGTGACATAGTTAATTATATTTTGTTCTTATTTTGTGTACATGCAATCAACTCCTCTGTTTCAGAAATCCAGTGCGTGAAACACGAAGGTAAGATATCATTCACTGCGTGGATATAGATTTGTTGGGTTTATGTTTTCTTAACTTCACAAGAAACGTACAGGCATGTACTATACCAAGAATACTTATTTAGTGTTATGTCTAAAATGCACAAGTACCTGGTTGCAGTCCAGTTTTGAAGAAGAAACTATGTTCTCATAAGTTTATGAGAGAATGATGCGGAAGTAGAACAACTCTACTATATGACAATGAGTGCGCTTTAGCCGTCCTAACTGGGAATTTAGTTATTTCATGAACGTCTTTATATTTCTTAAAGGAACATGTTGTTTCACAACAAGTGTTATGTCAGATTTTGTTAAAATGCATAGCACTTGTGCGATTGAATTAATACAATGTAATGTGCACATGATCACTTCTTTGGTTTCAGTGGTCGCATTACGTGCAGAACTAGGTAATATGTAATTTATACCTATATATGAGTTTCACAAAATGTTCTTGTTATTTTAAATTATCACATTTTATATCTCGTTTAAGGTGCGCAGAATATGTGATTGTGTTATACTGCAATGTTATTAAGAAAAACGCATGTTAGTATTAATATTATGTTATTCATTATACAACTAGTCAACTCAAGCACACAAAGAAACATATCAACCCATTTTTACAACCACTGGTGTATCCATTCATGGTTCACAGCAGATGATCGTCAACATTTTAAAGTGTTTCTGGGGTTGTATTTGTCTAAGTTATGAATGGTTTAACATGCTATTCCATGGTTTGGGGCCGTCAGTAATCGATTGAGGAAATACGTTTTGTGATTAGATTAATTTTCATTACATTCAAATCTGTCAATAACATGTAAGTTCCACGTGTATTTATCACCATTTAACTTGACCGGTTTTGACTGACCATACTTTTAAATATGCCACTAAATAAATCACATTCGTATTTTGGTTTCCATTGAAAGTAGGTAAATGAATTATTAATTACTTGTGGACGTTGACATATTTCCAAAATGTACATGTGGAGATAACATAATTGTTTTATACAATCAAGTGTCCTTGACGTTACACAATTAATTACCATTTCAGAACAATCTAGAAATTTTTACATATTATGATATAAGTTTTGTAACATTAGTTATTGTGATTATACTTGTAATCATATATGAAAATATAGCATTTCACAGTAAGCTCCACATACGTGTATAGTACTGTAGCACACATAGTATGTTTTCTTTTGATGTTCATGTAAGATACAGATCCATGCGCAACCATGGTAGTATAGTATTCTATTATGTTTGGTAAAATGTTTGTTATGTAATTACAAAAGTAATTATTATTATTATTAATATTAGTCTATTAAACCTAGAGATACATCATTCTGGATACAGATTAATTATTCTTATTGTGCTTACATGCTATCAACTCCTCAGTTTCAGAGACAAGACTCCGCGAAAAAGAAGGTATTATAATTTATTATCACTTATTTATACAGTAATATATTAGTTTGATTAATTATATTAATTTATGTTAGCTTAACACATAACCTTGTAACAATTAAAATACAAAAGTGGGGTATTTGTAAGCATTTTTTGTAATCATAACTATGTGTAATTTTGTCAGTACACAGTAAGCCTTACGTATGTGCATAAAACGAAAGCAAGAGTTTGGGCACAGAGGCAATTGTTTTGTTTTGCTTTTCTTGTAAAATACAAGTCAATAGATATAAGCATGCCAGCACTCTATTTATTCAGTTATTGTGTCTTTGGGATTATCAATGTTAAAACATTGTTTTTTATTGTCAAGTGCGTTTATCTAATATAATTAAAACAAATAATTATTGTTCTTAGTCTAATATGGGAAACTGTTATTTTGGATACAGATTAATTATTCTTATTTTGTGTATATGGAACCGAATCCTCGGTTTCAGAAACGACACACCACGCAGCTTCTGATAGCTATGTATAGTCTTATTGTTTATTCCAAATTAAACTGATACAATGCTATTTAATAATTTTGTTTACTTTCAGCAAGAGAGTGTAAAAGTACAGAACGCTATTAAGGAAATGAGCAATCGGGACTGTATTATTATGGGGAATTTAACTATGGTCATATACACCGGAAATCTCTACAGAGTAAGGGGAGTGACGACCACAAGTTTTTAGTTCTATTACAAGATAGTTTCCTTTTTCAACATGTGCTAAAACCAACCAGGGGTGAGAATGTGTTAGACATAATTTTGCCTTTACATAATAAATTAGTTAACAATGTGAATATATGTGAGCCATTGGGAAGTAAAGATCACAAACAGATACTTTTTACCATCAAAGAAAAATCAGAAAGGAATAGCAAAAAGCAGTACAGGAGAAATTTCAACAAAGGAGGGTGTAAGAACATCAGGAAATATTTAGCAAAGATAGACTGGAATGACACACTGAAGAATAAGACAGCAACAGAGTGCTGAAATATCTTAAAGAGTGAGTTGTTATGCATATGTTCGAAGCAAACAGAAAGTTCAGAATGAGGTCGGTCCTCTAGAAGATAGTGCTGCAAATATAATATCAAAGGGATTCTTAATGGCAGAAGACCTGAACGAGTATTTTAGTTCAGTATTTACCAGGGAAGATATTAGTTCACTGTCAGTGAGTGCGGCTTGAGGCTAAGTTCAAAGGGGCGGAATCAGACTATTTAGGACAGTTGATTGTAACCCCGGAAATGGTAGCCAAGAAAATAAGGGCAATAAAGGATAATAAACCACCTGGATTGGATGGGATTCCGCCCACACTACTATTGGAAATTGTAGAACAAATTAGCATACCATTTGCAACAGTTTTTAATTTTAGAATGGAGAGAAGCAAACATCATACCGTTATTTTAAAAAGATTCGAGAAACAAGTCAGATAACTACAGACGAGTGAGTTCAACATTGGTGATTTGTAAATAATTTGAAATACTAATTAAAGATCACATCGTGGATTTTCTATAACTTGATAATCCCATCTCAACATGGGTTTCTAAAAGCGAAGGCACGCTTAACAAATATGTTATGTTTTTTGGAAGATATCGCTTAGTGGGTAAACGAGGGATCACCAGTAGATATCATCTATTTAGATTTTCAGAAAGCTTTCGACAAAGATTACTGCTTAAGCTAAAGGCCAATGGCATAGGAAATGTGCATAATTAACTGGTTAGAAAAATTACTGATTGACTGAAGATAAAGGACAGTAGTAGGTGGGGAGGCTAGTACTGGGACCTGTATTATTCTTAATATACATCAACGATTTGGACAACGATATGACAAGTAAAGTTTGAAATTTGCGGATGATACAAAAGTGTTTAGACTGATTAAACATGATGGAGATAGGCAACATTTAGAAGTTGATCTTGAATAGTTGATCAAAGGGTTTAAAAAGTGGCAAATGTTGTTCAATTTTGGGAAATACAAATGCTTCCACACTGGACAAGGGAACTTAAGTTTAACCATTAGTGCTGATATGAAGGTTTCAGAGCAGTGCGGAATTGCAACTTCAAAGGGAAATCAAATCATTGGATTAATTAGACGAAATATAGCATATCAGGAAAAAGAACTAATAATACCGCTGTACAAAACAATAGTTAGGCCACATTTAGAATATTGTATACAAGCGTGGACGCCATATAGCAAGAAGGACATAGATATGCTAGAAAGAGTACAGAGGAGAGCGACTAAAATAATACCAAAAACTGGGGGATTTTAGTTACAAAATATTGCCTACAAGAATTTGGTTTAACAACACTAGAGACCAGGAGATTGAGAGGAGATCAGATAGAAGTGTTAAAAAAAAAAGTGGTTATGAAAATATTGATAGAAATATTTTTTCTCAATTAAGAAAGATAGAAGAACTAGAGGATATGAAGCTACATTAGTAGAGGAGCAGTGTAGATTAGATATATAAGAAAGTTCTAATTTTCACAAAGGATTGTAAATGAATGGAACAGATTATATGCTGATTGTGTGGGTGCTAGTAATGTGAATAATGTTTAAAATTAAAATCGACACATCTCTTTCGTGTCCACCTGTCCTGTCCACCTGCCATCTAGAGTTAATTCTCTAGGTGGCAATCTTGTTCAATCTTGTCTGGTTTTGTTGATGTTCCCTTAACTTCCTGATGGTCCAACTTGGGTACGCGTACTGCTGTAGCTCCTTGGTGACTTGCTTCACTTCTTTCTCTTTGTCATCTTGCTCAGTTTCGATGTTGTTGCATCTGTACTCGGAAACAAATATTAGTACACCCCATAAGACAAAGTGGAAGACATTAAGACTGTATACCGAATCCCCTTGTAAGACCTTCAACATAATGTACTTTGGGGAAAAGTGAAGCTTCACAACAACTTTTTGTCTCAAATTATATTCTGCAATATCGAGTGTGTTTGAAGTAGTAGTGAGTAGCACCGAAGTATTTTGTTTCAGAAACTTGTTAAAATACATAGCGCAGGTATTATTTAATTAATACACTTTAATGTGCACATGACGTCTTCTTTCGTTTCAGTAGTGACATTATCTGCTGAACAAGGTAATGCACAATGTGTACATGTGTGTGTTTGAAAGTATTATCTTGTTATTTTATATTATCTTATTTGATACCTTGCTTAAAGTACACAAAATATGTGACAGCGTTGTAATTAACTATTTTGAAGAAAACGGTATGTTAGTATTAATGTTACTTCACTCATTGTTATAACTCTATGGAAGTGTGGGTTTAAAGCATAATTAATCAAAGCCCAAAATTTGTGTTTTAGAATATTTGTTGAATATGTTGATAAGATCCTGTATGTGATATCACGTGCATATCAGTTTAATTTTATTCATAGAAACAATCTGAAATATGTGTATCTTTACAACATGTTAGTAAATTGTAATACTTTATTCAAGTGTGTTTATTCAACAGCAACAACAGCATAATACATGCACAGTATACAATACAAAAAATGCCAAATATACAATTGTAAATCACAGTTTTGAAGTCGAAAAGGGCAAGAAGAAGTGTGTTACTTATAACACTTGCCCAAGATGCAACTTTCGAGATGCAATAGTTACTATATAAAACGAATAAATAAAGATGTGATGTAATTATATGTTGTTATGTGGCAATTCGTGCACTAAGCTATGAAACATTTTATGTGAGATTCATGTAAACTTTCTTATTGGAAAATACTTTGACATATTCCATTTGCATAGTGTTCTAAAATAATTACTGTTTTGTGTTTCAGCAAGAAAATTGGACGAATAACGAGGTAATGTACAATGTTTGCCTGTAGATATAATGGTATTTTGTATAAATATATGTTTCAAACATATTCTGGTTAGTGCAGTAGAAACATACAATTTTAACTTAACATAATTGTCTTACACATAGCTTTGATATGTATGTTTATAGACATAATATTATAGATATATTAATAAGCTACATTCGGAACGTCCTGAAACACAATCTCCTCTCAGGAATCAAGGTCCACATGCTCGGTCTGAGGCAGATGTGTAATTAATATTTCATTGTTGAATTTGGTACAATCAAGTTTCCTTCATGATAGATAATCATAAGTTGATAATTGTTATGCTGCAATATTATGTGTGTAAAAGTAGTTGTATTTATAATCGTTTTTCTAATCAAAATTTTGTGTAAATATGCTATATAACATTACGCCTTATACATAGTTATTAACGGAAACACAGACACAATCGTTTTTTTTATGTTCATGTAAAATATAGGTCTAGGCACAACCGTAGCAGTAAAATATTCGTGTATGTTTGGCAAAGTGTTTGTAAGTAATTACAAAAGTAAATATTTTTATTATTCTAAACTAAAGATCATGTTGGATACATATGAATTATGTTTAGTTTCTGTACATGCATTCAACTTCTCTGTTTCTGAAGCAAGAATACACGCAGAAGAAGGTAATATTTCATTTTTGTATACACTAATATATATATATATACATATATATACACATATATATATACATGTATATAAGTGTGATGCAATAAATGGTAACGTAATAAGAAACATAATAGTAGTTATCAATGCAACATGTTTTAATTAGCATCCTGATACTGACTTATCATATACGATACTTTTAATTGTACTCTGTTCTTATTCTGTGTACATGCAAGTAACTCCTCGGTTTCAGAAACCCTACGCGTCAAAGGTGAAGGTAAGATAAAATTCATTACGTGGGCATAGATTTATTGGTTGTTCATTTCATTAATTTCACCAGAACCTACAAACATTTATTGTACCGAGATAACTTAAATAGTGTTCTGTCTAAAATGCATTAATATATTTGGTTGCGTTAGGCCAGTTTTGAAGAAGAAACTATTTCCACATATGTGTATGATAGTACGGATAGAGGACAATTCTACCTTGTGACAATGAGTGCGCTTCACGTGTTCCATCCTCTCCTAACAGTGAATTTAGTTGTTTCATGAATGCATTGATATTGCTTAGAGGAACATGATGTTTCAAAAGTAATGTGTGTCTCAGATTCTACTATACAACATGGAGGACTGTGTTTGAAATAGTATTGATCAAACCCCAGGTCTATGGTTTTAAAACATTTTAGAATGCATAGCACAGGTGCTATTTAGTTAATACAGTGTAATGTGCACACGATCACTTCTTTGGTTTCAGTGGTCGCATTAGGAACTAGGTAATGTACAATTTGTACCTATATATGTGTTACACTGTTCTGGTTATTTGATACAGACGTGTTTCACACAGTTAATGTTCTAGATGAAAGATGTTGTCCATAGCTCCAAGATTAAAATTGTAATAACAAGAATTAAACTTACACTGGAGCTGTATTTGAAGCTTGCAACGTTTTTATCACGCACTGCCCTCCATCTACAACCAGATCATTCCGCCAAAATCTGAGCCACGTCAAATACATCTGTGCATGATCAAGATTACTGTAGACGGATCGAAACGTTGCAAGTTTTAAATACAGCTCCAAGGTAAGATTAATTCTTGCTATTACAATGTTCTAATTAATTATATTATCATATTATAATATGTTAGTATTAGTATTATGCCATTCATTATATAACTAGGCAAACCAAGCACACACAGAAATATATAAACCCATTTTTCAACCATTGGTGTATTCACTCGGGGTTCGAAGGAGCTGACCGCCAACATTTGAAAGTGTATCTGAGGTCGTATTTTCTATGTATTGAATTGTTTAACATGTTTGATCTTAGATTGAGGACGTCAGTAATTGATTATAAAGATAACGTGTATTGTGATTATATCAGTTTTACTTACATTCAAAACGTACAATAATATGTAAGTTCCTCGTGTATTTGTTAACATGGCCGATGTTGACTGACCATGCTTACTTACTGTGACATTATAACAGTTTTCCTTTTAAAATAATGTACCACTAAGTAAACACATTCGTATTTTCGTCTGCATCGAAAGTATGTAAATAACATATTGCCAAAATGCAGATGTGTAAATAATGTTATGTTTTTAATTTGGTACAAGTAAATGTCCTTGATGTTACATTAATAATAATATGTTTACAACAATAAGGTAAGTTTGCTCCTAATGATCTAATTTCTGTAACTTTGGTTATTATGATTGTACTTCTAATCAACATGTCGTGTAAATATATAATTGCACAGGAAATCCTACATTTGTTTATCACACTGAAGCAATTGTTTTCTTTTGATAGTTTTGTAAAATACGGGTCGATGCACAATCATGGTAGTACACTACGCTGGTATGTTTAGTAAATTATTTTAATGTATTTACTAATGTAATTATTATTCTTAATCTGTTATATATAGAGATGCATAATTTTGGAAACTTTTGAATTGTTCTCATTGTGTTTAAATGCAATCAACTCCTCAGTTTCATAAGCAACACGCCACAAAGAAGAAGGTATTTGTTACGTACTCTGTGGTTTTATCCAACACCGATCGGTAATAGACTGGGACTTGGGCCTGTGTGGCCAATCACTGCGGCCGTTTCGGTCAGCGTCTGTCTGTTGTCTTGTGATTAAACTGTGTGATACGTTGTTGATTCTTTCATTAAGTTTAGTCAGCGTATTACTAGTTTTGCTACAAGACATAACAAATTGGCGACGAGGATGGGATGCTGACTAACTGTGAATCCTACAAGACTACTGTGAGTGTGTGGGGGGATGAATTGTTGAAAGAAAAGTGACTTTCACAGAACAGTTGGACTTTTACTTTCTTGGTAATGGAATAACGGACGATCAAAACAAAAAGGTAATCCTTTTGTCGAATGTCTCAACGGATACATATAAGCTGCTTGTTGGTACCAGCCACATAGAAAGACGCCGACGTAACGTATTCGGTGATAGTGAATCGGTTGCAAAAATATACCAAGCCAGATGAATCAACACAGGTTGCTGGATACGAGTTTGACAATCGATCGAGACAGGATGGGGAATCTGTCAGCGATTACATTGCAACGCTGAAGCATTTGGCGAAATTCAGTGACGAAACGCGAGCCGAACGTCTCCGAGATCGTTTGGTATCTGGCATAAAAGACGACAAGATGAGATGTGAAGGATGCCAATGAGTAGCTAAGGACCCTAAACAAGCTCTGCGGCACAGATGGGAATACCGAACGTATACACGGCAACGCCTGCATATCGTCCTTGCAGGACCATTTCAAGGCAAAATGTTCTTGGTCGTAGCAGACGCGCGCACCAAATGGCCTGATTTTTTTAGATGCAGCGGAAACGGTAGCCACACTTCGATCCTTACTTGCAAATATGGGTCTGCCAGAGCAAGTAGTATCAGACAATGGACCTCAGTTCGTGTCTGCAGAATTCAAACACTTCACAGAAATGAATGGCATTCGATACTTGACCGGTGCTCCTCATCATCCGTCCACCAACGGCTTAGCGGAGCGTATGGTTCAAAGTTTCAAGAACGCTGTCAAAGCTGATATGACAGATCCGATCGATCCATTCAGCACAAGCTCGACATATTTCTGTTCGCGTATCGCACAGCGCCACATGCTACCACAGGACACAACCCAGCACAATTGTTGTTTGGTAGAAATCTGAAGTTGAGGCTAGATCTTCTGAAACCATATGTTAAACGAGACGTCGATGGAAGACTACTTCGGAATGTGACAGGAACACTCACAACAGCACTGAATAAAATGAGTCAACCAGCGGAACGAACTAAATCGTTTAAACAAGATTTGGTTGTTACACCTACTGTCGATGAGCATACTACAACTCCAAATGTTCTGACTACTCGTTCAGGAAGGCTGTTACGCGCTCCCGTTAAACTGAAGGATTGTATGTGCTAGAGACAGTCAAGCATTATGGACACTGAACGATAATTGGACTCACGTCTTACGTTCATGGTGGTCTATCTCATAAATGGACTTAGGGTGGACATTAGAATTGTCTCGTAATAACTCGTGTAAGAAGCTATAACATTTGTAAGGGGGAAGTGTTAGGTATTGTGTGGTTTTATTCAACACAGATCGGTAATAGACTGGGACTTGGGCTTGTGTGCCCTCGTTTCGATCAGCGTCTCTGTTGTCGGTGATTAAACTGTTTGACACGTTGTTGGTTCTTTCATTAAGTTTAGTCAGCATATTACTAGTTTTGTTACAAGACGTAACATTATTATATAATTTATTCAGTGATATATTTGTTTTATGTTACTTATGTTAACTTAATAAGATACCTTGTAACAAATACTGAAGCAAGACATTTTAATTAGATGATGGTAACATGTTATACTGGATAAACTTGATTATTCTTATGGTGTGTACATACACTGTACAATCAACATCTCGATTTCAGAAACGAAAGACGTCAAAGAAGAAGGTAATATATAATTCCATATATATATATATATATATATCCTTTTGGGTGCATATTATATTAACTTGATTAGACACCAACAAACATTTATTACAATATTTCGTGAAAATATCCATCAAATTGGAAAAATAATGACATTACAAATTGTTTGTATTAATAACTATCAAATTCAACTCACATCGATGTTTCGACCGCGTTCAACAGCCTTCGTCAGGACCTGTTCTTCCTCTGTTAGCTAGATGGTGTGGCGAGCAGACTATCAAACACGTGACTCAACTGGTATTCCCCTCGTTTCTTCGTTGTTGGTGCTTTCTATATTATCCAGATGCCTTCCTTAATGAATTGCGCACACCTGTCTGTCTCTCTATCTATCACTCTGGCACCCTCCCAGTCTACGACACAGTTGTGACTGTCCGCATGGTCTGTTATTGTCGACTTGTGTTGAAAAGTTGTCCTGCCTTTCTTTTTTTCTCGAGTGAAATTTTTCACTCAACTTGGAACAAATTGCAACATATTTTTTGACACTATTGTGTTATGTGAGGTCTCCAGAACACCATACTAAAAGTGGTAAGAAATCCCTGCATGGCAAATATGTCAAATTAGCATAAATCCAATATGGCCGCCATAAATCAAAATAGTCAGATGACATATTTAAGTAACCTTAAATTCTAAGAAGTGGCTTTGGACACCATGTTTGTACTTATACTTTTCCACCGCACCATCTGATATTAGTTATATTGATATGAAGGCTATGGCACCTGGTAGCTACTGAGGTCGGGGTAGTGTTTGAGGTTCCACATGTGGTGAGTTCTTAGATATCTTATCACAACAAAATACATATCTTAAGGTATCCAGTCCTTCCTTTTTGACACCACAATATATTTATTAGAGTGCCTTTTCTCATGTCTCGATGATGTACCTATTCACTAATTAAGATTGAATAATACGTTTTCCTGCTGGTAGAAGACTGAATAATACCTTTGCCTGCTGAAGGCATCCCTCTTGGTCTTCTTTAGTACCAAACCCTTTCCCAATCCAATCAGACGAGAGGTTGTGTCACAATCAAAAATTGCACCAATAAAGAGTATATGAGGATACACATCCTGACCAAGAACCTTCTTAGATGTTCTGTTCTTTCTTGAGGCAAGCGTGGACTCTTACGTCAGGAACAACTCGAGTCTTTCTCATTAATGTTCCTCGTGTCAGGCATTCATGTGTCTTGATAGTTCCCATCAGCACTTGCTCAATGATGAGATCTGTAGACAGTCCGGCCGAATACATATTACTGCATTTCATCATGGTATCCTCCTTTAAATTTCTGGGTGGGTTTCCGGTTTCCGGCTGGATGTTCAACACAGTTATGTATTGTACCCAAAGCATCGTTGTCCACGTAGTGATCATTTCCTTCGTCTCATTCTGTTTACTTTCGATTATCTCTAACACCTCTGTCGAACACTCCTTTTTGCAGCTAAGGTAGAAGACACTGCACTCTCATACAGTTCTTCAGCGGTTGTCAATTCAGTCATGATGGTATTTGCCTGTGCACAGATGGTATACCCTGCGCATCTACCTCAAGATCAGCACTTGTTACGCTTCCTTCTGGTTCATCTACAGACTCTTTAATCGGTACTGGCAGGTTGTATGCGTTAGCCACAACAATGATGTCCAGCGCAGCATCTACATAATATGACATACACAGCTCTTTTGGCACAGCCTTGCCTGTCAACTTGTGGCTCATCTTGTTATGGCATATACACCTTCCATGAGCTCTTGAGGTCCCGAACCTGCCATCAAGTGCCCGATGCTTACCCGGAAACCCACTTTCATGTGAAAGCCTACACAGCTGAGGACGATGCAAATGCGATCATTGCTTGGATAATTTTCAAGGGTTTCTAGTGTAAGGGCTGGTCTAACGCAAGGACTGGAGTGACATAATATTGCATTACGTGATCTGATACAAAGTTCAGTGAAGAGTGGGTACAGGGTGGACAACTGTGATCAAGGTCAATCATTGGGAGTAAATTTACAAAAGATTGTCCTGGGTTTTGGCCACGATACATCATCTGCACTGATCCGGACCATGTTGGCTTGGGGAGTGAAGGAGTAGGGAGCTCTTCTACAGCAAATCTAGTTGTGACATTGAATCTTCAGCAGTCCTATCTGAGAGGTGACATTGTTGGAGGCATCTTGAAAAACTCAATGTTTATGCAGCCATCTGCAGGAAAGTCCAAATCCTACCATCTAGCGAACATGAAAGAATAAAGCAGCGGTATTTATATAAACCAATGATTGTGGCGGGGTTGTCAAATAACAAAGATATTGTTGAGCAGATTGGTATATGTGTATAAAATGTTGGGCAACTGCCCTATCCTAAATGGGGCCCTGTTTTATAATAAATATATGGTAAAATGTTGCTATTTGGCGGCCATTTTGGATTAATGCAAATGAGCTACTCACCCAATTATAATTAATCAATTCAAATTGCATCTTTGTGTCCAAAACCCCTTATTAGAATTAAACATTCCAAAATATGTAATCTGACAGCAAAGATATGGCACTATTTTGATTTATGGCGGACATATTGGATTGACACTAATTTTATATATTTTATATGCAGGGATTTCGTAGGACTTTAGTATGGTGTTCTGGGGATCTCATAGAACACAACTGTGCCAACAGAAATTCTGTTGAAACTTGTTCCAAGTGAAACCTTAGTACACACAAAAGACACAGTGGAAGACAGTAAGACTGTATACTGAATCCCCATGTAAGACTTGCAACAGCGTGTACATTGGGAAAAAAATAAGCTTCACAACAAATGTTTCTCTCAAATTGTACTCTGAAATTATGGAGGAATGTGTTTGAAGTAATATGGAGCAACACACAAGTATTTTGTTTTAGAAACTTGTTAAAAAAATGCATAGCGCAGGTGCTGTTTAATTAGTACACTTTAATGTGCAGACGATGTCTTCTTTGGTTTCAGTAATGACATTATCTGCAGAACAAGGTAATGTACAATGTGTACAATCTGTGTGTGTTTGAAAATATTCTGCAGCTATTTTACATTATCTTCTTAGATACCTTCTTTACGGTGCACAAAATATGTGATAGCTTTATAATGCACTATTACGAAGAAAACTGTATGTTATATAACTAATCAACTCTACAGTGTAATATGAAAGGGTGGGTTTAAAGCAAGATCCAACAAAGCCCAAGATTCGTGTTTTAAAATATTTTTTAAATAGTTTGAGTAGATCCTGGTGGCCTTTTTGGAACGACAATTAAAAAATTCAGTAGTTGATGTTGGTATGTGATATCCCATACATACATGTTTCATTTTATTTATGGAAACAAGCTGAAATATATGTACCTTTACACCATGTTATAACATTTTGATATTTTTGGCAATATTTTCTATATAAAACGAATCAATAAAGATGTGATATAATATGTTTTTATTTGGCAATTCGTACACCAAGCTGTGAAACGTCTTTTGTTTTATGAGATCCATGTAACCATTATTATTGCCACTGGAAAATATAGAATACACTTTTAAATATTTTATTTGGATAGAGTGTTGTAAAAGTATTACTGTTTTGTGTTTCAGCAAGACAATTGGACGAATAACGAGATAATGTACGATGTTTGACTATACTTTCAAGAAGCTGCTAAAAACACATTTGTTCCTGGCCCATTTTGGTGCTTAACTCTTTCTAGTAAGTTTTTATTACATTTTAAAACAGTATATATATTCATTTTATTATACCCAGTCTTCTCAAATATTTTTTTTTTTTTATCATGTTATCGTTTTTATGCTTTGCTTATACTGTCTATGATTATCCTATTGGTTGTGTACAGCGCTTTTGAGCAGGCTTTTATGTATGAAAAGAGCGCTTTATAAGTTCGGTATAATAATAATAATATATTATGATATTATTATAGATATATGTTTCAAAGATGTTCTGGTTAGTACACTATAAACCTACAGTTTTTAATTGAACAAATCTATTTTACACATAGTTCTAAAATGTATGATTATAAATAACTCCTGTATTAATAAAAAACATATGGGGGAATTTCTGGCAGTATCTCTTGTCAGGAATCAAGGTATAGGTGCTCGGGTCTGTATTTGTTCGCTTCCTTGAACCACAGGCCTGTGATCTATCATTTGGGGACGTATTAAAACACAAAGGTTATTATTTAGAGTGACTTAATACATCATCGCTGTATACACAATACATATTGAGTTGTGAGCTGCTCACAAGAAAGTGCTTTTGAAGCTTTAGCAAAAATTACTTAGTCATTTGGAACGAGTTGTAAAAACTAAAATGATGATACCTGCAGTCCTTCGTTTGTTGCACCGTGATTGCGTGTAAGCTAGATTCATTTATTTATAATTGACACCTTTAAGAGTATAAAATACACTTATGAGATAGAGTGTAGTTGAGCACATTCCTATAGCCATTGGAATTAATTAAAATTAAAATACGCTTTGAAAATTTCATCTGAAGTAAGTATTAATTTAAGTATTACTTTTATTTGTTTCAGTAAAAATATTGGATAAGGAACGAGGTAATGTACATTTTGTTTCATTGTTGTTTTTGATACAATCAAATTTGGATTATGTCATTAAATTCATGTCATATCAGTAATACATTGGTATTGTTCTTACTCAAATGTCCATGTACATCATTTTAATGCAGATGAATGATACTTACTAACAAAAATGTATTTTTCTTATTCTAAGCTAGAGATAACTTTGGATACGTATGGATTATTTTTAGTTAATGTGCATCCTTTCAACTTATCTGTTTTAGAAGCAAGAATACACGCAGAAGAAGGTAAAATATTATTTTATTCCCTATCATATATGACTGTGTGTGTGAGTGTGCGTGCGTGGCGTGTGTGCTTGCGTGCGTTTGTGTGTGATGTGATGTGGTCTGGTGTGTGTGTGTGTGTGTGTGTGTGTGTGTGTGTGTGTGTGTGTGTGTGTGTGTGTGTGTGTGTGTGTGTGTGTGTGTGTGTGTGTGTGTGTGTGTGTGATAACCGATATACATCATGTATCACCAACTGGACACGTTACGAAGGGAACGATCTAGAGGAAGACAGGCGATACAGTTGAGATACGAACTAGAAAGGGTACTATCTGGCAGAGGATAGCGCAAGACAGGCAGATCTGGAAACGACATGCTGAAGCCTTCGCCCAATCACGGGATACTACGGCCGCACAATGATGATGATGACGCTGATATGTGTGATGTAATATATGTTTTCTTAGTAAGAAACCTAGAAACTGTTACAAATGCAAAATGTTTAAGTAGCATCCTGATAGTGACATGTCGTATAGGATACTGTTAATTGTACTCTGTCTTATTTTATGAACATGCAAACAACTCCTCGGTTTCAGAAGCCCAACACGTCAAAGATGAAGGTAAGATATAATTCATTATGTCGATATAGATTTGTTGGGTGTATGTTTCATTAACTTTACCAAAATCTACAAACATTTGATGTATCGAGACTACTTAGTTAGTGTTCTGTCTAAATTTCGCAAATATCTGGTTGGGTTAAGCCAGTATGAGTGCGCTTCACGTGTTCAATCCTCTTCTAACTGAATTTAGTTGTTTCATAAACGTCTTGATATTGCTTAAAGGAACATTAAGTTTCACAACAAATATGTGTCACAAATTCTACTATACAGCATGGAGTATTGTGGTTGACTGGGTTAGCACTAGACCTAAATTCTCTTGGGCAAATTTGGCTAAAAGGAGTCAATTTTTTTAGCCAAATAAAATATTCTTTAGCCAATTTTTTAAAGTTGTATTTAGTTTATAAATGAACACGAAGGAGTGCATCAAAACTTGTATCTTCTGTATGATGAAACCAACCATTCAAAAATCCAGTTTGCTCTGCTGGTTGTGCATTTCTGCAAGTTCATTTTATTCTAGACCATTTATCCATTAATCAATGTTGTTCTATTTTATTATCCAATGGATTGTTACTCATACCATGTATACCTGTGTGGGTATACTTTAAGGTGACAATTTGTTAAATATGTTGTTAGTTTCAGAAAGAAAATAATAAATATTGCTTTAAAATTAACCTTTCGTTTTGATTCAACAGCTTAAAAGCAACAGTGATGGTCTACTAAAAATAATATGCTTGCTACATGATCATTTGGCAAAATCATTATTATTATATTTCATAAGACAGTTGCAATATTTATAAGTGGTGACAGCTTAGTATGTGTAAACGAGTGAATCAACAACTTTCGATTTGAGTATGCAGTAGTAGAATTTATGTTTTATTTACATAATAATAAACGCATTGCCATTGTGAAACTTACATTTCTTAGCTTTTTTATTGACAAGAGCCACGGAGAAAAAGTCAAACCATACAAATATCAGCAAGATATATACAATAATATGTGTAGAATATGTATAGTAGATATATGAAGTTTGGTGACTGTAGGTGATCGTTTTCATGGCTTTTTGGAGGTGCGGGCCTAAACTGCAAAATTTAAGTAAAGTACCACAACTTGTTTCTAGTTTTCTTCCGACCGTACATGTATTTCGACTCCGGCCAGCTGGACTGTGATATGTCACATGACATATTCGTGTTAAATGGTTTAAGGGGTATCCATGTTATCTTTTAACAATAATTTGCCTGTGTATTTAAGGATTTTCTTTAAATTAAATACAAACTTACAATCGTTGTGTATTGTGCAGACGCCATGCTAGCCTTATGAAGTTAGGTTGTGCACGGCCAAATGTGTGATAAGGATTCTCATTGGCTTGAACCCCTCGGCTATTGACCAATAACAGTTCGGTTAACATAAATTGTCATAAAAGCGTCCTTCACAACTGAACGATCAGGCGAATGCAAGAAATTGAAGAACAATTTTAAATCAGTGACATTTAATCAAATAAAGATATAAAACCAGCATTTCGCATCAGTATTTCATGTTTCGCAAATTTGGCGATCACATGCATTTTTCTTTTCGCCAAACCGTACAAAAAAAAAAAACGAACGCTGAAGTTGAAATAATATTTATCAAACCCCAACTATTATGTTTTCAAAACTTGTTATAATGAATAGCGCAGGTGCTATTTATTTAATATTACCTCTTCTTTGGTTTCAGTGGTCATATTACGTGCACAACTGGGTAATGTACACTTTATACCTATATACGTGTTACACATAATGTTCTCGTTATTTGATATTATTGATTTGATATATTGTTTAAGGTGCACAAAATATTAATATTATGCCATTCATTATATAATAATAGTCAAATCAAGCACACAAAGAAATGGATTATTTCTGTAGGTTTTGAATTGTTTAACATGTTAGAGCATGGTTTCAGGACGACAATGATCGATTAAGATAGCATGTATAGTCAGTCATTAGATAAGTTTTCCTTGCATTCAAAACTTACAATAAAATGTAACTTCCTCGTGTATTTGTTAACATTCCCGATGTTGACTAACCATACTTACTTACTCTCACCATACCACTGTTTTCCCTTTTTATACTAATAACCACAAAGTAAACCACATTCGTGTTTTGGTTTGCATTCAACGTACATAAATGAATGGTTAATTGATCTTGACAATTGACATATTTCCAAAATGCAGATGTGTAAAGAGTGTTATGTTTTTTAGTTTGATACAACTAAGTATCCTTGATGTTATGTAAACAATCATATTTTACAACAATATGGTGATTTTGCTTGTTATGATATAATTTATGTAATATTAGTTATTGTGAGTATGCTTTTAATAAAACTACGTGTAAATATGCCATTGCACAGTAAGCCCTACATGTGTGTATCACACAGAAGCACACATGTAATTGTTTTATTTTGATATTTATGTAATATACCATTCGATGTACAATCATGGTAGTACACTATGCTAGTATGTTGGGTAATTTCTTAATGTAATAAAAAATAATTATTAGTCTTACTGTACAGAGATGCGTAATTTTGGATACAGATTTATTATTCTATTATTGTGTGTACATACAATCAACTTGTTGATTTCAGAAGCGAAACGCGTCAAAGAAGAAGGTAATATATAATTTATTATATATATATATCCTTTTGGGTGCATGTTATATTAACTTGATCAGAAACCTACAAACATTTACTAAACTGGGACGACTTAAGGTGGCTGCATCGGCTATTATATGCTTCTTTTGAATTAATCATTTCTAATATCAGTTTTGAAGATAAGCTAACCATTTTTTCTCAGAGTTTGCCTCAGATACTAAACAATACTCCGTACCAAAAAGAATTGATTTTTTAAAAATGGCGGCTGAGGTCGGGCATTATTGGAGAATAAACAAAACTTCGGCCAGTATTTGGTGATACTGACACCTTCTAATGTTCTATGAAGAAAAAAATAAGAAATCAACTGACATGATAGCCGGCGCAGATACCTTAACAATTAGCATCTTCTTTAAAACGCGTCAGTATCTGATTGCATTAGGCCAGATTTGAATAATAATGATTGTTATGATATAGTAATACGGATTTAGCACAACTCTACCATATAACAACGAGTGTACTTCAATTGTCAAATCCTGTCATAGCAACAGTGAACAAAGCTGCAACGAATAGTGAAAATACTTATTTTATTACACTGCAATACAACACTGAATATTAAAGTAGCATCTAATATCCTATCCTTGATTAAGTCTCCTCTATCTCACCCCTGTCATATATATATAATTATGTGCTACCCCCTTGCTAGTATAAGTATACCTATTAATAAATAAAAAATATAGTAAGAACGGTCTGTCCTAAGATTCAAAATAATTCTAGTGCCCTAAAAAACTATCTATTATTGATACTCTACAAGTCCGAGTCCTCACAGACTTCGTTTACTAAGATCGGGCGTTATATCTATCCAAAAGTACCTGGATAACAGTCTCTGGTTCACACTAACGAATAATATCCTTCCGGCAGTGATACCTAGTCAACAATATAACAAATAATCCGGATATCAAACTGTCACCTCCCTACGTATGGTTGAGCCACGTGGTGAGTCCGTTCGCCCCTTCCCGACGGTCCGGTTCGGCCGCGCGATCGTTGCGTTCACGATGCCAGGCTGCGCAGCCGCTGTACCTTGCCTCGGCCGCCGATCACACTGTAACGTTCAGCCATGTCCTTCGTTGACACGCCGTAGCCGACAATATGGTTACGGATGTCTTATCCCGTCGCTACGACGTAGATAACGCACTTCGCTACTCGGCTTGCCGTTGCCGGCTGTGTGAAGACCCACGTTCCTCACTGTTGCGGACGCCTTCGCGTACCTGGTTGCCGACACACTTCAGCAACCCGTCACAGCCTCCACCCACCGACTCTTCCAATCGGTTTAACTACAACACTACATAGTCCTCTCTGTTTATATCAATGTGTTCCTTGTCCAACTGAAGATTAACAAATCACCAAGCATTGATGCCTTTAGCCCAAGCATCATGAAAGAGATAGCAGGACTACTATGTGTACCTCTCAAAATAATCTTCAACTCAAGCGTCAATACATCAACTCAACCAAGACAATGGAAAGAGGCTATCATTTGTCCCATATACAAGATATCTGAGAAGAGAAATCCAGCAAACTATAGACTTGTGTCTCTGACGTGAATAATCTGTAAGACTCTAGAGAGAGTGATTGCTGAGCAGCTTATAGAACATATCAAGACAAATTACCTGGAATGCGGGCAACAGCATGGCTTTACTACCAAAAAAATACATGTACGAATCTGTTGGAAGCACTGAATGTCTGAACTGAAGCCTTAATGAACAACATACCGGTTGACGTAATCTACCTTGATTATGCAAAGGTATTTGACACCGTCCCACACCAGCGTCTTCTCAAGCAGGTTGAAAGTCGTGGAATCATGGATAAAGCCCTGGGGTGGATTGCCGCATTCCTATGTGACCAAAGACAGAAGGTATCGTTACATGGAGTACAATCAGACTGGAGCAGTGTACTCAGCTGAGTTCCTCAAGGGTCAGACTGTTCGTCAGCGATATCTCTGGACATATGGACAACCTGACCTCCATGTTTGCAGACGACTCCAAGCTCTACGCAGCACCCACATATGACGCCAACTCCTCCAACTCTCTTCAAGAAGACCTCACAAAACTACAAGATTGGTCAGAAAGGATGCAAATGAACTTCCATCCGGACAAATGTCATGTTCTCCACCTCGATTCTGGGATGCTTAACAAGAACGTTCCGGCATCTCAACAAGGACACCTTCTTATTGCTGTACAAAGCAATGGTCAATCCACACCTGGAATATGCATCATGTGTAAGGTTCCCTCCCCTAAGGAAAGACCGAGACCTTATCGAGCAAGTTCAGCGGCGAACAACCCGACTAGTTCCAGAAACAAAAGGACTACCCTACGGCAGCAGACTGGCAGAGTTAAAACTCCCTACACTGAACTACAGAAGACAAAGAACAGACCTAATCCAAACATTCAAAATCATCAAAGGAATGGACTCGATCAATAAACTCTTGATTGATAATCTGATGTTCTATCACTACGCTGCCATGCAATTCATCAATCTTGCATTATACAATGTAATGTGATGGTGATGATGCAATCAGTTGCATAAATCCCATGTTTTATCCAGCGGAGATGCAGTCTGTGTCAGTTGATAATAAAAAGGAAGGTATGATTTTATCACCACAATAATCAGTGGAATTTATTATATGAAACAAATGGAATATTTTTCTTGGCAACGTGAACACAGGGTTCTAAATGGCTCAGTGATTTGACATACAGCCTCTCCCGAATAAGTCCAACTGTACCTTCTTGTGGTGACCCTGTTATACCCGAGTCTCTTGACAAGGGGACGGACACAGTAAGGGCTAAGGGAGGGACATCCCTGACAGAAAACACCTCTGACTTGGCTAATCACCCATCATGAATGAAAATGGAGAACTTTTCAAAGATTTATGTGCGTTCAATGACCTAGTTATTGGTGGTAGTGTATTCCCACACAAAACAATACACAAAGCAACATGGGTGTTACTAAATGCGAAAACAGACTAAATTGGCCACATGACCATCAGCAGGAAATGGAGAAGACGTTTTCTAGTAGATACACGGGTGAAGAGAGAAGCAGATGCGGTGTCAGAGCATCATCTAGTAGTTGGAATGCTCAGAAATAATCTGAAAACATACAGAGAAACATTAATTAGAACACATCAACTCTACAATGTGGGGAAGTTAAAGTCAAGAAAAACAAAACTAGAGTTCAACTGTATAGTGAGAAACACGTTTGAAGCACTGGAAGAAATGATGGAAGACTCCATAGACACTATCTGGGACACACTGCATGAAATCTGGAAGGACGCTTGCAAAGAAGTTCTAGGCAAGAAGGAGACAACACACAATGTGTGGCTGTCAACAGAAACATGGACACTAATCAAAGAAAGGAAGCAAATGAAACAAATGGTCAATCCCTGCAAAACAGAAGACGACAAACAAGAACAACAAGAAAAGTACTGGCAACTCAACAAAGCGGTCACATAAAGATCAAGAAAAGACAAGCAAACCTACATCAATGACCTAGCAACAGCACACTGAAGAGACATGAAGGAAGTGTACAATATCACAACAACAATAGCCGGGAAAAGACAGAACCCCTCAAAACCAGTGAATGCAAAGAAGGAAAAACCTTAAATAAAGAAGCAGAGCAAATAAAAAGATGGGAGGAACATTTCAAAGAAATCTTCAACAGAGATCCACCGGCAGAAACACCAGACATACAAATAGCAGACATGCTAATAAATGTTGACACAACCCCCACCTTCATAGGCCGAAATAAACAGATGTTAAACAATGGAAAGACTCCAGGACCGGATGGCACACTACCAGCGCCCTGAAAGCAGACCCGAAAACGACAATAGATATGATGCACCAATTTGTTCTGAAGATCTGAAAAAAAGAGTAAGTACCTACAGCATGGAAGAATGTACACCTTGTGAAACTACCAAAGAAAGGTGACTTGGGAATGTGTAAGGACTGGAAAGGAATTACACTACTATCAGTACCAAGTAAAGTATTCACATGCATCATTTTGGGCAGACTGATGGGAGCTCTAGACGACAAGCTACGCGAAGAACAAGCTGGATTTAAAAAAGACATAGTGTACGGATTATATTGCCACCTTGAGAATAATAATAGAACAGTAAATCGAGTGGCAGTACCCCTCTATATCAACTTCATAGATTTCGAGAAAGCCTTCGCCAGTGTGAACAGAGAGGTCATTTGGATGCTGATGCAACACTACGGGATTCCTGCGAAGTTCGTAACAGTAATCAATTAATGTATGGAAACTCCACCTGCCACGTTATACATACTGGGAAACTGTCTCAAATATTTGAAGTGAAGACTGGTGTAAGACAGTGGTGCATACTGTCACCATTAATATTTATCATGGTAATAAACTGGATAATAAAAGAAACTGGTTAACAGGGCCAGAATGGCATCCAGTGGACATTCACAAAACAGTTGAATGACCTTGACTTTGCAGAAAGACATATGTTCACTACCTCACACACACAAACACACACACACACACACACACACACACACACACACACACACACACACACACACACACACACACACACACACACACACACACACACACACACACAAACATATGCAAGCGAAAATTAGCCAGCTGGCAAAGGAAGGAGAGAAGACAGGTCTGAAAATAAATATACAAAAAACACAACTTTTGATGTTGAACAACAGGCAAAGGTACAAATCAAGGGAACGGATATAGAAGAGGACAACAAATTGTCTATCTCGACACCCCGAAAAAACGCTACAACCGTTACAAGACAAGCCCGTGATTGGAATCCACAAGAAAAAAAGAAAAACAGGCCACCCAAAAAACAGCAGCAGGAGATCCAAAACCGAGGAATAAAAGAAGTTTGGTACCACTTGGAATGAAACAAAGAAGACTGCTAACAACAGAGTGCGATGTAGGAGCTTCGTTTCGGCCCTGTGCTCTGATCAGAGTGAAGAGGATTAACTAGGTAACGTGAACATAGAGTTACTGCCGAAACATTGTGAATTCTTGATATGACTTCAAATGTTTTTTTTTATAATTGCGTCCTACAGAATATTTTCAAGTATCTACATCTGTCACAATTCTTTCAGTGAGTAGGGTCGCCCTTGAATTGTTGAATACATAAATAAGTATCCATTTTATAAGAAATTGTCCCACCTTCATTTGTATATATTGTTACATTTTAAATGTTATTCAACATTGCGTTTTGCAGATGAACGTCCAGCCACTCCGGGAAGTATGTTATCAGGTAATTTGAACATGTTCCTTTGACTGTAATCATTCATTTAGTGTGCCTTTATGCTGCTTCTGTACTGAAGAAAAATCACTTTTATATACGGGAGCATGCTGAAGGGAATTACGGTTGGAACCTCAACCCATGTTTATGTGTTTGTATACACTTAAAGACAATGACTAAATTCCTCTAGACATACAAAAGATACATGTTCAAGTGGTCAACGATACCATTAATTTATTATTATTTGTTAATCAAAAGGCAATGTATGTGAAAGAAAACAAGCATATTCATATGTTTGTAATTATAATGATGAAGCATCAATCAGTATGGCGGTACCACTTTCAAAATGGATATTGGATGTTTTAGTGGATTATTTTAAGAAAGATTTTGTATTGTTTTGTTTCATAATTTTGAAACACTCCAATGTGTATTTTTTATAAAACAAATTTTATTTATCATGCTGCATTACGTTTTTCTATCATATATTTTATCTTATACATTTTGGTTTATGAAATCAAATATTTTAGTATTTAGCAGTTTAACAATATATAAATAATCAAGTTCTCATACTTTCCACACATTTATATAACATTTTTGTTTGCAGTTTCTCGTAAAAGCAGTCCTCAACCTCCAAGCATATCCTCAGGTAACTGTCACGGATTAGCGAGGTCTCCGTACACTAGATGGCTCAGTCTAGTAGGGTTCTTATATATCAAGGTCAACGCATATGAGAAAGAACGGTTATCGTGAACAAGCAACAAAGAACGAGGAAAATTTAATAAACTTTATTACAAGATATCTTCCTTTTGGTAAATATCTCGATTAACAAAATAAACAGAATAAAGAAATCCCGTAACCAAATCTTAATAGAACATAATAAACAATAACACTGAATCTTTCGATTATCAAATTCCACTTCCTTTCTAAGGTGGATTATACCACTATACGACCAAACACTAGGCGCCAAGTGTTATCTAAGAATAACACCCATAACATAAATACACAGTATATAGCTAGTCCTTACGGACTCTCATTACAGTAATCTGTTTCAACGCACACACACACACACACACACACACACACACACACACACACACACACACACACACACACACACACACACACACACACACACACACACACACACACACATATATATATATTTGAATACTTCAGTGGTAATAATACTTCACTTCAAAACCACAGTTAACTACTAATCATAATACAGCAAATAATAGATACGTTCAATCAGAAAATAGACATTTACACTGGGCTAGTCCAAGCTCGAATATATACGAACGTTTGTTGAAGTCAACACGCCGAGCTCAGAACACAATTAGAACGTTGTATCTCGGCCGCACGAGTGATGATGCCGGGCAATTGACGATTGCCGTCATACGCCGCGAATTCTCGAGTCGCGTCCGTTCAATGATCGCACGGTCGCAAACGATTGCGAAGTAAGTTGAACACGTTCAACTGAAAGACGAAGCCGGGCAGTAGACGCTTACCGCCGGCCGCTACGAATTCGATCGAGAGGTCTTGCTTGCCCTGTCGCAAACGATCGAGAAGTCGGATGAACGGGTTCGCGCGAATGACGACGCCTGGCAGTATACGTTTACCGCCGGCCGCTACGAGTCGCATTCGGTCAAGCTTTCTGACGTTATCGCTGTGAGACCGCTGTTCGAGAATGCTGTTCGTTGGGGCCGATTGAAACGTTGTCTCAATATACTGCAGACGTGGCTGCATGGATTCTTCGAAGCTCGATCGAACAGTCACTCTGGACACTGAATATTACACACACACACACCAAAGCTTGGGAACGTAACCCACGTTAATGATTCCCACCACGCTTTACGACTTGACTTGCCATTTTCTTGGCAGCAGGGCAACCTGTCTCGTTCAACCCTGGATCTGTCCCAGTCCTTCGCCAGCGCCCATATGGCGAAATGCGTACAACAAACGTTTATATAAGCAGACCTAATTACACATCATATGACAGGTTTCCATAATTTCTATTGGCTAATGCAATATACAATTCAAACTAGGCATTGTGGAACACCCTCTAAAATTACAGTGAAACCACCTGCTTGCCTAGAAACACTAGTAACAGAATACCGCGCTTCACTGAGCGCATCTGCAACTGAGTTTCTGTAATTACGTATAACTAAGGCGGTTGGTTAACAATATGTCTATCTACTTTCCTGAGGTTTAATTTTATAAATAAGGAAGGTCAAGCCAGTATACTGGCTTGACCTACCTCATTTATAAAATTAAACCTCAGGAAAGTAGATTTCAACATCCAGAAATATCAGAAATGCTACAGTAATGTGTGCATTTACCTTTGAAAACTAACTTCTATATATTTCACATATTGGTAAAAATGGAGAATATTGCGAATCGTCGATATTACGATCAGAAAGTGACTGTTTCATTATATCGTGAGTAGTAGATCAGCACTTATTACGTAATCAGTGCGGTACACTGCAATTACTGTTATGTTATTATATTGCATATTTTGGTTAGTAATTTACTAGATTTGTTTTATAAACACCCAGTTTACTTGTAAGCAGTTTAGCAACATATACCAGTAGTCAAGATCTCTAACTAGCCACCATTTGTAATTTCATATAAAAGCCGTCCAGATTGTGTATCCTCATGTAATTGTGTGTTTCCTTTGATGAGAAATACTTTTAAAAAATACTTTAATTGTTAGTGTGCTTTTTTGCTGCTTCTGTAGTGAACGAAATTCAGTTTACACATATGTGGTCGTGGGGAAATGTATGACAGTTGGAATCTCAATCCATTTTGATGTGCTTGTTTATTCTTAAAGAGACAACCAGAACACAGTTGGTACACAGTTGTACATCTTAATAAATTAAGACAATGTGGAATTAATAACATTGCCAAATTTTCAAAACGGAAGCTAGTGACTTGACCATAAACTCTAGATTGATAATCTGATGTTCTGCACACTGCTACCACGCCCCACATTAATGTGTACACCTCACCAATCTTGCATTATATATTTAATGTACAACTGATGATGATGCTATTAGTACCAACATATCCTTGTTTTTTCAGTGGAGGTGCCGTCTGCTGTGTCAGTTGACAAGAAAAATGAACATATGATTTTATCACCACAATAATCAGTGGAATTTATTGTATCAGATACATGGAATAATTAAATTATCTTGATGATGATGATGATGCAATCAGTACCAACATATCCCTTGTTTTTTTACAACAATATCAAGTGGAAAAAGTGTTGTATGTATTCCTTCATTCTTGAATGACACAATAGTTAATGGAATTACAATATACATCCGATGACGAGACAATCAGTACCATCATATTACTTATTTGTTTTCCAGCGGAGATACTACATGTGTCACATGTGAAGAAAAAGAAAGGTATGATTTATTCACTGCAATATACAGTTGAATTTGTTTATAAAAAATTGAATAACCCAGTTCTCCTGGGAAAATAAAAACAGAGCTACACGATAACATTCTGTGAGTTGTTGACCTGGATGAAAGTTAGAATAATTCTTGTCATAAAGGAATCCAATTATTTTCTATTATCAGTATTTGTCACAATTATTTTTGTGACTAGGATTGCCCCAGAATAAATGGATATAGAAATAAGCTTCAATATCACAAGAAGTTGTTGTTGTAACATTATAGAATGATAGTCAACATTGTGTTTTGCAGTTCAACGTGTACCCACTCCTGAAAACATATTTAAATGGGGAAAAGATAGAATTAATGTTTCATAAATATACTTTAAGCTTTGTCATCATATTAATGAATATGACAGAAATATAGTATATCATGGACGGTTTCAGGCCTTTCACACTGGCAGTTTGCCCTTGTGAAAACCCTCCATGCCCGTGTGAAATTCACAAATAAACAATTATAAACATTCGATATTACTATAATAATAATAAATTGGACATCACGACATATCAGAACCTATCCCACAACATATTTGTTCTACTTTTGGAATTATAAATACTAGAGGTCCCATCATTCGCTTGACTCCCACTATTGCGTATAAGAGTTATATAAAATATAGCCTAAAATAATTAGTTTCTACATCCACAATACATATATATATACATATATGTATATATATATATATATATACATATATGTATATATATATATGTATTGTGGATGTAGATATATAATTATAGTATACGATGACCAGGAAACCAAATACATATAGATTTTGGACCTGCGGGAGTTTGGTGAGTTTGAAGAAATGTTGCACTGCCCGTCTGAGCTGAACCTTAACAAATCCTGAGTATATGTTTGTAATTACTATAATGTAATAAATAAGTTTGTGTGATGTTGTCATTTTCAACATGGAGATTGTTGGATTAGTTCTAGAGTGACCTGTTATTATTATTAATAGCTACATAACCCTTTCATATGTATTTTCAAAAATATAAATTATGAAAGGGATTTTGTTATTACTGTGATGAACGAAATCAGCATGGATTTTGGAGGGTTTATTGGATTATTTTAAAGAAAGGTCTTTCTTTATTTCTCAAAATTATAAACCCCTTCGATATTTATGTATTTTTCAAAAACAAATATTATTACAGGGGGTTGTTTTATTTATTTATTGTTAAGTATTTTGCTGCACTTCTTTTCTAGCAGTAGTATCTGCCTTATATTTTGTGGCGTATGAAACAAATATTTTCCCAATTTATTAAATGTTATGGACATATACCAGTATATTTCTAGTGGTATAATGACCAACACTGATCAAGAGAATATGACCTTTTGAGTGAAATCATTCATGGTGTAGAATTCAAAAGTGTACTTGTATACATTCCACCTGTAAATAAAAATAGTGAACAATGTGAAACCTTGATGTTACGGTCACGAAATGGTTATAAAACATAACTTGTTTTATATAATAAATGCCACTAAATACTACAGTTATGTTATTACCGGATATATTACATATAGTAAGTTGTTATCTTTGTCTCTTTGATATACAGTTTACTACAAGCAGTTTAATATATCAGTAATCATGTTCTCTCTCTACACACACACACACACACACACACACACACACACACACACACACACACACACACACACACACACACACACACACAAACACACACATTTAAATAACATCTTTGTTTTCAGTTTCACATGGAGGCAGTCCTGAAAGCATATCCTCAGGTAATTTATGCATTTACTTTTAAAAACAAATATTTTAATGTTTTTTTATGTCGCTTTTGTACTGAACAAAATGCAGTTTGTACATACATGGTTGCGTGGAATAGGACGACAGATGGAATTGCATTCAATATATATATATGTGCTTACGTATTCTTAAAGAATGACTCAAACTCAATAAACTACCACAACATGATTAGTACCAACATACTACTTTGTCCAGCAGTGAAATTATCTGTGCCTGAGGAATGAATTTTGTCAAATAAATGGAATCAGGTTTGCCTCTGGGCAAAATGAAAACTGAGCTACTGTCCAAAAATACTGAGTTATTAAATTTTGTGAAAACGTGTTATTTTCATTAACGACTATGATTATGAGAAAGACAGATAAGACTCTAAGCAAGGGGGAGGACGTCGTTGTTTGTCTACCGGGGGCTAGGATAGAACATGTAACTGAAAGGGTAGAGAAGGTACTGGGGCATGGCAAGGGAGGGTCTATACTAGTACATGTAGGGACAAATAACGCAGAGAGGGAGGGAACAACTGGGATAGTTCAGAAGTACAGACAGTTAGTGAAGAAGTTAAAGAAGACAAGAGTAGAACAGATTATCCTCTCAGGAATTTTGCCAGTAATGGGAGGAAGGGGGCCGACATATAGAAACTGCAAGAGGATGGCGATCAATGCACTAGTTGAGCAGATGTGTAAAGAAGAGGGGGTGGGATTCGTAGATTTATGGGGATACTTTGTTGGGAGGGAAGATATGTACATGAGAGATGGCCTACATCTAAGTGGAAAGGGGGCAGCAGTTTTCTCAGAGAACTTGCTGCAATCTGTTGACAGTGGGACAGGCTGCATCTATTTAAACTAGATTCGCAGGGGGGATTCACAGAGAAGCCTGAAACTGGAGGCATAGATAAAGACAGCAGAAATAAATCGGCAAAGAACAGCCTGGAAAACTGTTCTGAATCAGGATATAAATGCATTTGTTTAAATGCAAGGAGCATAGTAAACAAAAGAAGTGAACTAAACATTATGGTAGAAGATATTGACCCTCACATAATAGGTATAACCGAATCGTGGGCCACCACTGATATATCAGATGCCGAATTGGGACTAACAGGATATGTAATGTTTAGGAAAGATAGAATAGGAAGAAAGGGAGGTGGAGTTATTTTATATATTAAAGAATCTATCCAGGCTTATGAAATAAAATTAGAAAGAGAAGCAGATTGCGAAGAAGCTGTTTGGTGTAACATAGTTACAGGAAACTCAACGTTAACAGTTGGGTTAGTTTATCGAAGTCCAAACATAAGCATAGAAGAGAATGAAAAAATACAAAACGCTATAAGGGAAGTAAGCAAACGGAACTGTATTATTATGGGGGACTTTAACCATGGGCATATACAATGGAAATCTCTACAGAGTATGGGGAGTGAGGACCACAAGTTTTTAGTTTTAGTACAAGATAGTTTCCTTTCTCAACATGTGCTAGAACCAACCAGGGGAGAGAATGTGTTAGACTTAGTTTTGTCCTCACAGAAAGAATTAGTTGACAATGTCAAGATATGTGAGCCACTGGGGAGTAGTGATCACAACCAGATACATTTTACCATCAAAGTAAAATCAGAAAGGAATAGTAAAAAGCAGTATAGGAGAAATTTCCACAAAGGAAGGTATAAGGACATGAGGAAATATTTAGCAAAGATAGACTGGAATAACACACTGAAGAATAAGACAGCAACCGAATGCTGGAATATCTTAAATAGTGAAATTAAGTGCATAGTCGATAAATTTGTACCTTTCAAAAAACAAGGGAAACGGTCTAAAAAGAAACACTTATCGAAAGAAGCCATTAGAAAAATTAAGTATAAACAAATGATGTGGAAGTCATATAGATGTACTGGAAATGATGAAGACTACAACATTTATAAAGAAGCACTTAATCAAGCTACAGCTGAAATTAGAAATTCAAAGAGAAGCTATGAAAAAAAATTAGCTAGTAATATAAAACATGACAGTAAGAGTTTTTATGCGTATATTCGAAGCAAACAGAAAGTTCAGGATAAGGTCGGTCCTCTAGAAGATAGTGCTGGAAATACAATATCAGAGGGATTCTTAATGGCAGAAGACCTGAATGAGTATTTTAGTTCAGTGTTTACCAGGGAAGATATTAGTTCACTGCCAGTACCAGAGGCTAAGTTCAAGGGGGCAGATTCAGACTATTTAGGACAGTTAGTTGTAACCTCGGAAATGGTAGCTAAGAAAATAAGGGCTATGAAGGATAATAAATCACCTGGAGTGGACGGGATTCCGCCCAAACTACTATTGGAAATTGTAGAACAAATTAGCGTACCGCTTGCAACAGTTTTCAATTTGTCATTAGAAGAGGGAGTGGTTCCTTTAGAATGGAAAGAGGCAAACATTATACCGTTATTTAAAAAAGGTTCGAGAAACAAGTCAGAGAACTATAGACCAGTGAGTTTAACATCAGTGATTTGCAAATTATTAGAAAGACTAATTAAAGATCACATGGTGGATTTTCTTGTTAAACATAACTTGATAAACCCATCTCAACATGGGTTTTTAAAAGCGAGGTCATGCTTAACAAATATGTTATGTTTTTTGGAAGACATCACTAGGTGGGTAGATGAGGGATCACCAGTAGATATCATCTATTTAGATTTTCAAAAAGCTTTCGACAAAGTACCACATCAAAGATTACTCCTTAAGCTAAAGGCCCATGGCATAGGAAATGGTATAATAAACTGGATAGAAAAATGGCTGAATGACAGAAGACAACGTGTAGTAGTTGATGGGGAGGCTTCAAACTGGAAATCGGTATTGAGTGGGGTACCACAGGGATCAGTACTAGGACCTATATTATTCTTAATATATATCAACGATTTGGACGATGATATAACAAGCAAGGTGTTAAAATTTGCGGATGATACAAAAGTGTTTAGAAGGATTAAAAGTGATGGAGACAGACAGCATTTACAAGATGATCTTGATAGGTTGATCAAATGGTCTGAAAAGTGGCAAATGCTGTTCAATTTTGGGAAATGTAAATGCCTCCACACAGGTCATGGGAATGAAGAGGTAAAATATAAAATGGGGGGTACTGTTCTAAGTACTACTGTAAAAGAAAAGGACTTGGGGTTAACCATTAGTGCTGATATGAAGGTTTCAGAGCAGTGCGGAATTGCAGCGTCAAAGGGAAATCAAATCCTTGGATTAATTAGGCGAAATATAGCGTATAAGAAAAAAGAATTAATAGTACCGCTGTACAAAACAATAGTGAGGCCTCATTTAGAATATTGTATACAAGCATGGAGGCCATATCGCAAGAAGGACATAGATATGCTAGAAAGAGTACAGAGGAGAGCGACTAAAATGATACCAAATCTGAGGGATCTTAGTTACGAAATACGCCTAAAAGAATGTGGTTTAACAACACTAGAGACCAGGAGATTGAGAGGAGATCACATAGAAGTGTTTAAAATATTGAATGGTTATGAAAATATTGATAGAAACATTTTTTTCTCAGTTAAGAAAAATAGAAGGACCAGAGGACATGAAGCTACATTAGTAAAGGAGCAGTGTAGATTAGATATAAGAAAGTTCTCATTCTCACAAAGGACTGTAAATGAATGGAACAGATTATCTCCTGATTGTGTTGGTGCTAGTAGCGTGAATATGTTTAAAAATAAAATCGACACACACCTTAAAAAGGCGGGATACATGTAGATAAAAAGTATTGGACTCTCGATAAGCCAAAAGGCTTCCTTGTCCACCTGCCATCCAGAGTAATTTTCTGGATGGCAATCTTGTTAAATCTTGTTGACTCCTAGATATAATCGTTTTCTATTTTCAGTATTTCTCACAGTCTTAACAGTAAGTAGGATTACCACTGAATTAATGAATAAACAAATAAGCCTCCATTTCAAAAGAAATTAGCTCACTTTCATTTGCATATATTGAAACACTTTATATGATATTCAACATTGTGTTTTGCATTTCAGTGTGTAATCACACCTGTAAGCATGTTATCAGATATTGTGTTCATTTTCTTTGAAAATACGTACTTTGTTAGTGTGCGTGTATGTTGCATATGTACTGATCAAAAGTGGCTATGGGAATGGGATGTCAGGTGGAATTTAATTCTATATATAAGTGCTGATGTATATTTTAGCATAGTGACTTAGTTCAATGAGATATTCCATGTATAAATACTGGTGTATATTTAAACATAGTGATTTCGTTTGTTGTGTGACACACACAGAAGAAACATGTTCAAGTAGAAAAATGCCATTAATTATGGTGGACATTTCAATGGAAGTTATCTATAATTAAGCTTGTTCGTCAAAAGGTAATACATTTGAAAGAAAACTTATATTTGTTACTTTGTAATTACTGTGATTAACGAATCAGTCTATGTAACGTTACCCCATTCCACATGAATATTGGAGGTTTTCAGTAGATTATTTTAAGAATTATCTTTAAAATGTATAATGATCATAAAACATTTCCATATATATATATATTATGTGTGTATGTATTTTAACAAAACGTAATAAATTAATTAATTAATTAAACTTAATAAAGAGTTATTTAATATATTTCTTGTTGCAATTATCTGTTTGGATTTCTTTTGTAGCAGCAGTAACTGCTATATATATTTTCCCAATATATTGACTATTATGGACATGTATCGGAATATTTCTGACGATGACCAAAAGTGATCAAAATTTGTTGATCTTTTGAAACAATATATTTATGGTACCCAATTCAAAAGCGTACTCCTATACATTTGACATGTTAATAAAATGGCGGACACTGTGAAACCTCGACATTACGGCCACAAAGGGGACTGTGTCACAATGACCTTGATAGTGAAGCTGGTCTCCGATGCATCTCAAGTAATCCAAGGTACCATAGGTAATAGAAGATATATAATAGAACATGTGTATTATATAATCAGTGCAGTACATTGCAACTACTTTTATGTCATTATATTGCATTTTTACTAAGTTTTTAGTTTTGTTTCGTGATGATTCAGTTTACTTATAAGTAGGTTAAAAACATAAATAGTTAAATTCTCTAGCTATCCTCACGTCATGATAACATTTTTGTTTGCAGTTTCACGTAGACGCAGTCCTGAAAACGTATCCTCAGGTATTTTGTGCAATTTGTTTTTAAAACAAATACTTTAATTATTAGTGTGTTTGTATGCTGCTTCTGTAATGAATAAAATTCAGTTTGTACATATGTGGAGGAAGGGGATGACAGGTGAAATCGTATTCCATGTTTATATGCAAATGTGTATGTAAAGACTGATTTAAATCCAAGAGACAACCATAACGTGATATGCACAAAAAGCAACTTTACAACATTTTCAAGTGATGTGTGAAGACATTTATATCTACCACTGTCTGTAGCCAGGTACACATTCGTACATCTGAGTTATGTTGTTTGATTACATATTTGTGCTACTAAGTTGTTATTTTGTTTCATAAATATTCTGTTTGCACTGTTCTTACTTATAAGCATTTTAACAAAGTACCAATGGTCAGATCATCTAACTATTCACAAATAATTAAAGATAACTGTAATGGATGATATTGTCATAATTCTTTGCAACATCGAATACTGCCCTTCCAAAAATAACTGTTTACTGTTTCATAATCCTAAATGGTACTACAATCAGTATGCATAAAATGTGGAAACTTTCTAATCAAGGTTTCTTTTCTCCTGTTAATAGCACGTCCTTATCAGATTGGCCATGCCTGGCACATGTGCATGAGAAACGTAGGACATCTACATGTGAACGACCAGAGGAGAGAATGTTTTCTTCAGAACACTTGCATAGTCATAGACAACAGCTTTGTGATGTACAATAAAATTGCATTCTTTCAATTTGGATGGACAACAATTGATGGTGTATGCTCAGAAATTATGTTTGAGGGTGCCCCATTAAAATGTATCCAAACTGAATGAATGAAAAAGTACTGTCTTGGTGTTATTTATTATCAGGGTATTATTGTATCCTACAAAAGTTATATTATTTATGACTGCTTGCCTAAACTGCGTCTGTGTTGTCAGGTAATTGGTTAGCAGAATGACAGATTTGCAAACGTGTGTCATTATTGTATTTTAATTGTATGCGAATTTGTTTCTAGGATCCTCATCTCTTGTTCTATCGGACTGGACCACAGGTATTCCCTCATATTGTGATTTCAGAACAAATATGTGGGTGACGTATTCTTTTTTGTTAGTTCCCTGTTTTACCCCAATCCTCCACTGGTGTCTGTCATTGGACAGCAATGGAGGGAACAGTGTATTGGTTAGTCTTCCCTCTTAACTGCTTATGCGATGTATGGAAAAACATTTCCACATGAACAATGGTATAGTATAAATGCTATTATTTAATGGATTCTAAAGCAAGGTACCTGGTATGTTTCACCAAATGCGTAAGTACATAGATAATCGTTTGATCAGCAAGTTCATTTCCAGTGGGTATCTCTGTTTTACTAGAATTGTAATTATCTCAGTGTGTTTTATTCAGAAGAAGAATGTCAAGAAATAATCTCGTTATTGTATCAGATTGCATATTTGTAGTAAGTTTATTTTCTTGGAAAGTTATATTACTACTTGCTATTAAAGTGCAATTCTACTCATTGTATTTTGTATGTATAAAATAGTACATTCTCATCTGTATCTATATAGCTGTTCGATTAACTGTGGCTGTAATGTCTAACAGTTCAGTTATTATTTTTCTCGATATACCATGGATATTTTCAATAAAATAATGAAAATGGCTGGAATTATTAATAAATTATCCGCAATGTTTTATTTTGTCTATCAGATATGTTACATGAAAGAACATTTTTATTAATGTCCAGAAGGAGAATTCATACTGACCCCAGTGATGTTCCTGCATTTGTTGATCAATTAAAAAATAAAACGGTTGATTTGTGTTTAATATGTATCATGTTTTATCCACTAATGACTTTGTGTTAAATTGACCTAACTGTTGTATTACATTTATTATTAATTAACGTTCTAATATCGTTGCTTGTAGCATTATACATAATATTAATAGTGTAATATTTAGTACTGAAGTTGAAATCACTTATGTAAAGACTACGTTATGCTGACAACTGTACCCCCGTTATCACATACAAATAACTACTAAACATTTATACAAGTATATAATATAAATACATAATAATGGTATAGTTCTTCACTATACTCCTTTTTTCAACATTATAAATTATTTTATTTACCATATATTTTCTGTGGTCTCTTACGTTGGAAATTATAAATTATATTATTGTTGTTTTTCAGAAGAGAAGAAACCCCGTAAGAGAGAGCGGAAGCATGTTACACGTATGGGTGCTTTTTTTTCTATTTCATGTTCTGTGTTGATAAAGACGACAAGCTTAATTTTGTCGTTGGTCATCCATTGGTGGGGACACGTATCCCCTCCAATGAACAAAGACAGCATATTTAAGTGGCAATATCATTGTTTGGACATGTACCTACAATGCATGTTAAGTAGGTGCAATATAATTATAATATTTTTGTGTAAAGATAAGGTTATGCTATTACCTGTGCATATTTACTGTACTTTATCATGTACAGGAAAATATTACTAGACGTACATAATCGTACAGGTGTATACAAACACCAATACATTTGTCAGTGTACCTCTTTTAACATTACAAATGATTGTATTTACCACAGCTAGGTACTTTCGTTATTCACCTATGCTGGAAATTAAACATTATTATTGCTATTTTCAGATGAAGAGAGACCACTCAAGAGCGGGCCGAATTATTATACTACACGTATGGGTGTTGCTTTTTTCGTTTTCGTTGACATGTTATGTGTTTTCAATTACAAGCTTCAATTTGTTGTTGGTCATCCATCGGTTGGGACACGTATCCCTGCCAATGGACAAAGACAGCTACAGTGCATTTGTGAGCTTGATTATACTACAATAATTGGCGTATGAAATGGGGTTATATTTGTAGTACAAAATAAACGTATGGGTCGTATGCCTAATGTAGTAATGTTCTGTGTAGTTAAGAGGACCGTTTGCTTCCTTTGAAACCTCAACTTGAAAACTGGAGCAAAATGTTTGGCTATGTTTGAGGTGTCACATAATGAATGCATATTTCAACTTATCTATCAGCTAAATAAATGAGGTATACACGTCTATATAGGTAACCAAAAATTACAATTTTACACAAATGTATCACCTTCAGTGTTGCTGGCCACGGGCTATAAAACCTAGCTAGGCCAGGTGAACAGTACTAATTTATCAAGGTGGTGGACTGGAACAATACGGAGTGGGCTCAGTGTTAAGGGTACTGCAATTTAGGGAACCACAATTAATTAGCCCAATCACGTCACTATAATGATAAAGTCCACCATATGCTGCCACCATTATATTGTAGGCACCTACCATAAATGTCCAACAAGTCATGCACAGAGCTGTTTCACACAGCAGACTCGGCATCATCAGCTCCAAAATGTAATTTTCATTTTACCTGTTCTACAACTGCCAACACTAAGTGAATTGACCTGTCCGTTATCAACATTGTTCACAAAGGTGATACATACGTGTATTACATTACAAGGGCGGCGTGACCTCTGCTAGATCAAACATCCCCGCATACATGTGTTGCATAATAAAGTTTACTTTATGTTTTGTCATAAAGAAAAACGTTTGGGGCCTGAATTTCAACATGTATAATATGCGATGGTATGTCCGAACGCTCCACCTGTTCGACATCCATTTCGACCTACTAGTCATATGCTAGGCAACATATGACTAGTAGGTCATTTGATACCATTAATTATTGCGACACTAAATCCACATTTATATGTAAGTCACAACTCGCCTTTGTTCTCATTTTAATTTTTTTTGTTTTGGTATGCAAACTATATTGGTGACTAATAAGTTGTTGTGATCAACTGTAAATAGGATTGTCGCTTTTGCATAACTGACATTGTTTATTTAACTTCAGCATCATTATATTGAAAGATGTGTTTCACAACTTCGTGTTTTGAAATACTGTTCTGCTAAAATCGAAACAAATGTTGATGCTGTTTTTATGTTTATGACAAATCTGTTGAATTGTAATTTAGGTGTTCTTTTCTAGAGTTTGCAATAAAAAATTAATTTGGTAAGATTAGTTTGCAAATATAGATATACCATGTATTTGAGTTTGCTAATCTATACTTTAATAACAAGCAAAGAGTACTTGATATTTTCCTGAAGTTGCAGGGAATACACAGTGATCTAGTAACGTGGAAGTGTCTTTGCCAATCTGGAGGATGTTGAATCCTCTGTTTGAAAACCCTGGTGTGTTTTCAGGAGAACCGTTTCATCCTACCGGTCGCGACCCCCTTGTGGTAATCATAGGTGTGAATTGTATTCATTTACTACCGGTAATCTTCATTCAGACCGTTATACATGTAATCTCATTTATTTCTAAGTATTGGAAAATGGGTACACTAGTTGACATCCATCAGGCTTGTGGGTACGATAGACTCAAGATTGGGATATAGCATTTCCTGTCTACTCTCCGCTTAGGTAAGCTATTTGATGTGTTGCAAAAGAAACAATATTTAGAATATGGAGTTCGAAATGAATGTTGCTAATTTTTAACATGAATGACTTAGATTTGCTTCAATATATCAACGGTATCATATTTCGCAATGTTAGCTAACACTTATAAAACTACTAGATTTATTTCAAACGTGAATTTATTATTTAGAAATAACCTGAACATTTTTTTCCAGATGGGATCCCTCGCCCTGTATCACCAACTAGTGTTGAAGGTAATTCGTTTTTTATAAACACAAGAAATAGAAACTGATATACTGATTTTCAAAATCATCTCACTTGGTTTAGCATATAAGTAGAATGCCGTGGAAACATGATTGATTTGATTCCAGATTATGCTTTGAATATAACAGCTAAAATGCCACTTTATATTAAAATGTCAATATTATTCATGCAAAATAATCGTAATTTCAAATAATTATGTGTTCGCTCTCTAGTTACTTTTCGTTTGAAAATAATGGTAATTAATAATTTGTTTTGTTTCAGTAATCGTGCCATCTAAAACAGGTATTACTTATCGTGTTTACTAATTCATTGAACGTTATTCTAATTTATATTTTGATTTCATTAATACGAGTATGTTGTCCATCAGGTTATCCTATAATGGATGTATAATAAATTGTTCACCAGTTAATATAGTCCATTTTTTTTTTTATAGATCGGGTCACTTTAATTGATGTGTGAACCCGTCGCAGAACCAGCTATTTTTAAAGTTATAACCAATTAGCTTATCAAGCTAATGTGCGTGCGTGTGTGTGCATGTGTACGGTGTATGGGTGAATGTGTATATGGTAAGCATTGCCGACCTCAGATGATATCGTCATAGTTGATCAAAGGTGAGCATAGGTAACGGAGTAGGTTGACCATTCTTTTGCCGCTTCCTTAAGTCTTTGTGGGGCTCTCGATGTTTCTGCTCGAAGTTCTACCAGGCCAGTGGTGGAGGTGTGATGCCAGAAGGGTGTGATACACGGCTAACTTTAAAATGTTTTGCACCGTTCTCTTTGCATGCGTTCATATGTGTGCGTGCGTGTGTATGCGTGCGTGCGTGCGTGCTTTTGCGTATGTTTTATGGACTTTAAAACTCTAGTACTTGAGATGTGGAACCATAATTAACAGATTTATTACGCTTTTTACATAGTGTATCTTATTCATTGTTATACTAAGCAACTAAGGCTGATGCTGGTGCATTAATGTTTTTATTATTTATGTTCTGTCAACAATAAATATATTATACAAAGTTGTTTGTTATTGTTATGATTTGTATTAACTTAATAGGATCAAATGGTAACATCCATTATACTAATCCATTTTATGTACGGCTTGTCTTAAATGTATTTTAAGCTGTCACACTAAATGATTAAACAGTGTTTTATAGACGTTAATGTTATATTTGGTACAAATTTTCATGCCAAATATGCAGTCCGTTTTTAATTGTAATACTCGTGAAACTAATGCAGGTGTGCTGAATCTGTACACAACCTAGCAGAGTGAGAGATATTTAGTAAATGTTTACTTTAGACATGCATGTACTATGATATCAAATTACGTAGTATTGAGACTTTGTGTAGGTGTGTATAATGGTGGACCTTTGATGTATGTAGATTACCAAACTTACTTTTGACCCATTTTCAGTTGTTCATTTTACCCCATGAACGTGACAGGGTAATGATCATGGGATCATTGTTGTTGCATATCATAAGAAATTTATGCCTGCCCACACTCATGAGAAATTAACTTGGCCACATTATTTTAATGATATCGTAATGTGCATAATCAAAATAAAATAAACATTAAAACTAATAGCTGCACGTCTAGTCAATGATAAGTAGTTTGCGGAAATGGTATACACATAGATCACTCAAGAAATTATTCAAATGTTTAGACAAAATTGTTTTATCTTGTATAATCATAATTCCATCCATTGTGATGTCTTACAAGGAGAGTCATAGCTCTTTGTGATCGTATTTATTAATTAATGTGCAGATATAATAATCATCACAATCATATTATCTGTGTGTACAATGTGTTTAGCTACTTCTGTTTTATATAATATAACTAGACTTAGGTCGCATTTGTTGAAGATGTCAACATTTAAATTAGGCTATATCTATGGACCGCTATATATACACAATGTACTGTGTTGTTGTTAAAATTATATAATTTGTGTGCATCATGATACTAAAAGAATAGACAACTCACTTAAAAACAAGACATACATCTATGTTACCGCGATAACCTTTTATAGCTATTTTGTTGACGAAATGTAGCTTCGAATGTACGGCTGTCATATAGCGTGCGTAATGAGGTTACGCACTAACAATTGGCGCATGTGTAAGAATAGGCAATGCAGAACATATTTTGTACAAGGTAGTATTATCTTCTATATAATGTCTGCTAGACACTAACATATCACCTAATTTTCATACTCCGAACACTGGCAACAAACTTGACCCTACACTAATAGCACTGCAGTGGTGTTTAACTGCCATGAATCTGTTGTAGGAAAACACCACTCGCACAAACATCATGGCCATGGAGGTCGCTCTGGTAGGTGCACCTAAATTATTATTTGTTTATCGACAGCATTATGACATCATCATAAAACGCTCATCACACATTTATCACGCAGTTATCCTTATTAAACATATAAACATCACAACCAAACCGATCGCGGAGAACACACCATCACTGGGATACATGGAGAGCATGTAAAAACTAAGTACAACTGACAACATGTCCAAACCAGAGCGTGTTGGTGAATTATTTCGACTTAAGGTAATTTCCTGAAACTTAAAAGGGCATTTTCGATTATCAAAAACGGACTGATGCATTGAACCATAGGCTGCGATGCAAATTACGTAGACAAACAAGACATTCACACTGAGTATACTAGCAACACATCCACACTGAGTATATCGACAACGCACCCGTATGGGTATATACATGCATACATACATACATACATATATACATATACATACACACATACATAAAAGCATTTACACTGAGAAACCTTGTGCATACAACCAGACTGTATTCATGAAGGAACACATGAAGCAATTATTTAAAGTACATTTCATTTGTCAAAAAACAGTGATACCTCTTTGATAAAAGACCGATAAGAGACAACACATGCACGGACGGGCACACGTACGCGTGCACGCACGCAAGCGCGCTCGCATACGCACACACACACACACACGGAACACTGAAAACAAATCTGACCATACAAACTGAGAGCGTGTGCAAACTGAGTACAGTTGACGACATGTCCAAACCAGAGTGAGTTATTTCCACTGAGGATAACTTCGTGATCTGGTGGGGATGCAGCTCAGTCACGTGTACACTGCCTCAGACGGAGCAACATTGTGAGTAACGTGCGAGTTGTTGAATCGTGCAACTCGTGATACATATGTCACAGCCTATGGAATATATGCAATACATCTTTTTTTGGTTGGTCCTCGTTTTGTGTGCAGGCAACGGTTCTTATATTGCAAAAGGGAGGCTGAATATACATGAAGGCAATCAGCAAAGGAGTTGATTAAGCAAGGCAGGTCAGCTAGACATTCTTCAAACATTTCATGAGACTACACAAACAAACATCCCAATATATAATACACATACCACATACCACACACTACACCACACAAACACACATACACACACACTCGCACAAACGCGCACCGCAAGCACACGTGTTTCGAATCAGGTTAACTTTTCTGCATAGATCACTGATTACACAATGTGTAATCAATGTGCAGCTGGTCTGGTTTTTCATTGGTGGTCATAATTGACTGGTCGTGCGCCTACACGGCAGTCTATTAGACAGTCTCCCCTATTAATTGTGTGATTCGATGTTTTAAAGCTACTATTACATGCAACTTTCTGCATGCTGCGCAACGAAGGTACAGTGAACGAGGGGGGAACTTCAGCTTGGTGAATACTAAGACAATTTGGTAGATTTTAGACACTTTTTAAGAAAGAGCAAGCATCACATGAAGAAGTGTCTGACTAGTCAAGCACGACATCTGTATTTCACTAATCTGCCAAGTGTACTAGGAAAGCCAGTCAGCAGGCCATTGCGGCAAGCATTGAATTCCAATGACATTTGTAGGATTCCGCCAACAAGAAGGGGCCAGCGAGGCGGAACGGTGTTAGTGTCTGCATTTAGGCGTAGTCTTTGCGATAGTTCTATGACTGACCCCCGCAAGGACTTGCTATGCGGCACTGCCTCAATTAGACACCGCGAAGACGTAATATCAACAACAACTGCGGCAACGACTGTGGCAACAACTGCGGAAGCAACTGCGGCAACAACAACGGCAACAGCAGCGACAACAAAAACAACAACGGCAACGGTAGCAGCAGCGATAGCTGCAGCAGCAGCAGCAACAGCAGTAACACAAGCGGCAGCAACAGTAGTGATAACAACAGCGGCAGCGACAACTGTGACAGCAGTGACAACACCAACAACAGCGGCAGCAACAACAACAACAGCAATGACAGCAGAAGCAGCAGCGGTAGCAGCAACAACGAGAGCAAAAGTGAACTATGATGTGTTTAACATCCGTGCTGTCAGGGTAGACACACGTCGACACACAATCACTGGTACGGACAATCCAATACGTGTTAAGATAGTTACTACACCGTCTTTACCTTTGGTGTCATCGTCATCATCTGGCCACATCAACGTGTGCTACTTAAATACTCGTTCCGTGAAAAATAAAACCCTTTCTAATGCTGACTATATTATCACGCACGACTACGACATCATGAGAGACGTGGCTTGGCAGTGACATTGATGCCATCTGCATCAGAAAGATGGTCCCCACGGGATATTAATTTCATCATGTCCCACGAAACAGCGGCAGGAGAGGTGGCGGCGTTGGAATTATATTTAAAACCGGACTGTCCGTGACAATATTATCATCATACCGCACCGACACTGGTACTTCACATGTTGAATATATCAACTGTCGAGCCAAACATCGCGGTGCAACTATCTGTTTCATTAGAGATCATTAGCTAACGCAATTGAGCGCTGCGACCGTACGCCAAATCTGAACGCGACCTCAAATTTGAAGTAAACCGCAGATCTCGCGTCGACGTCTAAACACCATTAGCTAAGCGCGCAGTAACCGGTTTTACGTTCGGCTCCAGCAGGTAATTATTGTCTTATATGTAGTGATTTTCTGCGTGTTACTAACAGTAAAATGCATGTTCGAAATATATATATATGTATAAATGTGTCATCGGAACAATTTAACCTTTATCGCAATCGATAATTGCAGGAAGGTCGAATTTAGAACGCAAGAACGGCAAACGCGAACCCCAATGCAATAATTCCGGCTCGTACGATTAGGCTAAGCAAACAAAGCATTGTGTTTCGAGTCCTGTTATGGAATAACATAGCCTAATCACAGCGTACCGTAATAGGCAATATTTTCTTTAATTGGTCTATGGTATTAGGGGACACCCATAAAGTATGTCAAGCTTAGGCGTGGCGGGTGTATGTGACGAAACGTTACATAGGATGGGAGGGGTGTCGGGGTAATTGTTACGTTACCATTTGTGAAATGGTTATAAATGTTGTTTGTTTGTTAGTTAAATATGAACGGCGGGAACGGATTGCAAAAAACGCCACAACTGACAGCTGCTCAGCGCAGTTTGCTCAATAACGATTCTTTCATTAAAAGTTTTTTCAATCAACTGTCTGCATCTAGTCCAGTCGGCAACGTAAATAGGCCATAAATCTAAATTTTATATAAACCGCCAAGTGCAATGCTTAGGTTTCTGTTTAAAGGTATTTATTTTCGTAGATCCACAAAAACGTGATATGCCAACATTGCAACATAGCCAAAGTAGACATAATGCAACCAACGATTCAACTACGTTTACAAAATAAATAAATAAATAAGTTTAGGTTAATATATATATATATATAGTAGGCCCATATAACTATCTGTGTGGGCTTAATAAACATTAGATAGACATGTGTTACAATATGGTATATAGGTGCGCTTAGGCAAGCATAGGCCTAAGCATGTGGAGTCCAATAAACAAATGTGTATTGCACTGTAATTGCGCCTCACTGCGTCGCTGCAGATGAAAACAAGCAAGTCGGAGGTCTTTTTAAAAGTCGTCAAACATGCATACGTGTAATTTATACCTCAACTTTCTTTACCAGCATGTGTTCCTAAAAGGTGTAGCTATTACTCTGTATAGTTACATTTGAATTATTATAACTATTTATGTACGAAATTACTCGGCGTTTGTACTTAAACGAAATATCCATGTTTGGCGTTTATAAGCAAAGTCAAACTGCAGATCCCGCGTAAACCTCTGATTGGATCGCAAAAGCTGTGACGTAGAACTCAATTAACTTTGCGGTCGGCGTATGTTTTTTTGGCGTCAGGTTTGTGCTTATTGCGTTAGCTATTGGTGTCTAGTCGTATATCGTCCGCCAACGTCCACCCAGAACGGGTTCAAAACAAGTGTATTTTTCCGGGAGTGGACATCTTTTGTGGAGCATGTGGCCATTGAGTCCACCGACAGCATCATCGACGGAGATGTAAACTTTCACCTTTACATGGACACCAACACAGACGCTCGCAGGTTCAAAGATTTGCTCTTCACCTGCAGACTCAAGCAACATGTCAACGAACCAACTTACAAAAAAGGCCACACTCTTGATGTTGTGATAACAAAAGAAGATTCTGATAACATAGAGAACGTAAAAGTGACCGATCCAGCTTTATGTGATAAGTCTGGCAGTATCTGTGGTGATCATTACGCAATATAATTTTTGGCACTCATGTCAAAACGACGTCCAAATCGAACGATTGTTTCATTTCGAAAATTACGTGCGATCGATGTTACTGCATTCAAAGAATGCATCCGTCAAGACACCAACCTACCAGACGTTGAAGCACCTCTTCATGACCTAATCACGAACTATAATAGTTCGTTGAATTACATCATCAATCTCCAAGCACAACTGGTAAACCGAACAATAACACTCCGACCGCATGCTCCATGGTACACTGACAAACTTCGTGATACTAAGCGCAATCGACGGCAGCTGGAACGTCGCTGGCGCTCAACGAAACTGGAGGTACATCACCAGCTGTACCTGGACTTTGTGTCGTAATCAACAAATCACTACGTGCTGCCAAAACCGACTACTATGACAGTCAAATCGAGCAGTGTCGACATGACACTAAGGCGATATTTCGGACTGTAAACACCCTGGTGGGAAACAACAGAGGCAGCCTGTTGCCCAAACACACGTCACATGTTGAAGTTGCAGTTCAACTCGCCAGTGATTTTTCAGATTGTTTTTCATTACACAGGTATCGACGATCCGCGACTCACTGTGTCCTGATGACACTTTGTATCTCACGACGCCATTAGATGATGACGTTCAAGTGACACTAGATACGTTCGCCCCGACGATAAATGCAGATATCATAGGCATCATAAAATCTTCGCCTGATAAGTCTTGCAAACTTGACCCTATTCCAACATGGCTGCTTAAATCGTGCGCTCGTGAACTAGCACCGATAATAGTTGCCATTGTGAATATATCTTTCGAAACATCTCACGTGCCTGTGGAGCTGAAGCGTGTCGACATTAGACCTCGCCAGAAGAAACCATCTCTTGATCCAGACATACTAAACAATTACCGACCAGTGTCAAACTTGCCATTCGTCTCCAAAATAATGGAGAAGTCGTTGACACTCGCATTGAGCAACATCTGCGAACAAACAACCTGCACGACCCATCGCAGTCTGCCTATAGGAAACAACACTCAACCGAAACTGCTCTGATAAAAATACAAAGCGACATCCTCCAGGCACTAGACAGTGGACGAGTTGTTGCACTTGTTCTGTTGGATCTATCAGCGGCGTTCGATACTATCGATCACTCCATCCTCGTCAAGCGTTTGGAACATACACATGGCATTTCCGGCGATGCTCTGACAGTGACATGGATGGCATCTTATTTGCGCCAGCAAAACCAACAAGTCATCATCGATGATAGTGCTTCGGCCGATGTTCTACTTGGATATGGCGTCCCGCAGGGGTCAGTGCTTGGCCCGAAACTATACTCGCTATGCATGCGGCCACTCGGAGACGTTATCAGGCATCATCGACTCGATGTGCACTTCTATGCTGATGACACATGTCTACTTCATGAACAGTGACCCTGAAGAACGCGTAACAGCAGTTGCCCGTTTGAATGACTGCATCAAAGACGTTCGTACTTGGCTTACGAAAAACAGGCTGAAGTTGAATGACGAGAAGACGAAAGTGATTGTGTTCACATCCAAACACGGATTTAAATCACTACCTAACATCACCGTTGCCGTTGGAGAACAACAACTTCGTCTTCCTTTCGTGATCACGGGGTTATATACGATCAACATTTAAGTAAGAGTCAACACGTAAACTCCATATGCTGAACTGGATATTACCACCTCCGAAATATCGGGAGAATCCGTCGATACCTCATCCATGATGCAACGAAGACATTGCTCTTGTAACATCAGGACTGGATTACTGCAATTCCTTACTGCACGGCCTGCCCGTGAATCAACTTGCGAAAATGCAACGTCGATCTGCAGAATGCATGCGCGCGTATAATCACAAGAACCAGTCGCCGCTCGCACATCACCCCCGTTGTAAAGGAATTTCACTGGCTTCGAGGCAACCGCTGAACACAATATATGATCTTGTCACGTACCTACCGTGCGATACACCACCAATCACCAGTGTCCTTGAGTGTCCATTCACAGACCAACACGTCCTCTACCATCTGAATATACCATCTAGTTGACCGTGCCATGAACTCGAACAGTCACATACGGAGATCGCACGTTCACCAAAGCAGCGGCGACTCTGTGGAACAGTTTGCCTGCTATTATCAGAAACAGTGACAGCTGCACCAGCTTTCAACGGCAACTAAAGACCTTGCTTTTCCGGCAGGAATATAAATGATGACAGCACGATATGACCACCGTTTTAATATCATTCAATATGTATTATTATTAGTTTAGTTTATTTGATACCATGAATATAATACTTCGATTTGTCATCTTACTATTTTAGTCCCACCTCATCCTTAATAGTATTGTTTGATGGCTCTTAGTGTAATTTATTATTTAAATAATTTTACTACATATACAATACAATACAATGCCCTTATATTTAAATTATATTTTAACAGTTTAATTCAATGTACGATTGTTAGATGTGTTGTTTTTAAATTATTTAACTTAATATTTTAGTGATCTAACTATACAGGTTTGGTATCATCATTGTATTGTAAAGCGCCATAGAGCACTGAGTGATTATGGCGCTATATAAATATTGTATTTTATTATTATTATTATATTGTTTTTGCAGAATCTATTTGACTCATATATTTAAGTTGTGATTAGTGTGCTACACTTTGCTACCCGCTTCAAACGCATACCTCATGGCAATGGTTATAAACTATATGAGGCGTTGTCAAGACAGATATTGGATTTGTGGTGGTAACAGTCATTTGTATATCAAAACAAAATGTTAGATACAAGTTGCCAATCATATTATAGTTTCATGTTGGTCTTTGACAGCAGAATGTGGTTCTATCTGGTCTGGTTTTGAAGTGTTGGTAAAATAAAATTAATGGTGTGTTTAGCGTGTATTTTAATCTTTACATAATTAATAGGTGTTAAAACAAAGCACGCTGAAATCTGTGTCGTCTTATGGATGTGAACTACACAAGGTTTTTATTTTCGTTGGTTATCAGCAGCTGTCACGGTGCATGTATTAGTGTGCTTGACACATAAAACAATCGCTTATATGAATGTCATTGTTTTGCATTACGGTGATAGCATTTGTATTACCAGCTAGAAAAAATGCCCGGTTGACGCAGAAGACAATTCCCCGATGTATTCGTGCCTGACGGTTAACGAAAATTACGTAAATTTAAAAGGCTTTCGCAAAGTTTTGCGTGTTTTCTACGATTGTTGCAAGTTGTGTAAAATGTGCCCGACTGATCATGGACAGTTTGCGTAATTGCGAACAGCGAACACTCGTGGAAAACACGCATGACGTTGCGAACAATCGTCTAACATCCGTTGCGAACCTTTATCTGATAAGATCACTAACTCGATTAAATAGTTGGATTATAAAACAGTTTATCATTGTTGGTATTGTATTTACGTAGACATTGTTCAACAAACAGTTGTAATAGTCTACTCGAGAGCCATTGGACATTTCGGGTAGCCTCTGTTGATGGTCCAAAAAATATTTGTGCGCAAATAATAATAAACATGTATTGCAGTATTGAAACCAATACATTACTTACTGTCGTTGGTGAAAATATACATTTTGTGTAGGCTTCTGCTATGTTACGTATTAATATTGTTGTATTTGTTGAGCAGATAAGAAAAAAGAGGCTCGATGAGAATACAGCACAACCATGGGAGACATCATGCGGCGTCATTCAACTTACACGAGTGTATACTAGTCTACGTTGTAAACGTTATTATTTGTGGTCATACGTCTGGATTAAGTTCACGATTCACGTTGTCAGGCGAACCGTGTCAGCAATCACTGGCAGGAGCGTTTGCTGCATACTTTTATTTGAACCACTTCGATAATATATTATTATATTTAAATTATCTCCTCATAATCGTTATGTATCTGAGTTTATAATTGACGCACCTGCCTAAATATAGCTATTGCTGAAACACACCTCCTACTTGTATTTAATTTGAGGTTATGACAGTAGTCTCGTCCCTGTGGTGCGTTGAGGGCTCGTCTGGAAGTGCATTGCTATTCAGGGTCGTGCATTCTGCACTCCCACGATGCTGAGATCCAACGCGGCTTTACCACATACACCGTTGCTTGGGACACGTTTTATTTGAAATAAACAGTGATTGTACGTCGATTAAATACAAATTTACTATGTATTTGACTTCATGTGACTTATTGCGGTTTAAGGGAACTAAGGGTTCTTTCAAGGGAACTTCCGGTGGTGAATTGGTTTTAATTTGGTGCAGCAAACTTGCGAAAATATAAGGATATTTGATCAAGATAAGTGATATTATTGAGTGTTTAGCATACATAACGTAATTATATATATATATTAAGCAATATTTTTGTTAAAAGTTAGCTAGAGGGAGTAATCTAGGGTAGATTAAAAGTAGACGATATGCGTGCGATAATTGGGGACGTTAATGTAATCGGAACGTTGTTTACAAAGTAGGTCACTGGCGAAGTTAACGTAACGTGAACGACAATAGAATAGCGTTATTTGAGATAATCGATGTAGTTAGATGAGTAATTAAAACCTGAAATAACAACCTTTTAAAGTGTATATTAGTACACAGGAAACTTCTTGTATCTAAGCCTAACTTGAATACATTGTCATCGACATCGTAACTAGGTAAGGCACGGTGTGTCACTGTGTGTTACCAAATATAACTAACTATAACCTAAACAATCTGGTGTAAATTGTGCACAGAAAAGTCTTTTCAAAGACTATATAAAAACTATTTTGAACATAAATAAATTCTAATATGGCACCTTGCAAGCGGTAACTCAGGGCAAAACGACACTTAGTTTGCAACGATTGCCAGAGCTGGGTGGATTTTGCGTTGTCTGGCTGTCCAAAATCATGGGCAGATACCAAAGATGACGGGTGTTTGAGGGTGGAATGTCTGGTGAAGGAGGTGTGTAAGTTGACGGATATAGTGAAGGAGATGGAGGTGAGACTCAACATAGAAATAGATGGAGCAGAGAGGAATGACGCGGAGAGAGTTGAGAATTCTACAACACAGAAGGAGCAGAGTTGTGACACGGAGACTTAAAAAAGGAGACTGAGAGGAGGGAAGGTGACCGGTGTGAAGGAACAAGAAATTGAGAAGACAGAGGGACGGAGGAAAAGTGTTCGGCAGAGGAAAAGAAAACAGGTCAGTGGGGATAGATCAACAGGTAGTCAGACTGTAGAGAACGAGGAGAGACGCGACAGCGATACAGGTGGTGAAGAGGTAGATACCACAGAGGCAGTTGGTAAGACTGTGAGACAGAAGACTGATGGAAGAAGACAGAGTGTTCAGCAAAAAACAGAAAACATGACAGGCGTGAAGGTGACAGGGGAGAAAGTGATCGTAGTGAAGGAGGTAGCAGGGAAAAGGGACGGGAGGGGAGAGGAGAGAAGAAAATTTGATGGGTGGAAAGATGAAGGGACGAAAGGAAGTGAGAGTAAACGTGCTAGAAGAGAAGATGACAGGAGGAAAGGGGACAAGAGAAAACACGACAGGAAAGAAAGGAATGGAAGAGAATGTGAAAGGAGAGAAGACGGCAAGAGGAAAAGACAACAACCAGACATATGCAAACCGGAGGAGCTACTCCGAGGCAGTGATTGAGGGGGCAAGGAGAAAAGAGAGATGTTTATGGGCGATTCAATTCTGAGAAAAACAGACACGACTATATGCGAGGGGAAGGACGTTGTTGTATGTCTACCGGGGGCTAGGATAGAGCATGTGACCGAAAGGGTAGAGAAGGTATTGGGGCATGGCAAGGGAGGGTCTATACTAGTACACGTAGGGATAAACAATGCAGACAAGGAGGGAACAACTGGGATAGTTCAGAAGTACAGGCATCTAGTCAGGAAGCTAAAGAAGACAAAAGTGGAACAGTTTGTTTTCTCAGGAATTTTGCCAGTAATGGGAGGAAGGGGGGCATCATACAGAAACTGTAAGAGGATGGCGATCAACGCACTAGTTGAGCAGATGTGTGAATTTTTTGTATTTATGGGGGTACTTTGTTGGGAGAGAAGATATGTACATGAGAGATGGCCTCCATCTAAGTGGGAAGGGGCCAGCAGTATTCTCAGAGAATCTGCTGCGATCTGTTGACAGTGGGACAGGTTGCATCTATTTAAACTAAATTCGCAGGGGGGACTCGCAGAGAAGCCTGAAACTGGAGACATAGATACAGACAGCAAAAATAATTCAGCAAAGAACAGTCTGGAAAACTGTTCTGAAGCTGGATATAAATGTGTTTGTTTAAATGCAAGGAGTATAGTAAACAAAAGAAATGAACTAAACATTATGGTAGAAGATATTGACCCTCACATAATAGGTATAACCGAATCATGGGCAACCACCGATATATCAGATGCCGAATTGGGACTGACAGGATATGTAATGTTTAGAAAAGATAGAATAGGAAGAAGGGGAGGTGGAGTTATTTTATATATTAAAGAATCTATCCAGGCTTATGAAATAAAATTAGACAGAGAAGCAGATTGCGAAGAAGCTGTTTGGTGTAACATAGTTACAGGAAACTCAACGTTAACGGTTGGATTAGTTTATCGAAGTCCAAACATAAGCATAGAAGAGAATTAAAAAATACAAAACTATAAGGGAAGTGAGCAAACGGGACTGTGTTATTATGGAGGATTTTAACCATGGGCATATAAAATGGAAATCTCTACAGAGTATGGGTAGTGAGGACCACAAGTTTTTAGTTTTAGTACAAGATAGTTTCCTTTCTCAACATGTGCTAGAACCAACCAGGGGAGAGAATGTGTTAGACATAGTTTTGTCCTCACAGAATGAATTAGTTGACAATGTCAGGATATGTGAGCCACTGGGAAATAGTGATCAGAACCAGATACATTTTACCATCAAAATAAAATCAGAAAGGAATAGTAAAAAGCAGTACAGGAGAAATTTCCATAAAGGAAAATATAAGGACATAAGGAAATATTTAGCAAAGGTAGACTGGAATAACACACTGAAAAATAAGACAGCAACAGAATGCTGGAATATATTAAAGAGTGAAATTAAGTGCATAGACAATAAATTTGTACCCTTCAAAAAACAAGGGAAACGGTCCAAAAAGAAACACTTATCGAGAGAAGCCATTAGAAAAATTAAGTATAAACAAATGATGTGGAAGTCATATAGATGTACTGGAAATGTTGAAGACTACAACAGTTATAAAGAAGCACTTAACCAAGCTACAGCTGAAATTAGAAATTCAAAGAGAAGCTATGAACATAAATTAGCTTGTAATATAAAACATGACTGCAAGAGTTTTTATGCATATGTTCGAAGCAAACAGAAAGTTCAGGATAAGGACGGTCCTCTAGAAGAAATATAATATCAGAAGGTTTCTTAATGGCAGAAGACCTGAATGAGTATTTTAGTTCAGTGTTTACCAGAGAAGACACTAGTTCACTGCCAGTACCAGAGGCTAAGTTCAAGGGGGCAGAATCAGACTATTTAAGAGAGTTAATTGTAACCCCAGAAATGGTAGCTAAGAAAATTAGGGCTATGAAGGAAAATAAATCACCTGGAGTGGATGGTATTCCACCCAAACTACTATTGGAAATTGTAGAACAAATTAGCATACCGCTTGCAACAGTTTTCCACTTGTCATTAGAAGAGGGAGTGGTTCCTTTAGAATGGAAAGAAGCAAACATTATACCGTTATTTAAAAAAGGTTCCAGAAACAAGTCAAATAATTATAGACCAGTTAGTTTAACATCGGTGATTTGTAAATTATTAGAAAGACTAATTAAAGATCATATGGTGGATTTTCTTGTTAAACATAACTTGATAAACCCATCTCAACATGGGTTTCTAAAAGCGAGGTCATGCTTAACAAATATGTTACGTTTTTTGGAAGATATCACTAAATGGGTAGATGATGGATCACCAGTAGATATCATCTACTTAGATTTTTAAAAAGCTTTCGACAAAGTGCCACATCAAAGATTACTGCTTAAACTAAAGGCCCATGGCATAGGAAATGGTATAATTAACTGGATAGAAAAATGGCTGATTGACAGAAGACAACGGGTAGTTGTTGATGGGGAGGCTTCAAACTGGAAATCAGTTTTGAGTGGGGTTCCACAGGGATCAGTACTGGGACCTATATTATTCTTAATATATATAAACGATTTGGACGATGATATAGCTAGCAAGGTGTTGAAATTTGCAGATGATACAAAAGTTTTTAGAAGGATTAAAAGTGATGGAGATAGACATCATTTACAAGATGATCTTGACAGGTTGATCAAATGGTCTGAAAAGTGGCAAATGTTGTTCAATTTTGGGAAATGTAAATGCCTTCACACAGGACATGGGAACGAATATGTAGAATATACAATGGGGGGAACTGTACTAAGTACTACTGTAAAAGAAAAAAACTTAGGGCTGACAATTAGTGCTGACATGAAGGTTTCAGAGCAGTGTGGAATTGCAGCTTCAAAGGGAAATCAAATCCTTGGATTGATTAGGCGAAATATAGCATATAAAAAGAACTAATAATACCGCTGTACAAAACAATAGTTAGGCCTCATTTAGAATATTGTATACAAGCGTGGAGGCCATACCGCAAGAAGGACATAGATATGCTAGAAAGAGTACAGAGGAGAGCGACTAAAATGATACCAAAACTGAGGGATCTTGGTTATGAAAAACGCCTAAAAGAATGTGGTTTAATAACACTAGAGACCAGGAGATTGAGAGGAGATCAGATAGAAGTGTTTAAAATATTGAATGGTTATGAAAATATTGATAGAAATGTGTTTTTTTCAGTTAAGAAAGATAGAAAGACTAGAGGACATGAAGTTACATTAGTAAAGGAGCAGTGTAGATTAGACGTAAGAAAGTTCTCATTTTCACAAAGGGCTGTGAATGAATGGAACAGATTATCTGATGATTGTGTGGGTGCTAGTAGTGTGAATATGTTTAAAAATAAAATCGACACATACCTCAGAAGGGCTGGATATATGTAGATAAAAGGGTTGGACTCTCGATAAGCCAAAAGGCTTCCTTGTCCATCTGCCATCTAGAGTTAATTCTCTGGATGGCAATCTTGTTAAATCTTGTGTTGTTAAAAGGGTGGTCTCATACGTTCACAAAATCTAACAATATGTAGTGTTTAGTGTTGGTCCAAATCACCATCCTCCCCTTCATATACCTGGTGTATGACTTAATGTTATTTGCATATGGCCAATCAAATGACCGTCATTTGCTACACCGAAGAATAATCATATCACTCCATGTATTCAACACTCGACTGAATACCATGGAAAAGAGTTACTTCAAGCGGTTGGCCCTAGCTACGACGAATTTTCCGGATGTGCAAAACTGCCATATTGGCAGCGTAATACTACTGAACTGGCGTGACCACCCTGACATTATCTACAACGCTGTCCTTGATCTTATGATCTCCATGCACAATAGCGTGCATTAATACAATTTTCACGCGTTAGGTGGCGTCACTGGAGCGATTTTTGTTTGCGAAACGTGATGAAGACCAAACCACCACCTACCAATACGTAATACTTATTCGGATTTTGGTTGTGAGATCTATAACTATGACCACAGTTTAAATACGCTGGATCAAAAAACGCACCGCCAGTTTTAAGCAGCTGACATATCTGCAATTGATAGGTACAGAAATTCATCATTTTCAACATGCAATGTCGATATGCTCACTTGCATCCTAACTATGTTTACTCGGGCCCATAACCAGGGGCGAACTCGCGTCCGAAAACGAACTCACCCCGATCTCAACCAGCAAACCGTTTTCCAGCTGCCTAGTTTTCCAGCTAAACTGCAAGTTATCAATGATTACCGTAAGGCGTAAGCAGTACAGTATAATATATACAAAATTCACGCGGGTAAAAGTTAAAATCTCTTCTGTCTGTGTTCGGACTAACACCACTTTTGCGAAACCCATCCGAAAGTGAGCCTCCTATTCAACATATACGAACACCCAAACGAATAGGTCTGCCACGGGTGAAGTGAAGAGAAAATATTCTAAAACTATTTGACGACTGCCAAAATGAGTTGCTAACTGTCAGTTGGGAACGCATAAGGTGGTTTGCGTTGATAATACGTTTAAGTTTAATATTTCATTGTTATCGATCACTAGCAAACAAATGCCCATCCTCGGTTAATGCAACAAGCAGACGCAGATAATTAACCTATCCATCACGTGACCCGTTGCCCAGCAAAAGCTCCGTCAAACCTGATCAACGTGCCAACAATGTTGATAACGGTAATATGTGTGAATTAGGTTACTGTGGCAGCGTGACATCTGCTAGATCTACCATTACCAAATGCAGGCTTTAAAAACGTTGTCTTATGTTTTTTTTCATAAAGAAAAACATTTGAGACCAGAAAGTTAAGAAAATACACGACGGAGTGTCCGAACGCTCCCATCCATTTTTAAGTCTTGGCGGACCTTTTGCTTGGCAACATATCACGTGACGGATATATTAATTACCCAATTACCCGTCTGACCATTATCACAGTGTTGGTTATCCGTTATTGTGTTAACCAAACATTACTCGCTTTCATATCTAAGCGTTTTGGGTGTCGGTCAAGATGCTAGAATATGTGTATTCTGTAGCTGACGCAATGCTAGGCCTACTGACATTATGTATAACATCTACGAAGTGTTTTGGCAATGCGTCTCGTACAACTCTCGAAATAACTCAACCAATCCATGAAGCTGGACCAGTGACCTACTCGCTAAACAGATCGCGTTAAGTCGTGCCTTGGTGCAGTGATACAGCGACTGAGTGTTGCGACTGTGGTCCGCCATGCAAGGTAGTGGGCATGCACGCTAAACAAGCCTGGTGCGCAGTGCAGACGTTCCCTCGGCGCTAGTCACACACACACACACACACACACACACACACACACACACACACACACACACACACACACACACACACACACACACACACACACACACACACACACACACAAACACACACACACACACACAAATACATGTCAGTATATTAGCTCTCTAGAAACCGATTTATAAATACACGTGCTCATACGCTCGCTTGAATGCGTTGACAATTTAGGCATACCTATCAATACCAAGTCGTTCATTTCACTATATGAAGTATAATTTAGGCCTGGATAAGTATACTATTATTATATTATTACAATGGTTAATGTCTAATATATTGTTACGTTGTCACCAGTCAAATATAACCAAAATGTATATTGCTGTCAAAACAAATTATTTAGCAAGGACTACAGGTATAGTTCGTTCGTCCTAATATCAGGTGGTTCTGTTATTACATGATCTTCGACTGGAAAACTAATGGTTCGTCTTATGTCCCCCAGGCTGTTGCTAATGATTGCAGATCGTGTTGCAGAAGATGGGCCTCATCCACAAAACACGCCCAAGGCCCTAAGGTTTCGTTCTGGAATAATAGGTAGATTTGTCATATTGGTAAGGGTTCGTGTTTGCGTTACGACGCTAAGCTGTGTACATTTGTAACAGTATTAATAAACATTGATTGTATATCGATTATTAACGGCGCGATTAGCTACTGTTCCGTGGGCTGCTGGTGGATCAGCCTCAACTTGAGATGATAGGCGCTGCTTAGCAAACGCTGGTCGTCATCTACGGGAGCTGCACGCGAATGAAAGCGCAGGATGTCTACAGGTGTGGAATCACAGTGAGGCATTCGCTGATCGGCGTGCGTCTGGGTAGGACACTCGTCTCGTTAGTTTCCCGCTGCGCGTGCCATCATACTGACCGAGTCGGAGTAGTCGGTATTATTAGCAACGTCTGATTGGACGTAACGAAATCAGCGCAGTCTTTTGATTACGTGCGTGTCGCTTACTCGATACACCTGCAGCAATGCCTCGGGTAGTGGGCTGCTAGACACATCGACACGAGACAATGACAATTATCTGTCATAAATGGAACACTCGGGCAAGTACGCACACACGCATGCATGTATGGATGCACGCACCTTCAAATGGTGGTTACGCTAAATAAAATCGTCGTTTGTCAATAAATTATTCGATTACACTCTTAAAATGTCACCTGTTAAGCAACTAGTCGCATTGTCAGACCAACTCGTCGATTCTAAAGATATACAACTCGGTATTCTGCCGACAGATGCGTCGTAGACATGACATCTACACGTGAGTCGCGAACATAATTAAATCGCCGTCGATTATTAAATTGGTGTTCGCCGACGTAGCGTGTTCAGCGTGAGTGCTTATTGGGGTGACCCTTGCAGATCAAAGCTGGCGGATTTCAAAACAGCTCCTGCATATAAAACATGTAGATGTTCGGTATGTCATCTCACACATCTCGCACGTTCGTGCAGTGACATACGTGCATTCTAATCGGGCGAGCGTAATCAAGTCTAATTATGTTTGCATTGAATTCACTGCACAAGTCTAACACCGGTGTATGACAGAAGTATTGTTAATTGACCCTCGTTAACTGCAAATGATTGACTACCGTTCGCCCGTTATGTCGCCGCCAGAGGGGTAGTAAAACGGACGCTGCAGATAGACACATGGCTCATTTGCGTGTTGTTCTCGTCGGCAGACACATCTTGACGCACACTAGAATATACTGTTGGACAGTACTGCGATTCGTACGAGACCATGCAACATGCCACAGCTGTCGGACCTGTGACAATAACGTGTGATGGACTGTTGCCGTAGTGCACGGATGTCGATCAGAACTGCATTAACTATGTGTATTGTTAAAAGGTAAACACCTTATGATAAATTCTACAATTACTCATAAATTTGACAGTTGCAAAAACAAATACTAGACAGTTCTTGGTAAGCAGCACGAATGCGACCTGTGTAAAACAGGTTGTACGAAGACGTGTATTAGCTGACGAGACGGAGGATGTCTTCGGGTGAGCGCTGTTCGCCGTTGCCGTCGGTGGAGTCTCGGCAGCCGGCCGGGCTGAGCAAGAGAGACAGACCACGACCAGAAGGCGTCAGAGACTGCATGACCTGGCCAGCCAACGCTGGACCAGGGATCGAAGTGGTCGCCGGTACCCAGTCGGGGACAAGCTACCTGCCAAAAAGGGCGGCGCTGGGTAAGTCGCAGACACGGGGCTTTAGATTGCCCAGTATCTCGGCAACGACAGTGAAGAAGCCGCCCATCAGTATGGAGTCCGTGGGCTTGGCGCTGTGTGGCTGGCCGGGAAGCGAGGATCGCCGTAACGGAGAGAGACACGCCTTCCAACGTCTGACTAACGGTGTCGCTGAAGGAACGGTCTTTCAAAATGGAGAAACTACAGACCAGCGTGATTTGCTGCCGCCAACTAGCGGTCATTCGATGGGAAGCAAACCGCAACGCGACTTTATTTGCTCTGGCGGAAATCCGGCGAGGCAAAAAGTGTCAAGTGGACACCAAATATTATCGCCAGCGTATGCCCAGGTAAATAAAATCGGTGCGAAACTAGAACTGACACGCGAAGGCGTTCGTCTGAATGAAAATGGTCGGCCCAAACATGAAGATGTTAATGACGAGGTGCCACCGTCGATTGTGAATGTATCCCCAAACTACAACAATGACAACACAAACGATACCCATAAGAAGGCGCTACCTACGTCAGGTAAGCTTCTGCTTTCGCGTAAGCCACGCGCCAGGCTGTTACATCGTGTCCGTGTGGCAGAGGTTCCCGCGGAGAATATGGGCGCCATAATGGCCCACCGCTATCTCTCGGACTACATCCAACGACAGGCAGAGGCGAACAAGCGACGTCATCTAGCAGAAGCAGAACGACTAAACGCAAAACGACGCGCTAGAGCTGTTCGCAGCAACAAGACATCAGAGCTGCGAGCCAACCGGCCCAAGGTAGCGCCACTCCCTGGCCAACAGAGAATGCTCTGGAAAATGTCAAAGTTCACGAAGAAGGCGCAGCCGCATTTCACCACTTTCCGACCCGGTTTGATACAATCTCAATGCGGGAAATCGGCGGCTAGTGGAAGCAGCGCCGGAGGAATGTCCCAAGATGGCGCCGACACGCTCTCAGATGGAACTCCTGCTAGCAGTCTCGCTGACACGTCTCCAGATATTGCACATACTGCCTCAGCGCAACCTCGTGCCTAACTCTCCCTAGAGTAGCGGGGACAATAGCCCCCCCCCTTCTCTCCACCACAACTAACAACGATTCATCCCGAACACCCCTGTGAACTATTATATCGTTCTATCGTGTTATTATTGCGTGGATATCATTTCTATGCCACTTTTCTACAATGTGTTTATATTTCAGTCGACTGTAACGCCTGAATTGGTAATTTGTATGTATTTGTACTTAATGTTAACGTTTTATGATTTTCTCATGATGTGTCAAGGCAGCAGTGTTTGTATGTTTCAACAGTTGGCTTTTTGACCAACCAAAGTTTCTATAGGTAGGCATACCTTTCATAGTCCAGTATCAGGATGATTTAAAAAGGAACAGGCTTAGCCTAAGTATTTTAGTGATGATTGTCCCACCAGAAGAGAAAATGAAAGTGGATGGTAAAAAGGTTAATTTTTATTTCAGTTTATATGGTGTTCTGCGGTCACAGAACACGTCGTAGATGTTGCCAATGAGTAATTGCATTAAATATATTGCTTTGTGTGGCTTAAATATATTAACTTCATGCCACACAACTCGTGGCTTCGCGGAAGGTCAGCAACCGTATTTATCCTAATATCAGGTTGTTGTCAGGATGAGAGGATGGTATATTGGCGAAATAAAGCAAATGGGTGAATAGCGGAACATTATAGGATGGACCCGTGATTCCCTTGCAACTGGTAGGGTGTTACAAATAACATTATTGTCTTAATAAAATGCCACAGTGTAAATAGTTTCGATGGCTGCTGTGTTATCGTGATACAAGGTCGCAATTTCTGAAACGTGTTTTCGATGTCTGGCTCCAATTAGCTGGTAGACCTTGGAGTTGTACAGGCATGTAAGTTTGAAACTACTCCTTTGTGTGCGTGGCTGCTAATGGTAGTCTAGATGGAGGGTCGGTGTTACAATGTGTTTAATGATTATTATCGTATTTTTTATTATTATAATTGCAAAAAGAAATGAGTTATTACTATGCCCCTATTGTTGTTGCTGTTATTATTATTAGAACATGACGATAAGCATAATTGTTTCGTTTCAGTGAACCACCTACATTATAATTCTACATTAAATGCTATATAATTTGAGTGGTTGTAATGTCTTTAAGTTGTTAGATACATTAGATTGATCTGAGTCGGGAAACGGATCGAGGTTTGACTTTTTGCTTTAAGAGGTCACCCTAACGCAAAATACAGTATACTAGATTCAAACATTCTGGCGACTAATTCATCACCTGGCGTTTGTTGTCGGGCAGGTTATGTAGGGCTTACTTCACTTGTATGCAGTCGTACATATCGTGTTTTATTTACTCTCTTAGTCAAAAAGTGGCAAAGCTTCTGAATTTAGATGTATTGGTACGAAATATTTGATGCCAGTAGCTTTTCTAGCAGACGTTGTATAGCAAATAGCTTAGCGTTATCCACGACAACAGAAGTCTTTAAAATCGAGGGAGTGTTAATGCGGTCCATTGTTGGCGGCGATTAGTAAACGGTAATGATGTGTTTTGTGGTTTCACAGGTTATATCTCTGCACACTGTATAGTAATGCCGTCATACCCGATGTTCACACTGCATATATCATTGTATCGATGTCGTACATAATGTAATGAAACTACTGTTTCTTAGAAATAAACCCGCATACCAGGTAATGTTCTTTTGAGTCTTTGGACAGGACGTCGACTCATTTAACTTTCTCTACGTTCGATTTAATCTACTTTCTTTTGCTGCTTACATTCGTTTTGTTCTTATTTAAACTTTACTCAATAACGACACTCGTCTCCCCTCTCGTGATGACACACAAAGACGCTCTCTCTCTCTCTCTCTCTCTCTCTCTCTCTCTCTCTCTCCAACCGTCGCGTTTATTCAGAACAAGCTCATATGTCGTATTGTTCGAGATGTATCTCTTAGAATGAAGTCTATTTCATTTTCCACTTCACCGTCGGTGTTATACCTGATCCGTGCAGAATCTTTAAGTCTTTTGACCCAGAGTTGAATGATACAACCGGATTAACCGACGCCTAGTCCATCATAATCAGTTAAAGAAGAACAGTTTCGCTATTCTTTAAATTTCATTTTGGCGATTGATAAATGGCGCACATTTTGCACATAGAGCTTTTGATGAACAAATGAACAAACAGGAACAGTGTGTGAACGAAACAGATGACATGAAAAAATGGGAATCGGCTGTATGTAACCTGGGAGTAATTACGTTTTTTCCGGGGGTTAATGGGTATATCAGTAAATAATTTTATTAGGACTATGTTATTGTAATAGGCCACAGCTAAATACATGTTAAATAGTCCCCGGAGATGATAGTGGTGTAGTATGTAGTTCTCATTATATGGAATGATAATGATCGGAGTAAGTGCAAATTACGTCATTTCCGGAGCAAGGTCAAGAGGTCAAGGTCAAATAGCAACTCTGGAGAATAGGTCAATGTCAAATAGCGCCCCTGGCGAATAGGTGATGAACTAAATAACTAAGTCAAATGACATTAAATAGGTCATTGCGCATGTGTAATGGTGTGTTTTGATTATGTCGGATAAGTGGTGAACCATTTCTCAGGTATAGCGTCCCGTGGCGTATACATTTAGAACAAAAAAATACATAAAATAAAATGTTGTTGAAAATACTTTTTACATATTTTATCATTGTCCTATAAAATATGACGTCATTAAATAAGTCAATGCGCATGCGCAATTATATATTTTCTTATGTCGTATATGTGGTGAACTATCTGGTCACGTCATCATTACGTAATTTACTCTTCCTCCTCATTCACCAAAAATACCTATAAACTTAAAAACCCTAATTATATAACCCAAAAAACTATCTA
>CM034532.1:52099943-52604354 GCA_020002185.1 Paraescarpia echinospica | reverse complement strand
ATATCAAGAAAACAACATAGAATATTATAATACCAAATTTGAGATATTATAAAAGTAGAACAAATAATATATGTTATGTCTACAGAAACTAATATTCCAAGGTGGGAAAATAGATTAGCTAAATTACTTGTCCCAAAATAACAAAGTCAAATGTAAAATTTCTAAAGGTGTTGGCATTCTCAACAAAGCCAGAAGATTATTAACTAGATCATGTTTGGTCACCTTGTATTACTCATTTTTATTCCCTCACTTGACATATTGTATTGAAGTATGGGGAGGTGCATTTGACTCATATTGTTCAAGTATTATTAAAATTCAAAAGAAAGTAGTGAGAATGCTTGTCTCAGCTAATAGATTAGCTCATACAAAACCTATCTTTAAATTACTAAATCTATTAACTTTCAGACAATTGTATGTATATTCAATACAAATATTTATGTATAAATACAAGATGGGTCTTTTACCAACAATCTTTGAAAAAATGTTTACACTTAATCAAGATGTCCATAGTTATAACACAAGACAATCTGCACAAATTCATATACCCAAGGCTACTTTAGAAATAAGACTTCGTGCTATAAGAAATAAGGGTGCTATTATTTGGAATCATTTCAGCACAAGATTTACATTTACGACTTACTCAATAATTAGTTACAAATCAATACTTAAGCAATTTATTTTACACAATGATGTTAATATATAACATAATTTTCAATCACGATTATATATTCTATAACTGCACCCTGTTTTTGTTTTCAATATAATGATATTTACATTGAAATATACCAAAGGGAGTATAACATTATTTAATGTTCTTCCCTTGTTGTGCTCATTATGTTATTATATAGGATTTGTCTTAATTTGATTTGTATTGTATTGTAATGAGTTACAATAAATTTGATTTGATTTGATTTGATTTGATTTGAAATAACCTCTTTTGCATCCTTATTGCATCAGTAAATGTTCATAAGGACAACTAACCAAAGTATTTGACCTTGGCAACTGCCTTGACATGATGGTACAGTAGAAGCATGCTACATTGATTGTTATGTGACCTGGCTGTTTTATGGCCTATACTGCTGCTAGAAACTTTCCAGTCACATGACAGCCTTAACGTGTTGGTCCTCAGTGACCTGACTAGGTTTAAATTAGCTTGGCTGGAGCCGCCTAAGGTTACTTACTGCGTGATAGCAGCGCTGCAGCAGGCACATTCTAACCAGTAAATAGGTCAGACAACATGTAAATCAGCTAGCATGTAAACACAGACCTTGACACCATCTGTCCCTCCCTAGGCTAAAACACAACAAAATCAGCACTGCCTTCTTTGTCCCACCCTTGTCTCATGCACAACAAACATTAATAAGCAGTTCTTTGAAACTCAAAAACACCAGTCATCATTTATACTACAAGGTGTTATCACCATGATACTGCTAAGTATGATTATAATTATGATGAAACGTAATAGTATTATTGTCAGCAGATTGATCACACTTTTTATGTATGATAATATGAAATAATATGTTCCTAATGAGATCAACTAGGTTTGTTAATATCTCTAAGGTAAATTAACTGAAATACAACTAATCATGTATGTTATTGTTATATCACAATACGAATATGCTAATACCAACATTGACTGATAGAATTAGCTAACAAAACATTTTAATATTAAAGAAAGTTTCTTTTTGTTAGTTTTATGGTAAAATCATATAATACAATATATCGTATACTGTGCAATAAATGTGTTTTAAGGAACATTTTTGTTATTGAAATGTAAGAGTGTTAGGAGGATACAGTATATTTACATGGTTGCATGACATCACACTTGAAGCTGTTATGACAGTATAATAACATTAGAGGCTTCACTTCCGTTGGGTAACTATGACCTTCCAAAGAATGATCTGAGCTTGCTTTTCAGCGATTTTTGTAAACATTGAATTGTTGAATTCAAAAGTTGTTTCTACTTTGTTAAACATATTTTGGTGGTCAGCGTGTTAGAAGACATAGTTTATATGTGTATGACGTGACTTTTTAGTGTATGACATGATTTTACAATAAAAACTAACAAACAGAAAACCTCCCTTTACATTTTTATTACCTGACACTACATTTTAGTACATTTGATTTGTAATAATTGTAGACATTTGCATATTATTTTGAATATAATGTATGGACAATTGTACACCAATGTACGTCATCAGAGAACAATTATTCGGGTGTGATGCTACATAAAACATCTTGTTGCTATTATTTATTCAAGGACGTAGGTGTGTGCAATTAACAAGAGTTTGTGGACACTTGAGAATCTGTGCGTTGGGCACCCTTCCCGTGTTGAACTGTGAAGTGTACACTTGGTGCATAGACACCACTCAATAGACTGTGACGTGTCAAAACTTCCAGTACACTCCTTCAAACTTATATCCACAGTTAATATTATTTACATTTGGAAGTTGAATTGTTTACACTTGTGGTTTCACCAGGTAGCTGACAAGAAGAAGATTTGTATGTTTACATTGGTGCTACACGGAAGGTTACCGTGAATCCGCAAGCCAGGCTGGGATGTTGACGCCTCCAAGCTGTGTCCTGTATTTATTACAAATATGTATCGGTGGCCTGCTGCTCCACGTGTATCCTGTTTATCCTTTGTGTCCTCGTGACTTTGTTGACATCCTGCCACAGCAGTGTAGTCAAGCTTCAGTAAGCACGTATAAATGTCAACTATTGTAAGGTCATGAAAGTTATTCATATTATTCTACAGGGTGCTACGGTTGTATAAACATTGATAGTAATCAGGAAGCATTTAGAAATGCCTCTAAGATAGCTGTTGTATTCCATATGATGTTAATATTTCATATCCTGCCAGTGTGGATTCGTGTTAACATTAAACACTGCTGGGTGTTATCACTGATGGGCGGAATCATGCTTCACTGAACAAATACAATCATAAGGTTCCAATGAGTGCTATAGTTATATATATAGAATGCTTGCAGGTAAAGATGTCACCATTGATGTCACTATTGTTTATTGTGATGTCTAAGTCATCATAACCCTAAAATGTACTGATTGGTGTTCAACCATGTATGACCCACAAACCTGTGTCACTGGGTTAGCTGAGTTTTTCATTGATGTAGAGTGGATAAATTTACAAATGGTCCTTTGTGCAAGCCACATGCATGTACATAGGACCCCTCAGGTAAACTGTTACTAATTGAGAGCAAAGCCATTTTACATGGAAATAGTCTCATTCATTATTGTTGACAAAACACTCAAGTAAAGCGGTTTGCATAAAGACTTGGAGTGCTTGATATTATCTTTATTGTGTGCATTGCCGTGTTGACTAGTTTTGCAATGCTCAACATGTTTTGGAAGAGTGGTCAACAAGGAATTATTCTCATTTTCTCTCGTCTTGCCCAGTTGGTTGAGTGATTTTATTCAAGTTGACGACTTAGCATTCTGACAGTGGATAATCTTCATTGAGTGTCTTATCACCCAATGCTGTATTCAGGAATAAGATCATAACACATTTCTGAGTAATAAAATGTTGGTACCCCTGTAGACATTGCACTATGGGCTATATCATCATGATAATGTATAAATAATAAAAGTTGTCTTAATATGGCATCAGTGGATTCTGGTGGTGTTTATTTGGATGAAACCAATTAACTGATGGTTGACTATAATTAGACTTAACAGTTACTACCCAGGGTGATCCAGGGCCAAGGTATAGACAACCAAGCTTTAATTCAGGATTACAATATAAATAAGAAAAGGAATGTACAACCACCTGTAAGACACACCAGTAAGACATACTGCTGTCCATTGCATTTCTCTACAGGGTATTAATTAATAATATATTTTATTTGATATAGCGCCACATCCAGTAGTGTTCGTGGTGCTTCACAGCATGTTAAAATACATAAAAATGGTAGAATTGTTATAAATATGTATATATTAATTTAAAGTAAATATTAGTAATAAAGAATAAAATTAATAAATACATTTATATTGAATAATGTAGAATTTCTAAATAAAGAAGTAAATAAATAGCAGTTATTCATCAAAATTAAGTAATATTAATAATAATCAATCTAGCACAATAACTATATAAAAATAATACTAATAAATCTATATGTATGATTAATAATAATACATAATTTAGTAAAACATTTGATATAAAAAGTTTACTTGAGGAATCATGAATAATCATTATACGAATACGATAACTAATTAAAATTGGTTTTAGTAGAGGGCAGTGTTCATCTAGAATGACACTAATATGAAATACAAAAGAACATCACCAACACAAGATGTAGCCTAACATAATGAATTGGGCAAACTTTAATACTTGTGATGGACATTTCATTCCACAAATGTATTGTTATACATTGTCAACAAGGACACACTTTAGCAATCTAGACAGTAAACAGTAATAAAGAACTACTTTACTGGAGATTCAAGCAACAAATCATGTTGGCAGTTGTTTTAGCACAACCTCCTAGCCCGTATGGGGATATGGTAAAACCTGGAGTTGGTCGGGGAAAACAAATACCCCAGCTGGCTACCGGCTGCAGAAGTGGGTTGGTTAGGTAGACTTGTGTTCTGGGCCACAGCCTGAGAATATAACTTCCATTTCCTCAATGTCAATACAAGTGGATAGAAATTCCTAATACACATTTTCCTACCAGACATGCAGTTAGTTCACAAAGTTTATGATGATGTCATCGGATTACTAAGAACCACCGATGTAAACAAAGCATGCGGTCCTGACAATATATCAGGTGTAATCCTTAGGGAATGTGCTGCTGAATTAGCAGGTCCACTAACTATACTTTTTAATAGGCCTTAAACTGTGGAACTTTTCCAACTTGTTTTAAAAGAGCAAATGTTGTTCCTGTGTACAATAAGGGAGATAAACAAAATGTGTGCAATTACAGACCCATCTCTCTCTTACCGCTATTTAGCAAAGTTTTTGAGAAAGTTGTGTACGACTCATTGTATGAGCATGTGCGTAACACAATTTCGGGCAGCCAACACGGATTTGTGAGGTGTAGAAGTACAGTATCTAACGCCATTTCTGAATCTATTGACAACAAGAAACAGGTTGATTCTGTTTATTTGGATTTCAGTAAAGCCTTTGATTTAGTATGCCACCCATTGTTAATTCACAAGCTTAGATCATATGGCTATTCTGGGCAATGCATAGAGTGGTTGCAGTCTTACCTTGTCAACCGAAAACAACGCGTGATCCTCGAAGGCAAAACATCTGACTGGAAGCCAGTGTTGTCTGGTGTACCACAAGGTTCACAAATTGGACCACTTCTGTTTGTCTTGTATATTAACGATCTCACGAATCATGTTGATTCATGTAAAATGTCATTGTATGCTGATGATTCCAAATTGTTTAAAGAAATTACGTCGGTGACCGATTGTCAGTTGGTGCAGAAGGATCTGGACAGTGTATGTCTCTGGTGTGAAACATGGCACCTTAAACTTAACTTTGAGAAATGCTGCATAATGTCATTTACTATAAAAAAAAAACATCCTATGACTACACAATTTTAAATTCACAGGTCAGACAATGATTCCACAATCTGCTGAGGATACTGCTCACTACAAAGCACTTTTTTCCAATGACATGCTATGAACTTGTGAAAGTGAATCTAACAATAATAATTATTCAAAGAATTATGCAAGCATTTGATTTGCATTTGATTGTGCATCTGACAAATCAAATGTTTGTGGATCGCATTCAAATGCAAATGTTTAAGGTATGCATGCAAATGCATTTACAATTTCATGGAGGCATTTGAATGCACATTAAATTGCATTTGTTAACAAGCCTGATATCCTATAATTGTAATAATAAAATATTTCATCATGATCTAGTTTTTAATAGAAAGAAAGAAATTATGGGTGTAAGTCTCTAACATACATTCCAACACCAGTATTTCTCACTCCATGTTTGCAGAGAGTTGAACAACACCACAACATGTACATGACTGAGCTAGATAGCTGACAAGTAATGATACTTGAGGAATTGTGGCTGTAACAGGAATTGCCCTAACACACTTGAATCGCCTAGACCAGTATGATTTTCTTGGTAGGAAAGAACGTAATGGACAGGAAGTAACAAACAAAATGTAACAGATTGTATATAATCATTAGTGTTATTTTTACCATTTATATATTATAAAAGATGGCAAGAAGTAAGTTAAGCGTCACATATCGGGAGAGAAAAACAAACATCTGGGTAAGAGAGAAGACAAAAGTCATAGACGTGATAGAACAAATCGGAAGACAGAAGTGGATCTGGGCAGGGCACATCAGCAGACTATGAAATAACCGATGGACATCATGTATCCAGGTTCCTTATGAAGGGAAACGATTTAGAGGAAGACCGGGGAGATAGTGGAGAGACGAACTAGATGAGTACTGGAAGGGCACCATCTGGCAGAGGATAGTGCAAGACAGGCAGATTTGGAAACGACATGCTGAGAGCCCAACCACAGGACACTATGGCTGCACAGTGATGATGATGATAATTAGAAACATACGTTTGTATTCAAATATAATATCTTTGAAAGGTACACCTATTAGGCCATTTCAATTCCCTCAGTTATATATTTGTGGAAAATAGGTTTCTCCATTGTTATGAAAGCCACCTGCTCAATAATCAATAAGGTAAACTAAAACAGTTACATAGACCCATATTCACCAGTGTGTGCTCTATGGCACTGCTATTATTCTAAGTAGGCCTAATTGGCAGCTTCTTGCTTGTGTACCCTCAACTATGAGCCTACTTGGAATAACAAGTACATTGACATGGGATGGTGTGATTACTTCACATTAAGTGTATACATCCCTTATCTCTTGAGATACTACAATGAGCACCGAGACCAAATAATCCATGAAACAAACAACTGCCCATTCAATAACAACAACATTGACGAGATTGCCACATACAGCAACACCCACAGGGAAAATGGATAAGAAAGCAGTTGGCTTATCCAGAATCCAACAGTGTTTCATCTGTGTAACCTGCCTGTCTTATATGTTTGTCAGTTTTGTTTTTAAACATTCATACTGCTAGCATTCACAGCATTTCACACGATGATCGCATGCATGTATTTATATCTGTGAGAATGGCTACTTCCATATATATAATAACCCTATCCTTCCACTAACACTATTTCATATATATAATAACCCTATCCTTCCACTAACACTATTTCATGTCCTCTAACATTTAACCATTTACGATTCAATATCTTTAAAACTTACATTTGATCTCCTGTTGCTGGGTAATGTTCTTGTCTCCAAGGTTGTCAAATGATGTTCTTGTCTCCAAGGTTGTCAAACAATGTTTTTGTCTCCAAGGTTGTCAAACGATGTTCTTGTCTCCAAGGTTGTCAAACGATGTTCTTGTCTCCAAGGTTGTCAAACGATGTTCTTGTCTCCAAGGTTGTCAAACGATGTTCTTGTCTCCAAGGTGTCAAACGATATTCTTGTCTCCAAGGTTGTCAAACGATGTTCTTGTCTCCAAGGTTGTCAAACGATGTTCTTGTCTCCAAGGTTGTCAAACGATGTTCTTGTCTCCAAGGTTGTCAAACGATATTCTTGTCTCCAAGGTTGTCAAACGATATTCTTGTCTCCAAGGTTGTCAGACGATATTCTTGTCTCCAAGGTTGCGAAACAATGTTCTTGTCTCCAAGGTTGTCAAACGATGTTCTTGTATTAGTTTTATACGATTAGTATAGCTAATGTCTCAGTTATGGAATCTGTTTAGTTACAACACATCTGTTTAGTTACAATACATTTGTTTAGTTACAACACATCTGTTTAGTTACAATACATTTGTTTAGTTACAACACATGTTTAGTTACAACACATCTATTTAGTTACAACACATGTTTAGTTACAACACATCTGTTTAGTTACAATACATTTGTTTAGTTACAACACATATGTTTAGTTACAATACATTTGTTTAGTTACAACACATCTGTTTAGTTACAATACATTTGTTTAGTTACAACACATCTGTTTAGTTACAACACATCTGTTTAGTTACAACACATCTGTTTAGTTACAACACATATGTTTAGTTACAACACATCTATTTAGTTACAACACATGTTTTGTTACAACACATGTTTAGTTACAACACATATGTTTAGTTGCAACACATATGTTTAGTTACAATACATTTGTTTAGTTGCAACACATCTGTTTAGTTACAATACATTTGTTTAGTTACAACACATCTGTTTAGTTACAATACATTTGTTTAGTTACAACACATCTGTTTAGTTACAACACATCTGTTTAGTTACAACACATCTGTTTAGTTACAACATATATTTAGTTACAACACATCTATTTAGTTACAACACATGTTTAGTTACAACACATGTTTAGTTACAACACATGTTTAGTTGCAACACATATGTTTAGTTACAATCCATTTGTTTAGTTGCAACACATCTGTTTAGTTACAATACATTTGTTTAGTTACAACACATCTGTTTAATTACAACACATCTATTTAGTTACAACACATGTTTAGTTGCAACACATATGTTTAGTTACAGTACATTTGTTTAGTTACAACACATCTGTTTAGTTACAACACATCTATTTAGTGACAACACATGTTTAGTTACAACACATGTTTAGTTACAACACATGTTTTGTTACAACACATGTTTAGTTACAACACATGTTTAGTTACAACACATCTGTTTAGTTACAACACATCTGTTTAGTTACAACACATCTGTTTAGTAACAATACATTTGTTTAGTTACAACACATCTGTTTAGTTACAATACATTTGTTTAGTTGCAACACATGTTTAGTTACAACACATCTGTTTAGTTACAACACATCTGTTTAGTTACAACACATCTATTTAGTTACAACACATGTTTAGTTACATGTTTTGTTACAACACATGTTTAGTTACAACACATATGTTTAGTTACAACACATCTGTTTAGTTACAACACATCTGTTTAGTAACAATACATTTGTTTAGTTACAACACATCTGTTTAGTTACAATACATTTGTTTAGTTGCAACACATGTTTAGTTACAACACATCTGTTTAGTTACAACACATCTGTTTAGTTACAACACATCTATTTAGTTACAACACATGTTTAGTTACATGTTTTGTTACAACACATGTTTAGTTACAACACATATGTTTAGTTGCAACACATGTTTAGTTACAATATAACAAGAACAAGAGTACCAACGTGACTGTAGATTTCTAACAATCTTGGTATTACATGTATACTACACCATGTAATTGTAATGCATAGTGTTTGGATGTTGTACACTTGGTGTAAGTTCATCTTTATACATGCACGTAGTTAACATTATGGAACTAGTTGTTATTATCTGCACTTAATGAAATAAATGATAGAAATTAAAGATAAACAATGCTGTGCTTGATGAGAGTTGTTAGCGCGTGTGTAGTGTTTATATTTCACACCTCGCAATTACTGTATAACAGTGACATTGGGGCAGCAGAGTTTCACAGAGAAATTAATGTGTGTAACCAATAGAGACATTCACAATATTTATACCAGTGATTCAGTCAATGACATCAGTTAAAGAGCTCAATCAACTTGGAGCTAGAGCCTCGCCCAATGCATGTTGTAAAGACACCACTGTAAAGAAAGTCAGTAATAGCTCTGCGTGGTCGCACATGCACTGTTCGTAAGTTTTTAACTTACGTAGATGGATCGCAGTTTTATAGAGGCATGAGGCATTCGAAGCACTCCATCTGGATCTTTTAGTAGCTAATCTTTATGTCTCTCCATCTTTTAATAATAACAACAAAATTGTATCTCACCATGTCTCTGAATATAATATTGTTAAAACATAATCACTAAAACAGTAATTATTTTACAAATTTAAAAAAATTGTATATTTACTAAGAATATTACACAACATTTAAATGTTGATTTGTAAATAAGTAACTTATGTCAAATAAAGTATAGGTTAAATATTGACTAGACTTAACTAATTAAAACTAAACAATTACTGCTTGAGAATCATTCAAGTAATGTAATAATTAAAATGCAATAACAAATATTGTTGACCAGCTGTAGATCATGGTCCACTGTCTGGGGCCAGGTCATTTCCGGTTATTTTCTTTGCTTTGAACAGCTGATGTCCACCACAATGCTTGTTGGGCAGGTCTAGTAGGTAGGAGCCTCTTGACATGGCCAGGCTAGCTCGATTTCTAGATAGAACAGATAAGAACAAAAACTGCTAGGCCAGACATAAAACGGGTCCTAATCCTGGCAATACTTGAAACAAGTGTTGCTAACAGGATCCCTTATTAATTCCATTGATCTACTTTCCATTCATCACTGCTCAGGCCCCAGAGCAGATATATATCCTTGTTGAATTGGAAGACAGTGCTAAACAGATGCATTAGCTCATTCATTTATTCTTGAGTTAATCAAGACTGGAATGTCTTTTATACTAATGTGATTAGCTTGATAACTCTTAATGAATTGTAATTGTGTGTTACATATATATATTATGAGATTGTATTTGTAAATTTACCTATGTTTATGTTACTAGATATATTAATTGTTTGTGACATCATAGTTTATTAATATATATTAATTATCAGTTGACAGAATAATTATTACGTTCTGTACATTTTCATATTTAATAAACAATGAGGAACACTGCTTTTTATTTATTAAACAAAATGTTCATAGACGTACTAATGAGGCATATTTCTGGTAAAGTACTTGGTACTAGACACTGAAAGTACTCTAAATAATTATGTATTGGTACTGAGTTTACCCTGGTAAACATTGATATGAGCAACTAGTATGTCAACCATGGTTGTAAAGTAGAATTTTAAAAATTCCATCTGACCATACAAATCAACAGATAAAGCTGACTAATTGATATAGAAACTGATGTATTTTGTGATGACTGGTTTAAGAAAGAATGTTGTTGTTCTTAACTGTATCCATGAGTAGTGGTTTCTAACATTACGAGATGGGTACAAACAGTGACACCTTCCTGGAATGCCCAAGTGTAACTATTTGGTGTTACCTGTAAATAGTTGAAACTGTTTCTGGTGTACATTTCAAATCATTGTCTTTTGCCACGTGAGTGAAATACCATTGCTTGAAATGGGCTTCTTGTTGCCTTGATATTTGATGTCAGGTAAGATCAGTGCATGCAGCACAATAAAGTAAATGTAGCACTGTTATGATTACTTATGCATCTAAAACTGCACTTGGTGTTATTCTCACTAGTAGTGTTACAAATCACTGTAACTGTTGTTCTCGTCTGACATCTTTGTTTTGCACTAAACGAGTGTTATGCGGTCGTACAGTTTAATACATGTGGTCTGTGAACAAGTCGTGATGGTGTTCATTAATTGTGCACATCCTGGTCACCTACACATGTATCTTTAATCATTTCCATAAGATTGCTACAGTAGAGCGATGACACATTTTATGTCAGGTAAAGTCAGTGCACTCAGCACTATAAAGTAAACATAAAACTATTACGATAATTTATGCATATCAAGCTGCATTCATATTATGCTATATGTAATGTGACAAGTTATTCGTCATGTAGCATCTATGTTTTGCCTGAAACCAGTGTTATGTGCCATGTGGTCTTACGGTTTAAAACATGTGGTCTAACGGTTTAATACATGTGGTCTGTGAACAGCAAGTTGTGATGGTGGTCATTAATTAAGCCTAATTTATTCTGGTTGCCTATGTCTTTAATCACTGCCATAAGATTGCTGCAGCACAGCAGTGACAAATTCTTGACTTGTACGTAAGGTAAAATCAATGCACTCGTATAGTGTTTGTTACAAGTTATTCATCATGTAGCATCTTTGTCTTGCACAAAACCAGTGTTACGTGGTCATACAGTTTATTACATACGGCCTGTAAACAAGTTGTGATGTTGGTCATAATGAAGCGTATCCTGGTTACCCACAAATATATTTAATCACTTCCAGAAGATTGCTGCAGCACACTGACAGTGATGACAAATCCCTGCCTCCAGGCTCCACGTCAGCAGTTATTCAGCACTGCACACATCAGCAACAAGATGTTGGCAACCAATTATGTTATTGTAGGTATAGTCAGATGTAACTGATCTGGGCAGGTGATGGGTGTGACATGTCAGTGGCTATGTCTGCTTCACACTCATGAGCTTTGCTGTACTTATTGATTAATACCACTGGGTGCGTGCGTGCGTGTATGCGTGTGTGTGTGCTGGATGAGATATAGTTACTTGGTACAGCCATGATTTCACTCTTCTAGTAGGCGTATTATATGGTGTACACGCCACTGTTTCAACATATAAGATGCGGCATGAAGTTAACAAAGCACTGTTTTAGCATAAGACGTAGAGTAGCACAAATTATTGTGTCAGCAAATAAGACTGAAGTCACAATGCCAGGTATTGGATTTGAGAAATTTGTTGATCTGACATTCGACTAATTTCAAAAATGCTCAGTTATCTGACTGGTTCAGCAAACGGCAAAATAATCACGAGATTTGTTTCGGTAAACTGTTCGTTTTGTCAAAATGTGGTCATGTTAGCTGTTTATACAAATATAAAATATCATGAAAGGGTATTTTGGGGGACTTGTTCATACATACAAGATTTTTAGACACAATGTTACATAGAGACGGCCCCACTAAAGATTTGTCCTCTAGTAAGGATGTAGTGACATACCAAAAACACAAACAGTACAGCTTGATTGTATTAAAAAAACTGTTTGAATGTGTAAGAACCTATATCCCAAAGTTGGAGGAAGGAAAAAACTCCCTCCATATGTGATAGGTTGCGCAACATTTCCTAGCAGTAACTTTATAATCTGGAAATGGAAAACCTCCGTATCAATGTCCTGCCTTAGTTGTTCCTAGTTCTCTTTTGCATGCTGTTCTCTTTCTGCATTCTGCTTTCTTTCAGAATAGCTTTCTTTTTGCATAGCTTTTATTGCAGACATTGTAACTACAATGATGCAAGTAGTTCTTTCATGGCTGATTACATAGGTTATTGGAAGTCGTGTTGAAAAAAAACACATCAAAGTGAAACGTACACTTTCAGGTTTTTTATTGTAGCCTAATGTATTGTGAATATGTGTGTCGGTAAAAAGCAGTCATGTATCAGTTATTTTTTGTGTATTTATATTTTGATTCAGGTTAAACAGTACATTTCAGCGGTACACATTGTGAAATGTCATGAGTGTTTGCTGTAAACTGCACAGTAAATAACTGAACATAAACATGCACACACTACCTGGCTGGCACTCCGGTAGTAAAAACCAAACGTGTTTACTACCTCGTACTAGTAAAAACAAGATTTGTTTTGTTTACCTGTATAGTTCATGTTTTACCTAGGCCTTGTTTTCCTCACAACTGCAGGGTTGTTATAGGTTACCTTTTAATAACAACGTATTAAAAAGTAAATTAAATTATTGTATGTTTCACCTGTAGATGTTATGTTTTATAAGCATTAAATGCTTCCTGCCTTTTTAGTCCTTTGGCCGAAGGTCCAAGGGACTATTGCCATCACTCTGCGTCCGCCGTCCACGGTCCGCCGTTAGCTGCCATATCTCAGAAACCGTTCAGCAACTTTTTCTCTAATTTTGCATAGACATATCTTGGGGCACTGCCACTATGCACAAGAAATCTGTATTTGATTGAATCATTTTAAGGGCTCCCTAGGGCTTCCAAGGACCCCAAAACTGGTAAAAATGTAAAATTTGTCCTATTTTTTCAAAAACTGTTCAGCAACTTTTTTTGTAATTTTGTATCTTAGGGTGCTGCCACTATATACAAGAAATCTGTATTTGATTGAATTATTCTAAGGGTACCTAAGGGGCCCCCAAAGTGCAAAAGGTTTACATTATCTAGTGATGTGGTTTTGAGAAGGGCCCTAAATTGTATTTATCCAGACAGATCACAATCTGTTTTCACATATATAATTACAATATATTACTGTACAATATATTTACAATTAATAAATTAGATATCCATTACATTATATTTGTTTGGATGAATAAAATTTAGAAACATCGTTATATAATGACCATATTTTCATTTTTGTGGCGAATAAATAATTACTACAAAATAAAAAATATTTACAAACAGTGCATCATAGTATACTAAATGATTTGGTTTATATTACTTCGTGAAAACATAAAAAAAAAAAGTGTAAAGAAAATCAATAGTTTGCATGCTGTCAGGATTGAACCGGCGTCGCCCGATTGTAAAATTAACGACAAGCAACCAACGCGCCTACCCACTGAGCTAGTGGGACCAGCGGAAACTCTCTAACTGATTTAAGTTGTTATGGTAAATTGTACAACTCCTTCATATATCGATATTCTAGTGATATTATGAGATTATACACATTACTTTATGTAGATGGATACAATATATGTTTGCTATGTATGTTTATTGGTGTAGATTATCTCCCGTTGGTTGCATTCGATATAATTATTCTGAAAACGAGCCCAAGCTCGGCGAAACCTAGTCGGCGTAGGCCCATTCGCATACGTTGTTTTGAATAAAATTGGATTCATGTGGAACCGTAAGATAACTGCTTGTTCCTCTATGATGACTAGTGTTTGTATTACGTCGGAAAATTGCACAATAACTCATTCTGACGCTCGTTTCGACCCAAAAGCTATACTTGTAAACATGGTCTGAATGCATGGAAAGGGTCGGCCTGATGCGAGTTTGAGTCATAAGTGACGTCACATCTCGGCATCCCGAAAAGCGCACCAAAAATATGCATATTCGAAAATGTCCGGATGTACAGCATAAAATGTGGAATTTCTAATTCACTGAATTTTTTTGCTTTTTTTTGCTTGGTGGACGTGGAAATAGATAGCAGGATGTAATATAACGTAAATTCAAGCAAGAGATGTTTTTATTCCCTTTAAGCCACTAGACCCCTGTTAAACTGGACAGTTGCCTGTAGGTTTTAAACTGTGTCAAACAGTGAGTCTACCTTTTGCGCTCAGATAATCTGTCCTCTTAGTTTTACACATGAAGACATAATCTGGCATAACTTGATAAGTCTTTGTAGCAGCACATTTGTACTGCCAGTGTATCATTGCAACATAACATACATATTACATACTGTGTGCCACATTTGAATGTTGTGCATGTAATATTTCCATGCAAACCATTTGCATATATAATGTAAAACTTCAACAGCCGTTTTCTTCATTTTCACTTTTTGATCCCTACCATGTTCAATGCTCCATAACTTTGCCAATTTTTGTAGCAGTCATATTTTTTTAAACCATGTAAAGCACCCTACCAAACCTTTACAAGGATGTAAGAAAACAATGTTACAATTTTTCCGACTTATCACTCATTTGGTCAGCCAGGGTCACATATAGACGTATTAGTCCAAAGGACTTCAGGGCCACTTGGCCCATTTTTTCCAATGCCACCATGTACAGAAATTATAATTTCAGTCACCATGTACAGTGGATGGTTTTTATTTTTCAAGTTGACAGGACTAATTTCCAACCATCAGAACAAAGATTTGTGCTTATCAAATTAAAACCTATTTAATGTGCACATTCATTGCTGTATGCAGGTGGACTTGTGTTGCTGGTTAGAGTTTTGGAAAGACATCAGATATGTACATTTTACTTGTGGCATGCATTATTTAGCCTTGTTACTAATGATTTAAAAGAAACTGGATACGTAACTGCTTAATTGTATACAAGCGTGGAGGCCATATCGCAGGAAAGACATAGATATGCTAGAAAAAGTACAGAGGAGAGCAACGAAAGTGATACCAAAACTTGAGGGATCTTTGTTACGAAATACGCCTAAAAGAATGTGGTTTAACAACACTAGAGACCAGGAGATTGAGAGGAGATCAGATAGAAGTGTTTAAAATATTGAATGGTTATGAAAATATTGATAAATATTTTTTTCTCAGTTAATAAAGATAGAAGGACTACAGGACATGAAGTTACATTAGTAAAGGAGCAGTGTAGATTAGATATAAGAAAGTTCTCATTCTCACAAAGAACTGTAAATGAACAGATTATATCCTGATTGTGTTGGTGCTAGTAGCATGAATATGTTTAAAAATAAAATCGGCACATACCTTAAAAGGGCGGGATACACGTAGATAAAAAAGTATTGGACTCTCGATAAGCCAAAAGCCTTCCTTGTCCACCTGCCATCTAGAGTTAATTTTCTGGATGGCAATCTTGTGAAATCTTGTTAATTAAATGAAATACATACACACTCATGTACACCATGTACAACATGAAACAAAATTAAAATGCTCTCAGCTATGTTGCACAAAATGTTTAGTCAGAAATAATAGCAAAATAACATGCAAAACACCTTTTGATGCACAGACTTTTAGTACTGAACATATCAGCTGTAAAGTTATAAAACCAATTTTACAGCCTGAGGTGTTCCTTCTAGCCTTACTCTGTATTTTCCACTTTTCTCAGTGTTCTTGTCAACTCTGAGCATGATATGTCTAGATACGTCCTCACAAGTATGTAGGAATATTTCATACAGAAATGCAACAAGTAAAGAAAAAATGCATACTTTATTTTATCCAATTACAGAAAATAATAGATGCCTGAAACTAGTTGGGTGTGTATATGTATATAATTAATGGTTTAGTGTTATTTGAAACAGAAACTACATATTGAGAAAGTAGTCTGTAAAATATAATTAAATTGTAATATAATACATGATTTGTCAGTGATCAGCATACTGTAACATACTTACACTGAGTTACTTAATGTGCAGAGAATGAACAATAAATCATGAGATAATATGCCTAGTTTCTTTCGCTGGTAATCATAATAATATTGATTGATGCTGGACTGCAGTTATTTCATAGGCAAAACAATCTTCAGTTTGCCTAGTGGCTATTGATTGAAGGATGTCATCTAAGGTTGCTGAAGTTGACACCCATTCTCACAGTTACCGTATTCTCTCTGTGTCAGTAGGTCAGTAGGTCGTCACCTTGTTCTCACTGCAGGACTGATACTGCTGCTGCTGACAGGTCAGAGGTCAAGCCAGGGAATCAGTAATCTACTTTATGGAGGCTGCATGCTGCCTATGGATAGCAGGCTGAAGATAATGCAACAGTTAGACATATAAACAGAACACTGCAACTTGGACATAAGTCATCATTAGCTGCATAATTGGGAATATTTTAAAGTTGGCACTAGGCCTATAGATTAATTGATATGGTAAACAACCAGAAGATAAATGGTAGAATTGTAGTAGCCTCCTTCTGGAAGGGAATTGAAACATATAAGTTTATGTGACAATAAAGTACAGTGTATAATTTATGTTTTGTAACATCAGAAGCACAATACGGCACATATGATGTATTAAAGTATTGTCAAACATATTGCTCAATATAAATTCTTCAGTTGTTTACAAAGCTGCTTCAAAGAAGAACAAGTGTTGAATAATTGTGTCTTTCTGTCATGTTTCAGCAGTAGATTTCACTTTCCATTGAAATTTACTCATGTGATAAGCTTATTGTGACACATAATTAAAGGACTTTAGTCTAACTCCTTGAAGCTACCTGCTGTCAACATGGTGTTTGGCTCTCCCTTTGGGCATACTTGTGAGATATTATTGAATGAGATCATTTGTGCTTGATGTTGTAACTCAGGTAGTAAAACTAATCTCACTGAAAAGGCTACCATTCATACTGTTGCAAAGTGCAATTATTCATTTTCTCACCTACACACTTCTTTCATTGATGCACATTTTAAACATAAAACACTGTACAGAACTCATTGTCCACGTCTTCCTTTGGCCCATTCTTCTGTTTGATTTGTAGTTAAAACCTTCTGAATGATCCTGTTTTAAATACAAAGGACGAAACTAATTCATTTTATGAAGAAAGTGGTCCAGTGTTGAAAGAAGCCACATCAGAGATAATGCAAGTTCTACATGTAACTGCACTCTGTGTTGAGGGTTGATGTTACAATTTTACAATAAAAAATGTATGTAACATTTTTTTTAATTTGTTTGTCATGCTGTGTTATTTTCTATACTGTACATCAGCTAGGGTTATATCTTCTGTTGTTTTTATAGGGATAGCAGAGGTATGCAAAACTTGGAATGATGGAAAGAAAGACTTATAGACAGGCAGGCAGGCAGGCAGGCAGGCAGGCAGGCAGGCAGGCAGGCAGGCAGGCAGGCAGGCAGGCAGGCAGGCAGGCAGGCAGGCAGGCAGGCAGGCAGGCAGGCAGGCAGGCAGGCAGGCAGGCAGGCAGGCAGGCAGGCAGGCAGGCAGGCAGGCAGGCAGGCAGGCAGGGCAGGCAGGCAGGCAGGCAGGCAGGCAGGCAGGCAGGCAGGCAGGCAGGCAGGCAGGCAGGCAGGCAGGCAGGCAGGCAGGCAGGCAGGCAGGCAGGCAGGCAGGCAGGCAGGCAGGCAGGCAGGCAGGCAGGCAGGCAGGCAGGCAGGCAGGCAGGCAGGCAGGCAGGCAGGCAGGCAGGCAGGCAGGCAAAGCACATGACTTTATTGTGTAGATGTAGATGATGGAGCCCAGCAAAAGATAACATAGTCAAGGTCTACTGTGCCGTGGTGTATTGTCTTAGCATTATGCAAGGCATTGCTGATGAAACTTGCTGATGCAATTTTCTTTAATCTTGAGGGCAGTGGCGGGTTGCTGGTGGCTCTTTTAATATCACAGTAACAAAGGTCACAATAGTGAGGTTTGTTATCTAATATCCATTTTGTAAGTTATATCAGAAGTTATATAAAACATGTCACCAGAGTTCACACACAACAATCAGTAAGATTCTTCAACCCAGAAAAAGTTGGTGGCATACATAGCAAAGTATAGTTATGATGGTGCGTACATAAAGACAATGCATGGATAAGCCAGCGCTTAATTTTTTACCCAAAAAGAAACTTTAATGTGACCACTCCCCATTTGATCATGTTGATAAATGGCTGTTAAGTCATATGGAAGAAAAAGAATTGAAATCAAAAACAGTTAAATGAAACACAGCATTGTGTTTCAGTCTGTCAGGTTTTTATCTGAACATGCTTTGTATTCCATAACCATGTAAATTAAATCTGGATATTCTTCAAGTCCTTGTTGAGGACTTGAAGAATTTGATAATAAAATGACTTTGTCAATATGAATACACTGGCCAGTATACACACGCAGAGCTCTATGATTGGTTGGTGGAAGGGGAACAACATTGGCTTCCTTACGTGTAATTAATTAAAACTTCCTTATGAAATGCTAGTAACAGCCAACTTGTTAGATAACAACGTACAAGACTGTGGAGCCAGGAGTAAGGTGTTTGCCAACAGTACAGCTGTACTTTCTACTACAAGCAGCTGCTTTCAGTGAATTGTGCTGATGGACTGTGTTGCCCTTTGTATTGCCCACAAATACACCCGAGTCACGTGGTCAGATAAGCTGGCTGATGCAACAGTGTTTGTATGTGCAACAGTGTTTGGTACTTGCATCAGAACCATCACAGACAGGCAAAGTGGGACACATGGAGACTTTCTCTTCAGCTCAGCATATCTCTGTGAGGTATAGCTGCCCGGATGATCCCACGATATGTTGCTCCGTCTACCGTTCCTATCCCTACTCTCACAATGTCGTCTTCTAACCAGTCGCTGATGTCCAGCTCCCATCTTCTCCTTGGTCTTCCCCTTCCTCTCTCCCTCCACTTTGCCTTCTAGGATTGTTTTCTCTAAGGAATCGTGTCTTGATGTGGCCAAAATGACTCAGTTTTAGTCCTTTTATTCTATTCACTAGTTGGCAGTTCTTCATGTCTAATTTTGTAGGGATCTCTGCATTGGTTGTATTTGTTATCCATGGCACACTTAGAACTTTTCTGTAACATTTCATCTCAAACGCTTGTATTCTTCTCATGTCTTCTTTGTTCAGTGTTCACATTTCGCTCCCGTATAGAGCTGTTGGGAAACGCAAGTTTTAAAATTCTTATCTTTGCTGGCATAAATTAGGGACTCTTCTGGCTTGGGAGACTCACCACCAAGTCCCATATTGATTCTCTTTGCTATCATGGTTTCATCTGGGTTTTTTGGAAGTGTACATTCCAGTAGTAAATGTTTAGTTCTTTGTATTTACAATATGAATAAATTTGGGTGAATAATTGCAAACGTTGTACTTAATGTATAGTCTTCGAATAAAATTAAGTTGTAACTTTATTTCTTGTGACTTATTTTAGGGTATATACTTATAAGTTTACAACTTCATATTTACTCCTTTTCAAACAATAGATCTTTTATTATCTCATTATATACAATTTCTTTCACATGACTATTTAAATTGAATGCATCATTGTCAAATTTGTTCCCTTAAAAAAACACGGGAAACGGTCCAAAAAGAAACACTTATCGAAAGAAGCCATTAGAAAAATTAAGTATAAACAAATGATGTGGAAGTCATATAGACGTACTGGAAATGATGAAGACTACAACATTTCATAAAGAAGAAGCATCTAAACCAAGCTACAGCTGGAAATTATAAAATTCAAAGAGAAGCTATGGACATAAATTAGCTTGTAATATAAAACATGACAGCAAGAGTTTTTATGCGTGTGTTCGAAACAAACAGAAAGTTCAGGATAAGGTCGGTCCGCTAGTAGATAGTGCTGGAAATATAATATCTGAAGGATTCTTAATGGCAGAAGACCTGAATGAGTATTTTAGTTCAGTGTTTACCAGAGAAGATACTAGTTCACTGCCAGTACCAGAGGCTAAGTTCAAGGGGGCAGAATCAGACTATTTAAGAGAGTTAATTGTAACCCCAGAAATGGTAGCTAAGAAAATTAGGGCTATGAAGGATATTGAATCACCTGGAGTGGATGGTATTCCACCCAAACTACTATTGGAAATTGTAGAACAAATTAGCATACCGCTTGCAACAGTTTTCCACTTGTCATTAGAAGAGGGAGTGGTTCCTTTAGAATGGAAAGAAGCAAACATTATACCGTTATTTAAAAAAGGTTCGAGATAAGTCAAATAATTATAGACCAGTTAGTTTAACATCGGTGATTTGTAAATTATTAGAAAGACTAATTAAAGATCACATGGTGGATTTTCTTGTTAAACATAACTTGATAAACCCATCTCAACATGGGTTTCTAAAAGCGAGGTCATGCTTAACAAATATGTTATGTTTTTTGGAAGACATCACTAAGTGGGTAGATGATGGATCACCAGTAGATATCATCTACTTAGATTTTCAAAAAGCTTTCGACAAAGTGCCACATCAAAAATTACTGCTTAAACTAAAGGCCCATGGCATAGGAAATGGTATAATTAACTGGATAGAAAAATGGCTGATTGACAGAAGACAACGTGTAGTAGTTGATGGGGAGGCTTCAAACTGGAAATCAGTTTTGAGTGGGGTTCCACAGGGATCAGTACTGGGACCTATATTATTCTTAATATATATAAACGATTTGGACGATGATATAGCTAACAAGGTGTTGAAATTTGCAGATGATACAAAAGTGTTTAGAAGGATTAAAAGTGATGGAGATAGACAGCATTTACAAGATGATCTTGACAGGTTGATCAAATGGTCTGAAAAGTGGCAAATGTTGTTCAATTTTGGGAAATGTAAATGCCTCCACACAGGACATGGGAACGAATATGTAGAATATACAATGGGGGGAACTGTACTAAGTACTACTGTAAAAGAAAAAAACTTAGGGCTGACAATTAGTGCTGACATGAAGGTTTCAGAGCAGTGTGGAATTGCAGCTTCAAAAGGAAATCAAATCCTTGGATTGATTAGGCGAAATATAGCATATAAAGAAAAAGAACTAATAATACCGCTGTACAAAACAATAGTTAGGCCTCATTTAGAATATTGTATACAAGCGTGGAGGCCATACTGCAAGAAGGACATAGATATGCTAGAAAGAGTACAGAGGAGAGCGACTAAAATGATACCAAAACTGAGGGATCTTAGTTATGAAAAACGCCTAAAAGAATGTGGTTTAATAACACTAGAGACTAGGAGATTGAGAGGAGATCAGATAGAAGTGTTTAAAATATCGAATGGTTATGAAAATATTGATAGAAATGTGTTTTTTTTTCAGTTAAGAAAGATAGAAAGACTAGAGGACATGAAGTTACATTAGTAAAGGAGCAGTGTAGATTAGACGTAAGAAAGTTTTAATTTTCACAAAGGGCTGTGAATGAATGGAACAGATTATCTGATGATTGTGTGGGTGCTAGTAGTGTGAATATGTTTAAAAATAAAATCGACACATACCTCAGAAGGGCTGGATATATGTAGATAAAAGGGTTGGACTCTCGATAAGCCAAAAGGCTTCCTTGTCCACCTGCCATCTAGAGTTAATTCTCTGGATGGCAATCTTGTTAAATCTTGTGTTGTTAAAAGGGTGGTCTCATACGTTCACAAAATCTAACAATATGTAGTGTTTAGTGTTGGTCCAAATCACCATCCTCCCCCTTCATATACCTGGTGTATGACTTAATGTTATTTGCATATGGCCAATCAAATTACCGTCATTTGCTACACCGAAGAATAATCATATCACTCCATGTATGCAACACTCGACTGAATACCATGGAAAAGAGTTACTTCAAGCGGTTGGCCCTAGCTACGACGAATTTTCCGGATGTGCAAAACTCCCATATTGGCAGCGTAATACTACTGAACTGGCATGACCACCCTGACATTATCTACAACGCTGTCCTTGATCTTATGATCTCCATGCACAATAGCGTGCATTAATACAATTTTCACGCGTTAGGTGGCGTCACTGGAGCGATTTTTGTTTGCGAAACGTGATGAAGACCAAACCACCACCTACCAATACGTAATACTTATTCAGATTTTGGTTGTGAGATCTATAACTATGACCACAGTTTAAATACGCTGGATCAAAAAACGCACCGCCAGTTTTAAGCAGCTGACATATCTGCAATTGATAGGTACAGAAATTCATCATTTTCAACATGCAATGTCGATATGCTCACTTGCATCCTAACTATGTTTACTCGGGCCCATAACCAGGGGCGAACTCGCGTCCGAAAACGAACTCACCCCGATCTCAACCAGCAAACCGTTTTCCAGCTGCCTAGTTTTCCAGCTAAACTGCAAGTTATCAATGATTACCGTAAGGCGTAAGTAGTACAGTATAATATATACAGAATTCACGCGGGTAAAAGTTAAAATCTCTTCTGTCTGTGTTCGGACTAACACCACTTTTGCGAAACCCATCCGAAAGTGAGCCTCCTATTCAACATATACGAACACCCAAACGAATAGGTCTGCCACGGGTGAAGTGAAGAGAAAATATTCTAAAACTATTTGACGACTGCCAAAATGAGTTGCCAACTGTCAGTTGGGAACGCATCAGGTGGTTTGCGTTGATAATACGTTTAAGTTTAATATTTCATTGTTATCGATCACTAGCAAACAAATGCCCATCCTCGGTTAATGCAACAAGCAGACGCAGATAATTAACCTATCCATCACGTGACCCGTTGCCCAGCAAAAGCTCCGTCAAACCTGATCAACGTGCCAACAATGTTGATAGCGGTAATATGTGTGAATTAGGTTACTGTGGCAGCATGACATCTGCTAGAGCTACCATTACCAAATGCAGGCTTTAAAAACGTTAGTAGTATGTAGGCGTTTTTGGATGTGTATTCTGCGGTGTTTAAGCGATATTCGGGAGGTTTCGAAAGCCTTCCCCCTGAGCATGAGTAGTCACGTGACCTGCGTGAGTAGTCACGTGACCTGCGCCACCTAGCGGAAAGAAGTGTACCTAAGTACCCGTAGTGCCATCTAGCGACTCGGACTTTAAAACATGTGATGTATGTATGTATGAAGAATTAGTACTAAGGGAATAACTATTAAAACTACAGTTTGAAAGTTGATTAGGTTGTTAATGATAACGAGGAGTGTAGAGAGGTATTAGTTGTGTATGAATGTGCGTGTATGAAAGAACTAACGAAACACAAGAGTATACGAGTGCACATGTATTTTATTGACGAATGATACAAGCGTATAATATGAAACCGTGTTTTATTAAGCGAAGTACACGAAATCAAGACTTGTGGGTGAGTGAACACCACGACAGAGGTCGTGAGCTTAGGGGTCAATACGACCACGCCAGTGGCTCGTGGGATGACGATGATGGTACGACTTACGGGTGAGTGAACACCGCGTCAGAGGTCGTGAGCTTACGGGTGTGTGACCACCGCGCCATAGGCTCGAATCGTTAATGACGATGATGATGATGATATCTGTTCGTTAATGAAACATGGTTATTGCAGTTGTTTAAGCCAATCGAATACGCGGCAATCGTTTGCTACCAGATCAGTGCCGAAACCTTTTACGAAATCCTTCATGACAAGTCCACGACATCGAAACATGAGATAAGCAACACAGTATCGTCCACAAACGTTAGACACGGGACTCTGCAGCCTCTTAGAATTATGAGTCCACGTTACACAATGTTTATTCAAGAAACGTCGAAACTCGACGTGTCGTGGCGGCAAGCCGTAAGAGCAGAAGTATTCACCGCAACCGTTGGCATATACGTAGATAGCTATCCAATGTTCTCCGGGTTTACCCGTGTCGTGCGTGTTGCACACGAAGGCGACGGGGTAAGCGTCTATCTGGAGTTCGTTGAGTACGTCTTTGGGTACGATCCCACGCATGACGACACGGGCGTGCGTATCGCTGGTGAGTAGACGGACGAGCTGCATGGTTTCCATCAGTTGTCGTAGATGACGTTACGGTTCCTGTCGATCTCCAGCACCTTCTCGAACTCGGCGTAGGCGATGACGTTCACAGTGGTTGTCAGCGCGTTGCGGAAATGAATCTCGACGCGCAAGTTGCCCTTTTGTACCAGATGGAAGCAGCAGTCGTCGCACGCATCAGGGGTGAGGTCCACGCCGAAGAAGGTGTAGCCGTGTCGGAAGTCGTAGCGAGTCAAGCCTTTCCCTTCGTCCTGCCACGCCTTACCCGTCGAGGTGAACAGGTTATGGTAGCATCTGACAAAGAGGTTGTTGTCGAAGTCGGGCTGGAAAGGTTTGGCGGGTATCTGTCGTCCGTCGACGTACACGGCGAAGAAGTTGATGTTGTTGTTTTTAGCGTGAAAGTGATTTTTGTTGTAGCATCCGTTGTAGGCGTCGTTATCGATGCAGCATATCACAAGACGTTTCGGAATAGTACCAAGAAAGAGGTTCTCGCGCGTGTACGAATGGGTACCTGTGGGAATAGAGTAGACCTTGCATTCGACAGGTCGCAGCGGATACTTGGCGGTGGCCTTTTCGAGGGCTTTGATGTGTGCCATCTGCACACTCGGGTTCAGGGTGACTTTCTTGACGAACAGTGTAGCGTTGACGATCTGTATCTTGTAGGTGGGGTTGGCTCCACCAGCAATGAGAGCGAACGCATCCTTGCTGCGTACGAAACGCATCTTGAGTTCGACACCGTTGATGAGGAGTTTATCCTGAAGCAAGAGGTCGACGTGGACACGACCTATCATGTCAACCACACGACTCTGGGCGATCATGTGACGTCTGGCAACGAACCCCGCATTGGCTGTCGGATCGGCACCATCAATGACGACGGCGTCCATACGACCGGCCGTGTCCTTGTACCACATCTGACTCGTCAGTTGCGTCTCCTTGGCATCGTCACCGTAACTGAGCAGCGTCTCTATGTAGGCACGGTACGGATACGTGTTGGTCGAGGGAGTCACGAGCGTTCCGTTCAGGTAGAAATCGACCTGACCGAACAGCGAATGGAGCCAGTTATTCACGGGAGCGACGGGGTCGGCGGGGTCGAGATCACTTCCGTCGGCACGCGTCACCTTCGCCCGAACGTGTAGTTTCGTGTCGGCGAGATCCAAGTAATCGTCTCCCGAACCGGGTACGACGAATTCGATCGGTCCACCCGAGTCGAGAGAGGACACCGGCTGGTGATGGACCGTGTGACTGTCGATGATGGCGGTCTGAGTCAGAGGTACGGTGAAGAGATCGAGTTCGCTCTTGAGTCCCTCACACGATAGTTTATGAACGAACGCCATCGTCGAATATATCGGGTTCACGACGTACCTTCGGTTTCTGCTGTTTCCTCCGACGTCTCGCTGGTGTACTGACTCGTTTCGCAGGGTGTGTGCGTCTTATACGCTTACGGGGTCGCACGCCAGGGGTCAAGAGATCACTCATCATATCTCTACCGGCAGTGGTGACGCGACGTTTGGCGGCCGTTCTGATGTTCTGTCCCGACAGGACGTCGTCGGCTATGTGTGCGCCGGTCGACAGAGCTCTCTTTCCCAACGCCACGGCTCCTCTCTTGACGAGTGGCATGACGCTACGCAGTAGACTTCCGAATAGACTTCCCAGACCGTGTCCCCGTTGGTGTCGGGCACCCACGAAATAAGGAATCGCACCTCCCGCTTGACGTTCGTAGTAGTCGGTGTAATTCATCTTTCTCTCTCTCTCTAGAACAGTGCCGTCCGTTGCCGTTGGAAATGAAGTGTCACCGTCACCTTACCAACCTCGAATGGCACGCGATTTCCGATGTCGTCTCTTATATCTATCTCGATCGTGCCAAATTCTTTGTAGAGCACGGGTACGTAGTGAATCTTATCGAAGGTCTTCGATACGATGTCGCCATGGCGACCGCTCACCGGGATGATGCGCAGCAGCGGCACGAGACTGTCACCAACAACTCGTGGTTCCACGACATCCGTGTAGATGTAGAGTGAGTCGAGTCCTCGTTCCATGGTGATCACGGTGTTGGCTTCCGTGATCAATACCTTGAAATCGGGTGCATCGGGATCCTTCGGGAGATAGTCCAGCGTAGTGGTACGAAAGCCGAGAACGGCAGTCAGTATAGCAGCACGGAAGACGGTATTCGGTGCCATGTGCACCGATACCTTATGCGTAATGATGTTGTAGCTCAGTTTCACTCGTCCCTCTCCCACCACACGACGTAGAGAGGCGTTAATGGAGAGGATCAGTGACCACGGATCTTTATAGTATCCGGTTCCGATTCGGACAGTCTTCGTGTGCAGGGACCGTGGGTGCTCTTCGTCTATCGGTAGTGTCACAGCGAACCCCGCGTCATCGTCTACGATGTTGTACCAACTGTGTGGATACTGTACCTCCACCAGACCGCATTCCCATTGTCCCCGTAGTAGGATACGTTTCGGTAGCGTCGTGATGTAGTGGGTCAGCGTGTTGGTGGGGTGCGTGTGCATGGAAGCATTGCTGGGCAACGTGAGATAGAAATCACTCGGTTCCATGTTGTTGTTGTTTCAACGTCGGACTGGGTAGCAGGTAACCCAACGAACTGCTCAACAGGGCCGTCCACAGAGTCGGATCGTGGTGACCAAACGTCAGGTTGTAGATGCTGACCAAGATGACCGTGTACAAGACGACGATCTGACACAGAAAGACGATCTCCTCTTTGGGACACGCTGTACCGAATATGTGCCACGGAGTCCTCTCTTTCTGTAGTGGGGGTGGCGGTAGAGTGTCGACGTCGTCTTCTTCTTCTTCTTCTTCTTCTTCGTTACTAACGGTGATGCGTGATGTTGTCTCGTCTGTCATACGTGGACGACTGACATCGTAACAGACGCACAATTAGTCTTTATAGTCCGACGAGACCCTTGGCATCGATCCAGCTGTTGAACTTCGAAGGATATCCGACCCATTTCACCAACACCTCCCGTCGCCTGCCTACCTTGCGACGCTGTACTATCGATTCCACACGGTACAGTTTATCGACCGGAACCGTCACCTTCTGTATCTCCGGTTCGTAGAAGGTACCGTCCAGTATCTCGCCGAGATCGTCCGTTAGACGATAGACGGGTGGTTCGGACGGATGGACTTCGCGTATCGTGAATAGTTCCTCTGTCCAATTTATCGTGTAACCTTTATCGAACCGTCTCTTAGCCTTGCTGATACGTACGCGATCCCCCACGTGGTACTTGGGCACCCCCTTACCGTGATGACCACCGTACAGACGCTGCCACACCTCTTCCTGATTAGTCGCATCCACCTGTGACGGAGACATCCCGATACTGCGGTGAGGTGTGTCGTTGTACGTGCGCACCAGATCCGGAAGGATATCGATGTACCGCCACGTTTCTTTGTGTGTCAGGTATCGCCACATACGTGACATTAGTGTGCGATTGAAGCGTTCCACGATGCTCGCCTTGATCTCTGCGTTGAAGGTGGAGAAGTGGTGGATACCGTATCTGTCCAATACACCCCGAACGCTACGGTTATAGAATTCCAGACCTCTATCGGTCTGCAACGACAGTGGTTGAATGTCGGTGAAGAGACCGTTCAGTGCCTTCGATACAGACGTCGCCGACTTGTTCTTCAGTGGAACGCATCGGGCGACTTTCGAGAAGACGTCGATCACCGTGAGCAGGAACGTTGTACCGTCGTTTTCTTTTTTCAGACTGGACACGTCAACGAGATCGGCCTGCCACTGTTGATTCCGTCCTCCGACGATCGTGCGCCGACGCGTGAAACGAACTCTGACCGGTTTATGTAGTGTATAGGCGTTCTGTTCCGATAGCCATTGTTCGACGATTTTTCTCGGTACGCGTGGTATGGCGGTTCGTCGCAAAGACGCGATTCCTCCGTAGCTACCCACCTTGGTGGGGTTGAAGTAGACGTCCTCCAGCTGTTTACGACGGCGCCCCATGATGACGTACGTATGATATAATCGATGGTAACCCCGCACACGATGGGGAGTCCGCTGTAAGCAACACCGGTAAACAGACGTGTTAGACTGTCCCGTAGATCACACATTATGTCGGTGAATCGAGATGATGCGTCTCTTTTATTCGAGACGTTCCCATGTCTTACTAGTCGACGCCGGTGGGGTAGGTAGAGTGGACGGGCTCATTCGAGATCGTCTCCGCGAGAGGGGTGTCCACTGCAGCGTTCGACGCGCTCTACTGAGCGATCGTGTGGCCGCCGCTTCTATGGTACGCTTCCTTTGATCCTGTCGAATAGCCAGTCTCCTGGCCTCGTTACCCACCAACTCCATGGGTAGATTCATGTCACCGAGTTGATGCGCAAACACCTCCCACCCCGTTGGAGAACCGATGGTCTTGCGATGACGCAACAAATCGTTCACGAGGTCCACCACGTTACTTCCGGGTACCGCTACGCCTTTGTTCATGAGCTCTCCGCGCGCATTCCACGCGACGTCTCGTTTCAGACGTTCCATCAGTCGTCTGGCTTTGGTCTGGAGGCGTTTGGGAACACTGTCGATGACTTCCGCTTCCACCCCCACCTCCGGTGGGATCTGATCCGTATTAGTTCCCGCCACCACCGCCGCTGCCGTGACCACCGGGGACGTGTCCTTGTTGACCGTTGTCACGCGTATCGGTTCGCGCGTGCGTCGATCGGACAACGCGTTGTAGCGTTGCAACACTTGATTATACATGACGACCTTGTCACCGTCGGTGAGATCTTGTCTGTCGAGTATGACTTTCATCTCGTCGTCGAGTACCTGTACTTTGCGTCCTAGGGTATCCGTCGGCGCTGGTGCGCGTAGACTGTCCAACAGTCGTGGATCTACCAAGGCCATCTTCCGTACGTGTTCCATCGTTGTCTACTTGAGTAGCACCTGTTTTAGCAAGGGTAGCAAGACCGCACCTGCCAAAGGTGCCAGCAGTGCCGACAGGAAACCACCGGTCTGTCCTCTTCCGCCCTGGTTGTTACCCCGTAGCAAGATGCGACGTCTCCTCGCTGCAGGTGCGTCTCTCTGTGCCAAAGCACGTAGGTTTGTTTTGTACACGTTCAGAGCACGTCTCTGCGCGTCGGTCAAGGGCAAGTTCTTCTTCAATATGTTGTAGGCACACTCGGCTAGTGCACACAACAGATCGGCGTCGGCGTTTCTGATGATGGCTCGTCTCAATTTCGTGCTCTTGTATCTGTTTAGCGTCTGTATACAGAGGATGTGTTTCTTCACGAGTTCGGACATGCTGTTGTCTTCACGAGCATGCTGCGACTGAAGGAACGAGGTGCTACGCGGACGTCTTATACCTTGGGTTGGTACACGTACTGGACACTGTCGTCCGGAAGGACACCCGTGCGCAGACGCATATCGTCGAGCGTGCCCTGTTTCAGATCGACCAGGAGATAACCGTACGGGAGTGACGTGGCGTCTCGGAACGCTTCCTGTACAAACTTCAGGCGACCCGGATACATCTGTCGTGCCAAGTGTCCGATCTGTGACGCGTCGCGAGGATTCTTGAAGATCACCATGTAGTGTGCGTTCAGACTGATCGTACGACTCTCCTTGTTCTTCGGAAACAGGTTCTGCACGAGATACAGTACGGACGTGTTCTGGTGATGACTCTTTTTTGTGAACAAGGTCGTGACCCGTTCGTCTGTTTCTGCCATCAGATCATCGATGACCACGAGGTTACGCGTCGATGCGTCGAACGCACCGCTCGGCAAGCCTTCCTCGAATCGCACCAGGTCGTTGTCAACATAGGCACTCTGCCATACACCGTAACACCACGTGATCTTCTCTGGAGGTGGATCGATCATCGTTGCGGCGTGACGTAGCAGACGCATCACGAACGTAGTCTTACCACATCCCGTCGGTCCCGCAACGATACAGGTGAAGGGGTGTTTCCATCGCGTGTCCATCTAGTAGTCACCGGTGGTGGTGTTCGACAATGTCGCGTTGACCACTGTACTGTTAGTTGCGACGACGACACCTCCACCACACCAACGAAGGAAGGGATCGCGGAACAAGACGTACAAGACGTACAGATACAGACCGAGTATTCCCACTAGTGTTACAACTACAAGCGTTCCCGTCCGTGACATGCTACGTTATGACTATCGATTGTGTGGCATCTGACTAAATAGTGTTATCTTTTTTTTTTTTCGTGTGTCTCCGCCTACTAACCGCATGACAGCTAGAGGCGCCTATAACCCCAACTGACGTAGGGGCGCATTTCCTCATCGTGTCAGCAGTGGTTCGGCATTACACGTCCACCGGCCCCGTGGTGATTCCGTCTTCGTTGACCACGCGCTTGGCATAGAAGTAGGTCAACGCCGCACGTTCCTGGATGTACGTCAGCACGGACGAGTGATTGACCCGGAACCCACGGTTCTTCCCACTTCCACTGCAACGATTGGTCAACACGTCCAGGAACGACTGCTTGTCGATGGTGTTGAGTCGTTTGTTCAGACCTTTGGTGCTGTATTTATCGATCGTACCCGAACAATAGTAGGTCTTGCTACACAGACCCAGGAAACAGTCACCGGACCATTCGACCTTGAAGAGTCCCGGTGTTCTCTTGTCGTACGCCTTGCGCTCCTTGCAACACGTCTCGGTGCCGTTCCACGGACGACCGGCCAGGCGACAGCGCACGTAGTCGTTCTGATGATTGTCGCAACATTCGGACGGTAGCCATTCGGAGCGATGACGATAGTAGTGGTCGCGTAGTGCAGGGGTCACGAGGTCGTCGACGGACTCACCGGCCAGAGCCAAATAGGCACTGTCCGTATCGGTTTCGCAGTACTCGAACAGTGGACGATCCACGTACCTGATCATGAAGTCGTAGTAGAACTCCAACATACGCAGTTTGGCCCACTGCAACACGAAGAATCCCACGTGTGTGGGCATTGCGTATTTGACGGTGCGTTTGTGCATTTCGATCTCGTATGCATCGGCAGTGACGACGTCGAGTTGACGGAAGCGACGATTGTTGATCGCGGTCGATGCACTCTTCTCCGTGCAGTAGGTGACCTCGCGGTGCTTATCGACGTTGGTGATAAATTTCCCATAGGACGAATTGCCCATAAGTTTGTTGGTATCTGCGATCATGGCCTTGTCGGGATGGGCGTCTCCTTCGCGACGTGCGGTGGACACCGCCTCGCCGAATCGTCGGAAGCAGGCAACCGGTGTGTACTCGATGACCTGGTAGACATGCGTCACCTCGAGACCGTGTGCGAGGTACCATCGCAAGAGAGGTGTGGCGAGCAAGATCTTATCCCCTCGATAACTCCCGACGAGCATGCGTCGCGGAGTTGCCATGATGTTGTGTTCTTCAGCGTAGCGACGCATGAACGGTCCGAGATCATCACGGGTCAGGTGAATGTTCTTGAAGATGGGCTGCATCTCGGCAAAGTGTGCGCGCAGGTTCTCCGGTACACGTATGTCGCACTGAATCATACCGAACACGCTGCCGTTGCACACACCTGTCAGGATCTGTTGTGACGTCATTTTCCATCGCACGTGTCGACGACGTTGGCGAACGTCCAGAAACTTTTGTACGCACGGATCGCGTCTCGTGACCTTCCACTCGCATTCCCACAATTCGACGACCCTCACAAAGTGTCGAAGATAGGCTGTGTTCTTTCGTGTTTCGGCGAGTAGTTGCGTCATGGGTTTCCCATTGACCTCGTTGAACTCGCGTCCGGTGCACGGACACCCGTGGTAGTAGCATCCGTGAAACTGATAGGCCGTCTTCGTTTCACTGCACCAACCGTCCACCGACAGTTTACCGATGCGCTTCTCTCGACCGTTGGACTGATGACGTATGGCGAGTCCCGTGTTTTCGGACTCCCACGTAAGCCATTCGACAGCCATCTGACCTGTGGGCTGTGCCACTTCGGGTCGGAACTCCTTCTCTTCCCGTCGCCGCGTGTACCATCCAGTCGGCATCTCTTGTGATATCGACCACAGATACAATGCATTCGCATCGTAGCCCACAATGGACTGACACGTTCGAGCCGCATCACCGTAGTCGTTACGACGTATCTTCGTGACCCCCTTCTCGTGATGTCTGGTGAAGATGAGTGACGGCCCTCCGACGATGTTCTCTCTGATGAGCTGGTGGACGTCCTTGTTCGTCTCGTTGAAGAGTGTAAAGAACGTCCTCTCCGGTACGTAGGTGAACAGGTAGGACAAGGTCAAACCAGGTATACTGATCCCTTGTTTGAACATGTCGAGACCACGGTGTTGATAGAAGTCGAACTGTTTGGCGATGGCCTCCAAGAACGGTACGACGTCTCTGTTGTTATACCAGACGAGAAAGTCTCGCAAAGTCTCCATGTCGTTGTCTCGCCACACCTTCCGACATCGTGTGTAGTCGTCGTCGGATATACCTTCGTTCTTCAGACAACTGAAGAAGGCCTCTTTGGGAGGTAGAACGGTGTCGTCGAGTCTCTCCAAGCTGTCCATGTATTCGTACGGGAAGTGACCTTTCGTGACTGTACAACCGTACGCTTTCAGGTACTTGTCGTACGAGAATCCCGGGGCAATGTAATGAGTCATATCGAGGAATTTGAGGTTGTCCGTCGATAGACACATAAACGTGTTGCCACGTTTGATCACGTGAAACGTCTCCTCCTCCTCCTCCTTCTTCTCCTCCTCCTCCTCTCCGTCCTCTGTTGCTTTCTTTTCGGACAGGAAGTAGGGTACCAGGAACTGTTTGACGACGTTCAGATCGTATCTGCCCGAGTTGAAACCGATGACGGGTAACTGATGAAGCCAACCGTACAATTGTCCCATGAGAGTTTTGTAGGGATTGGTCGGTTGTCGCTGTGACTCGTTGTCCCCCGCCTCCTCCACGGCGGACGCTTCCTGTTCGTTCCACGTTCTGATAGCCTCTGTGAGTTCGTGTAGGATGCCCTCGTACCTGTCTACGATGACTTCGTAGGCTGCTTCGCTCATGTTCTGAAGGATGGTCATCATGTTGGATACCAACTTGTTGCTGTCACCATCCGTGATGAGACATTGCACCTGTTCGAATCCGGGTACGTTACTCGCCAGGGACACACTCAACGGTACGTGACGAGCCACCCAATGGACCTTGGCACTGTCCGACGGAAGGTGCGATGTATCGAACCAGGACTCGAAGTCGAAGGTGGCACGATACGGATAGTAACGCAACCATTCGGCAACGTGAATGTTTTCGTCGTCCAATCGTTGGAAGACTGTCGGCGACGGATGGTAGACGCCACCGGAATAGATCTTTCGCACACCTCCCGTACACCTGCGCTCGTGTCGTTCTAGTTCGAATACGCCACTCCATAGTGCATCGCCACACTTCCTACATCGATACGAATGACAGTACATGTTCACGTCTTGTATGTAGGAAAAGTGTGTCTCGTGAAGATTGATGTACATCGTTTCAGGATAGTGACACAAGGAACGGCGTACGAGTTCAGCAGTCACCTTTCCCCCCTCTTCCGGTTCGACGAGCGTGTAGACGCACACGTTGGTATCAAAGGTGGTCTCGACGCGATAGAGATCGTCCATCGCCACCCCGTCAAAGTCTTTCATTGCCACCCCGTCACGATCGTACTTCGCGTAGAGCACCCGCACAGCGGGTTCCATGTGGTATCGGTCGCATCCCCGATGCAGAGCCAGACATCGGAAGAGACACAGATTGTCGGTGTACTTTGTGTTGTTGTCGGAGTCTCTTTCCAATCCGATGACGGCTTTGATTCGTTTGATGTACCTCGGCAGTTTGATGTCCACACACCCTATCGGATGATGTACGATGTGATTGACGAAGAAGGTAACATTCGTGACCACCTCACATACCCATTGACTGTCCGGACGCTGGTTGATGACCCACTGCAGCACGTCTGTTTCTCGGATACGTTCCAGAAACGCATCAAAGTCTGCAGTGTTTGTGATCAGACACGGTTCGTCAAGGTAACGACCGCAACAGTTACAGGACGAATGATAATACCTGTACCTGTTCGTGGTCTTGTTTCTTAACACAAACCCATAACTAAGATTAATCTTAAACGCGTGCGTCTGTTCGCGGAACATGCGTTTCAGTGACGGTTCTAGGGCACTCGTGTCCGGTGTCGACACTCTGTAATTGTACCTGGATTGTACAGGTCCTCTAGCCGTGTGGGTTCGGATGGTCGACCAGTGATCTCGGACGACGTCTTGTAGTTCCCTCGATAGAGTATCAGCGAAGGGAAGTCGGGGTGGTGGTTGTATCGGGTCGTCGTCGTCGTCGTTGTCGTCAGCAACACTCACACGGGGTCGCTCTGTGCGTCTCGCACGTTTGGATAGGGGTGGGTCGTTCGCTTCCATACATACCGACTTCACGACACTCACACGTGGTCGCTCTGTGCGTCTCGCTCGTTTGCGTAGGGGTGAGTCGTTCGCTTCCATACATACCGACTTCATATGACGTAACAGGCTGTCACGTCTCGTGAACTCACGTGCACATCTCTCACAACGATGCAGTGTAGCGCTAGATGGCGCCACTGACGGCGATTTACTGTAGGCATGATCGTCGTGTGTTGTTGTTGTTGATGATGAATGTGTTTGGTCTATATGACGTTGTATGTCGGCATGTGTATCGAGCACGAGACCGCAGTGTCGACACGTGTGCTGTTTCATCGTACCTACAACTGAAGGATGGGAGATCCTTGCACGTGTCTATATATCCTACACTGTGTGTGACGTCATAAGAGGTGTGTCTTGTATGAGTGGGCGTGTATGTATGTATTCACCGATCACAACGAGCTATGAAGGTAACAAGAACAACAGACACCAGAATCCTGGATTACATATCATCTTTATTAATTACAATCAAAGCGAGTAATAAAGCGAGTATATATGAAAGCTAAGCACCTGCAGTAACAGACAAGCGGCGCCTATAACCCCAGCTATAGCGTAGGGGCGCATTTCCTCTTGTCGTCACTGCAGGCGCTTCTGAAGATTGTTCACTATGTATGAGACGTGGTCGTCGCGCACAACATTTCGTGCGATCTCCTCGCATATTGTGCGCACGGCCACGTCTAAGCTGCATTTTTGTGTCGCAAAGTGTATCCCCGCTAGGGATTCTATGTTCAGTTCCAGGTGTTTCACACTGTTAAATGGGGCCGAGAACGCCCACGGGATCGATGTGTCCGTTTTGGACCAAATGATATGGCCGTTGTATGCCAGGTCGAGCGTTGATGCATCCCTTTGGAGTGTCTCGTATTCCGTGGCGGTCATGGTGACGTCATAGTCGTCATCGTCGTCACATGTCAACTCCAGTGATGCTTCGGCTGGAGTTGAAGGTGAAGGTGACATGTCTTCACATGTCAACTCCAGTGATGAGTTGTGTCGCTCATGTAGCTGGGTAAGGAGGGCCTGTCGCAGCGGCATGGGGGTACGGTGGCGGCGACGTTTTTGGGGAGCCCACTCTATCGGGTTCTGCTGATACGAGAGCCGAATCATCTCCAGCCCGCTAGAGGGAGCATCGGTGACCTGTTAGCAACACAACAACAACAACAACATTAGCAGGGTGTTTTTACATCCATCATTGGAATACCACGTGTACGCAGGATGGCTTGTACACGTGATACGATGTCACGTGACCACTCCGGTGTGCTCGCCATAAACCTGTAATGCTGCACTGCATATCTCAAATTGTCGTGGATCAGGTCACTACGCACCAGGTAGATGACGTTTGACTCACCTTCGAACAGGCGCCACAGTCCGTTGCTTATAAAACGAACGATAGCATCGAGTGCTACTGCACACAGCTCGGTGTACCAGATCTGCCTGTCGTCCCCTCCGTCGTCTTGTTCGTCCCAGGGCAGTGACTCCTTCGGTGTGAGTGGTTCGTCTTCCTTCGCATCCGACACGGTTATACCGCGGGCATGGAGACTCGCTTTCACCCGTGCTATGACATCACGAGCAAACCACGGTGTGCGCGCTACGCATACCAGCTCGGATACTACCATATCAAAGCTATTATATATACGTATAGGATCTACTTTGTACATGTCTTCGTGAACGTTCGCATAGTGACGACTCAGTGATTCGGCCGCCTGGCGAGTGCAAGCAGCGGTTATAGTGGCCATAAATAGACCGTCATCTATCATTTCGTCTGCACGCTTCTCAATGCCATTCACCTTCTCTACTGCTTCCTGTAATTCACTACGTCTCCTATCCTCGTCATGGTCGATATCAGTGGCCCAATCAGTATCAATATCACCATCATTAGCAATCTCCTCATCATCATCATCACTAGACCACGCACACGACCCCACATAGATGACACTTGCCTTATCCTCATTATCGTCGCTGTCCTCCAACAGGCGACGTTTCACCCCTCGTACGCTAGGGGTTGTCCAAGGAGGAGGAGTCTACAACACACGACAGAAGCAAGTGTCAAATACATCGCTGGCAGGTGGCGCCACATCATTCATTCGTCACTGTCAGGTGCTGCCTCTTCCGACTGGAATATTATTTCCAGTACGTCATTGTCAGGTGCCGTCACCTCCGTCTGGAATATTTCCAGTAAGTCGCTGTCAGGAACCTTGTCCGACTGGATTATTTCCAGTGCAATCAAGGTGTAGTTACGATAGCCCTCCTTTGTCTCCTTTCTAATTGTCACCCTAGCCCGTTTGCCACGTAGGACATTCAGTGCCTCGTAGCGTTCTTGGCCGGGTTTAAGCGTCATATAGTCGCTTGCTGTCATTCCCCCCACGGCCCCCTGAACTATACGATCAAATCCTGTGGCCCACGCTTCATTCCCCTTGTGATCGGCAAAAAGCATACCCATAGCATACTTGTAAACGGGGTTACCCGACTGACGGCCGTGTACAGCACATGTACTGACGCAATGGCGGTTCCCCTTCGTCATTTCAAGACGAAGGACTTTCCGATTACATATACGGCACGCCGGGTAGCATACATATTTATCTGTCATAGCACATGTTACTAGTGTCAGTGGACGAACAAATGCGTACGTTCCGTCACTTACTTGTTCGAGTTCTGAGAGCAGCATTTCCTCAGAGATATTGGGCGTCGCCATCTTGGTGAATACCGAAGTCGAGAGCGGTAGAGTGGTGAAGTAGTCGAGAGCGGCAGCAGCGAGACGGAGAGAGAATGTTTGTCCTGTTGGATTTACCCTGGGCTTATATACATAATCATCCCCTCCAGGCATCGATCACGTGTACCGTAAACAATGACATCACGCGCCCCTGGGTGTTCGCGTCTTATCAGGCGCGTGACTTTATCTCTCTCTCTCTCTCTCGTACTCTGTCACCGTGTGGATGACTGTCTGTTTTTTGTGTAATGGCCGCCTTAGCACTGCCTAACGAAGTCTCTCACCTGCATAAGAATCACACCGAGTATATTCTTACCTGCTTCGTTACGCTTTGAACTCTTACCCCAATACCCTTCCGCACTGGGTACATTCTCAATAAGTCGTGCGTCACCTGTATCCAGCAAGCGTTGCCGTAGTTTAGAGGCGCGAAACTTCACGGCTACTATAGCGCGCATCACGGCTCGACGTTGTGTTAACCATGTAGCAGTTCGATCCGGTGTCCACCGAATGTTTTTACTCCAGTATTTCGCCTGTATTCCACTGCGTGCAGTCTGAATCTTTCTCGCTGTGTTCTCATCGTGAAAATGTCTGGCTTTTTTAAACTGATAGGCTGCTTCTGCACAAGAAAAGTCTTCGCCCCATATGTGTATATTACATGGATGGAAATTAGATAGGAAGTGTCCAGCACCCCTGAATTGTATATCCAAGCTCTTGACCGCCATATGTTTCATCGCTGACCACTCACAGAGTTCTTTTCTCCCGTCTGTATTGTTAGCGTTCTGATAAGTCGCATTGTCCTAGTCGCACTTCGCACATCATGCGCTCGTGCGCTTATCGCAGGGTCCTATGACTGATATCGGTTTACTACAGTGAAATTTTCCATAACGTCACATGGCTGGCTACATACCCAGGCATCGGTCACGTGTCATCCCTAGATGATGATATCATACGTCCCTGGGTCTTCAGCTTTTCATACACCGGTATTTTTCCACTCTAGTATCGGTCACGTGACAACCCTAGATGATGATGTCATACGTCCCTGGGTCTTCAGCTTTTCATACACTGGTATTTTTCCATTGCTACAGTGTGTCTTACAAGTTGTCTTCCTATCTGCATGCATATGCTCTATCCTATATATATACTAGCTCGTTTGTTACATTCTTCACATCATCTCATTCGCAACTATGTCGTCGATCCCTTGGTCCCAACTGCGCGCTGAATGGCTTGAACTCGAAATGTAAGTACTTTTATTATTATTATTATTATTATTATTAATATCATTCTTTGTTTCATTCAATAGATATCCTATACAACATACTATAATTATCACAGTGTTCTTCACATAAACTACCTGTGATGTCTCACCTCTATTATTCCTTATGCTTACGATCGTTATGTGTCACGGTTATCTATATTACCTTTCAGGTCTGTCGGTATCATCGATGCTGACCGTTTCACCGAAATTGCGGCTGACTTGGTATGGCGTGAGCTCGAACTGTAAGTACTTTTATTCTCTGTTTCATAAGATAGATATCCTATACATATCATACTATAATCATCACAGTGTTCTTCACGTAAACTACCTGTGACGTCTCACCTCTATTATTCCTTATGCTCACGTTCTTTATGTGTCACGGTTATCTATATTACCTTTCAGGGCTGGCTGTATCACCGATGGTCCTGCTGCTACCGGGAGTCTGACAGGAAGTGTCAGTGACTCCAGCATTGAGGATGATGATGAGGAGTGCACGTGAGTGTTCAATGATTACAACAATATTTTACTACCTTATTTATGTTTTCTCTTACCTCGTTGTCGTTTCGACTAGGTATGCGGTGTTTGATTACCGATTACGTCAGCAGACGTCTCCATTACGTATTGTATCATAGTCCGTTGATCTAGCTTGCCCTTTTATCGTATGTCGATTCCCTATGCGGTGTCTGGTTACATCACTGGCTTATCCCACCCGGCTGATATATATATATATATATATATATATATATTATATATATATATATATATATATATCAAACATTTCATATATGTTTTCAGAGAGGAAGAGCTCCGTGATAATCATTCCTACTTATTCTGCCACGTGCTACGTGAGCTTCTGGAGACACGACCTCCCTTTGACGCAGACCCTGTTCCTTCCCTGATGGAGGAAGACTGGGATGCCGAGATCGAAGACTGGGATGCCGAGATCGATCGTTAATTTAAAATTCTGTATCATTCATTAATAAAATACATGTATACTCGTATATACTCTTGTGTTTCGTTAGTTCTTTCACACACGCACATCCTCTCTCTCCTCTCATACACGTACATTCATGCACAACTAATACCTCTCTACACTCCTCGTTATCATTAACAACCTAATCAACTTTCAAACTGTGGTTGTTACTAGTTATTCCCTTAGTACTAATTCTTCATACATACATACATACATCACATGTTTTAAAGACCGAGTCGCTAGATATAGATAGTACTACGGCTGCTTAGCACTAGATGGCACTACGGACGCTTAGGTACACTTCTTTCCGCTAGGAGGCGCAGGTCACGTGACTGCTCACTTTGCTCAGGAGGAGGCTCACTTTGCTCAGGGGGGAGGCTTTCGAAACCTCCCGAATATCGCTTAAACACCGCAGAATACACATCCAAAAACGCCTACATACTACTAACGTTGTCTTATGTTTTTTGTCATAAAGAAAAACATTTGAGACCAGAAAGTTAAGAAAATACACGACGGAGTGTCCGAACGCTCCCGTCCATTTTTAAGTCTTGGCGGACCTTTTGCTTGGCAACATATTACGTGACGGATATATTAATTACCTAATTACCCGTCTGACCATTCTCACAGTGTTGGTTATCCGTTATTGTGTTAACCAAACATTACTCGCTTTCATATCTAAGCGTTTTGGGTGTCGGTCAAGATGCTAGAATATGTGTATTCTGTAGCTGACGCAATGCTAGGCCTACTGACATTATGTATAACATCTACGAAGTGTTTTGGCAATGCGTCTCGTACAACTCTCGAAATAACTCAACCAATCCATGAAGCTGGACCAGTGACCTACTCGCTAAACAGATCGCGTTGAGTCGTGCCTTGGTGCAGTGATACAGCGACTGAGTGTTGCGACTGTGGTCCGCCATGCAAGGTAGTGGGCATGCACGCTAAACAAGCCTGGTGCGCAGTGCAGACGTTCCCTCGGCGCTAGTCACACACACACACACACACACACACACACACACACACACACACACACACACACACACACACACACACACACACACACACACACACACACACACACACACACACACAAAGTATATTAGCTCTCTAGAAACCGATTTATAAATACACGTGCTCATACGCTCGCTTGAATGCGTTGACAATTTAGGCATACCTATCAATACCAAGTCGTTCATTTCACTATATGAAGTATAATTTAGGCCTGGATAAGTATACTATTATTATATTATTACAATGGTTAATGTCTAATATATTGTTACGTTGTCACCAGTCAAATATAACCAAAATGTATATTGCTGTCAAAACAAATTATTTAGCAAGGACTACAGGTATAGTTCGTTCGTCCTAATATCAGGTGGTTGTGTTATTACATGACCTTCGACTGGAAAACTAATGGTTCGTCTTATGTCCCCCAGGCTGTTGCTAATGATTGCAGATCGTGTTGCAGAAGATGGGCCTCATCCACAAAACACGCCCAAGGCCCTACGGTTTCGTTCTGGAATAATAGGTAGATTTGTCATATTGGTAAGGGTTCGTGTTTGCGTTACGACGCTAAGCTGTGTACATTTGTAACAGTATTAATAAACATTGATTGTATATCGATTATTAACGGCGCGATTAGCTACTGTTCCGTGGGCTGCTGGTGGATCAGCCTCAACTTGAGATGATAGGCGCTGCTTAGCAAACGCTGGTCGTCATCTACGGGAGCTGCACGCGAATGAAAGCGCAGGATGTCTACAGGTGTGGAATCACAGTGAGGCATTCGCTGATCGGCGTGCGTCTGGGTAGGACACTCGTCTCGTTAGTTTCCCGCTGCGCGTGCCATCATACTGACCGAGTCGGAGTAGTCGGTATTATTAGCAACGTCTGATTGGACGTAACGAAATCAGCGCAGTCTTTTGATTACGTGCGTGTCGCTTACTCGATACACCTGCAGCAATGCCTCGGGTAGTGGGCTGCTAGACGCATCGACACGAGACAATGACCATTATTATCTGTCATAAATGGAACACTCGGGCAAGTACGCACACACGCATGCATGTATGGATGCACGCACCTTCAAATGGTGGTTACGCTAAATAAAATCGTCGTTTGTCAATAAATTATTCGATTACACTCTTAAAATGTCACCTGTTAAGCAACTAGTCGCATTGTCAGACCAACTCGTCGATTCTAAAGATATACAACTCGGTATTCTGCCGACAGATGCGTCGTAGACATGACATCTACACGTGAGTCGCGAACATAATTAAATCGCCGTCGATTATTAAATTGGTGTTCGCCGACGTAGCGTGTTCAGCGTGAGTGCTTATTGGGGTGACCCTTGCAGATCAAAGCTGGCGGATTTCAAAACAGCTCCTGCATATAAAACATGTAGATGTTCGGTATGTCATCTCACACATCTCGCACGTTCGTGCAGTGACATACGTGCATTCTAATCGGGCGAGCGTAATCAAGTCTAATTATGTTTGCATTGAATTCACTGCACAAGTCTAACACCGGTGTATGACAGAAGTATTGTTAATTGACCCTCGTTAACTGCAAATGATTGACTACCGTTCGCCCGTTATGTCGCCGCCAGAGGGGTAGTAAAACGGACGCTGCAGATAGACACATGGCTCATTTGCGTGTTGTTCTCGTCGGCAGACACATCTTGACGCACACTAGAATATACTGTTGGACAGTACTGCGATTCGTACGAGACCATGCAACATGCCACAGCTGTCGGACCTGTGACAATAACGTGTGATGGACTGTTGCCGTAGTGCACGGATGTCGATCAGAACTGCATTAACTATGTGTATTGTTAAAAGGTAAACACCTTATGATAAATTCTACAATTACTCATAAATTTGACAGCTGCAAAAACAAATACTAGACAGTTCTTGGTAAGCAGCACGAATGCGACCTGTGTAAAACAGGTTGTACGAAGACGTGTATTAGCTGACGAGACGGAGGATGTCTTCGGGTGAGCGCTGTTCGCCGTTGCCGTCGGTGGAGTCTCGGCAGCCGGCCGGGCTGAGCAAGAGAGACAGACCACGACCAGAAGGCGTCAGAGACTGCATGACCTGGCCAGCCAACGCTGGACCAGGGATCGAAGTGGTCGCCGGTACCCAGTCGGGGACAAGCTACCTGCCAAAAAGGGTGGCGCTGGGTAAGTCGCAGACACGGGGCTTTAGATTGCCCAGTATCTCGGCAACGACAGTGAAGAAGGCGCCCATCAGTATGGAGTCCGTGGGCTTGGCGCTGTGTGGCTGGCCGGGAAGCGAGGATCGCCGTAACGGAGAGAGACACGCCTTCCAACGTCTGACTAACGGTGTCGCTGAAGGAACGGTCTTTCAAAATGGAGAAACTACAGACCAGCGTGATTTGCTGCCGCCAACTAGCGGTCATTCGATGGGAAGCAAACCGCAACGCGACTTTATTTGCTCTGGCGGAAATCCGGCGAGGCAAAAAGTGTCAAGTGGACACCAAATATTATCGCCAGCGTATGCCCAGGTAAATAAAATCGGTGCGAAACTAGAACTGACACGCGAAGGCGTTCGTCTGAATGAAAATGGTCGGCCCAAACATGAAGATGTTAATGACGAGGTGCCACCGTCGATTGTGAATGTATCCCCAAACTACAACAATGACAACACAAACGATACCCATAAGAAGGCGCTACCTACGTCAGGTAAGCTTCTGCTTTCGCGTAAGCCACGCGCCAGGCTGTTACATCGTGTCCGTGTGGCAGAGGTTCCCGCGGAGAATATGGGCGCCATAATGGCCCACCGCTATCTCTCGGACTACATCCAACGACAGGCAGAGGCGAACAAGCGACGTCATCTAGCAGAAGCAGAACGACTAAACGCAAAACGACGCGCTAGAGCTGTTCGCAGCAACAAGACATCAGAGCTGCGAGCCAACCGGCCCAAGGTAGCGCCACTCCCTGGCCAACAGAGAATGCTCTGGAAAATGTCAAAGTTCACGAAGAAGGCGCAGCCGCATTTCACCACTTTCCGACCCGGTTTGATACAATCTCAATGCGGGAAATCGGCGGCTAGTGGAAGCAGCGCCGGAGGAATGTCCCAAGATGGCGCCGACACGCTCTCAGATGGAACTCCTGCTAGCAGTCTCGCTGACACGTCTCCAGATATTGCACATACTGCCTCAGCGCAACCTCGTGTCTAACTCTCCCTAGAGTAGCGGGGACAATAGCCCCCCCCCCCTTCTCTCCACCACAACTAACAACGATTCATCCCGAACACCCCTGTGAACTATTATATCGTTCTATCGTTTTATTATTGCGTGGATATCATTTCTATGCCACTGTTCTACAATGTGTTTATATTTCAGTCGACTGTAACGCCTGAATTGGTAATTTGTATGTATTTGTACTTAATGTTAACGTTTTATGATTTTTTCATGATGTGTCAAGGCAGCAGTGTTTGTATGTTTCAACAGTTGGCTTTTTGACCAACCAAAGTTTCTATAGGTAGGCATACCTTTCATAGTCCAGTATCAGGATGATTTAAAAAGGAACAGGCTTAGCCTAAGTATTTTAGTGATGATTGTCCCACCAGAAGAGAAAATGAAAGTGGATGGTAAAAAGGTTAATTTTTATTTCAGTTTATATGGTGTTCTGCGGTCACAGAACAAGTCGTAGATGTTGCCAATGAGTAATTGCATTAATTATATTGCTTTGTGTGGCTTAAAGATATTAACTTCATGCCACACAACTCGTGGCTTCGCGGAAGGTCAGCAACCGTATTTATCCTAATATCAGGTTGTTGTCAGGATGAGAGGATGGTATATTGGCGAAATAAAGCAAATGGGTGAATAGCGGAACATTATAGGATGGACCCGTGATTCCCTTGCAACTGGTAGGGTGTTACAAATAACATTATTGTCTTAATAAAATGCCACAGTGTAAATAGTTTCGATGGCTGCTGTGTTATCGTGATACAAGGTCGCAATTTCTGAAACGTGTTTTCGATGTCTGGCTCCAATTAGCTGGTAGACCTTGGAGTTGTACAGGCATGTAAGTTTGAAACTACTCCTTTGTGTGCGTGGCTGCTAATGGTAGTCTAGATGGAGGGTCCTTTTGTTGGAATAATCGGTGTTACAATGTGTTTAATGATTATTATCGTATTTTTTATTATTATAATTGCAAAAAGAAATGAGTTATTATTATTACTATGCCCCTATTGTTGTTGCTGTTATTATTATTAGAACATGACGATAAGCATAATTGTTTCGTTTCAGTGAACCACCTACATTATAATTCTACATTAAATGCTATATAATTTGAGTGGTTGTAATGTCTTTAAGTTGTTAGATACATTAGATTGATCTGAGTCGGGAAACGGATCGAGGTTTGACTTTTTGCTTTAAGAGGTCACCCTAACGCAAAATACAGTATACTAGATTCAAACATTCTGGCGACTAATTCATCACCTGGCGTTTGTTGTCGGGCAGGTTATGTAGGGCTTACTTCACTTGTATGCAGTCGTACATATCGTGTTTTATTTACTTTCTTAGTCAAAAAGTGGCAAAGCTTCTGAATTTAGATGTATTGGTACGAAATATTTGATGCCAGTAGCTTTTCTAGCAGACGTTGTATAGCAAATAGCTTAGCGTTATCCACGACAACAGAAGTCTTTAAAATCGAGGGAGTGTTAATGCGGTCCATTGTTGGCGGCGATTAGTAAACGGTAATGATGTGTTTTGTGGTTTCACAGGTTATATCTCTGCACACTGTATAGTAATGCCGTCGTACCCGATGTTCACACTGCATATATCATTGTATCGATGTCGTACATAATGTAATGAAACTACTGTTTCTTAGAAATAAACCCGCATACCAGGTAATGTTCTTTTGAGTCTTTGGACAGGACGTCGACTCATTTAACTTTCTCTACGTTCGATTTAATCTACTTTCTTTTGCTGCTTACATTCGTTTTGTTCTTATTTAAACTTTACTCAATAACGACACTCGTCTCCCCTCTCGTGATGACACACAAAGACGCTCTCTCTCTCTCTCTCTCTCTCTCTCTCTCTCTCTCTCTCTCTCTCTCTCTCTCTCTCTCTCTCTCTCTCTCTCTCTCTCTCTCTCTCTCTCTCATCTCTCTCCAACCGTCGCGTTTATTCAGAACAAGCTCATATGTCGTATTGTTCGAGATGTATCTCTTAGAATGAAGTCTATTTCATTTTCCACTTCACCGTCGGTGTTATACCTGATCCGTGCAGAATCTTTAAGTCTTTTGACCCAGAGTTGAATGATACAACCGGATTAACCGACGCCTAGTCCATCATAATCAGTTAAAGAAGAACAGTTTCGCTATTCTTTAAATTTCATTTTGGCGATTGATAAATGGCGCACATTTTGCACATAGAGCTTTTGATGAACAAATGAACAAACAGGAACAGTGTGTGAACGAAACAGATGACATGAAAAAATGGGAATCGGCTGTATGTAACCTGGGAGTAATTACGTTTTTTCCGGGGGTTAATGGGTATATCAGTAAATAATTTTATTAGGACTATGTTATTGTAATAGGCCACAGCTAAATACATGTTAAATAGTCCCATGCACTCGGAGATGATAGTGGTGTAGTATGTAGTTCTCATTATATGGAATGATAATGATCGGAGTAAGAGCAAATTACGTCATTTCCGGAGCAAGGTCAAGAGGTCAAGGTCAAATAGCAACTCTGGAGAATAGGTCAATGTCAAATAGCGCCCCTGGCGAATAGGTGATGAACTAAATAACTAAGTCAAAATAGGTCAAATGACATTAAATAGGTCATTGCGCATGTGTAATGGTGTGTTTTGATTATGTCGGATAAGTGGTGAACCATTTCTCAGGTATAGCGTCCCGTGGCGTATACATTTAGAACAAAAAAATACATAAAATAAAATGTTGTTGAAAATACTTTTTACATATTTTATCATTGTCCTATAAAATATGACGTCATTAAATAAGTCAATGCGCATGCGCAATTATATATTTTCTTATGTCGTATAGGTGGTGAACTATCTGGTCACGTCATCATTACGTAATTTACTCTTCCTCCTCATTCACCAAAAATACCTATAAACTTAAAAACCCTAATTATATAACCCAAAAAACTATCTAAGCCTTAAAATCTAGACCCCAAAACCCTACTAACTTGTGTCATGGGAAAATAGTATTCGTGTCTTATTAAGACTGAGGAAGAATGCACTCGGTGCCCTGTTTTTTCAGTAAACTTGTTACATTCCCGACAGTAGATAAGCGCCGCCGCCGATAGTGGAGACAAGGCCACTCCGTAAGGAATGGGGGGGGGTCCACCCGGACACATTGTTCACGATGGACTGCGGCCTTCTTTTTCAAAGACACGTGAATTGTGTAAGCCAATAAAAACTTGACACGTCACGAAGTCACACACATGCACCAATCAAAACCGTATGCCAGCACGTTGTGTAAAAATAACTACCAATCAAAAAATTGCTACGTCGGCAGAAATGTCCCGCCATTTTTCACCGAATTCCCGCCATTTTCACAAATTTTCCGCCATTTTACATGAACCAATCAAAAGCGTATCCAACCACGCGATGTAAAAATAACTACCAATCAAAAAATTGTTACGTCGGCAGAGTTACGTAGACATTGTTGTAGAATTGCTATATTTAGCATCACTACGCTTGTCTACTATCGAGAGGGTAAGAAGTTTGTTGAGAAAAAAACATGGCACCGAGTGCATTCTTCCTCGGTCTTAGTAGGACACGAATACTATTTTCCCATGACAGAAGTTGGGTTTTGGGGTCTATATGTTAAGGCCTAAATAGGTTTGGGGTTATAAAAATAGGTTTTAAGTTTATATGTATTTTTGGTGAATGAGGAGGAAGAGTAAATGACGTAATGATGACGTGACCAGATGGTTCACCACCTATACGTCATAAGAAAAGATACCATTGCGCAATGACCAATTTGATGACGTCATTGACCTATTTTATAGGTCAATGATAAAATATGTAAAAAGAATGTTCAACACAATTTTTATGTCTTTTTAGTTCTAAATGTACACGCCAGGAGGCGCTATACCCAAAAAAATGGTTCACCATCTATCCGATATGACAAAATACACCATTGCGTATGCGCCAACATGACGTCGTGGTAGAGAGACAGCATGGCGGCGTGAGCTCCAAATATTCACAGAATTGTACTGACTTTGAGACTTAGTGACAACTCCACGATGAGGATCGTGTAAACCAAAAGTTATTGAACCGGGACACGCATAGTCAACATTACTACATAAAAGTCGTGTGTGTGGTAATTTCTGGAAACTAGCTTCACATGTACACCCAAACTTACAGTGGACACGCTCCAGTGCATTACACACTAGAATCCTGCCATAATCGAACACTGGCCACCGTGCCTAGGTATGGCAAACAATCTCGCAAGAAGGGCCGGTCTGTAACCGAAGGCCTGCCAGTGTCGGTGAAAAAGAACAATCCCCCAGCCGCTGAACTGCCAGTCGCGCGTGACGAAGATTTTACAACTTTCGTACGCAACACACTCACCTGTATGAACACTAAAATGGACACCATTATTGCTCGGTTCTATAGCCGAGTCACCCGAGGTACGGTCACGAGAGTAGCGTGAGTGCAACTCGCAGGCACAGCATACCGATTCGTCGACGACCTGATCCAAGAAGACGCGAGGGAGAAGACACGCATACGCCCATACATGGATGGATTGTACAAACTGAACCGTCGACCATCTTTCCGAAACGGTAAATTGTTCGCCGAGGGACCTGAAGTCCCTGCCGAGGGACCTGAAGTCCCTGCCGAGGAGATAAACACTTCTTCAGCAAGATGGACTAAATCATTGTCTGTAATCATGTCAACGGTAGTGTGAATTATGTTGAAGCCATACGCAATGTTTTAAACACATACACATATGGTATTCCACTTCGAACTTACCAGATGTCTCATCATGCATTATTATAAGATGCACTTAGTATTTTTTTTATTTTTTTATTTAATTTTTTTCCGTGGATAATGTTCACAAAACAAACCTTACTCAGTATGAAACACACATACAACTGTATGCTTATGTCAATGTATGACTGATCATGTAATATCATTTTTTGATAGAAAATATTGTAGCCCAGGTATTGAGACGTCCCAGACGTCTCATCGTGCATAAATGCCCTTACAAAATATGTTTAGATAATATATTACAATTCTTAGTTGCGCCGCTGTCGTTGATATTTATTACGATTATGTGGTTTAAAGGACGTGAAGCCCCGGCAGAGGTGATAAACATCTTTCACAGCAGAAAGGGATTGATTTTATTGCTACAATGAAATAATATCGCCAGTAACGCGAACTATGTTCACCGTATGTTCTACGCACACACACACACACACACACACACACACACACACACACACACACACACACACACACACACACACACACACACACACACACACACACACACACACACACGCAATACAAGTTATACTGTCGCTTCAGAAAATAGCATCCATATACGCTCTCACAATGCATATAATACAAGTTATACGCCGTTTTACATACGCATACGTATGGTTGATCTCACAGTATGATTCATCATGATTTGTTATATACTTAGTGGTTAATATTGTGGCCCTGGTATCACACTATGACGTCTTCAGACGTCTCAACATGTAGGGCCTATGGTTATAAAATGCATTTAGTAAATATTTCTGCGGATAGTATACTACATTATGTGCTGCACAGATATAATTTGATACACATGGCATTTTCTTTGGCAAAGTAATGACGTTTTTTTGTGGATACATATTAAAATGATTCGTAGTTCGTCCAAATTTAGATAGTTTAGCCTAAGTTACATTGTATAGTGATACATTTGGCTCAAATGTGTCACTAAAACACTGGAAGTATTACCGGCTCTAGTAACACCTATTATGTTCACTTTTTGTATTTTTTAATTTATGTTTTGGAACATCTTTTCAACTGTTTGTGGCCAGATGCCACATCAAACAAAACGTATTACTTTGGAACTACCGGACTGCTCTCCCAGTCTGACAACTACTCTCATTGTGGTACACGATACCAATCTATCCTCTACTTAATGTTTAGTTATAATTACAAGTGGGTGGGAGGCTCTCACATCAGTGGCATATTTATAATGCCTTAGTGAGAGTCCACCGACAGAAATGTCTTCTTTTTGACATTGTTGTTACATGTTTAGTATTTGCTTATTTACTATCTGTCGAATAAAGATGCTCCACTTCCAGTATTTAATAACGTCAGTTGACCTCTTTTGACATAGTTATTTAGTTCATCACATATTAGCCAGGGGGCTATTTGTCCTTTGCATATTCGCCAGGGGGCTCCGCTTTACCATGACCTGTTGACCTTAGACCTTGCTCCGGAAATGACATAATTTGTTCTTGCTCCTATCATTATAATTTCATAGAATTATAATTACATACTATACTACTGAGGATATCATCCAATCATGTCTAGTTGAAGCATCGGTGCTCGGCCTGGCCGTGTAACAAGGGAAAAAGACGAACCAAATATCACTTGCGGTTACCACCGTTAAAAAACGTAATATCATAGATTAGTGAGGTAGATATATAGCAAACCCCACAATGGGCGCATTACATAGATACATCAACAGTTTGTGCGTCTGATGCACAAATGCTCGTCTTTGAAAGGCGATTTCGTAAGCGAGAATTGTCTGTTCCCTGAATTGCCAGTGAATACAAAAAGAGGTTGGAGTCAAGTGAAGTCTTCTCCTCTCCCAGACGGAGGTTCACTATAGTTACCATGGCACCGAATTTTCATCGCGTTTTTCGAACTAAGAGAATAACTCATCATATTCTGGGGAAGGGAGCACCACTTCAGATCAATACTTCAATGTGCCAGTGCCGGACCACGAGACCATACACTAGTTCTAAATCTAGGCTGCCTTGTACATATTGAGGTGTGATCAATCAGCTGAACATCTCACTAGATGAGAATGTGGTTAATTTCCTTACAGTTCAAGACAACGTTGCCAGTTCCCTTAACGTGATCCGGTTTAGTCAATGTAACGTTCAGGCTGATGTGTCTTCACGATCTCCAAATTATTAACGTTACCGAACCGCAGTGTTCTTTGTAAGAAGAAACAAACAAGAGTATTTCAAGCAATTTAATACACTGTTACATTCATCTTAAGTTAGGGCTAGTGAAGCAAAGGTGTAACATATGTTGATTGGAGTAGTTATTGTTATATTTTAATAACCAATATTTCAATTATGAGAATAAGTATTCTTTCAGCAAAGTAGTTTTCTCGTGTTTGATATTTCAAAATGTAGGGATACTTACAATTCAATTTTGTAGGCCAACTCAACCGTGTCCAAAAAGTTATACATACTTATGTAAGTTCCCATATATAACGCGATATGCATTCAATCCGCAGGACTGCCCAAAGTGGTGATGAACAGATCTCCTAGAAGATATGTTCATTTCAACATCAAGTGGACTTTTCTGGGATATAATGTAACGTGAACTGATACACAAAACAAATGCCTGCTACGACCACTCGTAGCTAGTTTTGTTTCAGCGAACACACAGCTCACCCGGAACGTCAACGGCGCTACGTGATATGCAGAACACTAACATAGCACACGTAGCCTAGAAGATGTAAAATAGATCTCCAATATATTTTGCGACTACGTAAAACAGTGTAGAACCGACGCTATGGTAACGTAGTCGCACCTTTGTTTCATAACGTAACAAAGTTATCTTTTGTGTATGCCAAGTACATCAAAAAGCATAAAGGAACGTTACGTATTTACGCCAACAATTATATATATATATAATTAAATTTTAATACGTCAACAATGCTCATACGAAGACAACGGTATAAGATTAAACAGCTTCTTGGCAAAGTGCTCACTTGTCGGCGGCAGTGAGGGGGCTAGTGACGGCACAGCCATGCCGAGGTGCGAGTGTTTCTCCTCGCCTGGGCCCGACGTCAAACCGTTAGAGGTACAAACGGAACCCATCGATGGGCAGAAGCCGGGGACCAGCGGACTGAGAAAGTCAACAAAGGAGTTCATGGGAGAACATTATACTGAGAATTTTATATCAGCTACGCTGGAAGCGATGGGTGGTCACTTGAAGAGGAGCACTTTGGTTGTCGGTGGCGATGGTCGGTTCTACTGCGTCGAAGCTGCACTGAAAATCATCAAGATGTGCGCTGCGAAAGGGGTAAGTTATTTCAAAAACGGCAAAGGCGTTTAAAAAGAACATAATATAGATGTTTCGGCTCCTCTCAATTAAACACGTCATTGCATGAAGTGGCTTAATTGTCCATAAATATCGTGTTCTAGATTCGTCCTCTTCTGTGGCGAAAATCTTCCAAGACAAAAATCAGTAGGCTTATAAGGGACTACTTGTATAGAATCATAGGATAGTTTGGGAGGCTGAACCCCTAATATTTCCGGTGTACGGAGGGCCGGAGATATGATTAGCTCCCAATATTTACGGAATGGGTGCATTTTGTTGTGTAATTGGAGGTTTTTGGACAGCCTCAAGGTGAGTTTTGGGAGCCTCGAGGGATGCAGTTGGAGGTTTTGGAGAGCCTCAGTGTATTTTGGGGGAGTTTCGTGGGTGCAAATGGAGGCTTTGGTGAGCCTCAGCCTCCAGAATATACTCGCCACATTCCAACGCCAACGTTACAACATCGTTAACTATCCTCGAAACCATTTGTAAAGCACAGACATTTTATAATATGTTATGATTTCTGACGATGAGTGTCCAAAAGACTTATATAACGTAGTAATATCTTGTTTGGAATGAATACGGTAGTCGACCCGTTAGAAGGCAGCACACCAAGACCCATTCCACTATTCCAGTTCATTAAAACTGCCTTCGGCAGTGAGAGAAGTGGCAGTGTCTTGTCTAGGAACCTTACACCTTATGCAACGTAGATGGTGCGATGACTTACACGTTCTCAGCTTGCCATTTGCTGGAAGAACATACTTAATTTTAATTCTTTAACTACTTACTTGCTTCAGCTCGGTCGGCACTCCAGCCTTCCATGTACAGCGGTTTATAATTGTATTCCTATTCCTGGCTGATGATCTAATATAAAGAGTATAAACTTTATGCAGGGGTGAGCATAGAACACTGGCGGTGGTTTGATGGTTTTGCCAATCTTACACAACACGGTACCGAACATGGGTCTGATTAAAATGCAAAGCGACATCCTCCAGGCACTAGACAGTGGACGAGTCGTTGCACTTGTTCTGCTGGATCTATCAGCGGCGTTCAATATTATCGATCAATCCATCCTCGTCGAGCGTTTAGAACATACACATGGCATTTCCGGCGATGCTCTGATATGGATGGCATCTTATTTGCGCCAGCGAAACCAACGAGTCATCATCGGTGACAGTGCCTCGGCCGAAGGTCTGCTTGGATGTGGATACCACAGGGATCAGTGCTTGGCCCGAAACTATACTCACTATATACGGCCACTCAGAGACTTCATCAGGCATCATCGACTAGATGTGCACTTCTATGCTAATGACACACAACTGTATGTCTCATTCATGAACAGTGACCCCGAAGAACGCGTAACAGCAGTTGCTCATTTAAACGATTGCGTCAAAGACGTTCGTACTTAGCTTATACAAAAACAAGCTCAAGTTGAATGATGAAAAGACGGAAGTGATTTTGTTCACATCGAAACACGGATTTAAATAACTACCTAACACTACCATTGCCGTTGGAGAACAACAAGAACTACAGTCGTCTTCCGGCCGTGATCTTGGGGTTATATACGATCAACATCTAAGTAATAATAATAATAATAATTAACTTTATTTATACACTAGTCTCCAGAGTACGACTCTGTTCAATAGTTTGTACACAGTCGCTAAAATAAAACAATATGCATACATAAGACTTAATTAGTGGTGTAAACATAAATTTAGTCTGATACTTATTTTAAAATACCGTCATTAAAATAAACATTATGGCTATAAATTATATATGTATATATATATATATATATATATATATATAAGAAAGGAAAGACTACATATTTATTAAAAGTGAGACTAAGAGAGTAAAGTTGTAAACCAAATTAAAACTCAATTAAAATAGATTGTGCAATGAATAGGAAGACAGATACCCTTAAAACAACATATTACACATTAAAAGCGAGTTTAAAATATTGCGTTTTGAGGCGTGCTTTGAAAACGTCCATTGATGTGATCAGCCGCAGTTCTTCCGGCAACGCGTTCCACAGAAATGGTCCGGCTCGAAAGAAAGATCGCCGGCCATATCGCACTAGATTATATTGCGGCACAATCAGAAGCGTGCGGTCCTCAGATCGAAGTGACCGGCGTGGCATGTACCGGGTGATTAACGACGCAAGATAAGCGGGTTTCTGCCTGTGTATGACATTATATATATGCGCCATTTCACTGGTAACCAGTGAAGAAATTTAAGTCCTCCGGTGACGCGCTGTTGCCGGTCGCTCCGCTTTATCTGTAGGACAACTCTGACCGCGACGCGCTGGACCATCTCTAGGCGATGCATCTGGCGGTCAGTGATGCTATAGAGCACCGCATTGTCGTAATCCAGTCGTGACGTCACGAGCGAGTGTATTAGAGTCTTACACGCCATAATCTTCAAGCTTGCGCGTATTTTGGCGATGCGAAACAGGTGGAAGTACGCGCCACGGCAAAAGCATTTGACACTTGGGCCGACATGTCTAGGTGGCTGTCAAGGCGAACAACCATCTTTAATGGGATTGTCGCGCCGCAAACAGTAATGACAGAGTTGACAGTTGGCGATCGTACACTTGACGACCGAAATATGATCGCCTCAGTTTTATCCTTGTTGAGCAGAAGTGTGTTGTTGGTTAACCACTGTCTCAACTCGCGCGCACATTCGTCAATGCGATGAAGTGCATCTCTGTGTTGGGATGGTGGACACTCGGCATAAAGTTGAGTGTCGTCAGCGTATAAGTGGTATTGAAGGTTGTGGCGTTTGAAGATATCAGCAAAAGGTAGACAGTACAGATTGAACAACATGGGACCAAGTATGAGTCAACACGTAAAGTCCATATGCAGAAATATCGGGAGAAACCGTCAATACCTCACACATGATGCAACGAAGACACTTGTTCACGCTCTTGTAACATCAAGACTGGATTACTGCAATTCCTTACTGCACGGCATGCCCGTGAATCAACTTGCGAAAATGCAACGTCGATCTACAGAATGAATGCGCGCGTATAATCGCAAGAACCAGTCGCCGCTCGCACATCACCCCCGTTCTAAAGGAACTTCACTGGCTTCGAGGCAACCGCTGAATACAATATAAGATCTTGTCACATACCTACCGTGCGATACACCACCAATCACCAGTGTACTTGAGTGTCCATTCACAGAATAACACGTCCTCTACGATCTGAATCTACCATCTTTTTGACCGTCCCACGAACTCGAACAGTCACATACGGAGATCGCACGTTCACCAAAGCAGCGGCGACTATGTGGAACAGTTTGCCTGCTAATATCAGAAGCTGACAGCTGCACCAGCTTTCAACGGCAACTACAGACAGTCCTTTTCCGGCAAGAATATAAATGATGACAGAACGATATGTCCACCGTTTTAATATTATTCAATGCTTATTATTATTAGTTTATTTTATTTGATGCCATGAATATAATACGTCAATTTGTCATCCTACTATTTTCGTCCCACCTCATCCTTATTACTATTATTTGATGGCTCTTAGTGTAACTCATTATTTAAATTATTTTATTCCATATATACGTTTAGGTACAATGCCCTTATATATTAAAGTATATGTTAACTGTTTAATTCAATGTACGACTGTTAGTTGTATTGTTTTTAAATTATTTAACTTAATAGTTTAATGATCTAACTATACATGTTTGGTATTATCATTGTATTGTAAAGCGCCATAGACCACTGTGTGATTGTGGCGCTATATATATAAATATCGTGTTTTATTATTAATTTATTATTACCCAAAATATGTCTTAATTATTATGTTGGGGAATCAGCGATGGTGATGGAAAATCGCATGACTCCGTAACGTTCGAGGATACAATTATATAATTCTTACAAAGCACCCATCACTCATTTTATACAAGTTGGTGAAGGTGGTGTAATATTCAACATGAGGGTAAAAATGGCGCCTCTTTTACAAAAATGAGGGTTCGCTAAAGGGGGTTCGCAGGGGCGGATCCAAAGATGGTAGTCTGTGGAGGGCGGCCCAAAACCTCCAATTGCACCCCACTCTTAAGGCTCGCTAAAAAAACTTCCACTGGCAGCTGAACCAAATGAATAGTGGGTGTGCTGAGCTGGGGCTTCAGCACGACTCCGCTGCTGTCGGATCATGACGTCGGAAGACGGGGTGGGTGGGTGGTGGGTGCTATTGAACATTTTTGCAGTGACGTTCACAATTTCTGAAGCTCACCAAAAACTTCCAATTGCACCCCTATTGAGACTCGCCTAAACTGGGGCACATTCCAAAAGTCTACGGGGCACGTAACGGGGACACATTCCAAAGGTTTAGAGGGCACGCCACTCTAGTGCAGGCATAGGTCTAGGGAGGGCACGTGCTCCCACAGCCCCACCCCTGTATCCGCCTATGGTTCGCGCGGTTGGGGTCAGGACACTGTTAGACTTCCTGCTTGGTTACAGAAGAAAAGTGCAGTATATTTTTGGGAAATTATTTGTTTACAATATTCACATGCTCTGACATAAGTGCATTTGAGTAGTCAGATTTCTAGATGTGATTGTAGAAGCTGTTGACAGTAAATGGTGTATTTTTAGCTGATTTTACTAAGCAGGAGGGTATTTGGCAGCAATTTGGCTAGTTGACCCTTTAGCCGGATTACTGCCTGCATCCATTTGTAAATATTGACGGGTGTCATACATACAGGCATTTTGTAAGAACTAGAAATATTAGATTTTGACTAAACTCGACCAGCATGTCAATGAGATAATGATAACAGCAGGTGAGCAGTTTAATACATTTTCTAGATCACGTTTTCTTACAATCAGACAAAACGTTAACATGGTCGCCAATGGGAAAACTATCAGTGTGCTGACCCCGGTTCTACACCCCAATGTTGCGACGATGGTGAAAGCGCCCAGAGAGTAGAGGCGCCACACGGTGGAACAACTGAACACAAACATCGGAAATTCCCTAGTCTCGGTTACACGTACGTAGCCTCGATCTCAACACACTTCACCGGTAGATTTGTCCTTGACCGATGTGATTCATATCTGTTTACAAAGGCTAGCGGGCTGTCAGTCGATCACACCCGATCAGTGATCATGTCCCCATCAGACAAAAAAATGACATCAACTGTCGTAGAAACAAAACCGTTTGACGGACAAAAACCTGGAACGAGCGGCTTAAGAAAATCTACAAAAGTATTTATGGAAAACAACTACGTTGAGAACTTTGTGGCTGCTACCCTGGGAGCTTTGGGCGACAGCGTGAAACTTAAAGGCTGTACATTACTCGTTGGCGGAGACGGGAGGTATTTCGTCAAAGAAGTTGCTGTGAAGATAATACAAATGTGCGCAGCATACGGGGTGAGTTACTAAAACAACAACAAATGTCCACTGGCACTGCTATTGGCTGCTACTGGACTACACCCACTTTATTCTTGACAAGGGCAAGGCCGACCCGTGATATTAGCCTATATATAGCCTAGGTCTCGGACTAGGCCATATAAACCAATTCTAGGTTTCTCACCAGACCTTTGTCAACAATTTAATTAAATGAGTGGTGCATTTTTTATTTGTAGTATGCTGATGAATCAACCTTATTATATTAGACAAATTCATTTAACCTTCAAAAGTGTTCACTTATTAATCTAGTCCTAGAGGAATAATTATATTTAACAATTTTAAACATATCTTTAAATGTGCCTGTTAAAATTGGTTTATTTGGCATAAGAAATACAAAAGACAACCTACACGTGGTAACAATGAATGCCAGGATGCCGGTAAAAACTAAACTAGCTGGTTTCCGGGCTGGAAGAGGAACAAGAGATCACATTTTCAACCTGAAGATGTTAATTCAGAAATGCAGAGAATTCAACCATGACCTTAGGATCTGTTTCATAGATTCAAAAGCTTTTGATAATGTTAGTCATCAACAACTCTGGAAAACCTTGATATGCATGGGATTTGACCAGAAAATTACATCACTTATCCAAAATTTATATGTTGGACAGCAGGCTGCAGTGAGATTAGAGTGTGGTACCACAGATTGGTTCCCAGTCAGCAAGGGAGTGAGACAGGGGTGCATTTTGTCCCCCCCATCTATTCAGTCTATACCCAGAGAATATCATGAGAGAAGTCGAGACTGACATGAGAAGCAAGTTTTTTAATGGACTGAAAGTGAATGGACAGGAGATATATGAATTGAGATATGCCGATGACGCAGCGTTAATATCCGATACAAAAGAGGGATTGGATAAACTGATAACTACTGTTAAAGAGCACAGCGAGATGAAAGGATTGAAACTAAACGTAAAGAAGACTAAGATTATGGATGTGAAGGGATGTCGAGAACCATCAGAAGTCACAGTAGATGGCGAGGAAATAGAATGAGTAAAAAGTTTTGAATATCTGGGGTCACTGATAGAAGCGGATGGAGATGGGACGAAAGAGATCAAGCGGAGGTTGGCAATGGCGAGTAAAAAGTTGACGGAGATGAAGAAGCTGTGGAAAGCAACGAACAAAGATATGAAACTACGAATTATCCGAGTCTGCATATTTCCAACGGCTACATATGGATGCGAAACCTGGACTCTTAATAAGAACATTACTAAACGTATAAATGCATTTGAAAACAAGTGTTATAGAAAGATATTACGAGTTTCGTGGACTGAACGCAGAACTAACGAATCCATCGCAGATGAGCTTGGTGTTATACCCGGGACTTTATTGAACTTTGTAAAGAAACAGAAACTAAGTTATTTCGGCCATGTGAAACGGCATCAATCTCTAGAGAGACTAGTAATGGAAGGAAAAGTGGAAGGCAGAAGAAGCAGAGGAAGACCTAGGAGACAATGGGCGAAGGACATAGAGGAATGGATGGGAGCTGATGTCTGGCGAGTGGGGAGACTGGCAAACGAAAGGGCTGTCTATAGACAATCCATCAAGGCTGCAACGTCCGGAAAGGGATAAGCAAACCCAAGAAGCTGAGGCAACTGCATGGACGCCCTAAATGCTGCATAATATTATTATACATGTAGTTATACATGAAGTACATATAATAATAAAAATAAGAAACATTCCATTACTGTGTATAAATAATGCATATCAATACAATAAAACATTTTATTACTATGTATGAATAATTCTTATCAATACAATTTAGTGTGGGAAATTAAATTAAGAAATTTTACAATTATGAATTATCATTAATACAAGAATAGCAATTTCTTATTAAGCACACCTCTGAATAGGTATTTACAATAATTTTTTAAGGTTGTGCCTTTTAGTTAATGATGGGTGAAGTACATTTGAGACATGCAACATTATAGTATGCAGTTTATAACATAATCCCTGTTTTTTGGGTTTCTGTTCTTATCTCACCTAAGTGAATATTATTATTCTGACTGGTAACATGACTGTGAATTTCATTTTTTCTCATGACAGACGTGAAAAGACAGTTTGGGCGTTGCTTTTTTATTATTTTGTCATACAGTTGAATACCTTGAATTAGAAATAAATCTTCTAACTTAACAATTCTATACATTTTAAAGATCTAGGGTATCTGTATGTGCTATGAATTTGCTTTTGTGAATCACACACACTGCTTTCTTTTGAAGTTTAAATAGTCTGTTTATATTTATATTAGTTACATTATTTAACAGAGATTTAATAAACCTGATTATGTGGTAGAATATATAGGAGATAAAGAAACAACCATCAAACTACTTACATAAGATAATATCTGTGTAAGCCAGTACTTGCTAGATATTTTGATTAGGTAGCATTGTTGTTAAAATTAAGCAAGGGCGATAGTCAGGCGGCGTAAGCCGTAACCTAAATAAATAAATAAAGCAGCCTAACGTAATGTAATTGATTGTATTTAAATTAGGTCACTACCGGTAATGTTAGCTTTCGTGATAGAATAAATAGTCGGCTGTGTATTTGAAATCTGTAACACAAAGTGTGCTGTAGTACACAGGAAACAGTCTTTATAAAGACTAAGTTAGTTAAGTTATTAAATAAATTCTGATCGGGATATGACGCCTTGCAAGCAGCAAGTCAAGGCAAAGCGACACTTGGTGTGCGATCACTGCCACAGCTGGGTAGATTTTGCATTCTCCGGCTGTGGGAAGTCATGGGCAGAAACCATGGAGGAAGGATTCACCTTTCAGTGCATTGGGTGTTGGAAGGTGGAGTGTCTGCAGAAGGAGATAGTTAGGTTGACAGATATTGTGAAGGGAATGGAGACAGGTCGAATGGAGAGAGACGACAAGGAGAGGGGTGAGAATACTGCAAGACTGAAGGAGAATAGCAGTGGCAAGAAAACTGAGGAAAGGAGATTGAGAGGAGGGAAGGTGATTGGAGGGGAAGAAATTGGAAAATCGACAACAGAAAACATGACAAGCGTGAAGGTGACAGGGAAGAAAGTGACCGTAGAGAAGGAGGGAGGGAAGATGGGACGGGAGAGGAGAGAAGAAAATGAGACGGGAGGAAAGATGAAGGGACGAAAGGAACTGAGAGCAAATGTGATAGAAGAGAAGTCGATAAAAGGGACGCTGACAAGAGGAAAGGTGACAAGAGAAAAAGCGACAGGAAAGAATGGATCGGAAGAGAATGTGACAGGAAAGAAGACGACAGATGCAAACCAAAGAAGGAGCTACTCTAAGGCAGTGGTTAAGGGGGCAATGAGGAAAGAGAGGGTGTTTATGGGCGACTCCATTATGAGAAAGACGGACAAGACACTGAGCGGGGGGAAGGACGTCGTTGTTTGTCTACCGGGGCTAGGATTGAACATGTGACTGACAGGGTAGAGAAGGTATTGGGACATGGCAAGGGAGGGTCTATACTGGTACATGTAGGAACAAATAATGCAGACAGGGAGGGAACAACTGGGATAGTACAGAAGTATAGACAGTTAGTGAGGAAGCTAAAGAAGACAAGAGTTGAACAGATAATTCTGTCAGGAATTTTGCCAGGAAGGGGGGAAATGTATAGAAACTGCAAGAGGATGGCGATCAACGCACTAGTTGAGCAGATGTGTGAAGAAGAAGATTCACAGATTTATGGGGATACTTTGTTGGGAGGGAAGAAATGTACATGAGAGATGGCCTTCATCTTAGTGGAAAGGGGGCAGCAGTTTTCTCGGAGAACCTGCTGCGATCTGTTGACAGTGGGACAGGTTGCATCTATTTAAACTAGATTCGCAGGGGGGACTCACAGAAAAGCCTGAAACTGGAGGCATACATAAAGACAGCACAAATAAATCAGCAAAGAACAGTCTGGAAAACTCTTCTGAAGCTGGATATAAACGTGTTTGTTTAAATGCAAGGAGTATAGTAAACAAAAGAAATGAACTAAACATTATGGTAGAAGATATTGACCCTCACATAATAGGTATAACCGAATCCTGGACCACCACCGATATATCAGATGCCGAATTGGGACTGACAGGATATGTAATGTTTAGGAAAGATAGAATAGGAAGAAAGGGAGGTGGAGTTATTTTATATATTAAAGAATCTATCCAGGCTTATGAAATAAAATTAGAAAGAGAAGCAGATTGCGAAGAAGCTGTTTGGTGTAACATAGTTACAGGAAACTCAACGTTAACAGTTGGGTTAGTTTATCGAAGTCCAAACATAAGCATAGAAGAGAATGACAAAATACAAAATGCTATAAGGGAAGTAAGCAAACAGGACTGTATTATTATGGGGGATTTTAACCACGGGCATATACAATGGAAATCTCTACAGAGTATGGGGAGTGAGGACCACAAGTTTTTAGTTCAAGATACTTTCCTTTCTTAACATGTGCTAGAACCAACCAGGGGTGAGAATATGTTAGACATAGTTTTGTCCTCACAGAATGAATTAGTTGACAATGTCAAGATATGTGAGCCACTGGGGAGTAGTGATCACAACCAGATACATTTTACCATCAAAGTAAAATCAGAAAGGAATAGTAAAAAGCAGTATAGGAGAAATGTCCACAAAGGAAGGTATAAGGACATGAGGAAATATTTAGCAACGATAGACTGGAATAACACACTGAAAAAAGACAGCAACAGAATGCTGGAATATATTAAAGAGTGAAATTAAGTGCATAGTTGATAAATTTGTACCCTTAAAAAAACAAGGGAAACGGTCCAAAAAGAAACACTTATCGAAAGCAGCCATTAGAAAAATTAAGTATAAACAAATGATGTGGAAGTCATATAGATGTACTGTAAATAATGAAAACTACAGTTATAAAGAAGCACTTAGCCAAGCTACAGCTCAAATTAGAAATTCAAAGAGAAGAAGCTATGAACAACAATTAGCTAGTACCCGTGGGTAATATAAAACATGACAGTAAGAGTTTTTATGCGTATGTTCGAAGCAAACAGAAAGTTCAACATAAGGTCGGTCTTCTAGAAGATAATGCTGGAAATATAATATCAGAGGGATTCTTAATGGCAGAAGACCTGAATGAGTACTTTAGTTCAGTGTTTACCAGGGAAGATATTAGTTCACTGCCAGTACCAGAGGCTAAGTTCAAGGGGGCAGATTCAGACTATTTAAGACAATTAATTGTAACCACGGAAATGGTAGCTAAGAAAATAAGGGCTATGAAGGATAATAAATCACCTGGAGTGGATGGGATTCCACCCAAACTACTATTGGAAATTGTAGAACAAATTAGTGTACCGCTTGCAACAGTTTTCAATTGGTCATTAGAAGAGGGAGTGGTTCCTTTAGAATGGAAAGAGGCAACCATTATACCGTTATTTAAAAAAGGTTCAAGAAACAAGTCAGAGAACTATAGACCAGTGAGTTTAACATCAGTGATTTGCAAATTATTAGAAAGACTAATTAAAGATCACATGGTGGATTTTTTTGTTAAACATAACTTGATAAACCCATCTCAACATGGGTTTTTTAAAGCGAAGTCATGCTTAACAAATATGTTTTTTGGAAGACATCACTAAGTGGGTAGATGAGGGATCACCAGTAGATATCGTCTACTTAGATTTTCAAAAAGCTTTCAACAAAGTACCACATCAAAGATTACTTCTTAAATTAAAGGCCCATGGCATAAAAAATGGTATAATAAACTGGATAGAAAAATGGCTGATTGACAGAAGACAACGTGTAGTAGTTGATGGGGAGGCTTCAAACTGGAAATCGGTATTGAGTGGGATACCACAGGGATCAGTACTAGGACCTATATTATTCTTAATATGTATCAACGATTTGGATGATGAAATAACAAGCAAGGTGTTGAAATTTGCGGATGATACAAAAGTGTTTAGAAGGATTAAAAGTGATGGAGATAGACAGCATTTACAAGATGATCTTGATAGGTTGATCAAATGGTCTGAAAAGTACAAATGCTGTTCAATTTTGGGAAATGCCTCCATGCAGGACATGGGAATGAAGAGGTAGAATATACAATGGGGGTACTGTACTAAGTACTACTGTAAAAGAAAAAGACTTAGGGTTAACCATTAGTGCTGATATGAAGGTTTCAGAGCAGTGTGGAATTGCAGCTTCAAAGGGAAATCAAATCCTTGGATTAATTAGGCGAAACATAACGTATAAGGAAAAAGAGCTAATAATACCGCTGTACAAAACAATACTTAGGCCTCATTTAGAATATTGTATTCAAGCATGGAGGCCATATCGCAGGAAGGACATAGATATGCTAGAAAGAGTACAGAGGAAAGCAACTAAAATGATACAAAAACTGAGGGATCTTAGTTACGAAATACGCTTAAAAAATGCAGCTTAACAACATTATAGACCAGGAGATTGAGAGGAGATCAGATAGAAGTGTTTAAAATAATGAATGGTTATGAAAATATTGATAGAAATATCTTTTCTCAGTTAAGAAAGATAGAAGAACTAGAGGACATGAAGTTACATTAGCAAAGGAGCAGTGTAGATTAGATATAAGAAAGTTCTCATTTTCACAAAGGACTGTAAATGAATGGAACAGATTATCTGCTGATTGTGTGGGTGCTAGTAGCGTGAATATATTTAAAAATAAAATCGACACATACCTCAGAAGGGCGGGAAACACATAGATAAAAGGGTCGGACTCTCGATAAGCCAAAGGGCTTCCTTGTCCACCTGCCACCTAGAGTTAATTCTCTGGGTGGCAATCTTATTAAATCTTGCTAAATTACCATGAATGTTACTGTACCATGCAAGTAAGCCGTATAACAAATGTGGGTGAATTAATGCATTATATATTTGTCTTAATGTGCGTGGTTGTACTTGTGGCTTGATTTTATTAGTTATTGCTAATATTTGGGAAATTTTCATGCATTTTTCATTTGTATTTTTCTTCCAGTTTAAATTTTTATCTATCGAGATACCTAGAAATTTAAAGCGATCAACATTTTCTATTTTATCACCATGTAGAACAATGTCCACTTGGTTATGTAGCTGACTTTGAGTGTTTTGGAATAACATGCATTTAGTATTACGTATATTAAGTGAAGTTTGTTGGCCATTTAGAAATCTTTACTAGTTCAGTATTAATGTTAATTAACTGTTGATCAATGAGAAACCTGGAATGCTTTTATGTGGCCATAAGGCTTCACCTGGGAGTGGGGAGGGGGGAGGGGGGCAGCAGGCTTAACCTGGGAGTGGGGAGGGGGGCAGCAGGCTTCACCTGGGAGTGGGGAGGGGGGCAGCAGGCTTCACCTGGGAGTGGGGAGGGGGGCAGCAGGCTTACAACCGGTTGCCAACTTAATTTTAGCAGTCTTGAGTAAAAAAACTTGTACAACTCATACACACACTGTACCTGCGTGAGCTCAATTAACTCAATCCTTCATGCTCCACCAACTTCACTCGACTACCATGTCCGACTATATATATATATACCATGTCTGACTATATATATATATATATATACCATGTCTGACTATATATATATATATATATATATATCTATAATCGGACGTGATAGCCGAGTTCACTATACTAGTAGGCCTAGATACTATAGAAAAAAGGTTATTGATTTAGCCGCACACATTGTTTTGTCTTTATTTAAAATAGTATTTTGCATGTTTATTACGCTTTGTAAATGTAATGTACATGACATGTCAATGATGCATCTCAAAGTCTGCTCCAGTCCTTACTCAAGGATCACTTTAAAAGGTTCTTTATTATGTTAATTTATTAACTTCATATCAGATCTACATGATTGCAGAGTTATCTTGTTTTCAAAAATACTTGCATACATGTACAATGTTATTTTGTACATATGTATAGCAGTCCACGATCTATCATATGATAAAATCTGCTTGTGTATACCTATGTCACTGTGACTTCAACTTCAGGGGTATGATTTAGTTGTCCTGGATATAGCTTAATAATAATTATACAGAACTGTTGTTTACAAGTTTGTTTGTATTAAGTTGTTTTGTATGCTATATGTACATTGGCTACTATATATTTACCTATAAATAGTGCTAAGTACCAATGAATTGTTCTCAGGTACAACATTTCTTTGTATACATGAATAAACAAAATGTGATGTGCATCTGTAAATTTTAGACAAATTTACACAGATGGGCATGCGCGTAGTTATTATCGCATGACAAATTTTTAAATTGCCTTTACTACTTAGCACTCATATAATTATCACGGGACACCACACACTCATGTAGACAAGCCCACACACACCGACATACATGTGCATGCGATCAAATCATAGTTGTATTCATTATTTGAATACATTTGTAAGTCCATCATAATGGCCTGTAACTAGAGTGTTTCATCTGCGTGTTGAGGACCAGGCCCTTGGCCAAAAATATCTTGCTAAGGCAGCCATTCACGTCAATCACAGCCATGTTTGGCCAGTTTAGTTTTTCAATGACGAATCATTTATTTAATTAATACTGATCTATTTGATTTCGTTCACTACCAGTTGTGGCAAAGATAGTCATTAATGTGGGTCTGTAAACTTGGAATTATTAGTTATTCTAGTGGCCACCTGGCCCCCTTCCATCAGTCGTATCAGTTGTAATTACCCATTATGGCTGTGTTAGATGGTGCCTTAACTCTACAGTGATGCCGTGTGTTGTGTGTGCAGGTGGCGAAGGTGATCGCGGGACAGAACGGGATCCTGTCGACGCCCGCTGTGTCGTGTCTCATCAGAAAGTACAAGACAGATGGGGGCATCATCCTGACTGCCTCACACAACCCGGGGGGCATCAACGCTGACTTCGGCATCAAGTTCAACACCGCCAACGGAGGTTGGTGCTCTACTCCAGCTCTGCTGCAATACACCAATTCTAGTACAGTGCTCCAGCTCTATTTTAAGTTCCCATTTCTCCACTTATTTGATCTGAAACATGAAAAGTGAGTATGTTCAAACCATTTCTAATGTGTTTTCATAATTATCCATTGGATGGCGCCACCACACAAATGACGTTATTTTAGGCTGGGTTTGGCTGACTTGGAGTGTCAGTCTATGGGCGGGTTGAGGTCTTGAGGTCTAAAGGGTTAATGCAGTACACCAGCACTACTAGTACTGTAGAAGTCCACCTACATAGACCTAATAATGCAGTACTCTAGTGCAGTACTCTAGTGCAGTACTTAAGCTAGAATGCAGTATTCCAACCCTAATGCAGTACTCAAGCCAGAAGTGGACTTTACTGAACATTATTTCTTAACTGCAATGATTAAGAACACCTACCTGGTAGTCAGTGTTAAACACAGAGATGTATTTGTCAATGCAACATGTCCTACAAGGATAATTTACTTGGCAGTTCAATGATGCCCTCATCTCTGCTGTGGTAATGAATGGAGGGGAAGAAGAAGACACACCACAATATGGAGCAAGAGCGCTTTTTTTAAATTTCATATTTACTATTGAAAGCTTATGATAAATTGACATCGTTTAACCTTTAATTAAATTAAACAAACGTATATACGTATTATGTACACAACTTACTTAGACAAAATTCATGAATAAAAAAATAGAAGAAAGAATTGTTTAATATATGAATACATTTACTTCTTTTTAAACATATATAAGTTAGACACATAAATAGAAAACAAATTAATATAAAATAAGGTAATAAGTTAAATAAAGTTAATAAATAAGTTTAACAAATAAAAAAAAATTAGTCAATAAATATGTAAAACATGATATAAAATCACCATTTTACAATATACAGAGATTCAGCCTAGCTAGACTACATTGGCCCATTAATAGTGTACACACATTTGATCAGGTCATTGTTAATGTTGAGAATACGTAAAACTGTAAACATTCTTACGCAATAGGGCATCAAATGTATCGATAGTATTATTAACGAACATGCTACTCGCACTGTCCCATCAGTGGTATCCTAGCAGCCATCTATGCATATTGTTGCAGCAACTTTAAGTGTTAAATATGTGCTCTTGTTAAAATTTACAGAGAGTTGGGAACAGTAAGTTGTACAACAATATGCATGAAACAGATTTAGCTTAACACTGATGTAACAGTGGTGAAATATATGGATAATGCTGTTGGACTTGGCATAAAAGCTATGCAGATGTCTTAACATAGATATCTTCATCTTTCAGTATACTATACTTGAAGCTACTACCTCTTGGTTGACTGTCTCTATCTTCCTAAGGTCCAGCCCCTGAGAGTGTCACCAACAAGATTTATGAGTTCACCAAGAGTATCACTCAGTATCAGATCTGTCACGACCTCAAGGTCGACCTGGCAGTAGTAGGAGTGACTAACTTCACCACGGACATTGGTGCCTTCAGCGTAGAAGTCATTGACTGTGTCCAGGTACCGCAAACACATCTTTGTATGGCTACTCCTAAACATGGTCTAAATAAATAGCCGCATAATTATGCAGTCCGTTGCTCTAATGATGACTCTTGCTTGTCCATGTTAATGATTTTGCCAATGGTTCTTGTATGTTGCACCTCTGAGCTCGGATTACTGGGGATATAGGCACTATAGAAGTTTATTATTAATTTAAACACAATTGTATTTAGTATAATTGTATTTAGGCATGGTTGATTAAGACGTTTATGGTGATGTCATGATTATTATGAGTTATTAAATTTAAGAGTATGTATGAGTCCTAAATTATAATTTGTATTCTCTTAAATTTATGATCATTAACTTATTTTATAAAAAGGATGTATGTTATGTTTATAACAATGTTTTATGCAAGTAATGTAAAACATTGTTGAACAACGTTAGCAGAAATGTAAAAAGAAATTATTGTTAAAATTTGATGTTTAATATATCTGTTATATATATATATATATTCTATATATTATGTTTAATATATATATTTTATATATCATATATATTAATATATTCCTGTTTAGTTATTGGTTAGTTATTATGACATACACACACACACACACACACACACACACACACACACACACACACACACACACACACACATGCTTGTAAACGCATACTCTCACACACACATACACACACATACACACACACACACGTACACGTACATGTACATGCTCATCATTAAATGTGCCTACAGTTGTGTGTGTCTGACAGGATTACATGGAGCTGATGAAGGCGATCTTTGACTTCCCAAAGATCGCAGCCCTGCTGAAGGGAGATGAGGGTTGCCCTCCATTCAACCTCACCCTCAACTCCCTCAATGGAGGTTTGTTGTGTCCTATTCACTTGACATTTACTCTTTCTTAATTATTGGCATGTCATATATCCATATTTCAGTAATAACAGTTGTTTGAAATTGAGTTTATCCATCTCACTATAAGTGACGTTTTTGCTTAAAGTTTACCATTTGTAAAGACAGTATGTAATTGTCCACTTGAAACTACATACCACCTGTCACTATGACACCATTTTAAATCATTTCTTGTGCAATAGACCTAGAATACTTAGTAAAGTTGAATCATCATGATCCCACTGTTTACTGCCTAATCTTGTACATCCACAAACAATCACCCTATTTGGCTCGTCTCCAGCATCTTTCAGGTATCCTCAGGTAATCCCAACTTGTTGTACTCTTGATCACTTTGGCATTCCACTTTTCTGCACAAGTCTGTGAGATTGGGTTTCTTAGGAATTAGGCACTCTTTGATTATTTCTACAATGAAATCTAGTTGTGTTTTTGCAGTGATGGGCCCTTATGTGAAGAGGATATTCTGCACTGAACTTGGGATGCCAGAGAAGAACGCCGTGAAGTGTGACACCCTGGAAGACTTTGGTGGCGGTCATCCTGATCCTAATCTGACGTATGCGAAGGAACTCGTGGACATGATGAACACAGGCGAATATGACATGGGGGCCGCATTCGACGGAGATGGGGTAGGTGCTAGAGATGGGGTGGGTGTTGGAAATGGGGTATGTGGTGGAGATGGGGTAGGTGTTGGAGGTGAGGTAGGCGTTGGAGATGGGGGTAGGTAGTGGAGGATGGGGTAGGTCAATAGGTGTTGGAGATGGTGTAGGCGTTGGAGGTGGGATAGGTGCTGGAGATGGGATAGGTGTTGGAAATGAGGTAGGTGTTGGATATGAGGTAGGTGTTGGAAAAAGGGTATGTGTCTGAGATGGGGTAGGTGTTGGATATGGTGTGGGTGTTGGGTGAGGGTAGGTGTTGGAGATTAAGTATATACTGAATATGGGGTAAGTGTTTGAGACGGGCTAGGTGTTGGAGATTGGGTAGGTGTTGTGGAACGGATCTGTGTTGGATATTGTGTAGATACTGGATATGGGGTAGGTGTTTGAGACGGGGTAACGGTTTTGAGATGGGGTAGGTGTTGGGGAAAGTGTAGGTGTTGAAGAGGGGGAAGTTGTCAGATATGGATAGGCTTGGAGACAGGATTGGTCTCTAGTCGACTGGGCAGTTTCTCACGACTGGGTTGCATGCATTCTGTGCAACCAGCAGTGTGAATGAGTGCATAGACAGACTTACACCACACATCATACTGACTGTGTTTCCTACAGGACCGCAACATGATCCTCGGCAAGAATGGGTTCTTTGTGTCTCCATGTGACTCCCTCGCTGTCCTTGCGGCCAACCTCGAGTGCATCCCCTACTTCCAGAAGACGGGTATCAAAGGGTTCGCCCGCAGCATGCCGACCAGTGCTGCCATCGACAGGTTCGTCACTGCATAATGCACTAAGTAAACTCTAATATTGCGGAATGTCTGTTCTGTGATTGGCAAACAAACTGACATTGTAGATCCTGGTTTAGGCGGAATGCACAATGGAATATGATGTCTATAATAAAGCAAGTCTTTCTCACATGATTTAGCAGTGGTGCACAAAATGGTTATTCTTCATTATATTCGTAAATTATATTGTTGTAATCTTGGTTACAGCTGTATCATGTAATCAGATGTAATGCTAGATTAGTGATATAATGCCGCAATTATACAGTGGTAAGGATGTCATGGTAAATACAAATTGTATATTGGTGTATTTATAGTGGAAATTAAATGTGGGTGTATCTTGTGGATGGCGTGAGTGAGTGGCCCCACAAGTCATGTGCTGTGTTTAGAGTGGCTCCATGAGTCATGTGTGTTTAGAATAGCTCCACGAATCGTATGTTTAGAGACGCTACGCAAGTCGTGCGTTGAGAGTGCCTCCACGAGTCGAGTGAGTCATGTATGTTTAAAATAAGTTGTGTGTGTTTAGAGTGGCATTGTGCTGTGTTTAGAGTGGCTCCACAAGTCGTGTTATTACAGTGGCTCCACAAGTCATGGGTGTTTACATTAGTTCCACGAGTCATGAGTGCTTAGTGTGGTTCCATGAGTTGAGTGAGTCATGTGTGTTTAGGGTGAGTCATGTGTGTTTAGAGTGAGAAATGTGTGTTTAGGGTGAGTCATGTGTGTTTAGAGTGAGTCATGTGTGTTTAGAGTGGCTGCAGAGAAGAAGATGGAGATGTTTGAGGTGCCGACGGGGTGGAAGTTCTTTGGCAACCTCATGGACGCCGGCCGCATCTCCCTGTGTGGAGAGGAGAGCTTTGGAACCGGCTCCGACCACATCCGGTACGTGTCCCAGCATGCACTAGTCATCAACAGACACTGCTTTCCATGGTGTGACAAGTAGAAATGTTCTACACATAGTACATCACTTATCATGATCATACCTGACGTGCACAGAATTTATTGATTTAAAAGCCTGACAGCAGTTGGTGGCCTGTGTTTACCTCTCTGTACGTGTGCCCTGTGTCAAATGCTTTCGTGAAACATTCAGAAACACAGACAGACTTTACTTAGCGAAATTGGTCAGCTTTGATTTCGTTAGGCCAGTATTTCTCACTGATTTTTATGCGTCAGTTTAATATGGTTAGTCTTTTGATCTTTCCTTCAAGTGTATCTTACATATTCAGTAGCAGGATACATGCACTGTTTATTACTGTTATTACCGCTGCATTTACATACACTGCCCATTGGTAGATGTGAGCGTAATGGCCAATGGTCCAAAGATACTAATGAACATAGAAAGCGGACCTCTGCACTTCAGAGGAGTTGCGCTTACAATACTCCAGTTTTAGTATATTAATACATAGATAGGTATGCGACTGGTAGTAGGATGAAATGTCTGCAGTGCTGTGTGTGTTGTAGGGAGAAGGACGGCATGTGGGCTGTGCTGGCCTGGCTGTCCATCATCGCCACACGCAAACAGAGCGTGGAAGACCTCATGAAGAAACACTGGTTCAACTTTGGTCGCAACTTCTTCACAAGGTGATGTTGACAGTCCTCTTTGATAGAGAAACACTTTAAAGACATTGACTTTGTGTAGAAGTTTGGCCGATACGATTAAACATCTGTTATTTCTCATTAACCTTTAGTTTATGTTAAACTGCATCGAGTAAAAGGTATTCTGACAAATATTGGTGGCCATCATTTCCCATAGATGTAGCACTACATGTATTGTGAAAGTGCAATTTAGATATGATAATTAACCATTAAAACCTGTGACAAAATAAAACGTTTTGAAAGTAGATAACTCTAAATAGCTACCTTTGAGTTTTCTTGAATATATCACCAATTGGTCGATCAGAGTGCAATAATGCAAGGAAAGAGACGAGTGGACACCGTCTCGGTGGAGATGCACTGTCAGTATTGTATTGATATATAGATTGTGAAGAAACGACAGATAACTGAGTGTGTTTTTGCAGATATGACTACGAGAATGTGGAGGTGGTGCCCGCCCACCAGATGATGGAGAATCTTGAGGTGATGTTGAAGGATGGCTCTCTCGTTGGCAAGACGTTCTCACATGGAGACAAACAGTACATTGTGGCAAAAGCTGACAACTTTGAGTACACCGACCCAATAGATGGCAGTGTCACCAAGAAACAGGTGTGTAACATGTGTGTTAAAGGCCATATCCTGGGATCAAATGTGCTGTGTTCCATAATAACAAATGATGTATGCACTTTCAAATAATGCTATTGAAAATATGTTTGTGAATCGCGTAAGAGCATACAACATAAAAAAACCTCTAAATTTGCCGTCTTACGGAAACTGCCAAGTGACAGCAGTGTGAGACTGTGAAGTCACTAGTGGAACACAGCCGTCAGCCTGGACCACCCTGACAAATTGACAGCTGCTCCAAGCATGCCCGCATAGACCGTGTGAGTGTGAGTAGGCCGTTCCCCTAATGACATCATGAATCTGCGCCTTTGGACATTTCCAGAAAACAGACATTTATAGGTTTGCTCAGTGAACGGTCACTATTTAAGACCAATTTTATCAATGTTTTTGCAAACATGTGGCTTCAGATTTGTGATGGCATAGAGTAGCACACATGTACAAGTATATTTACATAGTTCTCTGGAAAAAACATTTGGCAAAATATAGCCTTTAAGCGTGTGGGCATGTGGGTGTGCATGCCGGTCAGCATACAGGATGTCACAGCGACAATATTCTGTTCTCTCTCTCTGGAGTTTGTCTAGCATGTTTTAGATGTTATGTTTGCAATCTGGTAAATGGCCATGGCCATTTGTTTAGTGTGACTGATTTGGGGTCATGACCATTTGCCGAATGTGACTGATATGGAGCAAAGACAATTTCCCCCGATATGACTGACATGGAACCATGGCCATTAGCCTGATGTAACTGTTATGGAGCCAAAAGGCCATTAGCTAGATATGACTGATGTGGATCCAGTGTCATTTGCTTAACTAATATGACTGATATGGATCCAGTGTCATTTGCCTAATATGACTGATCTGGAGCCAAGGCCATTAGATGGATGTGACTGATATGGAACCAAGGTAATTTGCCCAGTATGACTGATACGGATTCATTGTTCTGGAAGCTATAGAAGTAGTAATGACATGAGACACCAGGTGGCACCATGATCACTCAAATCACCACTGACTGGATACACCCTTCATGGGCTCGGTGTCCCGCTAGGTGGACTAGTTTTATTTTAAAAAGTAATTTTCACTCAGAAACTTCAGGTTAGGAACAGTTCACAACTGGTAAGCTTCGTTGCCTCGAAAAGTGTCTTAAATCAAGTACTAGCCAATTTTTAGTCCAAGCCATCACTCTGCGTCTGCCGTTAGCTGCCGTATCTCAGAAACCATTCAGCAACTTTTTCTATAATTTTGCATAGACATATCTTAGGGCACTGCCAATGTGCACGAGAAATCTGTATTTGATTGAATCATTTTAAGGGCTCCCTAGGGCCTCCAAGGACCCCAAAACTGGTAAAAATGTAACATTTTGCCTATTTTTCAAAAACTGTTCAGGACTGGTCTACTAAATCAAATGCTTTCTTATAATCGATGAAGGCACAATAAAGCCTTTTGCATCGAGACAAATACAATTCAACCAATACCTCTATTTGAACACTGCCTGTTACATTCGCTTTGTTTAGGTATGTGGTCAGTCTGGTGTTCTGAACAATCACTAAGGATTAATGAACACTTGTGCAGAATGTCACCCACTTGGCAGGTTTAATTGATCTATTCAGCAATGAGGACACTGCTTAGGCCTCACTCTGGACACTGTCACTCACAGTGTTGTGTATTGTCTTAGTTGGTGCATTGAGCTAATCTACTTGACCATGAATCAGTGGTGGCTCTGGTTGTGTATTACACCCAGCTGTGGAGCTAAGATTCTCTGCCTGCTATTGTTTGAAGGAAACTGTGACTAATCTGTAATTGGTCACTGGCAGTATCTTGTGTCAACAGACAGCATTAAGCCACTAGACCCCTGTTAAACTGGACAGTTGCCTGTAGGTTTTAAACTGTGTCAAACAGTGAGTCTACCTTTTGCTCTCAGATAATCTGTCCTCTTAGTTTTACACATGAAGACATAATCTGGCATAACTTGATAAGTCTTTGTAGCAGCACATTTGTACTTCCAGTGTATCATTGCAACATAACATACATATTACATACTGTGTGCCACATTTGAATGTTGTGCATGTAATATTTCCATGCAATCCATTTGCATATATAATGTAAAACTTCAACAGCCGTTTTCTTCATTTTCACTTTTTGATCCCTACCATGTTCAATGCTCCATAAGTTTGCCAATTTTTGTAGCAGTCATATTTTTGAAACCGTGTAAAGCACCCTACCAAACCTTTACAAGCATGTAAGAAAACAATGTTACAATTTTTCTGACTTATCACTCATTTGGTCAGCCGGGGTCACATATAGATGTATTAGTCCAAAGGACTTCAGGGCCACTTGGCCCATTTAAAAAATGTAATATGCATATTGCCATTCAGATTGAGCAAGCAGTCTTTAAAAAAAATATTAACCTTGATATAATAATCAAAAAATGTTAGTAGTGTCAATGGTAACTAGTGTATGATGTGTGTTGTTCTTTCAAAGCCAAAAAGTTGTTGTGATGTATTCCATGTAGGGTATCCGGGTGATATTTGAGGATGAGTCGCGGTTGGTGTACCGTCTGAGTGGCACAGGAAGCTCTGGGGCCACGATCCGTCTATACATAGACAGCTACGAGAATGACCGTAGTCTCGTTGGTTTTGTCTCACAGGTTTGTGCCCTCGCACCTATCATGCTGGGTTACCTCTTCACAGTAACTTGGAAAACCATCTACACCTGTATATCCTTTCGGATATGTTAATTTCTAAATATGTATATACCAGTAATTTTGTTGTTAGAATTTTTCATAATGTAATTGTTACAGGTATACACTCTAGTCAATTCTCATATAAAATTTACCTCCAAAATTAAATATGGATACATTGGTACACAGTGCTAACGGCACACAACTTTTGGGGGAATTGTTAGGTATATACATATAGTTACCTACAAGGAGTACAATTATGTATTTATGCTGATAGGTCACACAATTACTTGCATTTTTCTCTTCTTGTAATGCATATGAAATGTCATATTCCATCCGCAAAAAATATGAAATACACAACAAATTGACTTTGGAATAATTTTAGTTCTCGATTACAAGATGTACTGCCATGGAAAACCTGTGATGCTCGAACTGCACCATTTGTTGCAGGACATGCTGCGCCCCCTGGTGAATGTTGCACTCGAGATCTCGCAGCTGCCCCAACTGACAGGTCGCACACAGCCCACGGTGATCACGTAGACGGGACGACTCACCTAGTGGTGCCCTCTGCTGTCAACTCCAGACGTCAACCAGGAGGTTGTCAGGCAATGGATTCGTTTGTGCAGCTTCATTTAAAACCACGATTTAGCTTGCTGGAGGTGTAGGATTGAACGGGAATTTATTAAGGGACAGATAGATAGATCCGTCATATTTTATCACGTGGATATTCTACTGGTTATGTTTTCCCGGAAAACAGCTCAAGCAAACAACATTGGGTGGTTGTGATGCCTTATTGCTATAACTATGTAACAAGTCAGTGTGAAACAACAAATAAAACTGGGTTTTAATGTTGTTCTGCTGGTATGCCTTACTGTACGGGGGGATACTGTTCGAATAGGATGTGTTACAGAGAACAGAACACAGCTGTAGATTAAACATGATTTTTTTAAGTGGTCTTATCCAGTTTGAAGACTTAATTGTTAATTTAAAAACTGTTATACATACTTACTCAAGTTACGTTTAACCACCTAAGGTGCCACAAACCAGGAGAAGCAGATGTCACTGTCAGAATATTATTTTATAATTCGTTTACAGTGACGCAATCTGGTGAATTTATCAACACTCAATTCTCTCATGTACGAGAAAGGCATATTGCAGTAAATAACTGGATAACTATCATTGTCTTTTTATATAGTCATACCTCAGCTCAAAATTTACTCTAAATGTCTACCGCCGAACAACAAGCGTAACCGGTCTCATAAACAAACTTGATTGGCAGACACTAGAAAGAAGACGATTACACCAACTTACCTTCTTCTACAAAATAAAAAGTAGCCTCCTGAACATTACCCTACCACAACATCTTACATCATCAATTGGTAGGCCAGAGGTCAATGGTTCAAGGAAGTGAATGAACATAAAAAGAGAGAAGTGGACCTTAGTTCCTTGGACATGCTGTTAAATGTGCCAAAGTTGGCATAATATGGTGAATAAATCCACTTTAACTAGTATACTATTGTATCGCAAATCGAGTATTCTTGTTATTATCAAGACATTTAAAATTGACTAATTTATTTTGAAATACAGTGCAATTAATTGTTTTGTGCCAGTGTGCTGCACTACTGTGTAATGCCACTATTGATTGTATTGACTTTGTGTTCACTGTTGTTATGGGTTTGGGAGAACAACATGTCCAGGTGCACTTACAAGTGTGGAATGATTCACTCTGAATCCAGGCCTCTGCATCAGATCTGACTCATCTTATTGTCAGAGGGATTACAAATATTGTATTTGCAGATTACACGTATGCAAGGTATCGCTTACAACACAAAGACTAGGGACAACTGGGCCAGGGTATAACCGGCCAAAGGCGTGAATCAGCCACATATCCAAGCAATAATTAATCAGTTGACAACAACATTCATTTTTGTCTGTTCGTTAGAACAGTTTTATTTTTATTTTGTTTTCTTTTTTAAAAAATACTCTGTGCGCAACCTACTAACAAACTGCTAAGACGATCACTTGCACATGGGACGGGTTTAGTTAAGTAATTCCATTTTAAGAGATTTACATCAACAGATTCGCTCTGATTTGGTTAGGAACATGTGTCACTAGTGCTAATACTGTAGACAGAAAATATGGAATGCTAAAAATGCGAACAACTCGGTTAAAATATCCTTAGAACAGCAGCAAGATATTTAAAATAACCCACGACATATTTCATTTCTGCCACATTCACGCAAGCACATCATGTGTGCACATCCACACACGCATTCACACTTCAAAACAAGTCATACAGTTGAGAATCATCTGGAAATTGAAATTATCTAACGTGTGACAAATACGTACAAAAATATTTCTGGCCATTTCCTTGAAATGTGCACCACTCATCAACAAGCCGTAGTGCTGTCATGAATCCAAATAACAAGGAAGTGGCCCAGAAGGAAAGACTTGGCTGAAGACAAATAACTGGCAAACGTGCAGCCGACAATCGCTGCTGTATTCCTGCAAACAGGTTGTGTAATGACTAGGTTTCTTATCACCAACACAAGGGCGACATAGTTAATGACAACGGTGACACAACTCGGCCGCGAGATGGGGCAACAGTGCACCCCAGAAACAGGGAAACTTGCAATTTGGCATAGATGCTGTGAAAGAATTTTAAGTCCACTCTGACAGAAGACATGTCAAGTGGTATCAGTAAAATAGCCTGTGTGTTTCAACATTAGCAGAGGACACTTACTAGGGTTGTGTCATCCAGCTTGTGTGTGTGTCACATCTGCGGCCATATCCAGTACCACTGCTGCCATTTACAGTCTCCAAGTGACTACACAAATGACATTACTACTGCATACTGGTGACATGACAACTTGTCACCATTGATTAATACATTTCAACAATTGTTCAACTGTTTGTTCAAGAATGTCCACAGACAAGTCTTGAACTGAGGTAACGTCATCACAATGTTCAAGGCGGACTCCGCATCAGTCTCTTTCTGTAGCTTCCTCTACTTTACGGTTACACTCCAGTCGTCACCCAATGGGACGCTGTCATGCGATATGGTGGCCAAGGGTCACCAAAGAAGCCACTGTCGTCCAGGTGGAACAATAACGCTTATTTCATCTATTTTACACCCTCCAACAGTTGCTCACAACTGCATATCATCATCATCAAATTATACCTATTCCGGTAAACTAATCACAGTACTTACAATATATATCCTTATAATAATAGAAGGTAAACACAAAGCGGTTCTGACAAGTCTTTGTCGCGATATTCTGCCAAATGCAAAATATAATTAAACATGAATAACACTGTCACACCAACTATACAAGCACTGACAACAGAGGCTGCTGGTTTGATGAACACAAATGTTCAAATCTCCAGAAAACACGTGCAATGCAACCTAGTGGCAATGTAATAGTTTCGTGATAAACAAAAAAGCATGCAGATAGCATCGCAGGTTTATACCACATGTCAGATGCAGTGTTTAGAAGCAGGTGCCGGTATGTTATGTAAAATATATAAATATAAGCGTATTTACAATTTTTTTGTTTTAACTTAGGTCGATGTATGAAAGCAGCGCTGATAAATAGATGTTTTTTTAAACAAACATTCTGATGAGAATGATCACCACTAGGTTGTATGCTGGTTCAGCCTCAATTACTTATTTATAAACATACACCGATACAAAAATTATAAGCAAGTAGAAACCTCCTCACCCTCCAAACCCCTCCAGCCTTGGTGACCACAATCTTAAGTAGAAGGAGCTTCTCCAACAGTTAACCTTATCCAATATAAAAACAATAATAATAGCTGCATAACTGAAAATACAAAGTTCAAGGACGAACGTCCGCACGCGTAGTATACAAATATTTTTTAAGTTATTTCCCCTATAGTACTGTGTGTGCACTGTCAGTTTCCACGAAACTAGAATAAGTACCAATAACCATATCAAACTCTCACACACACACAACCACTTGCACAAGCAGACCTTGTCTGCTTGCAACTGTAAAAAAACTGTTGAAGATATTCCTGAGACAACGTTAGAATGTTCACACTTTCCTCCGATGCAAGCAAGCATGTCCGTGTATGTGGTGGAATCGAGCATGAGATCATAGCCAGTAAGAGTCGCCACCGCAGCAGGCCCAGCTGCTGCGACTTCAGTTCAATAACTCCACACCGGCGCGCACACACATTATCAGCCAATCAGAACATCGCTGAAGCGAAACGCGTCGTCACAGATGACTGACTAGACTGATCGTCGTCGTCGCTGCTGGAGCATCGGAGCGTGGACTTGCGCCGCCGTCGCTGGGCGAGACTGGAGCTGCCAGGAGGCGACAGACCCATCCAGAGAATAGGCGCCTGGTCAGTCTCATTGTCAGACCCATTGTCCGAAGAGTCCATGTGGAAGATGGTCTCCTCGTGGTCCACGAAGGTATCCTCGAGGTCCTCGTCGTCGCGGAAGAACTGAGACGACTCGCGCTCCTCCGTGATTGACATGTGACGCAGGATCATGCGGTTCACTGACATCGCGTTCTCCGCAAACTTCTGCAGCTCCTTGATGCTGTTGTTTCTACAACAATAACACAATAACTGTCACTGTATCTCAAACTGCCTCGCAGCAAACTGTATTCAGCACAATCTGTCTATCCGTTTGTTATTAGGCCAATCGTTACGCAATCCATTTCAGTGATGTGTTAATTACGTTAATCCATTTCAGTACTATCAGTAAAAATCAGGAATCACATCTGACTTAATATCACCTGAAAAAGAAAAAAAAATTACAAAACAATTTGAAAACAAACGAAAACTGGTTACAAAAATTACTAAATAATGCGACATTAAACTGACACAAAATTGAATGCTAGTACCTTTGGAGGACACGAGGTGTCGCTAACAGTGTCTTCGGCGACTCGTTTGTCACCCATGGATGTGACAGCACTTGCGCAGCCGAGTAGCGATGGTGTGGGTCTTTAACCAGTAGATGGCGTATCAGGTCTTTGGCCTCGTCCGAGATGGTCGCCCAATCGTCGTCGACGAAATCAAACACACCACCCTGGATCTTTGCAAAGAGTAGGTCCTGGCAGTCCTGACAGGGCTCACCGTGGTTCCAGCCGCAGTCCTGACCACAGTCCACGTAGAAGGGAGGGTAGCCACACAACATGATGTAGCTGCAACAACAATAACAACACTGCAACAACATGCCAACAAGTATATGATAACGTTTAGTGAGCAAATTAGTATCCAAAAAATTCAGAAGACCTCCAACCAACATCCATTTGCTCGAGGTGGAACATCACACTGGTACATTTCTACTTATTATTAATTATTGTCATAATATTTAACAATGACACACAAGTATGTGTGTGTGGTAATAAATGATCCGCCCGTATCCTGCAGTGAATAGTTAACGATGTAGTGAGAGAGAGAAGGCCGAGAGTAAAGGTGAGAGTAAAGGCTGCTTACAGGATGATGCCAAGACTCCAGAGATCACACTTCTTGTCATACGACCACGCCATGTCTTGCCATACATCCACAACTTCGGGAGCCATGAACTCTGCTGACCCGACCTGCAAACACACATTCATATTACTAACCCTGAATCACAATAATACAATCATCAACTCAGATGCCTCCTATTGTGCTTAGACAAAAAATACTAGCACACCAAAAATATGTTTAACTATGACACAGGATCTGATTGACACACCATTCATGGCTGGCAGAATAGTTTGCTGTTTTTCTGCAATACATGTTTATGTTATAAATAACAACATCCACCAAGTCCCGTCTACACCTACTTGTCACAAACTGTCTGGATAAGAAACATTACACATCTGACTAAGACAGATCTACTGAGTGCGATGGAGTACTCCTAAGTTAGTTGGTGTGTTCGACTCTATATGAGATGGATGGATATGTATACTAGATAGAATGTTCTACTCACTGGAGTCTGCAGCTCAGGTGTGGTGATAGGAGTCGTGTGTCGACTGTCCACAATCACTCCACTGCCTAGGTCAAAGTCACAGATCTTCACCGGCGTCAGCTGCAAACAGAACACATTATATAAACCTCTGCACATGTCATCATGCTTCAGACTGCTCATTCTTTGCATTAAAAAGATGGCAAGTAAATAAATTTGTTTGTAAGAATTTCTGACTACTTTAAACAATCACGTGACAATTCTGCCTTTCCCATAATTATCCAATGTTTCCATCCAAGAGTAACATTTCAGCAATTTTATTCTGATGTTCATACATATCATGTACGGATAATTATGAAAAAATTATTGTTTAAATGAACAGGCCAAGAGTGAACATGTTATGATTTTGGTATAAAGGAATGAAGGTAATAACTTACATGTCCCGGACGCGTACACAGGATGTTCTCAGGCTTCATATCACGGTGAGCGATGCCTGGAGAAAACAACATCCATATATTATACACTTTCTCAATCACAACATTATATACAGTCAGAGAAGCCATGTACATGAGACTAAGGTACTGTCAAGTTGTGTAACAGGGTTGTTTAGTGCTTTTGATATGCACTGGATAAATATTTGTTGAGACCATGCCATATTATTTGTATTACAATTCAACTTGACAAACGAACATATGTCAAATATAATTAGAGGCAGTTCAAAATGTCAATGATTTGCGACTGAGCAAAGGAGGCTCACCTTTCTGGTGTAGAAAATGCAGGGCTGTGGCAATATCCCGGATCACTAAACTGGCTTCCTGTTCTGTTAGATGACGCCGACGTTCGATCGTCTCAAACAACGTGCCTCCCTCCATCTTCTCAAACACCACGTAGAACCTGCAGCGACACAAACAACAATGTCAAAGTGAAAGATTACAGTGTGAAACAGTACCATTTATTAAATTAATTAGTAAAAAGAACTGTATTCTGTTGATTAATTGTATACTTTGTGTAGTACTTAAAAAAGGTGTTGTAAACAAATTGTTACAGCTTTATTATACAATGTAATCGTACGAACACCAATTAACATTATGTGAAGGGGCGAAAGGTGGTGAAATATGAAGATTCTACACACCTGTCCTCCTCCTCGAAGTACTCAATCAGTTGTAGAATGTTCTCGTGGCCCCGACAGTGGTGGAAGATTTCGATCTCCTTTAGTACCTTGTTACGACTCTTGTGCTGGTTCTTCTCAATGATCTACAAACACGAGCACCGCATGTTACTACAATAGTCTTCTGAAAGATCTGGTAGACGTTAACACCTCACTGCATAATTATTCTTCATGATATGGCAAACACTTCACTACACAATTTTCTAAAAGATCTAGCACACGCAAACATCTCACTACACAATTTTTCTCAATCATCTCACAAACACCTCACTTAACTACACCACATCAACACTGTTCAAATTTTACACTTGTAAAAAACAGCAACACTAAATTACAAGAAATCCATGAATTTCAAAATGCATAAGTATACACACCTTGACTGCGTATTCTTTGTTTGATGACATTTTCTTGTAAGTATGTACGGAACCCTGCGAGCCTTCTCCCAACGTCTCTCCAGTCGGTGTGTACAAGTCTGCAATGTACGACGTCGCTTTATACTCAGCCACAAAAATACTTCCATATAATCTGCATATTAATGGGTCAGTTATAGCTCACCTCGCTGTGCCTTAGAATTTAGATGAACAAGAACAAGTATTTCGACATCACATTTTGTCGAGTATCCAATGTAATACAATTATAACTCTTTAAGGAATATTGACTGATGACTTGCCAATCACTTCGCAAATAGTACAAACACTCACCACAGAAGCGTTTCATGCAGAACTCTGAAGCACGCTTCTTCTTGCGTCGCCGCTGACAGTTGTTGACGTTGGCAGCATTGTTCGCCGCCACCGAGACCGTTGTGGTGTCTGCCAGTAATGTGTTGTTGTTGGTCTCCAACAGGAGGCTGGTAGGTCGAGGCGGGGACACATTCGATCTGCACGTTCTATCCAGACCCATCTACAACACAGCAGAATGACACGTGTAATACAGCAACGAACACAAGACTCCGGAATGTTCACAACCAATACATGTCATCTATAACACAGCAGGATGACATGTGTAACACAGCAACTAACACAAGATTCCAGAATATTCCAATACATGTCAGCTACAACACAGCAGGATGACATGTGTAACACAGCAACTAACACAAGATTCCAGAATATTCCAATACATGTCAGCTACAACACAGCAGGATGACATGTGTAACACAGCAACTAACACAAGATTCCAGAATATTCCAATACATGTCAGCTACAACACAGCAGGATGACATGTGTAACACAGCAACTAACACAAGATTCCAGAATATTCCAATACATGTCAGCTACAACACAGCAGGATGACATGTGTAACACAGCAACTAACACAAGATTCCAGAATATTCCAATACATGTCATCTACAACACAGGAACTAACACAAAACTCTGGAATGTTCATGACAAACAGAGAAAATGAAGGCAATGGTAACCTGTTGATTACATAAGGATATATAACTCACAAATTTTCCCCCCGTTGCTTTGTCGAGTAGGAAAAAAGTCATTTTTCGTTAATGGAAATGCCCATGGTGGGGCACAACCGCTTGGCAATTTGGAACAAAGTCGACATACTGCCATCTCCGGTCGGTACATTCTAGCAATGACAGGGCAGGTCTTCAAATGTGCCATTATTCAGCTAAACTGGAGCCATGATCGAAACTGACAAATGACAGCAGGTAAACAAGTGCAGGCAACCCGAAACAGGATATCTCTGATTATTCCATCGGTGGTAAGTCTTTAAATAGCTCACAGCCACAAGGCGGATTTACCGCAGTTCCTGAATACAGCACAAGTGTTGCAATATAAACTACACACAAACATGAAATATATTCATAAAGAAGGAATCAACTACCTGGTAGTCATGTTACTCACCAAATGCTGCCTATTATATTGTGTAAACAATGTAATAAATAATTTAATATAAATCAGATTACAAAGCAAAAACAGCAGACATGATGTGGTTTCGCTGACATAAGCTGCCTTCCAACAAAGTTTACTGACAAGCTGACAACAAACTGTATATTGCGTTATGGTGTATCCTAAAATTCTGCACAGTCATCATTGCATACACTGAATGTCAAGTTGCATCATGTGTAGACTAGTGATAAAAGGCATTTCTTCTAAATCTGCCCACAACAAGTATTGGACTTGATAATTTACCCTTGTTAAGTCACTTAAGACAATGTTGTGTATATTTTAGTTAATTAAAATAACAGAAACATTTGTATAAAACGAACATGACAGTTCCCTGAATTCTGATCTCAAACCTCTTTCAAAATTCAATATTTTAGAGATTCAACTGACAGTATGGATTATGCTATTCATGTAGGGTGTAGTTGGCTGACTGTTCCTTCCTGACAATTTGACAAGCAAGACAACTTGAAAGCACGAAAATAACTTAACATAGTCACGATTCACTTCAGTTGACAGTTGAGTTGAGTGTTGACAGTTGAGTGTTGACCCCTCCGGCTCGTCACGACAATTTAAATACAGATGCACAGTCTCCTATGGCTTTGTATAGTTGACGGACAACATTGTCAACTGTAGGTTTGGTGGATTTAGCGAAGGGACAAGGCAAATTAACATGGAGGAAGCTGCCTGATATCCTGATTGCAATAGACTAGTAGTAGTAGGTCAGCGCCCAAAATAGCCTGCCTGGGCAGACAAAGTGATTGCACGACAGACACAAACACCACCTAACACTCGAATCTACTTACCTCCTCGACCGTAGACTGCAGTCCGTTACTCAGTGTAAACACCATATTCCTTCTCAATCTGATCTTAACGGCCACCTCCACTCTGACAGTGCTACAAACACCGTCTCTCACTCCTATCCACTCCTTTGCGTTCTAAATGCCTCTACTCCCCGTTTGGTGCAGCTGCCTGACGTAATGCTGCTTATATACTGGCCACCAATGATACGTGTGCTATTATTGGCTGATGCAAGCTTGGCGGCCGCTCATTGGTTGGTTCGTATAACGTGGCTTGCGTGATGCTGGCAGCGCCAACGTAAACAACAACAGCTATCGGTGACGTGGAACTTGCTGGAACCTGCCATGCTACAGGCCAATCATCTGTTTACCTCAGCTCTGGAGTCAGTCATACCAGCGTGGCCTGACTACTTCACGCTCCACTGCCTGTCACTGCCGAGTGCGGATTACATGTCATAGGAGCTGGCAGTATTCACAGAAACCACAGCCAGTGTGTAGGACCCTACTATTTCCCCTCCCTCTAAATACTGTATTCATTCACTAACTTGACCAATTACTGCCCAGTGGGTCAAACACATCTCACAAGAGAGCTGACAGTTTGTCACATGATCTGCAGTGTCGGGATAGCAACAAAACACATCGACAGTTAGCATATAACACCGACATAAATATTGACATGACTGTTTTAGTTTTCAAACTTATGATGTATTAAGAAGAGACTTATAATAAAACTGACACTTTTTGTTAGTTCTTTACTAGCTATTGATATTCAATGTTTTATCTTACATGGTTTTACATACAAAATATTTTAAATGGATATATGAGATACTAAATGTTATGTTTATTGTGTACTCTATTTTGTATACTATTTTAGATGATCATTTAGTACATACAAGAATTGAGGATATAATCTGACATCACAAAATCATACTAATGATTAACTAAAAACAACATCCCACAATGCTTAGTTTTAATTCTTTAAGTATGTTTTCTAGTTTTACAAACTATTGTGCGAGTTAACTGCTCAGGTTGCATTAGCATATCATGCTGTAGAGACTTCTTTTTTCGTCTGTAACACTCCATACATGTTCACAACCTGGACCCCAGGCAGAGTAATTTATAGTTCAATTACTGAAATACATTGCGACTTTAAATTAATGCGACTAAAACATGCAAGTACTTATTTATATTAAATTTTAAAATGTAATTGTTGTTATTCGTGGATTGTGTTTACATTCCATATCTACTGAAACATAATTATCTTGTACAAATGTCTGAAAAACTAGTAGTAGAAAGGTGGACAAAATTAGTAGGCCCATATTACTAGAAGGGGTGTTTACCTACTGAATCCAGCATGACTGATCCTTTTGATTAGAATGAATAAATTACTGGAATCTACAGTCCTACACTGTCACTGGCTAGAAGTAGTGTCTGGAGAACACATACTTGACTAGTAGGAAATCTAAATTACAGGCAAAAGTCTGTGAGTGTAGAATGTTGACAATAACAAGCCCATGCAAGTACTTTGGTAACGACAATGGAATATTATACAATACTGCCACAGAATAATTGCAGACAAAATCCAAAAATATTGTATGAAAAGTGACAAAATCCAACAACAAAATAATACAGATTTATTAACATTGTTTAATTAAATTTATCTAAATGAGTGTTTTGATATAATACAACACATTTCACCTGCCTCTTGTTTAGCCAAAGAACCTCCAAATTATTCTTTTACCTGGCATCTTAGTTTTATTACTCAAATAAATTAGTTTCAACACAAAACAGAAGCCACTACCTGCATCATAACAATCTCATGAAACATACTTACATCAAGTGCACAGATTAAGTAAAATTAGAAAGCCAATTTAGAGAGTTAACTTGTTCATAATGCAACCACATATTTTTTAATCTAAACTAAATATACGTAGCAGAAGAAAAAAAATTTATTGCACAAAATTCTGCCTGTACTCTTTTACAAATTCACCCATCTTTCTCAGTCAACAAGAACAATAAACTCTGAATCTTAACAGCAATGTTAGAAACATATTGCTATGGCTCTGAGATAGAGTGACAAAGACAATGAGAAGAAAACTTGCAGAATCATAAACAAATGCATCAGCAACATTCTCTAAATGAAGAGGTAAGACAAAGTAGGCCCTTAGTCGGAAATAATTCTTTGCCAGTCTTTAATTAATCAAAAGTGTACCTTTTAGCACAAAAATGGCTTGCATGGAAGCCATTCACATAAATCACACCCATTACAGGCCACTTTAGTTTTTTCAATGACAAACCAGTGTTTGAGCCATGTATTTAATTAATACTGATCCATTCAATTTGATTCACTATTAGGTGTGCCAGTGACAGTCATTAATTTCAGCACCTAGTCTTGGAACTATTAATCTAGACTGCTGGCCCCCCTAAATTCCACCAGTCTTATCAGTTGTAATTACCTGTCTTGGCAAGTCTTACAGACAGGCAGAAGGGTATCTGGCTAGGCCCAGGAGACTAAGAGGTCACAAGGGGAATAGACCAACACAGCATCAGAAACCAACCAGGAAGTAAACAGTGACTCTGGAAGGAAATCACCTTTACAGGCCCTAACAAGGAACCCTCAAGGGAACAAAACAGGAAGAACCACAACATAGCTGAAGAAATGAAATGGCTCCACCTGGAAAGAGTAATAAAAGGAGCAAACAACAGAGTTTGTTGGAGAAGTGTAGTTCCGGAAACCATTGTTTTAGCAGATATCTGTTCTGGCTATGCTCCTGGCTCCAGCTGGTGACAACTCCAGGTGGAGTAAATGGGCTGGACTACTCCCAAATTATACTATCAAAGACATTAACACATTCCAGCAAAAAATAAGCTGACTATTGCTTCACCTATATATTCACTGTACGCAAAACCACAGAACCATAACCACACATGCATACAAAACTCTTAACCATAATTTTATACATGGTTAGGTTGCCTTTCACTTTCACAACACAAAAGTATCCATAGCAGACAAAATACCATTTTCTTTACTAAGAATTCTGATGCATTGTATTGGTCTGTGTGATTCTAACCAGGTATGGTACACATCCATTACAAACACAAAATGTTGACATGTGCTAGGAACAATTCAGTGATTAACAGCACAGAACTTGTTTTATTTGCTCGAACATTTCCTAAACAACTACCTCCATTCACAGCACAGGCAACTTTTCAAGGACCTAAGCCCCAGCCTACTAGAGAGTGAAATAAACCCAACAGCTGTGTCACCACTGAATAAACATTGGCATTGCAAGTGAATGGGCAGGCTGGGCCAACAACAAGCAAGTTCATCCAGTCACCCTGCAGGCCTGGCTGGAGGAAGGAGTGTCAAGTGTTTGTGTCCTACAAATGACAGCCCTACACACTGCCCAGGGTGATGCAAGAGATGTTACAAACACACCAACACTGCTTCCAGTCAGGTGTAGCAATTACCCCATCAGGGGTTTCAATTACCCCCAACAGGTGCATGGACCCATGCAACACCCTCATGGTGATTATCTTTTAGAGTCCACCAGGCAAATGGCAGTTCACAACAACGTATGGGAAATTAGATGACTGTTATCATTCTGCAGATCAATTTATAATTCTAAATGAAAACAAACCATGGTAAATAGCACGGACACCATTTGGTATCACACATCTCACATGACGATGCATTTGATACGATCATAATTCATGGATATAAACGGGGCACGCAACTTACCCCATCACTTACTTGTTACTTAAAAATGTTGCTGCTTATTGACATTTTCAAAACTTGAACACAGTGTTGATCATCTAAGAACAGTTAAGGGATGATAATAATTGTGTCAATGTCAATAGTGATTTCTTTCAATGTTACAATTATCTTCTTTGCTAATTTATCTTATTCACTTATTGTTACATGTGTCGCATTTTCCACAACATAATATAGCTTTAATTCTCTAATAGTTTTTGTAGACATCTGTGCAAATTGATTATGCTTCATTAATTTTTTGTGTTTGCAAAAAAGTGGTTTCTTTTCTCCTAACACTGTACTCATGGACAACTGTTCCCAGGAAGAATAATGTGGGATCCAATGAATTTCACTGAAACAGAGACATGGTGAACTAATTAGATTTAACTTACAAAAATGTCTATCAAATTAGAAAGCTGCAAACTTGTCAGTCTTACATTCTTTATCTACATTACAGTCTTTATCTACATTATAACTGACCAAGAAAGCCATTACTCGTACATTTTGCTCAACCAACAAGATTGAAGAATCCATAAATAAATCTTCAGCACGGGTCACTAAATCGATCGCAATTACCTTGCACAAATGTCTAAATAAAAAGCTCACTTAGACAGTTAAAAACAAATATGAAATGTGGGATTAGGAATTACTAAATGAACTGGTTGACTTCATTATTTAAGTGTTGCATAACACTTCTGATCAGAGGGTCATTTTGACAATACAGTAGTCCCTCTCTTCAGTGGAGACATCTGTATCCAAGCATAAGTGTCCCAATATGGCGGGTGTCCGCTCATCGGAGGGACAGGCATCTTAAGTTAATGCCGGATTTCAGACCAGTACAACCGACACGTGGTAAAAATGTGGCAATATGTCAACGCATTGACTGATAGGAATTAAACACTATATATATATATATATGTTTATTATTATTGTGATGTATTAAAATATAAACAGTTGGTCATCAAGTCGTATCGATTTTCCTCAACTGCGCACTGGTCACTCACTCACTGCGACTAGTTTACGCAATGCTATCGGCCCGGCGTTGCAGTAGAATTTGCTGCGCGTATGGCAACATTCAACCAAAAACGTCGAACAAAACATCTCCGTTACAACATTTTATAAATTGGTATTCTCAAACGATTTAGATATTCTTTAGCTAAAATACTTTGTAAGTAATTTGCAAGTTGACGATTTTGGCTGCCCCCTACCGTCTAAAATAATAACCTGGAAATGATCAACCGAATATTTAAATTAGTTGCTACATGCAGCGTGAACGTTAAGTAAATATTAAAAACGGTAACGGGTACAATCGTTAATTGTCTCACTTCATTTTTCATCCAATTTCGAAAAATTAATTAATGCACAAATTGTGCATCACTTGATAATGTGTTCCACCGTTTCATATGCTGGCAACCAGTTCATCTTTTCCAGGCACTGGTAATATTTGGCGTAGCGCAGCATAATTTGATGATGTTGTTTATTATTTCACCTCAGTTTAGGCTTAATGTTGGGCTACATTGAAAACAATTGAGGTGAACCTTTTATGCATCATATTTGTGAATCTTAATTGCAATTTACAAGATGAAAAGGCGACACCAAGCAGAAGCCCTGACTGGGGCTGGAGGCATGAACTGGGAAGCCATCATTCATGGCATCCCCAGGGCAGAGGCAAACATGATTGATAACAGCACAAAATTAACAATACCTTTCTCCACATTCACTCTGCCTAAAGTTTACAGACCGCAATCAAAGGAACTCTAAGTAGTTTGGACAAACAACGATTACAGCAAGGAAGACAAGCTCTTTGTTACGGGTACACGTGTACTTGGTGTTACCATTGACACACAACAAGCTGTATGTCCGCCATTTTCTAAACAAATTTTGAAAAAAAATCTTTGAATTAATGAATATTGTCGGACTTAGGAGGGACATATATCCAAATTATCCTGTACGCGTACACGAGGTGCCCCTCATCAGAGGGACATTAACATGGCAAAACGATCCGTACATTGACAAACTGTCCCGACATAGCGGGTGTCCCCTTGTCAGAGGGTCTGCTGAAGAGAGGGACTACTGTATAAATATTAGTGAACTAGCTAGTGCAGGCCCAGTTAACTTTTCGTGGAATATAGTTTGACGCAGAGGAGTATACACGCCACACACGTATAGTTAAGTGCACTGTACCTAGTAATCATTAATGGCAATCCCTCTTAAGTTGGTAATAGTACTTGTGCTATTTTAATGTATATGATACTGTTTCGATAGCTTGGCACTAGTCCCAGCCAGCTTGTGACGTCATGGAGGACTAGCCATGCACTATCATACGTAATATTACAAGCTCATTATCAAGCTATAGCTATCTGACCAATAACAGTGTATGGACAAGGCCTTGACCTCAAACGTTGCCAAGTATTCCTACAGCAGGTATAAGCTATAAACTTTCTCTGTGCCACATCAAATGTTCAAGTAGTATTATAATGGGTCAGGTTGTCAATTTAAAAGAAATGCTCCAGATGTTCAATTAGCATTGTCAGTGTCATCCCTGTGACTAAGCAGAGATGACACAAGGTGACGCCATAACACGTGAGCACAGCTTATCCATTCAGTGTAAATTGCTCTATGCCACATATGCACCACGGTAATGCTGCTTAAAATAGAACTGATCCTACTTTAGAGCAACGCCACGTGTCTTCTTCTTCAATGTGCACACATGTCCTAACATAGGAGTTTTAAGTGTGGTACATACCACTGTATAATCTGTAGGTGCACAGACATGAAAGACAACTTTTTTAAACCAGAATTGAAATTGTCATGTTATGTGAAAGCCCTGTGATCTTTTATAATAATATATCTGGTTTACTGACTAAGCCACTGCCTCATCTATGCGATGCTATCAGCTTAACTTTATGAACTGGACATGGACATGTCTGAAGAAGTTACCTACAGGTTTGATGGTGACAACATTTTAAGTCGACAATGTTTCAAGTTGTTCAGTTTAAAAAAATTGCAACATAATTAGCTTTTACCAGCCTTGGATGATGACGTCAAACCATGCTTCCAATGACATCATGTACAAAATATACTCAAATTCCTAGCAAAACAGACCTTGCATAATGCATAGGAATGAAGACATCTCACAATGTGTTACAAACAGTGATCCTTACAAATGGCATCCATTACGCACAGCTACCTGGCCATTAATTCAAACTTTATGCAAAGGCAACTACCTTTTTCTCAACGTCTTCCAAACTGAGCTTGTGAATCACCTGATTAATGTTCCTGTGCAGATGAGGTGTCTAAAATAAAGGCAGCTCATACTGTGACATGCAACATTTACTCAAAGACTTAGCTTCTGATTTTCTCAACTTATAATACATAATAAACTTTGATAGGGCGTGGAGTCTAGCAAGTTCTAAGGCAATTATTGCTTCTCAGCAAGCCACTGTCGTTAATGGCATGGTGCTACTAAATATAGCACACAAACAATGGCGAAAGCAGACACCTTCCACACATCTACACTTTTAAGGTAAGTAATATAGTGTGACGCTTAAAATAGATTTGAATGTTAAATTAATGCATTTTTATATAACAGTATCTGTCTGGGTCACCATTTTATATACATCGGTTGGAGACGTACCGGGCATGTAACGTAAATTATATGGGTAGAATTTATCCTAAAGAATTTATTTGTAACTTTCTTTACACACTTCTATATGTTTGTGCTCATTGTGACTTTTTAAGTAAGTTTTTTGTTAACATTATTTTATGTAGTGTAGTCAGATACGAACAACTACACGGGTGTTTTACAGTAGTATCCTGTACACCAATTGGTTGCTGATTATAGCTAATGCAGACTTTAATTGTCCATGACTGATCTGTTTCACAAATGAACAATGAATTGTGTTCCAAAAGTTACATAATAATAATTAACAAAAAGATGGTTTATTTATGTTTTACGTAACATTACCGGTAATATACAGCATAATCCCAGTTGCCAGTAACTGTTACTCCCAAGTAATCAATATTATTGATATTGTTACCCATTGGTATAGCAGTTTACACATACATAAGATGCTAGTGTATTTTATATTCTTTACTTTGACAATAATGTTTTATGTTTATCTGCTCATCACAGAATATGATTATAATAAACTCTTACTTCGAAGATTAACACGAAGCACTTGTGGGGCAGCAACTCAGCACTTGGATTGTAGTGGTTGTGGAACGGGTCCACAGTAGTGTCATGCCAGGAGCAGGTCCATATGACGACCGTGCCTATATTATGCGTTGCTAGTAATACATTTAAGTATATTTTAATTGTTATAAATACATAGTATAAACATAACAACTAATGCAATTTGGAAAAGCATAACAGAAACAATGAAAATAAGAATTTCATGTTTGGCATGGTAGCACATTTAATGGTTTCAGGTTAAAGGGGCAGGTCAATTAGTTAACTGAGTATATCTGCACTGGTCCTGCAGTACACAAACACCTATTTCTCAGGCATGGATTACTCTCAGCCAATTAAACCGGACTGATCAAGAGAACCGAGGTTTGAATCCACAGGAATCCTTTTGTTGCTGTTGCTACTTCAAAACTAAGGAAATTTTGTTCACTCTGCTTTGCTACTACTTAGGGAAGTAAAATAGTCCATTCAGGGGTAAATGAGTAACCTGTTGAAGACTCGCTAACTATAGAGAAGGAAAACTGACAACAAATTAATTGGTGTGTGATACTCAATTGAGGTTCGCCGATTACTGAACACATTAGAGGTTCGATTAGTGTTTAACTAGGGTACTAAAACTAGTTTGATGACTCAGTGGTGCTTGCCTCGTGACTAGGGTTTGAATATACCAAGCTGTCCAGAACAGTTTAATATATGGATATGTCTACAAGTGTTTAAGAGCACGCTTGAAAGATGAGTTCAGGAAGTTCAGGCGAGTGATTTGTTCCTCCTGAATACCACTCCTCAAACCTGGTATTTATGCCAGTGAAAGTAAAAGGGTACAACAGGGGGGTAAATGTTAAACAGGTCATGGACACAGGTCAGTATGCAGACAAAATGCCACATAACCAAATGCCACGGCACATGACATGACACAATGTCAGAGGAAATAATGTCACAAAGTAAATATATGTATATATATATATGTATATATACTCAAACTTTACACTTTACTAGATCTTTTAATGTTATTTTCAAGGTGAAAAGTATTTTTAGTGTAATTTTTTAAGATATTCACTTTGTGGTATATGTCTGCCTGTCTGGGTATGGTACATCTCGTGGCATATTGTCCAGGATTCTATACTTTTAAAATAACATACACTCACTTAACTTTAGTAATCCATGTTAACAAATAGTCGCTACATTCTGATGAAATGTGTCATATTTAGTTAATTCTTTTTAACATTTTTATTTAACTTGTTATAACATTGTTTAATCATGTACATGCATGAATGAATGTATTCGTGCACATGCACGACTGGTGATAAGAATTTCACAAAATTATCTTTAAAACGGTCAATTATAAAGTAAACCAGGTTAAACAGCCACAAGTGATCCTGAAACTAGCCAAACCAAGCGCCTGACACATTGTGGTTGGTATAATCTTGTGGTTATGCTAAGAGGGCGGGCAAGAGAGGGAAATCCCCACACTCATCAGACAGTGTACATGGTGTTGTTTGGTTACCACAGGCAACAGCCCAAACAAATGTGCCAAATCTCAATACGAATCAGTACAATAAGTCTGACTGACTGAAATATTAAAATAGCATTGGCTCACGATCATAGTGTATTGTATATAATTATAGTGTATTGTATACATAGACGTCATGTAGCAACTGCCACTCTTGCGGGATGGGAGTAACAAAATGAGTCACTGGACATTATTTAGTAACGACAATTTCTTGTAGTTGTAAAAAAATTATTCAATAATCACTGAATTTTAACATAATAAATTAAAGTAACATAGAAATCTATTTTTATCATACATGTACTGGATTAATCAACAGTACACTTCTATTTCATATGTTTTTACTTGTTATAATTTATAGTATTCTTTTTAGTTATTTTTTTAAAATTGTCCTTAATACATGACCCACCTAGATGCAGATTAATTTTTTTTTTATACAAATTTTAAAGCATGTCTGTACATAGATATATTTTATTTGTTTGTACTTTTAATCCATGCTGATCAAACCAAGGTTGTTTTACATGTACTCTATGTAGGTAGTATTCTCTGTCTGAAATAAAAAAGTAAAAATAAGTTCTTATATAGTGCAGTATCCAGTCCATTGCTCAAAGCGCTTTACTCCCTGACAGACCTGTTCAATCAAACACCATCTCAACTTCTCCGGAAAGCATTCAGCCATGCTGTAATTAATGTACAAAGACTATTCGTACACTATCAACTGGTGTCTATAGCCAGGTACTCATTCACACAGATGAATGATCTAGAGCAATGTAGAGTGAATGAAATTGCGCAAGGTTCAAAAAGGCAGCACAGGATTCAAACTCAGGTTCTCTCAATTGAGAGTTATTATACTTATAGTATGTAAGCATGAATACATAATCTGCATATTTCCAACTACTACATATGGATGCGAAACCTGGACTCTTAATAAGAACATTACTAAACGTATAAATGCATTATGCACGCAAGGACGCACGCACACATTACAAGAAACAAACAGCACTCGAAGATTTAGATCATCTGACACTGCCCAAAATACTTGTGCCCGTTATGAAACAGACACAGAGCTGTTGAATAACAGACAGTCTATTTCTGATCGCAGTAGCAGGGACTGATAAACTGTATGTACAGCTGCTCTGTGTAAACCTCCAGTAGAGAACTTCCCTGCACTTGTTGCAGGGTTTACAGAGCGGAACGAAGTCCACGAATGCACGTAACATACATGGAGAGAAGCTATGATTGTGAGAAGTACACGTGGCCTTATAAGGCACACATCCTGTTGAGAGAGAAAAAGAGAAAACAGGTGACCTAATGAGAGCATCCATCACGCATCTGTGGCCTGTCTCTCCGCTCACACAAAGCAATGGATAAAACCATCAATCAGCAACACAGAGCACATGGCAAAGGTGTGCACTTTGCAGTGTGCTGTTTTCTTTGATTACCTTAACTGTCCATTTCCACAAATAGCTACACATACACCACCTTTAAGATTCTCTATGAAGCATGCTTAGTTCAAAGAGCTCATTGTTGGGCAAAGGCAGGGGCTTTCCGATGTTTGCTCAACTTGATTTGGATGACTGCTTTTTTGTGATGGCAACCTAAATCATTATTACTGTACAGTCTCAGTACAGGGTATTTAATTTATGGGCCAAAATGGGAGTTAAACTTCTTATTGTTGATGGGTTTGTTAGTGTTTACTGTTTCTTCTGATATTAAACCATATTCTATGTAACACTAAAATATACTAATGATCAATGATTATTTCAAAACTATTCAGACAATAAAAATTAACTACTGTATTGTGGGGTTTTGCCTACGGCTTGAGTGAAGGAAAGAAGGTAACAAAATGAATTACTTTCTATCCAATACTTGTTATCCTGTTAACTTTTTCTCAGCAAAATACATTACTTTTTCCTGCAACTCTCTTCCTGATTACTAAAGGGGCTATATCCTGTTGGATTTTGTCCTGTGTGTCCTGATTAAACAAGTGATTCATTATACATTATACAGGGTCCGTACACAATGACAGACACCAAATTCAAGGCTATTTCAAAGCCAATGAAAGGAAAATTCAAGGCTATTTAGCCAAGAATAAATTGGGTTTAGACCACTGACCGCATTCTACAACTGGTCAACATAAGATGGAGTCACATCAAACTGCTAATATGTAACAGATCTGGGTGGAATGCTTTGTCGAATGTAGGAAATAAAGTTATAGGAAATAAACCACATAAAAAATACACAAATTCAGATTTAGAGTTCTTTGTATTTAAAGCATAAGTGGAAATATTAAATAAATTTGGGTGAATATTAATTTTAATAATCAGAATTACCTTAAAAGATATCAATAAATTCAGTGCATAAGTTTGATAAAAATCACATGCAAATCTAATTTGTGCTCAAGTTTAAATTGACAGTTCTTTGTATTTACAATATGAATGGAAATATTAAATACATTCAGGTGAATATTTGTTTTAATAATCAAAATTAATAAACTTAATAATAATAAACTTTAATTACACACCATCAAATCCGGGACTAATGACCCGTTCGCAGGTGTTTATAAATCGGCAATCATCTAAGAAACATAAAAAAATGGATTTCAGCAACAACAACAAAAATTAACTTTAACATAACAACAAATTAAGTTCCTAAGTTTGATAGAGTCATTGATAAGTTTCACTTGTGCTGAAATGTTAATGAAGTTCTGCAACTTATTTTCCTGCCCAAAACAGTGACTTAATTGGGTGACTTTATTTCCACCCACAGAGTTGACTGCCTCATGCATCTATAGATGTGAATCTCACCATAGATACATGCCCTGCTAAATATAAGTATGTAACACCCATACCCACAAACAACTGATTGGTCAAGGAAGATAAATTTGAATAAACTGGAAGCACTGGACCATGGGCAAATGTTGTGCAATATTAACAGATAAGCTGATGGGCAGCAGAAGTGCTCCCCCACTGAATCACCTCCCTGGCCAAGGGGGGGGGGGTGAGGACACTGATGAAAAGGCTACCAGGATCTGTAGCCAACAGCAGTGCCTCAGATTAGGCAAAAAAACCAGATAAAGGAACCTGGCCCTCAGGCTGAGATCAGCAGGGAATGCACTGGATACCAGTGAACAAGAGGCAGAGTATAATCAATCTTTTTAAGGCTGCCAGCCAAAATTCAAGGATATCAAGGCCTTGAATTGGGCTAGGTGTAATTCAAGGATTTCAAGGCCCTGTACTGACCCTGACATTATACTTCTCATACTTGTCATGTCAATTATATAAAAAAGAAGGTGGAGCCACAAAGTTTCACCATTCTACAAGTTTCATAATTCTTATACCCCTGTGAATATATCGTAGTTACTAGTTAATTATATCTTGGCAGATTTAATGTTGTCTTTTATTATTGTAATGTCTGTTGATGCATTTAGTGATTTCTTGCTCATTATATGTGTATATGTGCACAGAATCTGGGACAAAAGCCCCACCGGACAAAAGCTCCTCTAACAAAAGCCCCTCGGACATAAGCCCCTCACGTGTGTGTATATATATATATATATATAATTCAGTCAATCTAAATACATATTACCCTGTAAATATTTTTCTCATTAACATACATAAAGCAATGTTGTGGTTCTTTTTTATCATTCTTTTCAGATTAATAAATAAATATAGTAGTATATTTATTTTCCTTTAATAAATACAAAACATAGAATGCTCTTAAAAATCATCAAAATAGATTTAACAAGATTGCCATCCAGAGAATTAACTCTAGATGGCAGGTGGACAAGGAAGCCCTTTGGCTTATCAAGAGTCCAACCTTTTTATCTACATATATCCAGCCCTTCTGAGGTATGTGTCGATTTTATTTTAAAACATATTCACACTACTAGCACCCACACAATCATCAGATAATCTATTCCATTCATCCACAGTCCTTTGTGAAAATGAGAACTTTCTTACGTCTAATCTACACTGCTCCTTTACTAATGTAACTTCATGTCCTGTAGTCTTTCTATCTTTCTTAACTGAAAAAAAAACACATTTCTATCAATATTTTCATAACCATTCAATATTTTAAACACTTCTATCTGATCTCCTCTCAATCTTCTGGTCTCTAGTGTTGTTAAACCACATTCTTTTAGGCGTTTTTCATAACTAAGATCCCTCAGTTTTTGTATCATTTTAGTCGCTCTCCTCTGTACTCTTTCTAGCATATTTATGTCCTTGCGGTATGGCCTCCACGCTTGTATACAATATTTTTAATGAGGCCTAACTATTGTTTTGTACAGCGGTATTATTAGTTCTTTTTCTTTATATGCTATATTTCGCCTAATCAATCCAAGGATTTGATTTCCTTTTGAAGCTGCAATTCCACACTGCTCTGAAACCTTCATGTCAGCACTAATTGTCAGCCCTAAGTCTTTTTCTTTTACAGTAGTACTTAGTACAGTTCCCCCATTGTATATTCTACATATTCGTTCCCATGTCCTGTGTGGAGGCATTTACATTTCCCAAAATTGAACAACATTTGCCACTTTTCAGACCATTTGATCAACCTGTCAAGATCATCTTGTAAATGCTGTCTATCTCCATCACTTTTAATCCTTCTAAACACTTTTGTATCATCTGCAAATTTCAACACCTTGCTAGCTATATCATCGTCCAAATCGTTTATATATATTAAGAATAATATAGGTCCCAGTACTGATCCCTGTGGAACCCCACTCAAAACTGATTTCCAGTTTGAAGCCTCCCCATCAACAACTACCCGTTGTCTTCTGTCAATCAGCCATTTTTCTATCCAGTTAATTATACCATTTCCTATGCCATGGGCCTTTAGTTTAAGCAGTAATCTTTGATGTGGCACTTTGTCGAAAGCTTTTTGAAAATCTAAGTAGATAATATCTACTGGTGATCCCTCATCTACCCACCTAGTGATGTCTTCCAAAAAACATAACATATTTGTTAAGCATGACCTCGCTTTTAGAAACCCATGTTGAGATGGGTTTATCAAGTTATGTTTAACAAGAAAATCCACCATGTGATTTTTAATTAGTCTTTCTAATAATTTACAAATCACCGATGTTAAACTAACTGGTCTATAATTATTTGACTTGTTTCTCGAACCTTTTTTAAATAACGGTATAATGTTTGCTTCTTTCCATTCTAAAGGAACCACTCCCTCTTCTAATGACAAGTGGAAAACTGTTGCAAGCGGTATGCTAATTTGTTCTACAATTTCCAATAGTAGTTTGGGTGGAATACCATCCACTCCAGGTGATTCAATATCCTTCATAGCCCTAATTTTCTTAGCTACCATTTCTGGGGTTACAATTAACTCTCTTAAATAGTCTGATTCTGCCCCCTTGAACTTAGCCTCTGGTACTGGCAGTGAACTAGTATCTTCTCTGGTAAACACTGAACTAAAATACTCATTCAGGTCTTCTGCCATTAAGAATCCTTCAGATATTATATTTCCAGCACTATCTACTAGCGGACCGACCTTATCCTGAACTTTCTGTTTGTTTCGAACACACGCATAAAAACTCTTGCTGTCATGTTTTATATTACAAGCTAATTTATGTTCATAGCTTCTCTTTGAATTTATAATTTCAGCTGTAGCTTGGTTTAGTGCTTCTTTATAAATGTTGTAGTCTTCGTCATTTCCAGTACGTCTATATGACTTCCACATCATTTGTTTATACTTAATTTTTCTAATGGCTTCTTTCGATAAGTGTTTCTTTTTGGACCGTTTCCCGTGTTTTTTTAAGGGAACAAATTTGACAATGATGCATTCAATTTAAATAGTCATGTGAAAGAAATTGTATATAATGAGATAATAAAAGATCTATTGTTTGAAAAGGAGTAAATATGAAGTTGTAAACTTATAAGTATATACCCTAAAATAAGTCACAAGAAATAAAGTTACAACTTAATTTTATTCGAAGACTATACATTAAGTACAACGTTTGCAATTATTCACCCAAATTTATTCATATTGTAAATACAAAGAACTAAACATTTACTACTGGAATGTACACTGCCAAAAAACCCAGATGAAACCATGATAGCAAAGAGAATCAATATGGGACTTGGTGGTGAGTCTCCCAAGCCAGAAGAGTCCCTAATTTATGCCAGCAAAGATAAGAATTTTAAAACTTGCATTTCCCAACAGCTCTATACGGGAGCGAAATGTGAACACTGAACAAAGAAGACATGAGATGAATACAAGCGTTTGAGATGAAATGTTACAGAAAAGTTCTAAGTGTGCCATGGATAACAAATACAACCAATGCAGAGATCCCTACAAAATTAGACATGAAGAACTGCCAACTAGTGAATAGAATAAAAGGACTAAAACTGAGTCATTTTGGCCACATCAAGACACGATTCCTTAGAGAAAACAATCCTAGAAGGCAAAGTGGAGGGAGAGAGGAAGGGGAAGACCAAGGAGAAGATGGGAGCAGGACATCAGCGACTGGTTAGAAGACGACATTGTGAGAGTAGGGATAGGAACGGTAGACGGAGCAACATATCGTGGGATCATCCGGGCAGCTATACCTCACAGAGATATGCTGAGCTGAAGAGAAAGTCTCCATGTGTCCCACTTTGCCTGTCTGTGATGGTTCTGATGCAAGTACCAAACACTGTTGCACATACAAACACTGTTGCATCAGCCAGCTTATCTGACCACGTGACTCGGGTGTATTTATGGGCAATACAAAGGGCAACACAGTCCATCAGCACAATTCACTGAAAGCAACTGCTTGTAGTAGAAAGTACAGCTGTACTGTTGGCAAACACCTTACTCCTGGCTCCACAGTCTTGTACGTTGTTATCTAACAAGTTGGCTGTTACTAGCATTTCATAAGGAAGTTTTAATTAATTACACGTAAGGAAGCCAATGTTGTTCCCCTTCCACCAACCAATCATAGAGCTCTGCGTGTGTATACTGGCCAGTGTATTCATATTGACAAAGTCATTTTATTATCAAATTTAGCAAATACAAATTAACTTATATATTAATAAACTGTTTTTTTTATAACTATAGTAAAAAGTAGAAATCTAGAAGACTATACAAATGACAAATTTATACGTACAAGCAAAACATGAAAGGTGTTTTCTACATATTTAAATGGTAACCATATTCAAATACGCCATTGTTGATAACTTTTTTTAACTAGATATGATTGTACCGCCATATGGTAAACCCCACAGTTATTGGTTTTAACTGTAACATTGTAAAATTGTGTTGATGCTAATGATGGTATGGTGTAGTTTCATCACGACTATGAACTGGACAATCACAAAAAACACAACACGTATTGTATGTAACCTGTCACTCAAACAAACATCAAATAACAAAAGTTTGCTGTATCATAAATGAACAACAAGGACTTGAAGAATATCCAGATTTAATTTACATGGTTATGGAATACAAAGCATGTTCAGATAAAAACCTGACAGACTGAAACACAATGCTGTGTTTCATTTAACTGTTTTTGATTTCAATTCTTTTTCTTCCATATGACTTAACAGCCATTTGTCAACATGATCAAATGGGGAGTGGTCACATTAAAGTTTCTTTTTGGGTAAAAAATTAAGCGCTGGCTTATCCATGCATTGTCTTTATGTACGCACCATCATAACTATACTTTGCTATGTATGCCACCAACTTTTTCTGGGTTGAAGAATCTTACTGATTGTTGTGTGTGAACTCTGGTGACATGTTTTATATAACTTCTGATATAACTTACAAAATGGATATTAGATAACAAACCTCACTATTGTGACCTTTGTTACTGTGACATTAAAAGAGCCACCAGCAACCCGCCACTGCCCTCAAGATTAAAGAAAATTGCATCAGCAAGTTTCATCAGCAATGTACCTGCCTTGCATAATGCTAAGACAATACACCACGCACAGTAGACCTTGACTATGTTATCTTTTGCTGGGCTCCATCATCTACATCTACACAATAAAGTCATGTGCTTTGCCTGCCTGCCTGCCTGCCTGCCTGCCTGCCTGCCTGCCTGCCTGCCTGCCTGCCTGCCTGCCTGCCTGCCTGCCTGCCTGCCTGCCTGCCTGCCTGCCTGCCTGCCTGCCTGCCTGCCTGCCTGCCTGCCTGCCTGCCTGCCTGCCTGCCTGCCTGCCTGCCTGCCTGCCTGCCTGCCTGCCTGCCTGCCTGCCTGCCTGCCTGCCTGCCTGCCTGCCTGCCTGCCTGCCTGCCTGCCTGTCTATAAGTCTTTCTTTCCATCATTCCAAGTTTTGCATACCTCTGCTATCCCTATAAAAACAACAGAAGATATAACCCTAGCTGATGTACAGTATAGAAAATAACACAGCATGACCAAAAAAAAAATGTTACATACATTTTTTATTGTAAAATTGTAACATCAACCCTCAACACAGAGTGCAGTTACATGTAGAACTTGCATTATCTCTGATGTGGCTTCTTTCAACACTGGACCACTTTCTTCATAAAATGAATTAGTTTCGTCCTTTGTATTTAAAACAGGATCATTCAGAAGGTTTTAACTACAAATCAAACAGAAGAATGGGCCAAAGGAAGACGTGGACAATGAGTTCTGTACAGTGTTTTATGTTTAAAATGTGCATCAATGAAAGAAGTGTGTAGGTGAGAAAATGAATAATTGCACTTTGCAACAGTGTGAATGGTAGCCTTTTCAGTGAGATTAGTTTTACTACCTGAGTTACAACATCAAGCACAAATGATCTCATTCAATAATATCTCACAAGTATGCCCAAAGGGAGAGCCAAACACCATGTTGATAGCAGGTAGCTTCAAGGAGTTAGACTAAAGTCCTTTAATTATGTGTCACAATAAGCTTATCACATGAGTAAATTTCAATGGAAAGTGAAATCTACTGCTGAAACATGACAGAAAGACACAATTATTCAACACTTGTTCTTCTTTGAAGCAGCTTTGTAAACAACTGAAGAATTTATATTGAGCAATATGTTTGACAATACTTTAATACATCATATGTGCCGTATTGTGCTTCTGATGTTACAAAACATAAATTATACACTGTACTTTATTGTCACATAAACTTATATGTTTCTCTTCCCTTCCAGAAGGAGGCTACTACAATTCTACCATTTATCTTCTGGTTGTTTACCATATCAATTAATCTATAGGCCTAGTGCCAACTTTAAAATATTCCCAATTATGCAGCTAATGATGACGTATGTCCAAGTTGCAGTGTTCTGTTTATATGTCTAACTGTTGCATTATCTTCAGCCTGCTATCCATAGGCAGCATGCAGCCTCCATAAAGTAGATTACTGATTCCCTGGCTTGACCTCTGACCTGTCAGCAGCAGCAGTATCAGTCCTGCAGTGAGAACAAGGTGACGACCTACTGACCTACTGACACAGAGAGAATACGGTAACTGTGAGAATGGGTGTCAACTTCAGCAACCTTAGATGACATCCTTCAATCAATAGCCACTAGGCAAACTGAAGATTGTTTTGCCTATGAAATAACTGCAGTCCAGCATCAATCAATATTATTATGATTACCAGCGAAAGAAACTAGGCATATTATCTCATGATTTATTGTTCATTCTCTGCACATTAAGTAACTCAGTGTAAGTATGTTACAGTATGCTGATCACTGACAAATCATGTATTATATTACAATTTAATTATATTTTACAGACTACTTTCTCAATATGTAGTTTCTGTTTCAAATAACACTAAACCATTAATTATATACATATACACACCCAACTAGTTTCAGGCATCTATTATTTTCTGTAATTGGATAAAATAAAGTATGCATTTTTTCTTTACTTGTTGCATTTCTGTATGAAATATTCCTACATACTTGTGAGGACGTATCTAGACATATCATGCTCAGAGTTGACAAGAACACTGAGAAAAGTGGAAAATACAGAGTAAGGCTAGAAGGAACACCTCAGGCTGTAAAATTGGTTTTATAACTTTACAGCTGATATGTTCAGTACTAAAAGTCTGTGCATCAAAAGGTGTTTTGCATGTTATTTTGCTATTATTTCTGACTAAACATTTTGTGCAACATAGCTGAGAGCATTTTAATTTTGTTTCATCTTATGTACATGGTGTACATGAGTGTGTATGTATTTCATTTAATTAACAAGATTTCACAAGATTGCCATCCAGAAAATTAACTCTAGATGGCAGGTGGACAAGGAAGGCTTTTGGCTTATCGAGAGTCCAATACTTTTTTATCTACGTGTATCCCGCCCTTTTAAGGTATGTGCCGATTTTATTTTTAAACATATTCACGCTACTAGCACCAACACAATCAGGATATAATCTGTTCATTTACAGTTCTTTGTGAGAATGAGAACTTTCTTATATCTAATCTACACTGCTCCTTTACTAATGTAACTTCATGTCCTGTAGTCCTTCTATCTTTATTAACTGAGAAAAAAATATTTATCAATATTTTTATAACCATTCAATATTTTAAACACTTCTATCTGATCTCCTCTCAATCTCCTGGTCTCTAGTGTTGTTAAACCACATTCTTTTAGGCGTATTTCGTAACAAAGATCCCTCAAGTTTTGGTATCACTTTCGTTGCTCTCCTCTGTACTTTTTCTAGCATATCTATGTCTTTCCTGCGATATGGCCTCCACGCTTGTATACAATTAAGCAGTTACGTATCCAGTTTCTTTTAAATCATTAGTAACAAGGCTAAATAATGCATGCCACAAGTAAAATGTACATATCTGATGTCTTTCCAAAACTCTAACCAGCAACACAAGTCCACCTGCATACAGCAATGAATGTGCACATTAAATAGGTTTTAATTTGATAGGCACAAATCTTTGTTCTGATGGTTGGAAATTAGCCCTGTCAACTTGAAAAATAAAAACCATCCACTGTACATGGTGACTGAAATTATAATTTCTGTACATGGTGGCAATGGAAAAAATGGGCCAAGTGGCCCTGAAGTCCTTTGGACTAATACGTCTATATGTGACCCTGGCTGACCAAATGAGTGATAAGTCGGAAAAATTGTAACATTGTTTTCTTACATCCTTGTAAAGGTTTGGTAGGGTGCTTTACATGGTTTAAAAAAATATGACTGCTACAATAATTGGCAAACTTATGGAGCATTGAACATGGTAGGGATCAAAAAGTGAAAATGAAGAAAACGGCTGTTGAAGTTTTACATTATATATGCAAATGGATTGCATGGAAATATTACATGCACAACATTCAAATGTGGCACACAGTATGTAATATGTATGTTATGTTGCAATGATACACTGGAAGTACAAATGTGCTGCTACAAAGACTTATCAAGTTATGCCAGATTATGTCTTCATGTGTAAAACTAAGAGGACAGATTATCTGAGCGCAAAAGGTAGACTCACTGTTTGACACAGTTTAAAACCTACAGGCAACTGTCCAGTTTAACAGGGGTCTAGTGGCTTAAAGGGAATAAAAACATCTCTTGCTTGAATTTACGTTATATTACATCCTGCTATCAATTTCCACGTCCACCAAGCAAAAAAAAGCAAAAAAATTCAGTGAATTAGAAATTCCACATTTTATGCTGTACATCCGGACATTTTCGAATATGCATATTTTTGGTGCGCTTTTCGGGATGCCGAGATGTGACGTCACTTATGACTCAAACTCGCATCAGGCCGACCCTTTCCATGCATTCAGACCATGTTTACAAGTATAGCTTTTGGGTCGAAACGAGCGTCAGAATGAGTTATTGTGCAATTTTCCGACGTAATACAAACACTAGTCATCATAGAGGAACAAGCAGTTATCTTACGGTTCCACATGAATACAATTTTATTCAAAACAACGTATGCGAATGGGCCTACGCCGACTAGGTTTCGCCGAGCTTGGGCTCGTTTTCAGAATAATTATATCGAATGCAACCAACGGGAGATAATCTACACCAATAAACATACATAGCAAACATATATTGTATCCAGCTACATAAAGTAATGTGTATAATCTCATAATATCACTAGAATATCGATATATGAAGGAGTTGTACAATTTACCATAACAACTTAAATCAGTTAGAGAGTTTCCGCTGGTCCCACTAGCTCAGTGGGTAGACGCGTTGGTTGCTTGTCGTTAATTTTACAATCGGGCGACGCCGGTTCAATCCTGACAGCATGCAAACTATTGATTTTCTTTACACTTTTTTTGTTTATGTTTTCACGAAGTAATATAAACCAAATCATTTAGTATACTATGATGCACTGTTTGTAAATATTTTTTATTTTGTAGTAATTATTTATTCGCCACAAAAATGAAAATATGGTCATTATATAACGATGTTTCTAAATTTTATTCATCCAAACAAATATAATGTAATGGATATCTAATTTATTAATTGTAAATATATTGTACAGTAATATATTGTAATTATATATGTGAAAACAGATTGTGATCTGTCTGGATAAATACAATTTAGGGCCCTTCTCAAAACCACATCACTAGATAATGTAAACCTTTTGCACTTTGGGGGCCCCTTAGGTGCCCTTAGAATAATTCAATCAAATACAGATTTCTTGTATATAGTGGCAGCACCCTAAGATAGAAAATTACAAAAAAAGTTGCTGAACAGTTTTTGAAAAAATAGGACAAATGTTACATTTTTACCAGTTTTGGGGTCCTTGGAGGCCCTAGGGAGCCCTTAAAATGATTCAATCAAATACAGATTTCTTGTGCATAGTGGCAGTGCCCCAAGATATGTCTATGCAAAATTAGAGAAAAAGTTGCTGAACGGTTTCTGAGATATGGCAGCTAACGGCGGACCGTGGACGGCGGACGCAGAGTGATGGCAATAGTCCCTTGGACCTTCGGCCAAAGGACTAAAAAGGCAGGAAGCATTTAATGCTTATAAAACATAACATCTACAGGTGAAACATACAATAATTTAATTTACTTTTTAATACGTTGTTATTAAAAGGTAACCTATAACAACCCTGCAGTTGTGAGGAAAACAAGGCCTAGGTAAAACATGAACTATACAGGTAAACAAAACAAATTTTGTTTTTACTAGTACGAGGTAGTAAACACGTTTGGTTTTTACTACCGGAGTGCCAGCCAAGTAGTGTGTGCATGTTTATGTTCAGTTATTTACTGTGCAGTTTACAGCAAACACTCGTGACATTTCACAATGTGTACCGCTGAAATGTACTGTTTAACCTGAATCAAAATATAAATACACAAAAAATAACTGATACATGACTGCTTTTTACCGACACACATATTCACAATACATTAGGCTACAATAAAAAACCTGAAAGTGTACGTTTCACTTTGATGTGTTTTTTTTCAACACGACTTCCAATAACCTATGTAATCAGCCATGAAAGAACTACTTGCATCATTGTAGTTACAATGTCTGCAATAAAAGCTATGCAAAAAGAAAGCTATTCTGAAAGAAAGCAGAATGCAGAATGCAGAAAGAGAACAGCATGCAAAAGAGAACTAGGAACAACTAACGAACAGTTTACCGAAACAAATCTCGTGATTATTTTGCCGTTTGCTGAACCAGTCAGATAACTGAGCATTTTTGAAATTAGTCGAATGTCAGATCAACAAATTTCTCAAATCCAATACCTGGCATTGTGACTTCAGTCTTATTTGCTGACACAATAATTTGTGCTACCGGGTACTCTACGTCTTATGCTAAAACAGTGCTTTGTTAACTTCATGCCGCATCTTATATGTTGAAACAGTGGCGTGTACACCATATAATACGCCTACTAGAAGAGTGAAATCATGGCTGTACCAAGTAACTATATCTCATCCAGCACACACACACGCATACACGCACTGCACGCACGCACGCACCCAGTGGTATTAATCAATAAGTACAGCAAAGCTCATGAGTGTGAAGCAGACATAGCCACTGACATGTCACACCCATCACCTGCCCAGATCAGTTACATCTGACTATACCTACAATAACATAATTGGTTGCCAACATCTTGTTGCTGATGTGTGCAGTGCTGAATAACTGCTGACGTGGAGCCTGGAGGCAGGGATTTGTCATCACTGTCAGTGTGCTGCAGCAATCTTCTGGAAGTGATTAAATATATTTGTGGGTAACCAGGATACGCTTCATTATGACCAACATCACAACTTGTTTACAGGCCATGTGTAATAAACTGTATGACCACGTAACACTGGTTTTGTGCAAGACAAAGATGCTACATGATGAATAACTTGTAACAAACACTATACGAGTGCATTGATTTTACCTTACGTACAAGTCAAGAATTTGTCACTGCTGTGCTGCAGCAATCTTATGGCAGTGATTAAAGACATAGGCAACCAGAATAAATTAGGCTTAATTAATGACCACCATCACAACTTGCTGTTCACAGACCACATGTATTAAACCGTTAGACCACATGTTTTAAACCGTAAGACCACATGGCACATAACACTGGTTTCAGGCAAAACATAGATGCTACATGACGAATAACTTGTCACATTACATATAGCATAATATGAATGCAGCTTGATATGCATAAATTATCGTAATAGTTTTATGTTTACTTTATAGTGCTGAGTGCACTGACTTTACCTGACATAAAATGTGTCATCGCTCTACTGTAGCAATCTTATGGAAATGATTAAAGATACATGTGTAGGTGACCAGGATGTGCACAATTAATGAACACCATCACGACTTGTTCACAGACCACATGTATTAAACTGTACGACCGCATAACACTCGTTTAGTGCAAAACAAAGATGTCAGACGAGAACAACAGTTACAGTGATTTGTAACACTACTAGTGAGAATAACACCAAGTGCAGTTTTAGATGCATAAGTAATCATAATAGTGCTACATTTACTTTATTGTGCTGCATGCACTGATCTTACCTGACATCAAATATCAAGGCAACAAGAAGCCCATTTCAAGCAATGGTATTTCACTCACGTGGCAAAAGACAATGATTTGAAATGTACACCAGAAACAGTTTCAACTATTTACAGGTAACACCAAATAGTTACACTTGGGCATTCCAGGAAGGTGTCACTGTTTGTACCCATCTCGTAATGTTAGAAACCACTACTCATGAATACAGTTAAGAACAACAACATTCTTTCTTAAACCAGTCATCACAAAATACATCAGTTTCTATATCAATTAGTCAGCTTTATCTGTTGATTTGTATGGTCAGATGGAATTTTAAAAATTCTACTTTACAACCATGGTTGACATACTAGTTGCTCATATCAATGTTTACCAGGGTAAACTCAGTACCAATACATAATTATTTAGAGTACTTTCAGTGTCTAGTACCAAGTACTTTACCAGAAATATGCCTCATTAGTACGTCTATGAACATTTTGTTTAATAAATAAAAAGCAGTGTTCCTCATTGTTTATTAAATATGAAAATGTACAGAACGTAATAATTATTCTGTCAACTGATAATTAATATATATTAATAAACTATGATGTCACAAACAATTAATATATCTAGTAACATAAACATAGGTAAATTTACAAATACAATCTCATAATATATATATGTAACACACAATTACAATTCATTAAGAGTTATCAAGCTAATCACATTAGTATAAAAGACATTCCAGTCTTGATTAACTCAAGAATAAATGAATGAGCTAATGCATCTGTTTAGCACTGTCTTCCAATTCAACAAGGATATATATCTGCTCTGGGGCCTGAGCAGTGATGAATGGAAAGTAGATCAATGGAATTAATAAGGGATCCTGTTAGCAACACTTGTTTCAAGTATTGCCAGGATTAGGACCCGTTTTATGTCTGGCCTAGCAGTTTTTGTTCTTATCTGTTCTATCTAGAAATCGAGCTAGCCTGGCCATGTCAAGAGGCTCCTACCTACTAGACCTGCCCAACAAGCATTGTGGTGGACATCAGCTGTTCAAAGCAAAGAAAATAACCGGAAATGACCTGGCCCCAGACAGTGGACCATGATCTACAGCTGGTCAACAATATTTGTTATTGCATTTTAATTATTACATTACTTGAATGATTCTAAAGCAGTAATTGTTTAGTTTTAATTAGTTAAGTCTAGTCAATATTTAACCTATACTTTATTTGACATAAGTTACTTATTTACAAATCAACATTTAAATGTTGTGTAATATTCTTAGTAAATATACAATTTTTTTTAATTTGTAAAATAATTACTGTTTTAGTGATTATGTTTTAACAATATTATATTCAGAGACATGGTGAGATACAATTTTTTTGTTATTATTAAAAGATGGAGAGACATAAAGATTAGCTACTAAAAGATCCAGATGGAGTGCTTCGAATGCCTCATGCCTCTATAAAACTGCGATCCATCTACGTAAGTTAAAAACTTACGAACAGTGCATGTGCGACCACGCAGAGCTATTACTGACTTTCTTTACAGTGGTGTCTTTACAACATGCATTGGGCGAGGCTCTAGCTCCAAGTTGATTGAGCTCTTTAACTGATGTCATTGACTGAATCACTGGTATAAATATTGTGAATGTCTCTATTGGTTACACACATTAATTTCTCTGTGAAACTCTGCTGCCCCAATGTCACTGTTATACAGTAATTGCGAGGTGTGAAATATAAACACTACACACGCGCTAACCACTCTCATCAAGCACAGCATTGTTTATCTTTAATTTCTATCATTTATTTCATTAAGTGCAGATAATAACAACTAGTTCCATAATGTTAACTACGTGCATGTATAAAGATGAACTTACACCAAGTGTACAACATCCAAACACTATGCATTACAATTACATGGTGTAGTATACATGTAATACCAAGATTGTTAGAAATCTACAGTCACGTTGGTACTCTTGTTCTTGTTATATTGTAACTAAACATGTGTTGCAACTAAACATATGTGTTGTAACTAAACATGTAACTAAACATGTGTTGTAACTAAACAGATGTGTTGTAACTAAACAGATGTGTTGTAACTAAACAGATGTGTTGTAACTAAACATGTGTTGCAACTAAACAAATGTATTGTAACTAAACAGATGTGTTGTAACTAAACAAATGTATTGTTACTAAACAGATGTGTTGTAACTAAACAGATGTGTTGTAACTAAACATATGTGTTGTAACTAAACATGTGTTGTAACAAAACATGTGTTGTAACTAAACATGTGTTGTAACTAAACATGTGTTGTCACTAAATAGATGTGTTGTAACTAAACAGATGTGTTGTAACTAAACAAATGTACTGTAACTAAACATATGTGTTGCAACTAAACATGTGTTGTAACTAAATAGATGTTGTAATTAAACAGATGTGTTGTAACTAAACAAATGTATTGTAACTAAACAGATGTGTTGCAACTAAACAAATGGATTGTAACTAAACATATGTGTTGCAACTAAACATGTGTTGTAACTAAACATGTGTTGTAACTAAACATGTGTTGTAACTAAATAGATGTGTTGTAACTAAATATATATGTTGTAACTAAACAGATGTGTTGTAACTAAACAGATGTGTTGTAACTAAACAGATGTGTTGTAACTAAACAAATGTATTGTAACTAAACAGATGTGTTGTAACTAAACAAATGTATTGTAACTAAACAGATGTGTTGCAACTAAACAAATGTATTGTAACTAAACATATGTGTTGCAACTAAACATGTGTTGTAACTAAACATGTGTTGTAACAAAACATGTGTTGTAGCTAAATAGATGTGTTGTAACTAAACATATGTGTTGTAACTAAACAGATGTGTTGTAACTAAACAGATGTGTTGTAACTAAACAGATGTGTTGTAACTAAACAAATGTATTGTAACTAAACAGATGTGTTGTAACTAAACAAATGTATTGTAACTAAACATGTGTTGTAACTAAACAAATGTATTGTAACTAAACAGATGTGTTGTAACTAAACATGTGTTGTAACTAAATAGATGTGTTGTAACTCAACATATGTGTTGTAACTAAACAAATGTATTGTAACTAAACAGATGTGTTGTAACTAAACAAATGTATTGTAACTAAACAGATGTGTTGTAACTAAACAGATTCCATAACTGAGACATTAGCTATACTAATCGTATAAAACTAATACAAGAACATCGTTTGACAACCTTGGAGACAAGAACATTGTTTCGCAACCTTGGAGACAAGAATATCGTCTGACAACCTTGGAGACAAGAATATCGTTTGACAACCTTGGAGACAAGAATATCGTTTGACAACCTTGGAGACAAGAACATCGTTTGACAACCTTGGAGACAAGAACATCGTTTGACAACCTTGGAGACAAGAACATCGTTTGACAACCTTGGAGACAAGAATATCGTTTGACACCTTGGAGACAAGAACATCGTTTGACAACCTTGGAGACAAGAACATCGTTTGACAACCTTGGAGACAAGAACATCGTTTGACAACCTTGGAGACAAGAACATCGTTTGACAACCTTGGAGACAAAAACATTGTTTGACAACCTTGGAGACAAGAACATCATTTGACAACCTTGGAGACAAGAACATTACCCAGCAACAGGAGATCAAATGTAAGTTTTAAAGATATTGAATCGTAAATGGTTAAATGTTAGAGGACATGAAATAGTGTTAGTGGAAGGATAGGGTTATTATATATATGAAATAGTGTTAGTGGAAGGATAGGGTTATTATATATATGGAAGTAGCCATTCTCACAGATATAAATACATGCATGCGATCATCGTGTGAAATGCTGTGAATGCTAGCAGTATGAATGTTTAAAAACAAAACTGACAAACATATAAGACAGGCAGGTTACACAGATGAAACACTGTTGGATTCTGGATAAGCCAACTGCTTTCTTATCCATTTTCCCTGTGGGTGTTGCTGTATGTGGCAATCTCGTCAATGTTGTTGTTATTGAATGGGCAGTTGTTTGTTTCATGGATTATTTGGTCTCGGTGCTCATTGTAGTATCTCAAGAGATAAGGGATGTATACACTTAATGTGAAGTAATCACACCATCCCATGTCAATGTACTTGTTATTCCAAGTAGGCTCATAGTTGAGGGTACACAAGCAAGAAGCTGCCAATTAGGCCTACTTAGAATAATAGCAGTGCCATAGAGCACACACTGGTGAATATGGGTCTATGTAACTGTTTTAGTTTACCTTATTGATTATTGAGCAGGTGGCTTTCATAACAATGGAGAAACCTATTTTCCACAAATATATAACTGAGGGAATTGAAATGGCCTAATAGGTGTACCTTTCAAAGATATTATATTTGAATACAAACGTATGTTTCTAATTATCATCATCATCACTGTGCAGCCATAGTGTCCTGTGGTTGGGCTCTCAGCATGTCGTTTCCAAATCTGCCTGTCTTGCACTATCCTCTGCCAGATGGTGCCCTTCCAGTACTCATCTAGTTCGTCTCTCCACTATCTCCCCGGTCTTCCTCTAAATCGTTTCCCTTCATAAGGAACCTGGATACATGATGTCCATCGGTTATTTCATAGTCTGCTGATGTGCCCTGCCCAGATCCACTTCTGTCTTCCGATTTGTTCTATCACGTCTATGACTTTTGTCTTCTCTCTTACCCAGATGTTTGTTTTTCTCTCCCGATATGTGACGCTTATCTTACTTCTTGCCATCTTTTATAATATATAAATGGTAAAAATAACACTAATGATTATATACAATCTGTTACATTTTGTTTGTTACTTCCTGTCCATTACGTTCTTTCCTACCAAGAAAATCATACTGGTCTAGGCGATTCAAGTGTGTTAGGGCAATTCCTGTTACAGCCACAATTCCTCAAGTATCATTACTTGTCAGCTATCTAGCTCAGTCATGTACATGTTGTGGTGTTGTTCAACTCTCTGCAAACATGGAGTGAGAAATACTGGTGCTGGAATGTATGTTAGAGACTTACACCCATAATTTCTTTCTTTCTATTAAAAACTAGATCATGATGAAATATTTTATTATTATTACAATTATAGGATATCAGGCTTGTTAACAAATGCAATTTAATGTGCATTCAAATGCCTCCATGAAATTGTAAATGCATTTGCATGCATACCTTAAACATTTGCATTTGAATGCGATCCACAAACATTTGATTTGTCAGATGCACAATCAAATGCAAATCAAATGCTTGCATAATTCTTTGAATAATTATTATTGTTAGATTCACTTTCACAAGTTCATAGCATGTCATTGGAAAAAAGTGCTTTGTAGTGAGCAGTATCCTCAGCAGATTGTGGAATCATTGTCTGACCTGTGAATTTAAAATTGTGTAGTCATAGGATGTTTTTTTTTATAGTAAATGACATTATGCAGCATTTCTCAAAGTTAAGTTTAAGGTGCCATGTTTCACACCAGAGACATACACTGTCCAGATCCTTCTGCACCAACTGACAATCGGTCACCGACGTAATTTCTTTAAACAATTTGGAATCATCAGCATACAATGACATTTTACATGAATCAACATGATTCGTGAGATCGTTAATATACAAGACAAACAGAAGTGGTCCAATTTGTGAACCTTGTGGTACACCAGACAACACTGGCTTCCAGTCAGATGTTTTGCCTTCGAGGATCACGCGTTGTTTTCGGTTGACAAGGTAAGACTGCAACCACTCTATGCATTGCCCAGAATAGCCATATGATCTAAGCTTGTGAATTAACAATGGGTGGCATACTAAATCAAAGGCTTTACTGAAATCCAAATAAACAGAATCAACCTGTTTCTTGTTGTCAATAGATTCAGAAATGGCGTTAGATACTGTACTTCTACACCTCACAAATCCGTGTTGGCTGCCCGAAATTGTGTTACGCACATGCTCATACAATGAGTCGTACACAACTTTCTCAAAAACTTTGCTAAATAGCGGTAAGAGAGAGATGGGTCTGTAATTGCACACATTTTGTTTATCTCCCTTATTGTACACAGGAACAACATTTGCTCTTTTAAAACAAGTTGGAAAAGTTCCACAGTTTAAGGCCTATTAAAAAGTATAGTTAGTGGACCTGCTAATTCAGCAGCACATTCCCTAAGGATTACACCTGATATATTGTCAGGACCGCATGCTTTGTTTACATCGGTGGTTCTTAGTAATCCGATGACATCATCATAAACTTTGTGAACTAACTGCATGTCTGGTAGGAAAATGTGTATTAGGAATTTCTATCCACTTGTATTGACATTGAGGAAATGGAAGTTATATTCTCAGGCTGTGGCCCAGAACACAAGTCTACCTAACCAACCCACTTCTGCAGCCGGTAGCCAGCTGGGGTATTTGTTTTCCCCGACCAACTCCAGGTTTTACCATATCCCCATACGGGCTAGGAGGTTGTGCTAAAACAACTGCCAACATGATTTGTTGCTTGAATCTCCAGTAAAGTAGTTCTTTATTACTGTTTACTGTCTAGATTGTTAAAGTGTGTCCTTGTTGACAATGTATAACAATACATTTGTGGAATGAAATGTCCATCACAAGTATTAAAGTTTGCCCAATTCATTATGTTAGGCTACATCTTGTGTTGGTGATGTTCTTTTGTATTTCATATTAGTGTCATTCTAGATGAACACTGCCCTCTACTAAAACCAATTTTAATTAGTTATCGTATTCGTATAATGATTATTCATGATTCCTCACGTAAACTTTTTATATCAAATGTTTTACTAAATTATGTATTATTATTAATCATACATATAGATTTATTAGTATTATTTTTATATAGTTATTGTGCTAGATTGATTATTATTAATATTACTTAATTTTGATGAATAACTGCTATTTATTTACTTCTTTATTTAGAAATTCTACATTATTCAATATGAATGTATTTATTAATTTTATTCTTTATTACTAATATTTACTTTAAATTAATATATACATATTTATAACAATTCTACCATTTTTATGTATTTTAACATGCTGTGAAGCACCACGAACACTACTGGATGTGGCGCTATATCAAATAAAATATATTATTAATTAATACCCTGTAGAGAAATGCAATGGACAGCAGTATGTCTTACTGGTGTGTCTTACAGGTGGTTGTACATTCCTTTTCTTATTTATATTGTAATCCTGAATTAAAGCTTGGTTGTCTATACCTTGGCCCTGGATCACCCTGGGTAGTAACTGTTAAGTCTAATTATAGTCAACCATCAGTTAATTGGTTTCATCCAAATAAACACCACCAGAATCCACTGATGCCATATTAAGACAACTTTTATTATTTATACATTATCATGATGATATAGCCCATAGTGCAATGTCTACAGGGGTACCAACATTTTATTACTCAGAAATGTGTTATGATCTTATTCCTGAATACAGCATTGGGTGATAAGACACTCAATGAAGATTATCCACTGTCAGAACGCTAAGTCGTCAACTTGAATAAAATCACTCAACCAACTGGGCAAGACGAGAGAAAATGATAATAATTCCTTGTTGACCACTCTTCCAAAACATGTTGAGCATTGCAAAACTAGTCAACACGGCAATGCACACAATAAAGATAATATCAAGCACTCCAAGTCTTTATGCAAACCGCTTTACTTGAGTGTTTTGTCAACAATAATGAATGAGACTATTTCCACGTAAAATGGCTTTGCTCTCAATTAGTAACAGTTTACCTGAGGGGTCCTATGTACATGCATGTGGCTTGCACAAAGGACCATTTGTAAATTTATCCACTCTACATCAATGAAAAACTCAGCTAACCCAGTGACACAGGTTTGTGGGTCATACATGGTTGAACACCAATCAGTACATTTTAGGGTTATGATGACTTAGACATCACAATAAACAATAGTGACATCAATGGTGACATCTTTACCTGCAAGCATTCTATATATATAACTATAGCACTCATTGGAACCTTATGATTGTATTTGTTCAGTGAAGCATGATTCCGCCCATCAGTGATAACACCCAGCAGTGTTTAATGTTAACACGAATCCACACTGGCAGGATATGAAATATTAACATCATATGGAATACAACAGCTATCTTAGAGGCATTTCTAAATGCTTCCTGATTACTATCAATGTTTATACAACCGTAGCACCCTGTAGAATAATATGAATAACTTTCATGACCTTACAATAGTTGACATTTATACGTGCTTACTGAAGCTTGACTACACTGCTGTGGCAGGATGTCAACAAAGTCACGAGGACACAAAGGATAAACAGGATACACGTGGAGCAGCAGGCCACCGATACATATTTGTAATAAATACAGGACACAGCTTGGAGGCGTCAACATCCCAGCCTGGCTTGCGGATTCACGGTAACCTTCCGTGTAGCACCAATGTAAACATACAAATCTTCTTCTTGTCAGCTACCTGGTGAAACCACAAGTGTAAACAATTCAACTTCCAAATGTAAATAATATTAACTGTGGATATAAGTTTGAAGGAGTGTACTGGAAGTTTTGACACGTCACAGTCTATTGAGTGGTGTCTATGCACCAAGTGTACACTTCACAGTTCAACACGGGAAGGGTGCCCAACGCACAGATTCTCAAGTGTCCACAAACTCTTGTTAATTGCACACACCTACGTCCTTGAATAAATAATAGCAACAAGATGTTTTATGTAGCATCACACCCGAATAATTGTTCTCTGATGACGTACATTGGTGTACAATTGTCCATACATTATATTCAAAATAATATGCAAATGTCTACAATTATTACAAATCAAATGTACTAAAATGTAGTGTCAGGTAATAAAAATGTAAAGGGAGGTTTTCTGTTTGTTAGTTTTTATTGTAAAATCATGTCATACACTAAAAAGTCACGTCATACACATATAAACTATGTCTTCTAACACGCTGACCACCAAAATATGTTTAACAAAGTAGAAACAACTTTTGAATTCAACAATTCAATGTTTACAAAAATCGCTGAAAAGCAAGCTCAGATCATTCTTTGGAAGGTCATAGTTACCCAACGGAAGTGAAGCCTCTAATGTTATTATACTGTCATAACAGCTTCAAGTGTGATGTCATGCAACCATGTAAATATACTGTATCCTCCTAACACTCTTACATTTCAACAACAAAAATGTTCCTTAAAACACATTTATTGCACAGTATACAATATATTGTATTATATGATTTTAACATAAAACTAACAAAAAGAAACTTTCTTTAATATTAAAATGTTTTGTTAGCTAATTCTATCAGTCAATGTTGGTATTAGCATATTCGTATTGTGATATAACAATAACATACATGATTAGTTGTATTTCAGTTAATTTACCTTAGAGATATTAATAAACCTAGTTGATCTCATTAGGAACATATTATTTCATATTATCATACATAAAAAGTGTGATCAATCTGCTGACAATAATACTATTACGTTTCATCATAATTATAATCATACTTAGCAGTATCATGGTGATAACACCTTGCAGTATAAATGATGACTGGTGTTTTTGAGTTTCAAAGAACTGCTTATTAATGTTTGTTGTGCATGAGACAAGGGTGGGACAAAGAAGGCAGTGCTGATTTTGTTGTGTTTTAGCCTAGGGAGGGACAGATGGTGTCAAGGTCTGTGTTTACATGCTAGCTGATTTACATGTTGTCTGACCTATTTACTGGTTAGAATGTGCCTGCTGCAGCTATCACGCAGTAAGTAACCTTAGGCGGCTCCAGCCAAGCTAATTTAAACCTAGTCAGGTCACTGAGGACCAACACGTTAAGGCTGTCATGTGACTGGAAAGTTTCTAGCAGCAGTATAGGCCATAAAACAGCCAGGTCACATAACAATCAATGTAGCATGCTTCTACTGTACCATCATGTCAAGGCAGTTGCCAAGGTCAAATACTTTGGTTAGTTGTCCTTATGAACATTTACTGATGCAATAAGGATGCAAGAGGTTATTTCAAATCAAATCAAATCAAATTTATTGTAACTCATTACAATACAATACAAATCAAATTAAGACAAATCCTACATAATAACATAATGAGCACAACAAGGGAAGAACATTAAATAATGTTATACTCCCTTTGGTATATTTCAATGTAAATATCATTATATTGAAAACAAAAACAGCGTGCAGTTATAGAATATATAATCGTGATTGAAAATTATGTTATATATTAACATCATTGTGTAAAATAAATTGCTTAAGTATTGATTTGTAACTAATTATTGAGTAAGTCGTAAATGTAAATCTTGTGCTGAAATGATTCCAAATAATAGCACCCTTATTTCTTATAGCACGAAGTCTTATTTCTAAAGTAGCCTTGGGTATATGAATTTGTGCAGATTGTCTTGTGTTATAACTATGGACATCTTGATTAAGTGTAAACATTTTTTCAAAGATTGTTGGTAAAAGACCCATCTTGTATTTATACATAAATATTTGTATTGAATATACATACAATTGTCTGAAAGTTAATAGATTTAGTAATTTAAAGATAGGTTTTGTATGAGCTAATCTATTAGCTGAGACAAGCATTCTCACTACTTTCTTTTGAATTTTAATAATACTTGAACAATATGAGTCAAATGCACCTCCCCATACTTCAATACAATATGTCAAGTGAGGGAATAAAAATGAGTAATACAAGGTGACCAAACATGATCTAGTTAATAATCTTCTGGCTTTGTTGAGAATGCCAACACCTTTAGAAATTTTACATTTGACTTTGTTATTTTGGGACAAGTAATTTAGCTAATCTATTTTCCCACCTTGGAATATTAGTTTCTGTAGACATAACATATATTATTTGTTCTACTTTTATAATATCTCAAATTTGGTATTATAATATTCTATGTTGTATTCTTGATATAGGATAACAAAATAAAAAATGTTTGCTTCTTAAAACTTGTTGGTCCAAGGTTGAGCCACATGTACCCAAAATAAAGACCCTTAATTTTAATTTTGGTAAAACTGTAGATTAGTCTAAAAAGACAAAAATACCACTCCAATGACACATTATAGTAAATAAATAAACAGATAAAGCAAGTAATTAAATGAAGTATATATACTGAAAGGTAATAACATACATATCAAAGCTAAACACTTGTCTAAGCCATTTTTTACCACAGTCAGATTTGTCAGATTATAAACAATTTCTTTGAATAATAATTCTTGAGTCTAGCCAACCCAACTCTAGATTATAAAACACAAGAAACAAATTTATGGTTCTAAGATTTGACACAAGTCTTTTTTATTCATTTTGGAATGATTTTGTGTAAGAAACAAGCAAACACACTAGAGTAAAAAACTCAATGATTTGTTTACATTTTTCAAATTACAATTTACACAATTTGATATATATGCATGCCACTCTTACTTTTAAATTTATTTCCCTTGTTTTACTTTTTGGTACTTGTTTAAATTGTCTGGTTCACACGATGATGTCTTTACTTGGACATGCCTTGTTCTTAACTAACATACATTCTGCCAAGTGCCATTAAAACATTTTATATCTTTACTTGCATACCTGGAAATATGAAAGCTTAATTGTGATCACATAGAATCATATGACTAGAAGATATATTTAGTTATCCTTCATGTTATGTAAGTGATTTATTTACAAATGTATATTTAAATTTCACATTAGGTTCTTATTGTATTATACATTTTTAATATGTAAAAAAAACTATTGTATTGTAGTGATCATGTTTTAACAATGTTGTGTTTTTGGCACCTCTGAAGAGGTTTTATATACTGCCCGGAGATATGGCACTATATAAATAAAATGTATTATTATTATTAAACAGAAACACATAACTTATTTACTTCCTTATATTTGTACTAGTGTCCTCATACCAGACTGGTAGCGACACCTAGGGAATAACTGAACAATATCAAGCATAGCATAGTAGAGACTGTGGCGACATCTGCTGGATACAAATAAACCACATCCTACATTCAAGTCATTTTTCAGGTCAGAAAATGATACACAGCATGTACGACTTTTTGAAATTTGCTATTTCATTGCAGATCACCCAGTCTGACTATGAACAACTGTGGCCACTTGTATGATCTGTTGCCACAGTGTTCTGCGTACATTGCCTCATCCAGCATGAGTGACAATCTTTATGTTGTTACGTCGGTCACTCTTGATTTCAGCTTGACTAAAACAAGTCAATTATAATTATTATGGTTCAGAAAATTAAAGACCTCTTAAGAATTACAATGATACTTACAACATTGACAATCAAACCAACATAGCAGTCCAATTATCAATGTCTGAATATATTATAAATAATGTTGGGGGATGTATCATTCTTTAATAAACATTTCTTACGTTCTCGGACAACTTATTACCCTATCATGATTTTTTTTATAATATCTGACTCAACAACTCAACTCTTGCTGCACTTGAAGCTACGTCAATGTTTTCTCAACTCACAAGCAGACTTCTAACAAGTCAACACAGTTTTTGAAACATCATCTCATACCAGAAGTGATTATTTTTAAACTGCAAGTGATCATTTACAAATACATGTTTGGTAATTAATATAAATGTCACCAATTATGTACACAAATCCATTTCAGAAGAGCTGCTAATAAATATGACCACAGCTGGAAATAGTTTTTGGACATATTTGTTTACACCACATGTATAGAAAGAAGATAATCATGAAAACAAAAATCATTAATTATTCACCCAATAAGCGAGCTTGTTACACGTTGACTATGGATGGCAGGTGATGATAAAATGTTAGTGCATATTCATCATATTCCACAATGTAAATATATCAAGGGAATTTGTAATACTGTCAAATGTTTAATACTGACTGATAGCATTGCAAAAGACCATGGCTGCATTGGTGGGTTTTGTAAATGTAACACAGCCTTGGTGGATTGATAGCTTCCACATTGTCGCACACCGATGCATTGTTTATATCGCCAGTTGAAAAGTGAAACATGAGGCACATCCAAATCCAAGAAATGCTGAGGACAGCCAGCTAAAATGTCAAGCCCTGATGTGATAATAGGTCTATATAATGTTACATTGTGTTTTTTGTTTAGTTTACAGTATTCTTTGAAGTTAAACCAACTTTATTTTGTGGTATGTACACAGAAGTGAAACAACACTGACAGTGACTGTTGCCATTGGTACAGATGATTTATTTTTTATTGGTGTAATAAAGTGTGCAAAGTTTGTGTATTGCGAATGATGCCTCAGTCTCAAATTTTGCATAACTAGCAGTGACACCACGATTAAAAAATCTTCATTTAACTTAGCATTCGCACTTCTTATAGTCACTATCTTAATTTCGTAAGCGAGTATGCACAAATAAGAACATCGGAAAAGTCTGCATGTCGGTGCTCCTAGCAAACCTTTGTGGACTTCTTGTGAAGCGACAGGCACCTCAGTATCAGCATTTTTCTTTTTACAAAATTCGGGCCAGTAACTTTTCAAATCTACTGGCCACCTTAATGTCATGGCCTAATTAGTGTACAATATCGAAGTTGTCAACCAATCAATGAACATACTCAGGAGCTAAGAAGGGTAAACATCTTTCGTTAAAAATTAAAAGGACAGTACACATGTAGCGGTATTAGAATCAGATAATGGCAACATTATCATTACCAATAGTGTTGGGAATTGGTTTGACTTTCATAATTTAGCTCACCGGTTTGGCCAAACCAATCGTTGATCAGTTGTAATTATAATTGGTTTGTGTGCACCCACTTTGGTAAAAAAGTTACATCACTAGGTGGCAATACTAGTGTAACATATTGGTGACAGTTGACATTATAAACATATAACATTCTTAACTTAACTGTAACAAAAATGTACACATCTATTCGTAGTAATCACCAGAGGAATTACTACATTTGCAATATAAATGACCAGTGATTTAAAATAGAAAAATACTATTTTTATGTATTCACCAAGGATTGGCATAGGCAGAAACCAGGGATCAGTTGGCATAATAAATAGCACTTTGCACAATTGGTAGACATACAAGTTATTTATAAGCCCATATCAGGTGTCAAACTACTACTACAACTTGTACATCAACATTGATTGAAATCAGACCTAGGTGTGACAATTGTCAAACCTCTAATACACATACTTGTGTCAGAAATCCATCATGTGGGCATTATGCATACATTGTTATATACCTGACTGCATTATCATAGTTGGCTACAACCTAAATAAATGTTATCTAATACAGTGCTAGATCCAAGATTGTTCATAGCAAATCACACATGACAACAAAATGCAATAACGCAGAAAAAAAAAAAAAAATTCATATGTAACACTGTACTAACACAGTATCCAGTCTGGGTCAGTCGTGACGACTAATCAAACTGCTGTACATACACACCATCTGTTCATTCGAACACCATATCAACAATCTGGGAAGTATTCAGCCACACTACATAAAGTTGAGTGAACTGTATCAATGTGGACTGAACAACATTACTTCAGCTTCAAGATGGCAACATAAGGTTTCGAAACCAATTTGTCCCAGTGTTCTAACCTCTATGCTACCAATTATAAACAATGTATTTTTTATTTTAAGTCAAATATAGCAATACATAATAACATTTCAACAAAATTAATAATTAATGTATCTACAGAAATCATTTTACATAATAAAAATATACGAGGATGTGGGTTTCATGAATGGTGTGACACCCCCATGATGACCAATTGGACATGTGTTTGATGCATGGTGTGATAACATCATGATGATCAGGGGGCTGTGGGTTTGACTGCAGCTAATTACCCAGTTTTTGAAAGATGTGTTACAACTTGCTGACTTGGCTCCCACCTATGTAAACATTGGACATTATTTTCTGTTAGATGAGACATCGAGCAAAGGATTTGAACCCGGGTTCTCTCAATTGAGAGTCCAATGCTCTGGCCACTGTGCTCCACAATATATATTTGATATTCTGCATCGTAATAAGAATTATTTACATATCATCATTTAATATCAGCTGTATGGAGTCTTTTGTCAGCATTTCATGTAAGATGTTTGATACACAACAATGTACTGTCAGCGATAGAAATAAGCCAGAATATTTACTTGTCCGCCGGACAAGTAAGTTTTGAAATCTACTTGTCCGCCAAAATGTTAGCTTGTCCGAGTGGTTGTCAAGGGAAATCGAAGCTTCGGAAAAAACATTAAAAAGTCTGTCTTATTTTTATGACAACAACACAGTGTTCCTGCTGTTTCGTTGCACGTACATCTGAATGACTTGTGATCAAAGACACAATTTGATTTAATCTGCAAATTTAGAAATTACAAAATTATATTTCCAACTATTTCCCAGTCCATTATCATTATTATTCATCATGAATATTAAAAGTAGACATGTTACATGATGTATACCAATATTTTAGTGATGCTGATATGAACGCTTTTATTAATAACAAATAATTATTACGATGATAGGAACGAGACAATTGTTTTCCTTGCTATTTGTTATAATGTTGCAAAAACTGTTTATGTTTAATATGGTATATATATATGTGTTTATATATAAATATATATATATATATACATACAACATATAACACTGCTGTAAAATGTTGGCACCAGTTTGTTATTGAAGATGCCGCTCAACCATCAGGTTGCAATTCAAAGCCAGATTGTCACAAAAATCAAAATAAACTATATAATTTTGTATTATTTTGTTCAACCTCTATGAACTTCAATATTAACAAACGTCTGCATTTTACAAACGAAGATAATATTCAATTGATCATCAGCAAACAAACGCATATTTTTCCTAAATGTTATATTACCATTTCAATGATGATAAAAGTTTTAACGGTGCCCGAATTACATTTACCAGGCAGAATATAATTTATAGATTTAGTTACGTCGTAACGTTGCTGCTGCGCGCAGATCGCCGAAGTTGGCAGAAGATGACATGTCAACGGCGGTTGGCACCCCCTCCCCGGCCACACGTCTTGCATAATTCGGTTTTAAAAACTCACAATTTATGGTTAAAATAAATGTTACATAGATACAACAACACTGCGGAAAGGACATTAATATTCCGTTTATTAACCACCATCATAGATTTACCGGAGAGCCAGTTACAAGTTTTAAAAATTGTCACCGATCTGGATCGGCTAACGAGTAACGTTCGATGACTTGAAAGACTGCCGAGTCCGCGTGGGTTAGGCGTTATAATGGTTAAAACGATATAATTGATCAAATAACAGGTAGCGATACAAAGTGTACTATTTCCAAAGTTCATCAAATATGATCCGTGAGTGGAAGCAAGTTGTACATCGGCCAAACTGAACGATTTCCGGTTTTGTGAAATACAGCCTCGATCAACGATGGCTGAAGCGAAGTCTGTCCTACGTGTATGACAGAGCTAGCTCGTTGCGCTCAGCGGATGACCTTGTTAACGCAGGCACTAAACTCGGTCGAACACTGACGTACAACACACTGGCGGCGGAACGACAAGACGCCGACACACTAACAAAATTGTAACGCACGCGATTGCTAGCAAACTTCATTTACGTTTATAAAAAGTTTGCAATGTTGCACGCGTAGTTACTGTAAATTTTCGCTTGTCATTTTACTTGTCCGGGCCAAAAATCACTTGTCCCGGACAAACGGACAAGTGCTATTTCGAACGCTGATTGTATATGCACATAAATCATAACAGGCTTGGGGTAATCAATACATTTTCAAGTAATCGTAACTCAGACATAGGCTCAGCAGTAATTAACTACTGGTAATGTAAACATAATCACTGACTGCATTGCTTCCTACAGTAGTAGTATTGGCTGGATACATTTTCATGGTGCTAACAAATTACTGAATCCGACAATGAGAGCAACAGAAAATTATCTGCCGTTTCAGGAAATGTATAGTTTAATTGGTGACATTTTAACACTAAATGCATAAAATACAAGTTTAGAATGATGTGCAAGTCTCAAAAAATGGCTTGTCACTTCTGTACATCTGCATAATTTTGGTTGAGCACTGAAATGGGTAAGCATCACGTATCCCTAAGAAATCTTGCCAGATCTCACCACTAGATACAGCGCAGTCTATTTATGATTGCCAACATTAAGCATGAAGCCATGACTGCCAAGCAAATATGCTATAAATAGACACATTTATGAAATTATGTAAATAACTGTTGTTCATTGGTTAATAACTGTATGCTGCACATGAAAGTGTTTTCGTGGAACAGTGTCATATAAATTGTAAGTGTTTCACTAAATTAAGACTAAAACTAACTTTTCTATCAATTTGTTTGCATTATAACTTGAAATAGTTTCAATGTAATTTTAATGAATTAGACTATTTAGAGACAGTGCTAACGTTTATTTTTTGTTTGCAATTCAATATAAATAAATGTAACTGAAATTTGTGAATGCAATGGTAAACACACACTAGTGAAATCGGACGGGGTGAGTGTCCGAGAATTGACACACTACCATTACCAATGTGCGAGTGTTGTCAATAAAAGGCGTTTGTTTGTTTTGAATTTGCAAGTGGCACTTCGAGGTGCTCCAAAACACTGGCGTGTCAATCAGTGTTTGACTGATAGACACGAGAACAGCAAAATTAAAACAATGCAACTGAAAGATGCGTATATATGTTACGTTATTAGCAACTTAATATTCGTTTATACGAATAACTTACAAAGCTGTCTTCAAATATGCTCTCCATCCGTCCCGCCACACCAGCCATCCTTCCTTCTCGGTTCTCACACTCCGCACGACTTTGCTGACGTCACGACGCTTTACACGCGTTCATTTTTAACACCAACACTATATTTGTAACTTGTATAAATTGTGTCGCAAATTAAATAACTTACTAATACATGATACATATATGTACATGTTTTGTTATTTCAATAAAGATTTTAAGATTACTTACCAGTTCCCGGCATGCGTTATTCACCACCATTAAAGCGGTGCGAATGTAAACCGGATGTTTGATTTGCGCTGCAATTTCAAGCATTTCACGAGGTGTATAAAATAAAAAAAATGGATATACCCAAGCCACCAGACGGTTAGTGTACCACACAAAGAATGAGTAGTTACTTAATCTATAAAGATGCTAACAAACGTCATCCGTTTTCCTCGCACGAATTCCGAACAGTCGGAATACCGGCGAATAGCAGTGATGCACCGAATAGGCCTGTCTCAGTGTCTGTAATGTATTTACTTATTACAATAAACGTAGAATAAGATACTTATTTATACTAGTTTAGTTATAGCTAGTCAAGGCCGCATGCCCTTGCCCCCAGGTTTACCAAATTTGAGGCCATGTAACCAGATGTTCTCCATCAATTTTAGCTTTAACTTATTCTAGTTCTAGTTGTTTCCAGTGCTCGGCAAAGTTCTATTTAATTGACTAGTCTAGTCTGTATTACTCAATTTACTGTGCCTGGTTACACTGTAAGTGCAATGGTCTTGTGAGGTCTCATTCAACTAGTCAGCCTTTTTCAGAACAATATTGCCAAACTGACCTTTATATGCTGACACTGAGGATGGTCACTGCCAGGGTGCTTGTCGTCCTCAATGATTCTTTTACGTTCCAAATTGAGACGGGACCGACATTAATGTGAACTCAGAGTCACGAGCGATACACAGTCTCCACTTTTGAGAGCCAGGTTTTTAACCAAATATCATGTCTGCTCGGTCCAGGGTTGGGGCTGAAGTACTCGTTACTCATACTCATTGGTACTCGAGTACTGAGTTTTCACAAAGTACTCGTACTTTTACTTTTTATATTAAAGTACTCATTACTCATTAAAAATATGAGTATTTACGAGTACTTTGGGACTACTCTGGGAAAACTTTGTATGTATTTTATCATAACATCATGTATGTACGAGGTATACAAATGTCAACTAAATAAAGCCAGGAAGGAAGTGGTTAAGGCTAAACAAAATTTTGAGAAAAGACTTGCCGACAACATAAAAAAAGACCCGAAGTCTTTTTATTCATATACTAGGACGAAAACTAAGACAAAAGACACTGTCGGCCCCCTTTTGGATAGCAATGGGGATGTGATCATAGACTCGGTCGAGACAGCAAATGTACTAAATGACTACTTCGCCTCAGTGTTCACTGAGGAGGTAACAGAAAATCTTCCTGACGCTGTGAACTTTTTCACCAAGACAATTGAGGAGTCACTCCAGCATATTGAGATAACTACAGCAATAGTACTGGAAAAGCTGTTACAACTTAAACCATACAAAGCCCCTGGAATAGACGAATTAAATTCGACAATGCTCCGAGAAGTGGCCACGGCCATTGCACCACTGCTAAGCGAAATCTTCGCAGACAACATGGAAACGGGAGAAGTTCCACTAGACTGGAAAAGTGCAAATGTTACCCCCATATATAAGAAAGGTATCAAATCACAACCCAGTAACTACAGACCTGTAAGTCTAACATAACAGGTATCTAAAGTAATGGAAGCCATCATCAAGGATAAAATCGTGGGCCATCTTCAAAATCATGTTTTGATTAAACCGTCGCAACATGGGTTTTGGAAGGGACGTTCATGCCTGATGAACCTTTTAGTGTACCTGGATAAGGTCACATCCTATATCGATAAAGGGCTTCCTGTGGACTCTATTTATCTAGATTTTAGTAAAGCTTTCGATCGAGTCCCACACTGCAGGCTGGCGACGAAACTAAATGCACATGGGATAGGAGGAGCGGTTAATAGATGGATATCGCAGTGGTTGACGGACAGAGTACAGCGTGTCATTATAAATGGCTTCAGTTCAGGGTGGTCACCTGTTAAGAGTGGTGTCCCCCAAGGGTCTGTTCTGGGTCCAATTTTATTTGTAATATATATTAATGACATAGACGAAGGAGTGTGCAACCATCTCCTAAAATTTGCTGATGACACTAAACTGTTCAGTCAGGTATCAACCTGTGAAGATGCTGAGAAACTTCAGAAGGACCTAAACAACTTGCACGGGTGGAGTGCAGAATGGACAATGTTGTTTAATGCAGAAAAATGCAAGTGTGTACATTACGGTCATAACAACAGGCAGTACGACTACTTCATGGGTGATAACCCCATAGAAACATCACATGTAGAAAAAGATTTGGGAGTGATAATAACAGACACACTTAATGTAACGGAGCAATGTGTTAAGGCATCAAATAAGGCTAATGCGATGCTAGGCATGATCAACAGAGCTATCAAATATAAGACCAAAGAAGTAGTTGTAAAACTATACAAGTCCTTAGTAAGACCTCACCTAGACTACTGCATTCAGGCATGGCGCCCATTCAAACAAAAAGATATAGACTTATTAGAAAAGGTGCAACGTAGGGCAACCAGGATGATTTCAGATTTAAGTCACTTAGATTATCAAAGACGTTTAAGAGTGCTAAATATCACAACTCTGGAGACTAGACGACTCCGTGCTGATTTACTGGAAGTTTATAAAATATTCAACGGGTTAGAGAGTATTCTTCCTGCAGATTTCTTTGTTATGGAAAATAAACAGACCAAAACAAGAGGGCACCCCTTCAAAATAACCAAAGTGCACTCAAGATTAGATATACGCATGTACTCCTTTACTCAAAGGATAGTTAACGACTGGAATAGACTTCCGGAAGCAGCAGTGATGTCCAAAAACATCAACCAGTTCAAGGGTCACATTGACAAATATGTACGCAATAGGGCGGAGGATTGCACGAGTCAATGTTTGACTCCCTTCCTCGTCAACTCCTTGACTACTAAGTAGAAGAGGAGGATTCAAGGTAAATTATGATCTTCAGTACAAATGTCTCATATTTTGACTGATCTCATGATATCCTCATTGTATAAGAGCTCTGGGTTGTCATGAACACTGTTTACTGACTGGTTCAGATCACTTGAACAAGACTGGGAGACAGGACTGACCATCACATCAATGACCTATACTGGCACTTGAATGTCAAATAAACCCACAATGGCTTCAGACAGTGTCCACACTGGGTAGGCCTGACCAGCTGGTGTTGTTTAATCCAGTCATACAGTCAGAAACTGGCTTCCTTTTGAAGATCTGCCACATCTCTTGAAAGGCATAGCTGTTTACAATCACATTGTCAACAGGCTCAAAGCTGCATGAGTGAATGAAATAGGGTTAGGTGGAATGGGGACCCAGGTGGAATGCTCAGGTTTAGGTCAGTCCATTGACTAGATTTCTACCAGTCCAAATTTGTTTTGGTGTTAAAAAAATTGGCAGAATGCGTGACTTCGCAGCAGGAGGAGCAGTTGGAGATATAATTAACAACAATTATATTAAGTACATGTGCTCGAGTACTTTCGAAAGTACCCATATGAGTACTTTCAAAAGTAATCGTACCAGCACTTTCAAAAGTAATCGTACAAGTACCTTCAAAAGTACCCATTACTCGAGTACTCTCTCGGATGAAGTACTTGTTACTTGTACTCGTACATATCACAGTACTCGTACTCATTACTCGAGTACTTTAGTTGGGTACTCGCCCCAACCCTGGCCCAGTCCGGGTTTCAAACTCAGAGTGCGGGCATGCCAGGCGGATGTGCTAACCACTACACTATATAGCTGCACTCCCCATTTATCATTTTAATTTAATGTAGGCATCGTGGCATCGGTTCCAATCTAATATCTAACTCTAAGACTATAATAGTATATATGAGACTATAATATGATTCTTCAGCTAGGCAAATACGTTTGCCTTGAATTGAGCCAACTAACTCTTCTTACTGATATCAGGCTCAAGACGAACTTTCAAATTTTGGAATCATACCCATTTGAGCTAACTTGACAGGCAATCAAAATGTTATATCTTGTTGTGATTGTAAGCAGTGATTAACCTGGACGTGTTGTATGCTGTCACTGGAATGCTGTATTTTTTTCTGCCACGTGTGCCAGAAAGCTACATACTAAAACAACGTGTTTATCTGAGAAAATTGAGGGGCACTTGTGTATAATCCGGGTCCACCTCGATTTTGTTTTTTTGATAACTACTTTTGCATAAATTTGATACACGTTGCTGCAATAAATAAATCATTCCACATCATCCCAGGCATACTTACGCTATAAAAATATTGTGTCTTAGTACGTTTTAAGGCCCAAGTAGCACTCTGGTGTGCTCCAGTTTGCGACCGTGCTGCTGCATTGCTGCTCCACACATTTGAAATGAGCTATGAACAGCGCATGTTGATGCAGACACAAAAGATAATATAAACTGAGAGAGTTGAGCACTTGTCTGCTGACCAGCTATGTGTATGCCAGCTAAGAGTTGAAATGTCAAAACAAAATGACAGAAAGCTATAATTGTTTGGCTTTTCCAATCTATAACAAACACTTTAAGAGAACAGTGCAATTCATGGAAATTGTATTAAATTAATGGTTGGAATTCTTACATCAACTGTTATGTATATAACATGCAACTTTATTATATTTATACTGCATTGCAACCTTCAAAAAACTGTTTTAGAATGATTATTTCAGGCCTTTGTTAATTTTATTAGCCTAAATTATAATCCTTTTTTCGTAATCATAGATTCAGGAAATCCATATGCTGGTGGTACACCACATGGACATTATTTACAGTCAGGAAATTGTGGGCTATCAGTGTCAAAAATCCTGCTTGTATTTATAGTAGAACAACACCAGAAACAACAGTTATTCTTTTTTCATGTGATGCACTTTATAGATCTATAGCTGACCTTTATGAACTCGTAAACTCTTCCATTAATTAACTGTTTCCTGAAATTACATTTTGGAAGTAATTTGTTTACTGTACACTGTTTTCATTTTGAAAATATATAAAGCATTATTTGAAGCATTTCAGGGCAAAACGTGATAAACGCCATTTTTGAAATTTTGCCCAAACCATGACTAAACGTTTGTTTACACACATGATGAGCTAGGATACTATCTAATTTATACAAAAACGCAATAAATCCCTATGAAACAACGTGCACAAAAGAGCATTTGTTTTCAAAACGCAAGAAGCGTTTTAAAAATCCTGCGTCATAGATCCACCAAAATAAACGAATACCGTTGCATAGTAATCGTGTTTGTTTCAGAATATCGCCAATGAAGTCAGAATCGTTTACGGTGTTAGTGATTCTACTCTTTCAACTATTTTATTCAAAATGTCGATTACGCAGAATTCCGTCCGTTTTCCAAGATAGCGTCGTAATCGGCAAGTGCTTATTGTATCTCCTCGTCCTGACATTGACCTCACATAGGATTATTTGGTCAATGCAAGTGTTGGCTGCCTTTCAAGTAACCACTGCTAGCTGTTAGGTGACAATTACCCTAGCAGGTCCAGGCTTTAATTGGTTTCTGGTGTGTGTCAGCAGCCAGGTGATCAGGGTGGTCGATTTTCAAAACCAGTCTAGATTTTGTAACTGGCTTCACGGCAGTTTCAATGAAGTCATAAAATGGCATGAACAGGCTGGCCCGTACCAAAAGTGATATCGGCGGACCAGTCCGACGGACCTGTTCACAATCAATTATAACCTGTCCAAAAACGCAATTTTTGAATTTGTGGACTGGTCTCTGGGTGAGGCCCTGTATATACGGCGCTAGCTAAAATGGTTGAACAAAAATAATTTGTGAAACAGCATCAGTGATTTGAACATTCATAATTGCAGGGATCGAATTTGGCCCACGGCACTACGGCAATTGCCATAGTTGCCCTTGTTCTTTGCCGTGGTGCCCCGATAAATTGGACAGTATCCACGGCCATAAATAGCTGTGGTTGCCCTCCCTGTATGCCCTAGTGCCCTTCCCACGCCTGCTACCAACTAAACTGAACTTGGCAGCATTTGTCACTTGCCGTGTATCCTTCCATAAGAACAGAAATCCAAAGATGAAAGAGATGTCATTGCCGACTCACAGTCATAAAAATTTTTTAACACTACATATCCAAGAACTAACTGCGCCCTGCCCTCTAAGTTGCGACTGAATTGATCGCACATGCTACTGTTTTTTCTGTTTGGCGACTGACATATTATGTACGGCCGACCACTGGCGACCACGACGAGTCTATAATACTAACAAGTATAACAGATCATGCGTTGTAATTTGCCGTTTCATAAACCATGTGTTGTCGTTTGTCGGAAACACCGTAAACGATACTCAATTTATTGGCGATATTTTGAAACAAACATGATTACTCTGCAACAGTATTCATTTATTTTGGTGGATTTATGACACAGGATTTTTTTAATGTGCAAGGCAAATTGCTACGAAATGTACCGTGGTACCTCGTGTCAACCGACGTAAACAGGGATGCGAGCTGAAGGCGCTAACGTAAACCGTTTCGCGATCGTTGTCTGGCTGTCTGATCAGCACACTGAAGACATGTTGCTAATTAAATGTAGTTGTCACATCGTTAGAACACACATAAGTGTACATATTCCGGTTTCGAATACAAAACTTGAAGGAATAACAACAGCCTAGGTTACACTGGCTCAAAGTTATATAGTCCGCGTTTCGCAGTTCTCAAAAATTCCGTTGGATGGCGTCATAATAGTTGAACAAAATTATCAGTGAAACAGCATCAGTGATTTAAACATTCATAACTGTTAATATGACTATTTATGTAATTTACATTTATTAACTTTATTAAGCATTAGAAAAAAACAGTCATTTATGTTATTGTGTGAGGAATTATTTTATCTAAATTGATTATGTACGGTTGTTACAGTGTTGCAAATATTGCACAAATAAATAAAACGAAAAAGCATCGGTGAAAACAAAAATTGGCCTTGGTGCCCTGCCCACGAAACAAAAGTTGGCCTTGGTGCCCTACCCACTGGCCTTGGTGACCCCCAAATTTGCCAGGTACCAAGGCCAAAAAGGCCTTGCCCTGAAAAAAATTAAATTCTACCCCTGTAATTGTTCTTGTAATATTTACAATTACATTTGTTATCTTATATATTAAGCACTGCTGCGTTGGAAATAACCAGTCATTTTATGTTATTGTGTGACAGGAATTATTTTATTATCTAAATTGATTATGTACGGTTGTTACTGTATTGCAAATATTCCACAAATAAATGTTGTTAGAAAAGTTAACCACACAATAAAACAGTATTATTTAGACGCAGTAATCCTAACATTGTGATATTTTAGATAATTCACAGAATGTATTATTTTTCAAAGTTAAGTTTTAAATATAATATTTCTTTTCTAAACAGAAATGGGCTTCTTTAGGCAGTATGCCATTTTTAAATGGAAAATGCTTCATTTTAAATAGAATTAGTTTTTTTTCTGAAACTGAAAATATGTTGTTTGAAATGGAATTTGCCTTTTTCTGAAACAGAATTGAAACGGAATTTGCCTTTTTGAAACGGAAAATCAGTGTCCCTAAATGTGCAATGAATGTTTCAGAGTTCTAATTATATATCAACTTAATTTACAAGTTGTTATTTAAACTTAGAGGATGAAGAACAAGTGACTTTTTCTCAGAAATGAAGAAAATGGATATATCGCATTTTGTCCTGAAACCCTTCATTTACATAATTTCTTATCGCTGTATGTTTTTGACAATGCAGATATTGCATTGTAGTACTAGTGCCCTTCTCTGATGTTCTGGGATAAACTTGGGTTTGATAGTTTTTTGTCCCCATTGTATGCTCAGTAAACTTTTACATTTAGTCAATTATTAGTTTATGAGGTATGTCTATTTTTGTTTTTAAGGTACTCTAGTGTGTTATTTATATACATTTTACACGACAACCTCACAACATGTAAACTTTGTATAAAATAAAAAAAATTTTTTTTCAGATTTGGAGTTGAAGAACATCATTGACAAACTAGCCAATTTTGTTGCTCGCAATGGCCCGGAGTTTGAGAGCATGACAAAACAGAAACAGAAGGACAATGTCAAGTTCTCGTTCCTCTACGGTGGCGAGTTCTACAACTACTACCAATACAAAGTGAACAGTGAACGCGCAGGTAGGTTCCTTGTCATAGTGAAACAATTAGCCACATGGCCCTCTTGCTATCAGGATCCTGATATAAGGAATCACAAGATGGTATTTGAATTTACATATATAAAATAACACTTCACCAAAAATGTATGTTTTTAGTAACCTACAGTTGATGTTATTTTGACCCAAAACTGAACATGTTCCTTATAAGTTATAACGAGAGTCCACTCCACCATGTGTAACAGAGTGTACAGATAATTTGACTGATTTTATCAAACATGTTCCTTATAAGTTATAACGAGAGTCCACTCCACCATGTGTAACAGAGTGTACAGCTAATTTGACTGATTTTATCAAACATGTTCCTTATAAGTTATAACGAGAGTCCACTCCACCATGTGTAACAGAGTGTACAGCTAATTTGACTGATTTTATCAAACATGTTCCTTATAAGTTATAACGAGAGTCCACTCCACCATGTGTAACAGAGTGTACAGATAATTTGACTGATTTTATCAAACATGTTCCTTATAAGTTATAACGAGAGTCCACTCCACCATGTGTAACAGAGTGTACAGATAATTTGACTGATTTTATCAAACATGTTCCTTATAAGTTATAACGAGAGTCCACTCCACCATGTGTAACAGAGTGTACAGCTAATTTGACTGATTTTATCAAACATGTTCCTTATAAGTTATAACGAGAGTCCACTCCACCATGTGTAACAGAGTGTACAGATAATTTGACTGATTTTATCAAACATGTTCCTTATAAGTTATAACGAGAGTCCACTCCACCATGTGTAACAGAGTGTACAGCTAATTTGACTGATTTTATCAAACATGTTCCTTATAAGTTATAACGAGAGTCCACTCCACCATGTGTAACAGAGTGTACAGATAATTTGACTGATTTTATCAAACATGTTCCTTATAAGTTATAACGAGAGTCCACTCCACCATGTGTAACAGAGTGTACAGCTAATTTGACTGATTTTATCAAACATGTTCCTTATAAGTTATAACGAGAGTCCACTCCACCATGTGTAACAGAGTGTACAGATAATTTGACTGATTTTATCAAACATGTTCCTTATAAGTTATAACGAGAGTCCACTCCACCATGTGTAACAGAGTGTACAGTTAATTTGACTGATTTTATCAAACATGTTCCTTATAAGTTATAACGAGAGTCCACTCCACCATGTGTAACAGAGTGTACAGATAATTTGACTGATTTTATCAAACATGTTCCTTATAAGTTATAACGAGAGTCCACTCCACCATGTGTAACAGAGTGTACAGATAATTTGACTGATTTTATCAAACATGTTCCTTATAAGTTATAACGAGAGTCCACTCCACCATGTGTAACAGAGTGTACAGATAATTTGACTGATTTTATCAAACATACACATGAATTTTCCTAATGTATTACAGCAACAACAAAAAACTTGGTGAAATAAATATTCCATGCATTTTTTCAGGTAAAATTACTGTTCAGCCAATGCTTTTAACTATTACACCCTTGCATTATTATTCTTTGGTTACATTTGTGTGTATGGCTGTGCACAGTACTCATCGTTAATTTCTTTTAAGGACTAGCAAAAATGCAGCAACTACAATATCAAAGAAATGTGTGCTTGTTTTGTTGAAATATGATTGTTTAATATAATTAACCCACTCATGGCCAGAATGCCTGAATACACCCGAATACAGGGGCACATTTAAACTGGTACCGCAAAACATCGTCATCCAATAACGGCAATTTAGTTCAGCAGTTACCATATAATAATATTGAAGTTTCACTGGGAAGCGTCAAAAGTTAGAAATGATGGCGATTTCCGTAGCTAAATGGTGCCAACCAGCATGTGGTTTTGTAGTCGAATGCAGCGACACACAATTTCTAATGAAAAATATTAAAACAAAATAATTGTTGAGAAGTATTTCAGTATTTTATTTTTGTCAAACTTTAACAATTCATATTTGGGTAATAAATTGACATATATGTCACATACTTGGCTAGTTACACCAGTAATTAGTTGTTCAGATGTAGTGAAAATGTTCTTTGAATCTGATCAATAATTATTTACTTACTTGCATTCATGCACCCCAGGTATATCGCATGATTCGTTCACAGCTTGTTCTCTTGATTTAATAGGATTCAATAACATGCACATATTTGCATTAATCTGGCCTTGAGAGGGTTAATATAACTATGTCATCACAACTTTGTTCTATAGCCTCCACAGGGCTTCCACCAATGGCCCAATCGCAGCAATGGCAGTCGGCACCCCCTCCGACTCAGCCAACTATGCTACAAGTTGCCCCACCCTCGGTCACATCAGCTGTGCCTCAACTCGCCCAAGTCGCCCCGCCCCAGTTGGCCCAACCCCCGCCAGCCCCGGCAGTAGCAGCACTCACATCTCTACCACCTGCACAGGTAATGTCTGTGCATAGTGTCAATATTTACATCGAATTACTTCTATAATATTAATTTTGTGAATGCATCATATTAATATTTATTTTATACTATAGCAAAATCTGTCTCATATGTCCTAATTTGTGAAAGTCTAATGTTAATGATACATATCATATAAGGTGAGTTTAGTTACATCAGTTACATTTAGGCTGAATTATACAACAATATTGCAGTCCATGATAATATAGGTTGTCATGTCGCACAATGGAGCCATGAAATTATTTGGGAAGTGTTTCTTTGTGTGCCTACACATGATTCTTTTGTGTTATAAATATAGAATCACATAAAACAGCCCCAGTAATGTGACAAATAAAAATACAAGTATGATCAATATTATTGTGCTGTCACAACAATTTAGTGGTAATCCAGTTTAATTCCTGGCCCACCTGTCACTGCTGTTGTGTGCAGTATATTTATGAGGCTTTCCTGGGTGAGAAATAATGCATTCAGTCATGTGTGACTGCTGCTGCTTTCAGGTGCCACTGCTGACAACTGCTGCGAGCCAGTTACAGGAGCAGCTGCAGCAGCAGCGCAAGGCAGCTCAGGACCAGATCACACAGAGTGAACAGAACCTCGCCGCTCAGTACACTGTCCTCATACAGCAACAACAGGTGAGTTCACAACTCAGTACACTGTCCTCGTACAGCAACAACAGGTGAGTTCACAATTCAGTACACTGTCCTCATACAGCAACAACAGGTGAGTTCACAACTCGGTACACTGTCCTCGTACTGCAACAACAGGTGAGTTCACAACTCAGTACACTGTCCTCGTACAGCAACAACAGGTGAGTTCACAACTCAGTACACTGTCCTCGTACAGCAACAACAGGTGAGTTCACAACTCAGTACACTGTCCTCGTACAGCAACAACAGGTGAGTTCACAATTCAGTACACTGTCCTCGTACAGCAACAACAGGTGAGTTCACAACACAGTACACTGTCCTCGTACAGCAACAACAGGTGAGTTCACAACTCAGTACACTGTCCTCGTACAGCAACAACAGGTGAGTTCACAACTCAGTACACTGTCCTCGTACAGCAACAACAGGTGAGTTCACAACTCAGTACACTGTCCTCGTACAGCAACAACAGGTGAGTTCACAACTCAGTACACTGTCCTCTACAGCAACAACAGGTGAGTTCACAACTCAGTACACTGTCCTCGTACAGCAACAACAGGTGAGTTCACAACTCAGTACACTGTCCTCGTACAGCAACAACAGGTGAGTTCACAACTCAGTACACTGTCCTCGTACAGCAACAACAGGTGAGTTCACAACTCGGTACACTGTCCTCGTACAGCAACAACAGGTGAGTTCACAACTCAGTACACTGTCCTCGTACAGCAACAACAGGTGAGTTCACAACTCAGTACACTGTCCTCGTACAGCAACAACAGGTGAGTTCACAATTCAGTACACTGTCCTCGTACAGCAACAACAGGTGAGTTCACAACTCAGTACACTGTCCTCGTACAGCAACAACAGGTGAGTTCACAATTCAGTACACTGTCCTCGTACAGCAACAACAGGTGAGTTCACAACACAGTACACTGTCCTCGTACAGCAACAACAGGTGAGTTCACAACTCAGTACACTGTCCTCGTACAGCAACAACAGGTGAGTTCACAACTCAGTACACTGTCCTCGTACAGCAACAACAGGTGAGTTCACAACTCAGTACACTGTCCTCGTACAGCAACAACAGGTGAGTTCACAACTCAGTACATTGTCCTCGTACAGCAACAACAGGTGAGTTCACAACTCAGTACACTGTCCTCGTACAGCAACAACAGGTGAGTTCACAACTCAGTACATTGTCCTCGTACAGCAACAACAGGTGAGTTCACAACTCAGTACACTGTCCTCGTACAGCAACAACAGGTGAGTTCACAACTCAGTACATTGTCCTCGTACAGCAACAACAGGTGAGTTCACAACTCAGTACACTGTCCTCGTACAGCAACAACAGGTGAGTTCACAACTCAGTACATTGTCCTCGTACAGCAACAACAGGTGAGTTCACAACTCAGTACACTGTCCTCGTACAGCAACAACAGGTGAGTTCACAACTCAGTACATTGTCCTCGTACAGCAACAACAGGTGAGTTCACAACTCGGTAAACTGTCCTCGTACAGCAACAACAGGTGAGTTCACAACTCAGTACACTGTCCTCGTACAGCAACAACAGGTGAGTTCACAACTCAGTACACTGTCCTCATACAGCAACAACAATGCAATTTGTTGTACTAAAGTTGTAGAGTATGTCTTATTGAATAAAATATATTGATTCTTTTCTGCCAGACCCCCATTTCCATGGCAACAATCAAAGATGGCTGCCTGATAGGGACAAAATAGTATAATTTGGAAACATTGTAGGTCAATAATGCAGTATTCAGTGTAATTATTTCGATTTCTTATTTATAACATCTCTTTCTATGAAAAGCCAAATACATATTTTATGTATTGTCAATATTTAATATTACAAAAATATGTTTCAATTTGTTAATAAAAATTCAATATTTTCATTACGATCATTATGTTCACCAGATAACTAAAAATAAAATAAAAAATATCTCCTCGACATTGCATAGAGAAGATAGCAAGGAACACATCAGTCAAAATGTCATTAATGTAGCATCATTACTTCTACAGATATGATGTTTCCAAATTGGAAAAACACCAGTTTTAGTACAGGTATAAATGGCTGTCAAAGATTCGGTATAGGGATTTATTACATTGCAGAAGCACACTTTATCCGTGAATATAAGTTACTTAGAGGTATGTAAATGTTATAAAAGAGATCTTTATTAATAGTAAACATAAAATGCTATCAGAATACAGCAGAATTACATTTTGAGAATTTTTGTTAAAAAATGTCATTTTAGCTGCAGTGTCTTTCCTTAAACGGCTATCAAAGATTTGGTAATGGGGTTTATCACATGAGAGAAGCTTACTTTATCTATGAATATAAGTTACTTAGAGGTATGTAAATGTTATAAAAGGCATCTTTATTAATAGTAAACATTAGTAAAATGCTATCAGAATACAGAAGAATCACATTTGAGTATTTTTTTTTTAAATGTCATTTAGCTGCAATATCTCCTTAAAAGTGTATATACATCTAGCTCTCCCCAATGTTTTATCACATAATGTTAGCTGTTTTATCATGCAATGTACAATGGTAAGATATACCATGGTCAGACTTGTACAAGCATGTGCTAATTTATTTTGATTACATTAACCAGATAAACTACTTTTTAGTGTTCCTTAGGCTTGGTACAACATGTCCAGTCATATGTAGAATATCCACTGTAACAATTTGTTGTTATAACCTTTGTTTCAGATTCAAATAGATGAAGCGATCAGCAGTTCACAGGAAGAGAAACTGCGGCACCTGAGTGAAGAGTGCGACGTTTCTCTGGAGGAGTTGCACAAAGTCGTCAGACCAATCATAGACTCGTGTACCAAGGATGCTATATCTGTACGTATGTCTCTGACACAGCAGTTCCCAATTTGGCAGCGATATATACTTCTATAAACTTGGAGGCCAGCTCTTTGAAATGTGAAAATCACAAGTTACTTATTGAAAAGCTTACATGTAAAGCAACATGGCATGAGTGGATCGGAAGCTTACCCAATGTTTATATAAAGTAGAAGTTCATATTATTCAAAACAGTGATTCATATCTTTTCTGTTATACTTAGAGGAGATTCGTCTTCTTCCTTATAAGTGCATACTCCCACTCTGGACCTTTGTTGCATTGTTTCGACTTGGGGAAAGCATGACATTTCTAAACAAAATAGCAGCAGCTATTCAAAACCTTGTCGGAACACAGTGAATGTTGGAAGCTAAATCTGATGATCAGCACTTCGCTGCTGTGGGACATGACATAGGAAGTTGGTGGTAGTGTCGGAAGATTTTTTGGAAACATCCAACTGCACCACCCTTGAAGCTCACCAAAACAAAAAAAATCACAAAATATTGGGGGGCTAAGCCCACTGTTCCGATGTCTATCTTTGGTCTGAAGTCAACTGCAATTATTATTGAAATTAAAGTGCAACATCAATATATGCAACAAAGCTGCTGTATTCGATCTTAACGGTGGTGTTGTTTCTGTTTGTTTCTTCAGAATGGTAAGAATTGGATATTTCAGCACTGCACATCACCTCAACATGGGGAGGTCATAGCAAAGTACCTCGCCAAAAGGTATGTACAGTATGGCTCTTAAATAAATCGTCTGATTACATGATGAGATAAATTGAATTTAAATGTAAAATGTGGTGTATTGTCTGTTAAATGTAATTGTAATTAGAATGATATATGGTAATAACTTCACATTAAAATATTTCATAAGCCAGTTATGAGTGTTTTGGCATATGCAGTGCATGGTGTAGAGAAAGTACTGAAGCCTGTGTGTAAGACTTGCTTTAGATGGTACGTCACTTACACCACTTCACACAGTTGCAACTTTCAAGTAAGTTCTCGACATTTGTGTTATGTTGTTACAGAATAACGGCAAAGGATGCAACGTTTGAGACAAAGCTACATCTGATCTACTTGATCAATGACGTGCTCCACCATTGGTAGGTCTAGTACGACGTACAGCCATACAGCACATCATCGTTCACAAATACTTCATTGTAACCACGTTTCAGTTGTAGTATCACCCACATGGTACATTGTATTGAGAAATTGTAAGTTATAGGGAATTTTGTCATTAGATCAGTATGATGTAATTATAGTAAGAAAAAACTAGCCTAGTCTAGTTGGACCTATAAAGCAATGGTGTGTAACATTTGCGAAATGTTTACACATTACTTATTTCCATGTGAACACATTGAAGGGATGTTATCAGTTTGTGTTGGAGAAACACCTGATTACCCCCACAGGGCCCTGTCAAGTCAGATTAGAAAGAGAATAGTGTCTCAAGATCAGGGATTGCTCGGCAAGTTCTAGTCTTTTAAACTTTTGAAAGTTGACTGTAGTTGGAGAAAATAATAATGTGACGCCTTTTGTAAAATGAGTCAAATTGTTTTAGATTAAATATTTTCATCCCAAGATTAATTATTGGTATAAAAAAACAGTTAAAAATAACATTAGTATTGCAACTTCCAAGATAATTTTTTATATAGGTTTTTACTACATAACTAGAGTGGCGTATGTGATAAAATCTAGGAATTTTAATGTTCTCTGGGCTGTGGAAATGAGATTTTGTCATTTTTGTCACCTCTGTCGCTATTGTACTTTTGTTGAAAGGGTTATTCCATAGTTGCACTCTTATTTTGACAGTGGAACACCATTCACACCATTTCTGAAGCGGCTTAAACCCATGTCTGTTGTGTTGTCTTTCATGTTAAACAGTGAGTAGTGTTGGTTTATGCTGATCACATCCACTGCACTGCTGAGTGGCTTTGGTAGACTGTGGTTCGGCCTTGCAACTCAAACCTGCTGTGTCTGTTTTAGTCCTACACTTCATCCAAACCTTTCGACAAAATTGGTGTCTGGCAACAAATGCCTAGGGTGAATGCGTTTGTAAACTGGAGTCAAAACTACAAAAACAATTATCATGCATGGTGGTGGGAAATGTTTGCTGTCGGAAAATCACACATATTCTCCTTTGGCTCTCCAATCTTAAGATACTGTTAACAAAAGTAAAGGTAACTTTTTTATATAGTGCAGCATCTAATCCTCGGACTGTTCAAAGTGCTTTACAATTTACTCCCTGGCAGACCTGTTCAATCGAACACCATCTCAACTTCTCTGGGAAGCATTCAGCCATGCTGCAATTAATGCACGAAGACTTCTTACAAATAACCACCACCGTCTATAGCCAGGTACTCAATCATACAGCTGAGTGAACTGAAGCAATGTAGAGTAAACAAACTTGCCCAAGGTTCGACACCGGCGCACATGATTCGAACCCGCGTCCTCTCAGTCGAGAGTCTGGAGCTCTTACCACTGTGCTACTGCACTTCACTGTTACCTTGAATCCTGGGGAACTTTCAGAATGGAAAGGGAACAATTTCTACTTTCAAAGTAATAATTTGATTTCTCTGTAAAATTATTTTTTTATAAATATGTGACCTGACACTAGAACGAAAAGACATGTTGGCTATGAAATGTGTTGACAATTTTGAAGTGTTGCGTGTCATAACTTTATGCATGTTGTAGCATGAGGAAGAATGCAGAAGACCTGAAGTCGGAGTTACAGAAGGTGGTAGTTGCGGCCTTCTGTAGTGCTCACCTCAGTGTCACAGAGGACAAACAGCAGAAACTGGTCAAAGTAATAATAATACTTATTTTGTAATACACTGCTTATGAAATGACTAGAATATACCTGTTTTTGTAAACTCTCGTTTTGTGTAAGGTAATTTAATGACTGCATAACAACAGTTTGATGCTTCTTCTTAGCTATATAAAACAAATTGTGTTTTCTCTATTCAATAATTTTTTCTTATAAAGTTGTGTTTACAAATATATGGCATTGTTAGATTTTAAAATGAAACTTAATGATCATATTTAAGAAAAAGAGTTTTAACTGATGTAGAATTACCATCTGAATAGTTCAGCTTTGTAGATTTTAGTAAATAATAGTAGTTGTTTTAAGTATGGTCACTATTGTGAAAGATGAACATCTCTAAGAGGTATTAATTTAATCTCACTGAGGTGTCGAACCCATTCAAATTGGCCCACGTGTGATGACAACAGCCAGACTGATCTACCGTTCTGTTTCAGTTACTCAACCTGTGGGAACAGAATCACTATTTTGACCAGTCCGTGATCGAGGTAAATATCATGTAACACACATGCAATTAATAATAAGTTAACTTCTTAATTAGCTACATGGCTGTAATAAGAATAAATATACAAAATTCATAAAATATCAGCACAAAAATCAGACATTTTGAACACATAAAACGTTAAGTGAAACAGGTAAAATGTTAAAAATTAATTATGTAAGTTGTAAAGTTGCAACTGACATCAATTATGCAGTGTTCAGGTATTTAATAGCAAGGTTTTGATAACTTCTGTTTGCAGCAAATGAGGGATCCCAGTACATCCATGTCAAACTACCAGGTCAGTTCTGTCTTTACTTGTTATCAGTGGTCATTGTTCTTATGTAGTGTATCGTTACCCTTATTCAGTCTCGGGAACGTTCACTTAATTTGTTATGATAATTATTGGCTGTGTAGAATAAAAAGGCAAGTTATTTTTAACACAATTCTTTTTATTTTATTGACTGGGAATTGTAGTGACTAGATCATATAGTTATTTACTTTTGAATTGACATGTTCACTTTTCTGCCTGTCAGAGATAGAGGGAAACAATGAATTATGATGTGAACCACTCACCTGAGAACACCTCTGTGGTTTTATCAGGAGATGCATGCCTTAATTGGCGAGAACAGAAATTAAATGGTCGGTGGGAATTAGTTTAAGATCAAAATACGATAAGAGTGCTAACTCCTGCTATTGGATTGTTGCTCTAACTATTGTTTGGTGAGGTATAAACTAGTAATAATTAATGTGTAAAACCAGTTTTAGCAATGACAGAAATTGTGATGGGAGCAGTTCTACTAACAGCAGCATGTATATTGTAATGTCCAACTATACTACTACAACCTTCTGTCTTTGCCAGGCTAGTCTTATAACGGACCACGCTGCGCTGGTCACAGAGATCACCCACGACATGAACCAACACTACTCGAGTCTACAGAAACAACACCAGGACTTTGTGAGACATCTCACGTCACAGCTGGCCCTGCTTGATCAACAGATACAGCAACAACTCATAGTACCAGGTGGGTGTCTAGCAAACAGGCACATCAATCCTTGTTCAGTTAGCTGATGTTTATATGCATTCGTGTTTTGTTAGTTTTAAACTATTGCAACAGCCTTTGTTAGCCGCAGACTTGACTATTGCAATTCCCTGCATTACAATATTGCAATGCAATCTTGCTCAGTGCCACTTCTAAAATAACTGCACTGGCTCCATGTCCAGTATCATGTTACTTTCAAGATCTGTACAATTACCTATCAAGCCCTTTCTTCCGAACAACCTGCATATCTACGTTCAGTGCTCACTCCAGCAAAAAAGCTTAGACAGCTTTGGTCATCAGGTTCTAATTTACTTTCTGTTCCCACAGTTAAGACACGCTGGAACTCAAGCCCTTTTGGTTGCAGTGCCAGAACTGTCGAATTCACTTCCTGTCTGCCTTAAATCAACAGGAAATATAGTTTTTTTCCCCTGTCATAAAACCTCCTAACATGTGTACATCAGTCTTGCTACCTACACATGGCTGTTAACCTTCACCTTGATGACCTTCCCTTTGTAGCTGTTGTGACCTCTGACCCCTCAGTGGTCATCCCAAGTGCAGCTGTTGGCGTGGGAGCGCAGGCGACGTGTCCACAGACTGCCACAGTACTGCCCGCAGCATCAAGCGAGGTTGGTGCTCTGTACACAGCTTTAAACATTCTCATGTGTATAAAATACATCAGATAGACTTACATAATAATGTGTGCCTAATTCTACATACTGGCTGTCCATCAGTAGTGATCCTATACAGTGTTTTAGTTATCTCACATGGACACAGGTCATCTTTGTCAGTTGTTTTATGACTTGGGAACATTTGTATTATGACTCTAGGAAAGAGTTGTGATTTTATGGAACATATTTACTGTGACACAAGGAAAGAGTTGTTGTGACTCTAGGAAACTCCGGCACAGGTGATATTTGTTAGTTGTGTTATGACTCTAGGGAACAGCTGTGTTGTGACTACAGAACAGTTGTGTTGTGAGTCTAGGGAAGAGTTGCTGTGTTTCAGAGCCAGCCACCTTTGGCGATTGCTCCCGTTGACCCAACTGTCCCACCACGAGGGATGCCACCCCAGCCCCCAGGTCCAATACCCTCATTCCCCCCTCCCGGGTTCAGCCAGCCACCTCCTAACTTCTCAGCCCCTCCACCGGGATTTGGAGCCACTCCACAGCTGCCGAGGCAGTTTGACTATGCACATGGTGAGTTGTCAGGCATGTGAGACTACTAGGTAGACGTAGTTTAAATAGTACTCAATTTTTTTCTCCTGAAAGTGTTACTGGACAAGGATGTAGCTATAAGTGAGGACTACAACACAAACTTCTCAGTTTAGGGTTCAGTACATTCATGAGTAATCCTAGCAATATCAGGGAGGTATTCCTACATTTGCCTTATAATAAATCACTTACATTCTGGCTTTGTTGTTCCATTATCCCAGAATTCAGCAGTTATAATTGCCCTGGTCAGTGAGCTATGTCTTGTTGCGTTGTGGTCATCTCTGATGTAGTTGTGTGATAATGAAAGGGTATGAAATGTTTGGTGCCATTTGAGAATGTCTAATCACAGGACTGCCTACTTCACTACAATTACTTTCCCTACAAATTTCTTCATGTTTGTGGTGATTGAAGTCTGCTGTGCTGCTGCAGGTCAGGCCAGCCCCATAGTGCAGGACTACAACCATGGCCAGACTGGACCGTCCTTCCAACTGCCAGACTTAAGCAAACCACCCCCAGGCTTCCCCATGATCCCTTCAACTGGCACCCAGCAGCCCCCTGGCCCCAGACCACCCCCAATCCCCCTCATCAACGAGGCTGATCTCACCCCCACTGTGCCCTACTTTGAGCTTCCTGCCGGTCTGATGGCACCTCTTGTCAAGGTATGTATACATGTAATTATTGTCTCCTTATCTCCATGTCTGGGAAAATACTTGGCAGTGAAGCTGTTAAACTCTATTAAAATCCGAAATACGTTTTGTTTCCATGCGATTAAAACATTTATTGTTATTTTTACACCAGTACCAGCTCACTGAAGTATGTGCCCCGTACCATCTTACTGAAATATGTGAACTGGTACCAGTTCAGTGTAATATGTGCATGAAAAGATTGGTGATTATGAGGTTGCCATTAGTTTTGTCAGAAACTTATCATGCACAACACATGTTGATTTCAGTTGGAAGACTCGGAATACAAACCACTTGTGCCAGAGGATATCCGCTTGCCACCACCGATGCCACCGAGTGAGCGGTTATTGGCCGCAGTTGAGGCATTCTATAGTGCTCCATCACATGAGCGACCACGTGACAGGTGGTGCGATATCTTGCTCGATATTTTATTTTAGAAAAATAACTATTACTTTAAATTTTAATCCATTAAGTCTAATTTTTTTTACAAATAAATGTTTACCTTGTTTTAATGTAGTGCCACAATTTACAGACCTGGGGCCGAGTACATTTTTATGAGTACAAGTACGAGTACGAGTACTTTGATGATGGATGAGTACGAGTACATTGCTAAAAGCTGAGTATGAGTACAAGTACGAGTACATTCTCACGAGTACGAGTAAAAGTACGAGTACAACAAATATAAATATTAAATAATAACGTATTTAAAAATTATTAATTAATGTAATTTATATAACTCAGCACAACTGAATATGTAATGGCAGTTGATCAATTTTTTTATGAGGAAAACTAAAAAACCTCTATTTCATCAACAATTAAATTCACTTCTTTGGCATTCATTTCAGTGGCATCGTATGATCTTATCATCTATTTGCCTTTGCACCGAATGAACATGAGTTGTTCACAGGTTGAGTATTTCAGGCTGCACCGTTCAGGGCAGAATACTTTCTCGGCTATGCTAAATACCCTTTCAACTGGGGCTGGTGAGGCTAGAATGCTCGGAATGTTTTGGACCACTTGAGCCAGAGTTGGAAAACTTAGAACTGCAGTGGGTCACTGTGACGATCTGTACATGGCTGACTGAGGTATTCGTTCACCTCTACAGTCAGCAATCTGCTGATGTTATAAGTTTGCAATTTATATTTTCTGATCATAGACTACTAGTTGTTGAGAGGGTTAGGACATGTCCACATAACAGGCTCAGCATCCCCTTTGGACTTTTTAGCCAGGCTGCTGGCATGGGATTATACTAGTGTAGGAGGCAGTCTGACTTGAGCCACCTTACTTCTACTAGTTAGTGCTAACTGCTAAGAACAAGAACTGCCAGTCTTCCTCTTAGCAGTTAACACTGTCAGCCAGTGCCAAGTGGCATGGTCTCCATACTACATCAAAGGCATTTCCTGTCTAACTGGTGGGTTAACTGCTAATTGAATCTTTATGGCTTAATTAAACAAACAGGTTTATGGTCTGAACTGCTAGCCTACAATTATTGTTTGCTTAACAGGGTGTTTCTGACTGGGGAAAGATGCTGCCTGTTGCCATGTTTGGGTATCATAGTCATTGTTATCAGAGAATGAGGATGCACTGGGATGTGTAGGGATGGTAAGGTTGTATACTATCAGAAATAACAAAGTATTTAAAAAATAGTTGAACATTTAAATATTTCAGGAAAGTTTCATTTTATAACCAAATATATTTATTTTCTACCATACATATTGAGAAAGTACTCAGATGTACTCGTAATGTACTCGTAAAATCTGAGTACAATGAGTATGAGTACGAGTACGAGTCCATGACCCATAAGTTTCATGAGTACGAGTACTTCAAAAATGTACTCGAATACATGAGTACCGAGTACTTTGGCCCCAGGTCTGGCCACAAATAATTTTTCATCTGGCCATATGTAAAATAAAATGTATTACCATTATTATTAATATTCCATTATTTCAACAAAACATCCTGTCTGAACTACAGAGACATAAAATATTACTAACCTATTTGATATTGTTAATGCAACAGCCAGAACCATGAAGCATGTTAGTCAATTTTGGACTACACATTTGTTTATCACCACATTGTTTTGTATAAATAGATTTATCACCTTCTTTAACATGATATTTCTTCAGTGGTATGCTACTGGTTCGTGTGCAGAAACCCACACAGATCTGCCATAGATTGAACCCAGATGTACGTGAATGCTCTTGCTTGTGCAGCGACGGATGGGAGAAACTAGGACTGTACGAATTCTTTCGAGCAAAGCAACGTGCTAAGCGTGCAAAAGAAGACCAGCGTCGGGAGGCTGGTCGTAGCTCAAGGTCAAGCTCGAGGTCTCATTCAAGGTCACGCTCTAGGTCAACTTCAAGGTCACCACCACCTCGGCCTCGCAGGCGAAGGTGGCTAAGTTGCGAGAGAAAAGAAAGGTAAGGGAAATTCCTCATTATCTACATTTTTATTGTGGTATTATACATCTCTTGCACAATGCTGTTGAGTTTTGTTCTGCCTAGAAATGTTATAGGTGAGGGCACACAATATCAAACAGTAGAACAGATTAATTTAACAATATATGTTATATTCTTGTATTCATTACGAGCGCAATATTGTAGGTAGTTGTTTTTACTTTTATACTGATCTCTCTTGAATTTAACATATTTGACAGTTGCAAACTAATTAAAGAAAATAGTAACTATTGCTGTAAATGTATAAATAATTACTGTATTAAATAACCTCGTTATAGAGTAACCAATGGATATGTTCATTATTATATAAGCACTTCTAAGGAATCTGTGTTTTCACAAGATGACTACAGTACATTCATGTCGTGTGTAAAGGTCAAGGTCACCGCCATCAGATACTGACTTGCCATACCAACGAAGCTCTCGGTCACGCTCAAAGTCTAGACCACGTTCACAGTCGCGGTCACAGTCTAGATCACGATCGCAGTCACGCTCGCCGTCACCACCCCCACCGCGCAGACGTTCTTTGTCTCGGGAGAGGAGCGTGACACCTCCAACCTTCCAGTGAGCACACATTTTACACATGTCATTCATTCACTCTTAACAACAAATCATTTCTCTCAGAGTCGTATATATATATATAGTTTCGCACATGTTAAATTACAGGTGCATTTATAATTTTGCAACATTTCGATCAACGTTGCACCATGATGTCATGTATAAGCATTGCTTCGAAAATCGTGCCTTGAACTAAAAATTTACTGTCCCCCATCCCAACATGAATACTGAACTGTTTGTAAATTTGAAAATGTCAATGCAACTTGAAAATAGTCAAAAACTTATTTAATATTTTAGTGCAACAAGCAGGTTACCTGTCTACCTGCGGTTGAAATGAACCTGCCAGTAGTGGTGTCCAGTGCAGTGTACGTATGCTTGTTTGGTTTGGCAGAAGTCAAGAGACGTTCCAGAGCAGTCAGCCTCCTGAAGCAAGACTCGGCTCAGAGAACAGGGGACATCAACTACTCATGAAGATGGGTGAGTGACAACTAGTCTCAATAGAGCCATGTCTTGTCATGTCAAGTGTCTCTTTTAGGAACCTTGTGCATGCGTGATGTGCATATTCTCTTATAAGTGTCTCATGTTGTTGTACAGGCTGGGGTGGCAATGGCCTAGGGTCATAAGTGTCTCATGTTGTTGTACAGGCTGGAGTGGCAAGGGCCTGGGATCACAAGTGTCTCGTGCTGTATAGGCTAGGGTGGCAAGGGCCTGGGGTCATAAGTGTCTCATGTTGTTGTACAGGCTGGAGTGGCAAGGGCCTGGGGTCATAAGTTTCTCATGTTGTTGTATAGGCCAGGGTGGCAAGGGCCTGGGATCATAAGTGTCTTGTGTTGTACAGGCTGGGGTGGCAAGGGCCTGGGATCATAAGTGTCTGATGTTGTTGTACAGGCTGGGGTGGCAAGGGCCTTGTGTCATAAGTGTCTGATGTTGTTGGACAGGCTGGAGTGGCAAGGGCCTGGGGTCGTCGGAGCAGGGTCGTATGGACCCAGTTGAGACGGCCGAGGTGCGGGACAAGACTGACATGTACAGAGGCATTGGCATTGCTGTCAACGACCCATTTGAACAGTTCCGCAAGAGCAAGGCAAAGGGCTTTGTTCAGCGCATGCGTGCCAAGGAGGATGCATAGGTATGTATGTATGTAAGTAGCTAACTGCAACATGGCTGATATCGATTACAGCCTACCATAAAGTGTTATTCATAGCTACTGTTAAAGAGAATAAAAACATATATGGCTTGAATTCATATTATATAACATCCTGCTATCTATTTTTATGTCCATCAAGCCAACAAATTTAATGAATTAGAAATTCCACATTTTATGCTGTGCATCCGGACATTTTCGAATATGCATATTTTTGGCGCGCTTTTCGGGATGCCGAGATGTGACATCACATATGACTCATAGTCGCATCAGGCTGACCCTTTCCATGCATTCGGAGCATCTTTACAAGGATAGCTTTCGGGTCGAAATGAGTGTCAAAATGAGTTATTATGCGATATTCCAATGTAATACAAACACTAGTCACCCTAGAGGAACAAGCAGTTATCTTACAGTTCCACATGAATCCAATTTTAGTCAAAACATTGAATGCGAATGGGCCTATAAGTCGACTAGGTTTCGCCGAGCTTGGGCTCATTTTTAGAATAAATACATCGGATGCAACCAACGGGAGATAATCTACACCAATAAACATACATAACAAACATTTATTGTATCCAGCTACAGAAAGTAACATGTATAAGTGTATAATCTTATAATATCAGAAGAATAACGATGTATGAAGGAGGAGTTGTACAATTTATCATAACAACTTAAATCAGTCAGCGAATTTCTGTTGGTCCTGCTAGCTCAGTTGGTAAAGGCGTTGATTCCTTGGCATTTATTTTGTAATCGGGTGACGCCGGTTCAATCACGACACCAAACCATTGATTTTCTTTACACTTTTTTTATGTTTTCACCAAGGAATATGAACCAAATCATTTTTTATACTATGATGCACTGTTTGTAAATTTATTTATTTTTTTTGTAATTATTTATTCGCTCAAAAAAACATGGGAATTATATAACGATGTTTCTAAATTGTATTTATCCAAACAAATATAATGTAATGGATACATCATTTATTAACTGTATATATATATATATATTGTACGGTAATATATTGTAATTATATATGTGAAAACAAATGGTGATCTGTCTGGATAAATGCAATTTAGAAACATCGTTATATATAATTACCATATTTTCATTTTTGTGGCGAATAAATAATTACTACAACAATATTTACAAACAGTGCATCATAGTATACAAAATGATTTGGTTTATATTAGTTGGTGAAAACATTAAAAAAAAAATGGGCTGACCAAATGAGTGATAAGTCGGAAAAATTGTAACATTGTTTTCTTACATCCTTGTAAAGGTTTGGTAGGGTGCTTTACACTATTTCAAAAATTATGACTGCTACAAAAATTGGCGAAATTATGGAGCATTGAACATGGCAGAGGTCAAAAAGTGAAAATGAAGAAAACGGCTGTTGAAGTTTTACATTATATATGCAAATGGATTGCATGGAAATATTACATGCACAACATTCAAATGTGGCACACAGTATGTAATATGTATGTTATGTTGCAATGATACACTGGAAGTACAAATGTGCTGCCACAAAGACTTATCAAGTTATGCCAGATTATGTCTTTATGTGTCAAACTAAGAGGACAGATTATTTGAGAGCAAAAGGTAGACTCACTGTTTGGCACAGTTTAAAACCTACAGGCAGTTGTCCAGTTTAACAGGGGTCTAGTGGCTTAATGCTGTCTGTTGACACAAGCTACTGCCAGTGACCAATTACAGATTAGTCACAGTTTCCATCAAACAATAGCAGGCAGAGAATCTTAGCTCCACAGCTGGGTGTAATATACAACCAGAGCCACCACTGATTCATGGTCAAGTAGATTAGCTCAATGCACCAACTAAGACAATACACAACACTGTGAGTGACTGTGTCCAGAGTCAGGCCTAAGCAGTGTCCTCATTGCTGAATAGATCAATTCAACCTGCCAAGTGGGTGACATTCTGCACAAGTGTTCATTAATCCTTAGTGATTGTTCAGAACACCAGACTGACCACATACCTAAACAAAGCGAATGTAATAGGTGAAGAACAGGCAGTGTTCAGATGGGGTATTGGTTTAATTGTATTTGTCTCGACGCAAAAGGCTTTATTGTGCCTTCATCGATTATAAGAAAGCATTTGATTTAGTAGACCGGTCCTCACTGTGGTCTAAGATAATTGCATGCGGTATTAATGGTAATGTGTTGAAAGTTGTATACAACATGTAAAAAAATGCTAAATCATGTATAAATCAGGGCCAGACTGTGTCAGCCTTCTTCTCATGTGATGTAGAGGTATGGCAAGGAGAAAATTTGTGTCCTTTGTTATTTGCTATTTACCTGAATAATTTTGAACACTGTTAGTCACAATTATAACGGACTTGACATGGCAGCTGGTGAAATTTACAACAACCTTAGTGATGATGATGTAGAAAATGTATGTTCTACTATATGCTGATGACACTAGAATGATTCAATCAAATACAGATTTCTTGCTTGTGTATAGTGGAACTATGTCAACTCTTCTAATGGTTGACATTTGGTTGTTTCAGGTGTCAACTATATTGTGAATCTGTAATTATTAGTCTATATTGATACAATTGATTTACACAGTACTGTCTACACAAGGCATGGCAAGCGTAAACAGAACAGTAGAATGCATTTGATATCAATAAAGTGTAGGATATTTCACTCTATAGTTGTCCAGAATATTAATTTTCTATGTTTGTCACCTACAGGTGACAGAATATAAATTTTCTATGTTTGTCACATACAGGTTTCTATAGACAATACATCTTTAACCAATAGACACAACCGTCACACCATTTTATAATAATTAAATGAACATAAAAATAAACACAACTTGCAATTATTGAAAATCAATAGTTTTGAAGATACAGTTTAAAAGTTTTAGGCAACTGTTCAGTCTAACAGGGGTCAAGTGTGTCTACTCTGCCTGGACCCTGTGACCCATTAAAGATTAGTCAAGGTCTCAATGGAACAGTAGCACTAGGCTGCAAAGTTTAGTCATGCTGCTGGCTTTCTGGCACATTAAACAAAATCTACTGTTGGGGTGGTCTCAAGAGCCCTTCTCAAAACTACATCACTAGATAATGTAAAACTTGTGCACTTTGGGGGCTCCTTAGGTGCCCTTAGAATGATTCAATCAAATACAGATTTCTTGTATATAGTGGCAGCACCCTAAGATACATACATGCAAAATTAGAAAAAAAGGTGCTGAACAGTTTTTGAAAAAATAGGCAAAATGTTACATTTTTACCAGTTTTGGGGTCCTTGGAGGCCCTAGGGAGCCCTTAAAATGATAAAATCAAATACAGATTTCTCGTGCATAGTGGCAGTGCCCTAAGATATGTCTATGCAAAATTGAAGGTAACAATTGTGAGCGAGCCCTAAACTGGCCGTGCTGTAGTATGTTTCTAACCGCATAACTCTTTGTGATGTTACTGTTCACTGAATGCTTCATCGTTACCTAGTTCACAGTTGGTTTACCTCCTTTTGTACTTTGTTTAATTTGTCATATGTGATAATCTTCATGATTTAACATGATTGTTCTCATATGTCACACTTACTGCCAGTGTCATGCTGAAGCCTCACTTTTGCTCTCTGCTTGCAGGTGAAATTGTGTTCATGAGAGGAAGGTTGCAAGCAAGGACATTATGGTGCTCGACAATCATTAGCATCTCATGTAGAGTAACACAGAACAATCTGTCTGATTTGTGTTACATGCAGCCAATCTTCTTACAAGAAACAAGTGTCCATACAGACAGTTGGTGTAATGACACAGGCGGTTGTAGACAGAAATGTGAATGTTGTATATTTCCAAGCTCGTCTTTCCAACGGATGTCTGTTGGAATCGAACGACTGTTGAACATTTGTAATTAGTGACTTGGTAGAGAAAGCACCAATAAGATACCAATGTTTATGCTGGTTATTAGTTTCAATACAACCAGTTTTTACTCCTGCATTTCACTTTCTTTGGTGTACAGATGTGTGTGTGTGTGTGTGTGTGTGTGTGTGTGTGTGTGTGTGTGTGTAATGTAGGTACATACATAATTATGTGTGACCCATATTTGGAATTGTTCTGTCATTATGATACAATTATGTAGACAAAACTCAGCAATTCAAAATGTCATTAAAACAGTATTAAAAACTTAATATGACCATGGCATGCACAAAATGACCCAAACAATGACGACAATACATAATACTTTGCAAAAAAGCCTTCAGCTTGTAATATAGCATCTCTTTGATCACTGTGTGAGACCACTGCTGTCACATGACATTCTGCCAAAAATCTAAGACATGGCATGTAGATAGGATTATTTTTAATTTGTGCAAATTGTGCAATTTTTCCTGGCCAAAGTATGGAATGGATCATACAGAGTGAAAAATATATTGAACATTTTTTGGCCAGACCACCATTTTCATGGTAACAAACAAAATGGCCACCATTTTGAGCCAATATTGGCAAATTTTGAAACACTGCCATTCTTTTTTGAGCATATATATAATTTGAATTGTAGCAAATCCATGTTCTGTATACATTCTATTGTGAGATGATCGGAGCATTTTCCCATACGTTTTGTTTATATTTTAAAAATAATTTGTAAAGTTCTGGAAAAAACATGGTTTTTGGCCACAAATATACTTATATCTTTCAAACTATTGATGATTTTAAGTGTCTGATCATTTCACACAGCAGATTCTGCCGACTACAACACTGGGGGTAATTATGATATACAATTAAGATTTTTCAGATATCCCATTTCCAAATGCAGACATTTTAGAAACATTTTTTTGAGGAAATGGCCATCAAAGATTGCATAATGGATTTAATTACTTGATATCGACATGTTTGATCCATGACTAAAACTCACTTAGAGGTATGTAGTTGTTATAGCAATGAACTTTATTGATAGTATTCGTACAAAGGTATAATCTGACAAAACCATTTTTAGTATTTTTGTCAAAAACCCTATTTCTCCTGAGGTGTCTGGCCTTAGACTAACCCTAATGAAGTTCATACTGTAACAACAATATTAAAAATCCTGTAATTTCAATGCTGTTGGACACACACAAGGAGAACAAAACCTTTACTTTCTGGTGGAGCAATGCGGAGATGGTCTCCATTCTTCCAATGTTCACCCGGACCCTATGTGACAGACTCTGCATGGAACCACCCTTTCAGTTGCAAGCTTCCCAACTTAGCAATGTATGACTGCGATAACTACAGCATACAGGACCCTGACTATCTGCTGGAGATGCACCAACTTCTACAAGAAATGCTAGATGAGTTTCGGCACTTATAAAGATAGCTCATAATGCAAATGAGCGCCAAAATAACATCATACATCGGGTACGATCTTCCCTCTGACCATGCACAATATAAGAAGGTGTTATTGTTCCCATGCACCATAGCCAAGTGGAATAGCCGGCCCCCCAATAAATGATATTTGCAAATAGGATAATAAGTTAAGCCAGGTAGACGAAAAATGTGACCAGGGAAGATACACGACAGCAGTTCCAATATCTTCTCATGCTTGGCACACCCCACTTCTCTTGACAACACTGGTACCATGGATTTTGCTATCAATTCAAATCAGGACTCCTTGATTGAATGCAAATAAATATGAAGATTCTTAATGCAGGTAAATAAACTACCAGTAATCCTTTTAGTAGTTTTCAACAAAACCACTGAATTTGTTTTGCAAAAACTGATCCAGAAAATACTGTGTTACCTGATGTACTTTTAATTATACAGCCATCCATATTTGTAAGATACACATTAAAAGTTATTAAAGCTATGCTCAATAAACACATTTTCCTCTCACAAATATACAACAAACTTCTTAACAGGTCTACTCAACTTTGTGATGGCAAACTATTGTACTCAGTTCATTTGATTGCACCATTTGATGTTTTACAAAAACCACAATATTGCAAGAGTTGGTGGTCCTTCAGTATATCCATCAGCCATTGAAGTAAATTTACATTGGACCCTACGTAGGTATAGACCTTGAATTGTGGTACAGTTTACACAGACCTCCTGTAAGTTTGGTTATCCAGCAGGTGTGTGAGTCTGATGTAAGTCCAATTGACATACTGGAACCTATAGCATAACACCCCTGGCAGTCTTGGGGAGGTCCTACAGTTCTCTGGTGAGGAAGGATCTCGGCATCAATGTACTTTTACAAAATTGTGCTCAAGTTCATAAATGCCAACTGATTCTTTTGCCTTCTCGTCGTAGTCAACCCATTCCTGGAATAAAGACAGAAGCCACAGTGAAACGATGAATGTGTGCCAACTTTATGCATGTCATAATATCAGGCATACTATGTGATAAAAACTATGACAACTGTTTTTAGGTGTTTGTATTATACAAACAAACATCCACATAAAAGAGTAGAACAGACATGTACCCCAAGAAAATTAAACATGAAGTGCTATGATTATCAATTAGATGTACAGCCACAATGTTTTATATATAATGTACATATATATATATTTGAATGTTTATCTCACATGTGACCTCCACAGCAAAGTGGGAAGTTTGAAAATGATACCTCATTTGTTGAAATATCTTCAGTAAAGTAGTATCTGATATATAGTTTAACAATTGGGGTATGTGAAAAAACAACATTTGGTATTTTATTAGTTTTGGATTATTTGTCGAGGAAACTAAACTGGACATTGAAAGTTGAGATTACAAGGTGTGCATTTCTGCCAAAATCAAAAAATAGATGGCACATGTCGAGATGATGTTTAATTTATTAGGTCTGCCAGGAAGTAAAGTGTAAAGTGCTTTGAGCAGTCCTGAGGACTGGATACTGCGCTGTATAAGAACTTACCTTTACCTTTTATATGACCTAGTCAATTAGTTTTGGCTCGCATGCAGAATAGGCCCTTATAATTAATACTCGGTTTGTTGGGACAGCTCACATATATTTGTTTTCACCAATATCCACACATACAAGGTAATGGTAAAGTTTAGTAGTGGCTGTATTTGCATGGTCTGTCATGCCTTACTGCCTTTATCCGTTTGGTATTTCACTGAAGAATTCTACAAAATAGTACACCAATAGTAATGTGAGTAATATATCACTTAATGCACCTGTTCAGTTAAACTAGCCAACAACAGTGCGTCAACTTTGTCACTAACTGCAACTGACCTTCTCTGTGAGATTGACGTCATTAAACGGTGAGCCAGTTTCTGCCCCCTCAGCCACCCAGCCAATCTGAAGAACACAAGAACATCTCATACATGCCATGTCACTTCAAAACAAGCTTCAACAAGGTCAAGAAAAGAACAAGAAAGTTTATGCTGACCCCAGTTTACAGTATGGATAATATCAATTGACATGATGTAGTATTCTGCTATTTATGTACTCTGAATCATATTTCCTTTCCCTTTTTTTGGTAGGGCAGCCCAGCCAGTCTAGCATGACTTTTAAGCAGAACAGATTGTGTCACGTAACTGAAAGAACGACTATAATTAACTCAACACTGCCGGCAGACTATCTCATTATTGGTTAGGTTTTTTTTTAAAGTTAATTACATGCATATTTTCAGAATTGTGCCCCATAATGGGCTTGACCCACATCTGATATGTTCGATGATTGGTTAAATCCAGTCATGTGTTATGCATTGGTGACTGAGTATAAAAGGATACGTTATACAGGAGGCTGCTTCCTGGGGATCAGAAGTGAGTGTTTAAAGAGTTTGCTACCTTATTGCCTAGAGGAAGACGGGACACTGTAATGTCGTGTGGGTGGCGAGTAACGACATTATACTCCCAGCACAAATTGATATAAACAGAGAGGATTCTGTAGTGTTGCAGCATTGTTAAACCGATTGGGAGGGTCGGTGGGTGGAGGCTGTGACAGACTGCTGAGGTGTGTCGGCAACCAGGTGCGTTTGAAGGCGTCCATAACAGTGTGGGCCGAGGTCTCCAGAACAACAGTAATCATTGGACGCTGAGCGGGGCAGCAAAGTGTGTCAACTACAGACATAGCGGCTGGATGCGACAGCGTGATCAACGGCCAAGGCGGGGTGCGACAGCGTGACTGACGCCAAGGTGGCAGAGCAGCATGGCACCGTGAATGCAATGATCGGGGAGCAGTGCACGGTCTGACCTGTCGGGGACCGGACGGGATCGCGCAGCCAAACTAGACCGCCGAGAAGGGGCGAACCGACTCTGTTAATGACTACGTGGCTCAACCTCACGTAGGGAATGTGTCATAATGTCGGCTAGGCATCATTGCCTGAAGGATATTCTTCATTTGTGTGAACCAGAGACTGTTATCCGGGTACTTTCGGACAGATATAATACCCATTGTTAGTAAACGGAGTCTGTGTGGAATCGGACTTGTAGAGTATCAGTACTTGACAGGTGTTTTGAGGGCACTAGAATTATTTTTAAACTTACGACAGACTTCAGTGTTGAAGACTTCTTTACTTTATTCCTGTATAATAAAATTAATATTTTCACTGTTCTTTGCTGCTTTGTTCACTGATGCTGCCATCTTTCACATGCGCTGAGCTAATTAATTCTGAACTTATCTAGACTTGAGCCAACTAGTTACGGGAACCTCGTCAACCTGTGACACATAAGCAGTAAGAGGGCATAATATATATTCATATCTTTCATACATTTTATTCAAGGTGTCTGTGACTTATTAAGACATACCAGTTACTTTCATATGAGCCACCAAAAATAATGTTTCATTCATTATTTCTAAAGAAATGCCATGTGCAGTAGAAGAAAGAAAGAGCATGCATGGCTAAATGCACATATTAATATTGGAATATTTGTGGTAATATGTAGTAATAAGTTGTGAGAGATAGCTGTCATACATTCATATCAATATATGTACATATACATTCCCCAACTCCACAACATGATAGCTGTCTGCTGGTGTCACTGCATGGCAACAGCAGAACTGGTGACACAGCTTCATCTATGTAGTTATTTCTAAATTATAAAGATATCCAGGTATTTAGATTACATACTCATACTGGTCATCTCAACACTGGCCGTAAACCAAGTTTTCACCACGCTTATAGTTAATAAATAAAAAACATTGTAGCAAATGTAATCACATTTATGTTATATACTCATGACCTGGAAATATTGTGTCATAGAAATCGTGTGTTCTAACGTTCTCAGCCTATTTCAATACACTGCCCGATCTCGCACGGAGTCACTTGATATGCTTTACACAGGACAGATAAGACACACGGTTTTTGACACAGGTATTTGACAAGATTTGGATTCACTCAAATCACTCAAAATTATATTTCTAACACTGTTTGCAGAAATTTGAGAGAATGGGAGGAATTTGGTCAAGTATTCACAACTTCTAAGCCATCTCTTAATACAATCGGGCTGAGCAGATTTACCCTTGGTGAGAAGTCAATGGGCTCAACTCCCCGACAGTCAAACACAACTATTGTCTTGAACTTGTTCTCATCATCATTCGTGTACTTGCCAAGGCTCTCCTTCATGATGTCTGCAACAACATGTCACCTTTCTGAGTGAGCACATGTAAATATTCTGAGAGACCACATGTCACTATTCTGAGTGAGCACATGTCGCCAGTCTGGGAGACCAACACCAACGTTATCTTACCCAATCTAGTTATCCTTAACAGGCAGTCTGTTCCTAGTTTTTAATTTAATTAATATAATGTTCTTAAGACTACACTAAATATATTGAAGGTGTCATGCCCGCTAAATTGTATTTAGTAAGCCCGTAACAACAGTCACAATTTGAAGGCACGACCACGGGTGCATGTTCAAATAGTACACAAAACATCCAGTTTCAAAACAAGCTTTATCAGCAATATGGCCGAGTCGGGCTGAATTAACTATTACACCCTTTGGTACTTAACTTTCCCACTTTCAACACAGCTGACTTCCTGTTACAAATTACAATGCTAGCTAATTCCAGGTAGACAAACAGACTATGTCTCTTTAATGCAAAACTGCCTGAATAAAAAAGATAAGTGCGGATATTGCAAAAGTACAATTATAAACTTTTGACCTCCTGCACAACCTAACACAAAGTTACAGGACCACTACAATTATTATTGTGATGTTCCGGATTGTTCCAAGCAGGATGGCAACAACTTATCCAGCATGCAAATGAGCTGCTGATGCAACAACCATGTGCTCTTTAATAGTTTAAAACTACGCTCATGAATTGCAAACCCCATGTAAACAATACATGTTGAATGACAACTCTGTAAAGTTAGTGATTCAGGCTACTTATTGTGCAGCAATTATTTCTTTGGCAAGTATAAACATCAGCAGTATATATTGGCACAATGGCCTAGTGACTCCATAATATATGTTATAGACATTGAGATGACAGAGGTTGGGTTAGTTCTCTCATACACCCACCAATAGAGTTTTCTCTGGCACACAGTTTGCATTTGAGCACAAGACTTGCCGAGCCTCGGCCTCCTTTCAATGGCTGACTCTCCTGAAACACACAATTCCTTCTATCATCTACATAACTACTAGTTCAACAATCTCTAAGTAGGAAATAAAGAAGGAGAAATTAAAACAAAAAGTTTGGTAATAGAGGGAGTGTGTTGAGAGAACACTTAAAAATGTAAGAAATACACTGCTGATGAGCAAATCGACTGTATCCTGTCAACAATTTCCATGGCCGCAACATGCGACTGTGTCCTACGGAGAACACATGGCATAGCGTTGTGAGCCAGTGTGATGCCCACAGGTACTGCTACATGTGATGCCCATAGGTACTGCTACATGTGATGCCCACATGTACTGCTACATGTGATGCCCACAGGTACTGCTACAGGTGATGCCCACAGGTACTGCTACATGTGATGCCCACAGGTACTGCTACATGTGATGCCCACAGGTACTGCTACATGTGATGCCCACAGGTACTGCTACATGTGATGTACAGATATATATGTGATGTATGTATACGTAATTAATTAGGAATACATGACAGACATGCAATGTGGGTAAAGTTGCCAAGATGGATTTGTAATAATGCCATTCATAGAAAAACATTACTTTCATGTACAAAGGTGCTCTCACTTCAGTGTGCATACAATTAATACAGTATATTAACCACTTGAATGAATCTGTAAATAACAAACATGCCAGTAGTGACAAGACTGTACAGCAAACACCACTGTTGTACTTAATGAGAATATAAGAGACTCACCAACAAGTTGAGGTAGACATATTCAGGTGTAATGTCTCCACAGTTGGCACACTTCAACTGAAAGATAAGGTGGACTTGTAAATACATTTTCAGAGATTAATTATTTAACACCCTAGGGATTGGCCATGTGGCAAATACTTCAGGAAAACGACCCTGCATCATGGACTTGGCAACATACGCTGACACAATAATGCTTTTGCTTACCCTCATGCCAATAGCATAACAATACTATTTGACAATTCTACACTATCACGACAAGGGCCTATCCATGGACATGAACTTCACATTTTCTCTGAATTTCATCATTTTGAAGAAACAACGAGTATCTGCGAGCACATCACAGTGTTGTGTGACAATACTGTATGCTTTATAACATCTGTTAAATATTACTATCAGTGTCACGACTGTCAACTACCAAGGTATCCAGTCAAGTGACGAGCATTTTGGCTACCGTTACTACTGTACATTACGTCTACAGACTACACGGGCTACTACAGTGTACCCTGTCCTCCTGATCCACCCAATACACGCATGACACATGTGCGAAATAACCCAAAGTATTCCATGCAAAAATCACGAATACAAATCGGCTGTTTTATTGAAATAAATGGAGATGACCCCGCATTATCGCCCAAATGGGAAATAAATTTCTTGTTAACAATGTTTACCTTTAAATACCATCTGAAGTCTTCACCGTCCGGACACAGATTCGTTATATTTTCAAGTTGTGCTTTAATCTGAAGACCAACTTTCTGAAACAGCAAAAGCGGTCACTCACAGATTTAGTTAAACACCGTTGCCGTCATCAGCGTTGTCGTTGTCACGATTGTGACAACCAGAACTTTGTGTCGTGACAGCAATACGAAATTAAAGTGGCATCTTACAAAACATTACTATTCGTCTAACATATATCAACAACAACAAATTAGCTAAACTGTGCTAATTAAAGCTTACCACCATATTTAACGTTATGAAATACAACGCGGTTTTTTTTCATTAATCGTGTTGCTGCCACGCATGCACAAATCACTTGTGTCGCTCGTGGGAGACAGCCAAATGTTTCGTTAAAAAATTTCAGCCGCTCCGCTACGCGGCGCCACTTGATACTAAACTACAGCTCGCGGTGTGAAGTATAATCTTACAGGTTCTTACAGGTCCTCTTCTGGCTTTTAGGCTGTGATGCCTCTTACGCCAGCTCTGATGTTTGTCGTCAAACTATATGGTGCGCATGCGTCTGACGAGTTGTTCCATAATAGGGGTGGGGCTGTGTAATCGAGCTTAATTGGGTGGTTTTTCCATAATTTGTCTAATTTTCCCTCGAAGGACTGAACTGATGGAGCCTCTACCACAGACTGTGGGAGGCTGTTCCATACGTCCGTGCATCGGTGTATAAATGAATTTTTTTTAATGTTTAACCGACAACGTCCTTTGAATATTTTTAGGTGATGTCCTCGCGTACATGATTCAGTATCCCTCAAAGTTATAAAGTTCGATGTCACAGCTGTATCATATTTGTCTGTTAAAATCCTATACATTTCAATCATGTCTCCTCTGAGGCGACGATATGACAGAGTTGGTAATTTTAGTCTTTGCAGACGTTCATTGTATTCAAGATCTTTAAAGCCTGGAATTAATGTGGTTGCTCTACGCTGAACATTTTCAAGAGCTGTAATGTGTTTCATTAAGAATGGAGCCCATACTTGATTTGCATATTCAATATGTGGGCGGACGAGAGATTTAAAAACAGTAGATAAACATTGTTCATCCATGTAATCAAAAGTGCGACGAATTATCCCCATCATTGAATTGGCTTTATTAATTTTTTTCCGACATATGTGCCTCAAAGTTGAGTGATGAGTCAAAAGTGACGCCAATATCCTTCACCTTATCCGTACTTGCCAGCGTTATATGATTAGGTCCCAGTGTGTAGCTGTCGTTTCTTATTGTTGATGATCCTACTCTCATATGGCTGCATTTGTCTGGGTGGAACTTTAAAAGAGATTCGTATGTCCAATGTTCTGCATGGGTAAGATCTTGTTGAAGCTTTGTGCAATCTTCAGTGGTGTAAATTGGATGGAAGAGTTTCATATCATCCGCAAACAGGAATATTTCGGAGCTCTTTATAACATCCGGTAAATCATTAATAAATATAACAAAAAGTAAGGGACCAATCACCGATCCTTGTGGTATGCCGCTGATGACATCATGCCAATTTGAAAAAGAATTATTGACCCTTACACGTTGTGTTCTGTGGGCCAATAGAGCTGCAACCCAGCTTAGAATATTTCCTTGAATTTCATAGCTCTGGAGTTTCTCTATAAGTCGTAGATGTGGGACTTTGTCAAATGCTTTCATAAAATCACAATATACTACATCAATACATCCACCGTTATCTAGTGTCTCAGTCCATGAATCGAGTACTTTAAGTAATTGGAGAACTGTAGACCGCCCTTTGATGAATCCAAATTGTTTGTCGCTCAACAGGTCATTATCATAATACTTCACACAATCCGTACATTATAATTTACGCCCTGGCTATTCCTCGAGCTGCTCGAGAAATAACGCCGAATCTGATCGTTATTTCTCGAGCAGCGAGAAATATCGCGAACTCGGTCCGTTATTTGTCGAGCAGCACGAGAAATAACGCGAGTCCTGGCTGTTATTTGTCGAGCAGCTCGACAAATAACGTCGATTTTGATCGTTATTTATCGAGCAGATCTGGACGTGCATGCATGTGCACTTGGATATATTTTCAAGGCATCTACGTAGACATATTAATTGTGTGAAGTAAATCCGATGCAGTCTAATAATTTCGTGCGTGTATTTGTCCGTTCTGATGGGAAATGAAGACTTTTCTTATTCGTCGAGCTGCTCGAGAAATAATGCCGACTTCGTTCGTAATTTATCGAGCAGATCTGGATGTGCATGGATGTGCACTTAGAAACATTTCAAGGCATCTACGTGGACATACTAATTGTTTGAAGTAAATCCGACGCTGTTGAATCGTTTCGTGCCTGTATTTGTCCGTTCTGACAGGAAATGAAGACTTTTCTTATTCGTCGAGCTGCTCGAGGAATAACGCCGACTACGTTCGTTATTTATCGAGCAGATGTGGACGTGCATGGATGTGCACTTAGAAACATTTTCAAGGCATCTACGTGGACATACTAATTGTTTGAAATAAATCCGATGCTGTTGAATCGTTTCGTGCCTGTATCTGTCCGTTCTGATGGGAAATTAAGACTTTTCTTATGCGTCGAGCTGCTCTAGAAATAACGCCGACATCGCTTGTTATTTATTGAGCAGATCTGGACGTGCATGCATGTGCACGTAGATATATTTTCAAGGCATCTACGTGGACGTACTAATTGTCTGAAGTAAATCCGACGCTGTTGAATCGTTTTGTGCGTGTATTAGTCCGTTCTGGTGGGATATGAAGATGTTTCTTATTCCAGTGTCCGCGTATCCTATTGGAGATGTGGAATTCAAGACTTTTTAAGGCTATTTGAAAAAGAAATTCAAGACTATTCTGAACGACAGATGATATCTTTAATTGCAATAAATTGCAAGTCACGTACGTTTCATCGCTTGGCATCACACGAAGCCTACACCTGTACATCTTTCATCGCTTGGCATCACCTCAAGCCTGCAACTGTACACAGTATTTGTTTCGCAGGCGCCTTGTGTATTCACTGCATTAAAAATTATGTGGCTTTTTTGTAACCCTTGCACAGCTGTAGTGCCACCAGGCCATACAATTCTCGCAGTTAATCCAATCATGTACTCTTTCGTTGGATGACAGGTCGGAATTGCACAAGTCACCTTAATTTCCACTTTCATCCACGAACCGGCTCCAAACATAGTTTCTGTATTTTGTGGCCGGGGCCTACACAAAAAGATCTGGGGGCACGCCAAATTCCAAAGGTCCATGGGGCAAGTAATAACTGCAGGTAGCATCGAACTTGTACCTGGCGGAGCTCGAGTGAGGTGTATATGTCTGAGAAGAAACAGACGACATCTGCTTAAAGACGCAGGAACAGTTCGCGCCATCACACGAAGACGACGACAGAGAGGTAGTGGTTAGTGAAGACCACTCATCGGGCGGAGCCAGATGCACAGTCACAGCAAAGCAGCCAGCAGTGACTGCGGAGGCAGCGAAACCAAGTGAAACCACCACAGCACAGCCACAGCCTGTGCCACCGACAACAGCTGATGTTTCTTATTCCAGTGTCCGCGTATCCTATTGGAGATGTGGAATTCAAGACTTTTTAAGGCTATTTGAAAAAGAAATTCAAGACTATTCTGAACGACAGATGATATCTTTAATTGCAATAAATTGCAAGTCACATACGTTTCATCGCTTGGCATCACACGAAGCCTACACCTGTACATCTTTCATCGCTTGGCATCACCTCAAGCCTGCAACTGTACACAGTATTTGTTTCGCAGGCGCCTTGTGTATTCACTGCAGTAAAAATTATGTGGCTTTTTTGTAACCCTTGCACAGCTGTAGTGCCACCAGGCCATACAATTCTCGCAGTTAATCCAATCATGTACTCTTTCGTTGGATGACAGGTCGGAATTGCACAAGTCACCTTAATTTCCACTTTCATCCACGAACCGGCTCCAAACATAGTTTCTGTATTTTGTGGCTTGGGCTTGACCCATGATGGCAGTAGGTACGCCTTCTGTCAACGCTTCAGCATCCTGCAATGAATTCAAGCCCAATATCACATGCCATTTTGACATGAACAGATGTAGTATTTTTTGTTCAGTGTGATATGTATTGTAATGGTATGTCATTGCTTTTTGTACTGATGACAATGGAAATAATTAAAAAACGATAGCGTATAAACAAATGCATTTTAGTTTATCACTTTGATTGTGGATGTTTATAAATTTGAAAAAAAATTATATTGCCTTGTTGTTTGTTATGGTATGTGACAACGTACGATTCATTCTATTAAGTGTACAGTACATTTAAAAGCAAGGTTACACCTGTATGATAATATTATTTATTAAACTATTTGTCATTACGACATATGTACAACTAGATATGATTGGAGATAATTTAGCATTGTTTTTCTAAACAAACGATTTGAATGATATATATATATAAACTGTAATTTACGCAGAGGAAGTCATGGCATGCTGTTTGACTGTGTACACGTGTTAACACATGATGCAGTTGCAGGTTGAACTTTCTCATGAAAATACGTGTTTTGATTAGTCATTAAACGTATGCACACAAACATAACATTGGATGTAGAAATGTGGATACATGCCAAAATATTTACAAGTACTTTCTCAGTTGACTTTCTCATTACAAACTGACATATGTTTCAGCCTAGTTGTCTGTTTTATAATGTTTTTGATTTGTACATTTTTAATCTATGTGTGCATGCCTGCGTAATTCGGTATGTTGCTTATATTTTGACTATGATGAATTCATTTTGTAATATATTACATTGTTGTATAAAAATGGTGACAACTGATAAAATGGCACTCTAAGTATAAACTATATGTTATTTCTCGAGCAGCTCGACGTATAAGAAGTCTTCATTTTCCCATCACAACGGACAAATACAGGCACGAAACGATTAGACTGCGTCGGATTTACTTCAAACAATTAGTATGTCCACGTAGATGACTTGAAAATATATCTACGTGCACATGCATGCACGTCCAGATCTGCTCGATAAATAACGAACGAAGTCGGCGTTATTTCTCGAGCAGCTCGACGAATAAGAAAAGTCATCGTTTCCTATCAGATTGGACAAATACACCCACGAAATGATTCAACAGCGTCGGATTTACTTCAGACAATTAGCATGTCCACGTAAATATTTCTAAGTGCTCATGCATGCACGTCCAGATCTGCTCGATAAATAACGAACGAAGTTTGCGTTATTTATCGAGCTGCTTGACAAATAACGATAAGATTCGGCGTTATTTATCGAGCAGCTCGAGAAATAGCCCGAGCCTATAATTTATGTAAATTATGGATTGCGAGAGAGGGTAGCCTGGAGGGGGCACAAAAACCTCTATTGGCGCGGCCCAACCAAATGATATAGAAAATGTTTCGCTACCGCGCCTTAACTAGCTTCAACTTCTCGGCTGGCTCGACAGTAGGCTACATGTGACATCGGAAGACGGGGGTGCTGTTGAAAATGTTTCGTCAGTGCACCGCCGTAACTTCATTCACGGGGGACACATTCAAAAGCGTTTGGTGACACGGTCACCGGGGCCTACACAAAAAGATCTGGGGGCACGCCAAATTCCAAAGGTCCATGGGGCAAGTAATAACTGCAGGTAGCATCGAACTTGTACCTGGCGGAGCTCGAGTGAGGTGTAGATGTCTGAGAAGAAACAGACGACATTTGCTTAAAGACGCAGGAACAGTTCGCGCCATCACACGAAGACGACGACAGAGAGGTAGTGGTTAGTGAAGACCACTCATCGGGCGGAGCCAGATGCACAGTCACAGCAAAGCAGCCAGCAGTGACTGCGGAGGCAGCGAAACCAAGTGAAACCACCACAGCACAGCCACAGCCTGTGCCACCGACAACAGCTGATGTGAGAACTACACGCAGTGGCCGGGTGATCAAAGTGCCGAGTCGTTTTGTGCACGACTGATGAGTGATGACAATGGGCAGAACAATCCCATTCGAGACTTCCCACTGCACTCCCTCGAGACTTCAACTGCACCCCCTCGAGACTTCAACTGCACCCCTCGAGACTTCAACTGCACCCCCTTGAAGCTAACCAAAAACCTCCAACTGCACTCCCCTGAGACCTCCAATTGCCGCCCTTCCCGAGACAGCCAACTACACAAAAACGTCAGACTAATCTAGTTAAGTGTAACTCGTCCCTCAAGTATAACTCTTTCCTCAGCGGGGGAGAGGCGCAGGCGCGGGAAAGAAATTAATATTAGTGGAGCTGAGAACCGCAGCTTCAGCACCACTCCGATGTCGGATCATGACATTGGAAGACGGGGAGGAGGTCATTGTAGCAACAGCCAATATCGGCCACCATACTTCATGTTTGCATTTATCCTAAAGGATTATGGGATACGGCACGTGATGTCAATGTCAAATTTACGCTGAATAAAGATGGTCCAGCGTCTGTCAAAAACGACTCAGTTACGAATTCTATATGGTGGCAGCGGGTTTTAAAACACCCACAGTCGACGCTAATACAACAACGTAAACACGACCATATCAGGGGAGAATCCTACGGTTCAACCAGCGCAGAATATTGCGCCCAATGGCATCCAGCTTGACATTCCAATGCCGGGAAAGTTCGATGGCGCAAATAGCCCTCAACAGGCAGAACTTTTGCCTAAGTGGCTAAAGCGGTTCGAACGCTGTAGAGTAGCGTCGGGGCTGAAAAATAAGCCGAATGCAAATCAAGTCAGCATCCTACCCTACAGTGTGGGGGACTATGCAGACGATATACTATCTACGCTGACGGTAAACGAAGAAACTGATGCGTATGACGATGTGAAGATGGCGCTGAACGAATACTTCAAGGTAAGACGAAACGTCATTTGTGAGCGAGCGAGGTTCAATAAAAGAACTCAATCACCGAGTGAATCGATTGACACCTTCATACAAGACTTGTACAAGCTGTTAGAATTCTGCGACTACGTCAATCTGCGAGAGGATCTAATCAGGGATCGAATCGTCGTAGGTGTGTTCAGTGATGCTTTATCTGATACGCTACAAGGGAGGTCCGATCTGTCGCTGAAAAAAAGCGATAGCAATTAGCAGACAAGCAGAGGCAAAAAACAAAATAGAGAATTTGTTAGAGAGAACACTGTCGCTAGCAAAGCCGGTACAAAGCACAAACCTAAGAACTACAACAACGCAAAAACAAATTCTGCTACAACAGGCACACACAACATGTGCACATGGTGTGGCCGCAGTCGACACGATCGACAACAATGCCCTGCAAGAGAAGCCATTTGTCGCAATTGCCAAAAGAAAGGACACTTCCACTCTGTCTGTCGGGGTGTCAAACAACCGTCAAACCGGGTTAACGAAGTGCAACAGCTCGAGTGTGTCGACTTGCCGTACCTCGGTTATGTTGGGGCACTAGACGACACAGAACACTGGTCAGCTGAAGTGGAGGTCAATGGTCACGCCACAAAGTTCAAACTAGACACGGGTGCAGCTGTCTCTGTGGTCCGCGATCAAGAGGCGTGACTTAACCCATTAGACCCCAGCCAGTTATATTGGCATGTGTCCCTGTTCCCCAGGCTGCTGCCACATATCTCAACATTTCTGGGTGCCAGCAGTTTGTAAGCTGTATCTTCAAAACTATTGATTTTCTATAATTGCAAATTTTGTTTAATTTGATGTCCATTGAATTATCTTTAAAATGATGTGACTGTGGTGTTGATTGGTTAATATTAATTATCATAATAAATCTAAAAACATGTTGAAATTACGATTAATATAAGGCGCACAGTGTACTTGTTTCGGGAAGGAAAGGAAAACGCAGTGGATGGATGCTAATTTGTATGCATATAGGCGGATCCAGGGCGCACGTGCCCCAAAACCAATTTTCAACAGCACCCCGCCCCCCTCCCCCGAGGGGGTGGGGGTAATTTTTGTTTCGCCGGCGCCGATGTCATGATCCGCGACAATGCGATGACAGCGGAATCGTGCTGATCGAAGCCCCGATTCAGATCACCCAAAATGAATTTCATTTGGCCGCCAGTGTATGTTTTCGGGTGCAATTGGAGGTATCCCCCCCCCCCCCGACTACCCTCTCTGGATCTGTCCCTGGTATGCGTTGTAAATATAGCGTTTTCCGTGGTTCGTTGTTACTATGGTAATGGAATGTGCTCTCTTATACCTTAACATATCATTTGTTTTATTTGGTTGTACGTGTGTGTAGGAGCTATAGGTCAGCATGCGACCCCTTCGGCCAAATAGGTGGAGAACGGGAGGGGGCAACGGGGCCGGTAGCTGCACCACCGGAATTTCGCTGGGGGAAGATATCTAGTGTGTTCTAATTACTAGCAAGAGACACTATCATAGCGATGATGAAACAACACGTGTTGACAACTAGACTTTATTCTCTCTTGTTTCCTTATGCTACAAACCTCACAACTGTCCATTTGGTTATATACATGTGTACAGTTTCTACAGATGATTCCTCCATTTGTCATTTTACAACTGTCCGTCTTGTCGGTAACTTGACGGGTCTGACGTACAATTAATTGGTGTCCATCTCGTAAAACGGACGTAATCTGTCAACAGACACATTGTCATCCTTGTGTTCGAAGCGTATTCGAAAACACTTTCCCCAACGGCGCACAACACGAAAGCGACCCGTATATTTCGGTTCGAGTGAAGGCTTGACTTTATTCACACGAGCACTTTCTTTGCGGTCCAAAGGTCATGCGCCACATGGGTGCGCACTTTAGGCCTCCCATGCCACGGGTTTTCTGTGAACCGTTGTACTGCCATGGCCGACGCCAACTCTCTGCCGAACACTGAGGCATTCTCGATGTTGGCTCGCTGAACGACTAACTGGTCCGGCAACGCAGGCTGTTGGCCAGTTACCATTATGTATGGCGAGACACCCGTGTCCAGGTTTGTCGCCGCACGCAATCCGAGCATCACCCATGATAACTCGGCAAACCAGTTTGCCCTGCCAAGCAGACGGGCGCGGAGCGAGTTTTTCAAACAGCGATGCATCCGCTCGACTTTTCCATTGTGTTGCGGATAATAACTGGTAGTTGGGTCGCGGGTAATCCCCATCAAACGGCAAACCTCCCGCCACAAATCAGAGACGAACTGCGATCCCCGGTCTGACTTAATGATGTCGGGGACGCCCCATCTGGCGATCCATTGACGTACCAACACTAGCACAAGCTTTTGCGTTCGCCGCCTCTCCGCGCACTGTCTTTGGAAACGTTTCCGGCCAGTCCGTCCATCTGTCGATCACAGTGAGCAAGGTGTTCTTCCTTTCACACGCTGTGTTCAGTGGGACTACGAGATCGACGTGGATATGACTGAATTGTCTTGTCGGTGCTGGTTACCGTTCAAACGGCGTTTTCGTATGCATTTGCCACCAATATGAACGTTTGACGAGCGCCAAGCCGGCCTTTATCCCTGGATGTGCCAAGCCGTGGAGACTATCGAACACGACACGTTGCAAAGCCGTTGGAACTATAGGACGCGCGCCGGTGTGACGCTGGTGTCTGCCCAAACCTGTGTGTTTTCCGCACACTCAATCAAGCCTGGCTTGAACCTTGACGACGACGTGCTGTGATGCTTGATCCAATGCTGTAATGCCATGTCGTTCTCCTGGGCAGCGTAAACCTCTCTCGGCGTCAGCACGGTGACAGCGGTTGACGGGTCCGGTGTGAAAATGGCATTACATGCCAAGACTGACGCGGCGTAATCATCAGCTTCGATGGCTGTAATCGAAGTGCAAGTCGCCACTGTCAGTTCGTGCTGTGGCTCTTTAGGACTGGCTACTGGAGTTGCTGCAGGGAAAGTCGCAGGAACAAACACCGGCGCCTGGAATTGCCTGCTCAGTAGGTCTCGCTGTCGCTGTAGTTGTAACAGAAACATGTCATCAACCAGGTCCTCGTCGTTCACTGCTTCCTCAGGAAACGAGTTCTCTGGAAGGAATTCGTCATGTAACCCAGAGAAGGAAGAGACATTCGAAAGTATCGGTTCTTTCGGCTTCAGCTTACTGCGCGACAATGCATCTGCAACAGTATTTCTCTTGCCCTTCATGTAGTGGAGTTGGTCTACAAATTGTGCTATTTTGAGCAAATGGCATCTTGGGACTGGAAAAGACGTAACTGCCTTTTTGGTCAAAGCACCAACGAAAGGCTGGTGGTCCGCCCTAACGATGATCGGCTGCCCTTCTAGGTAGGAGCGGAATTTGTCTACTGCATAGGACACAGCGAGTAGTTCTCTGTCAGTAGCCGAGTAGTTGCGTTGTGCTTTGTTCAGCTACTTTCTCCAGAAGCTTAACGGCTTCCACATTTCCCGTTGGAATTGCACCAGGACGGCCCCAACCGCGACATTAGATGCATCACACAACATTTCTGTACGTGCCTTTGGAAATGGATGTACCAGAAGGGTTGGGTTTGCGATCGCTTCTTTGGTAGCCGCAAATGCATGATCGTGTACCGGAAGCCAAGCATCCTGAAATTCCTTTTGTCTGGAGATGTTCTTGAGTTGGGTAAGAGGTGCCATCTTTCCAGACGCATGTCGAACAAATCGGTGAAAAAACGCACAAATACCCAGGAAACGCTCGAGGTCTTTTGGCGTTTTAGGTACTGGGAATCTTCCGATGGCTTCCACTCGTTCAGGTGGAATTGAAATGCCCCGCGAGTCAACTACATGACCGAGAAACGTGCGGGACGATCGGCCAAGTTGACATTTCTTCTTGTTCAGGAGGAGTCCCTTTTCTTTGAGCCTCTGGAGGAGACTGCGCAAGTCTTTGACGTGATCCTCTTTGTTCTCGCTACCCACGATCACATCGTCCATGTATACACAATTCGCGAAAGGCAGATCACTGAGAAGTTGGTAGACGTTCCGCTGGAAACACTGCGCCGCGTTCTTCAGACCGAATGGCACTCGGAGGAACTTGAAGAGGCCAAGTGTCGTGATGATGGCCGTTTTGTCCTGTGATGCTTCGTGAACGCATACTTTTTGGAAGGCCTGTCGAAGGTCGACCTTGCTAAACACCGTGCAACCAGCCAACCGATCGTTGAGACTCCTCAATGCCGGAAGCGGATATCTGTCGAGTTTTGTCATGTTGCCGCATACCCGCCATGATCCATCTGCGTTTCTTTACTGCATGGATCGGAGATGCCCAACTAGATTCACATCCCTCCATGACCCCCTCTCTCTCCCACAGTTGTTTCTCGACTTGAACCTTCTTCTCGCCATGGAGCTTCCGACGTGGTGTGTATACCGGTGCACCCTCCGTCGTAATGTACAGAGGCGTAGCCAGGGTCTCCACTTCTAGCGTGTTCTAATTATTAGCAAGAGACACTATCATAGCGATAATGAAACAACACGTGTTGACAACGAGACTTTATTCTCTCGTTTCCTTATGCTACAAACGTCACAACTGTCCATTTGGTTCTACCTGTTTACAGTCTCTACAGATATTATGGTTCTGCCCCCCAGTAACTCTCTGAACCTGAATGTTAAGTTTTTGGCGAGCCTCGGTGGAGGGGTCGTGCAAATCGATGTTATCCTGAGAGCATTAAGAGGTTACTAGTGAGCTTCATGTTTGTTAAACGTCGCCGCGGAAAATATTCAACAGTATAACTATAGAATTCGTAAGTGAGTCGTTTTTGACAGACGCCATCTTTATTCAGCGTAAACTTGACATTGACATCACGTGTCGTATCCCATAATCCATAATCATAAACATGAAGTATGGTGGCCGATATTGGCTGTTGTTACACCTCCCACCGAGTATATTTAACATCATATACGTAGAAACAATAACACTGAAAGTCAGAATGAATTACGTGTATATGACATAACCTTTGTCTGATTAGTTAACATAAAAAGTGAACTTTAATTAAATGTCTGAACAGCTATTAGTGTTCATAATTCTGACTAGTAGAAGTAATGCACTTTACAAGTCTAGACGCTTTGGTGGTTTCACCGTTCTCCCTGACCGAGTCACCCTTTCAGGTGCCGCTGGTTCAAAGAATGAAGATGTCTCTCTAGCAGGACGTGAAGCACTCTTCGCTGGTGTAGCTGACAGCTGCATCTCAGCAGCGGGTGTCGCGAGGACAGCAGTTGTAGCGAAGTGTGCAGGCAGTGTCCGCTGACTGTCGGAGTCGTCACCAGCGCGAGACCCTGTCGTCTGCACCAGCGCTCTACGGTTGCGACGCAGGTCGGTCTTCACCAAGTACGATCGACTCACAACTAGACCTTGGCGATGTTGGTCTCGGATCCAAACTGGATTGCCTGGCTGTAGCGTCGACAAGTCACGCGCTATGTGTCGCAAGTTGAAGGTATGCTGCTGGTTGGAACGATGCAAGCTCTGCTTCTTTTGTAGGGATTCGTCGCCAGGACCCATCTGTTTCAGAGTGCTGGGAAGGACGGGTAGCAGAGGGCGAAGTCGTCGTCCCATGAGCATTTCTGCCGGAGACAGGCCATTCTGAAGCGGCGTCGATTTGTACGCCATGACTGCGACGTGTACATCTTCGTTCCTCTTCAGAAGCCCCTTCATAGTGCGCACTGGCCGTTCTGCTTCTCCATTCGACTGAGGTTATCGCGGAGAGCTCGTCACATACACAAACCCATAATGCATTGTGAACTAACGAAAGGTCGCTGCACTGAATTGAGGGCCATTGTCCGAAATGATGATGTCGGGAATGCCATGTGTTGCGAAGATCTTCAGCACGTGCACTACGCTCTCCGACGACATGTCGTCGAGACGTATGCTCTCGATCCACTGACGCGCACTTGTTTGGGTTCAGTGTGAGTCCAGCCTCCTGAAGGCGACCCAGAACGGCTCTCACACATTTGTTATGCTCTGTTTGATCTGTGGCGTGAATGAGAATGTCGTCCAAATGACAAATGACCCCCTCGAGTCCTTCCAGAATGATCGACATTGTTCGTTGGAAAATCTCCGGAGCGGAGCTGATCCCGAATGGTAGCCGGTTGAAGCAGTAGCGACCATGTGGTGTGATGAAAGTCCAGGTGCTCCATGGTTTGGCGCCGAAGTACCTTGCACATCTACTACATCCACGAACTCGCAACCCTCGTCTTCGGCAGCTTCATGACCATCTTCAGCTTGCAGTTCCACGAGCATCAAAATCCATCGGCAAGCGAGCGTTTGGCATAACCGGTCAGGCCAAATGGGACGAACTGCCACTGACTCTACGAGATGCTCCGTCTGTGTTTTTATTTAAACGTCACCTGAAGACATATTTATTTAAACAAACTTATGGTGGACAATAGCAAGATTTATTTACAGGACGTTTTAGTGACTCTTGTTAATTTATTAATCTATTTTTTATTTTGTAAATTAATTAATTTATAACTAATTTATATATTATTTTAATTGTTTTTATAATGTTTCTATATTGTGAACGCATTGATTAACTATTAGTTAGAGATCGCGCGGTAAAAGAACATTTATTATTACTATTATTTCAGTTTACCGATGCCTTTGAAGAGAGAGCTGTACTCGGCAGTAGTTTGGTTTCTGACTCGTTGTTTCTTGAACGTTGTCGACACGTGCGACCAAGTCAAGACCGACACACGCTCGCCGACTGGGTAGAGATTACTCTTGGTTTCTAATGGCGTAGACCAGTTCATCGAGTGATTTGTTACGATAGCGCAGTTTTGCCTTGATCACTCCCATTACTGATAGATGTGTGCCACCCGGACCACGTAGTGCTTGCTTTGTCGGTAGCAGCTTTTCTGTATTATACCACTATACCTGCCAACTCTCCGGAATTTCCGTGAGTCTACTTAAAGTTAGGTGTATCACCCGGAATGCAGGCACATTTCCCGGACTTCCGCTTAATAACTCCAACAGCACCCCCGCCTTCCAATGTCAAAACCCGAAACAGCGCGACGAGACAGCGCGCGACATGGGAAGAATGCTGAACCGCTGATGAATCTCCAGGCATTAAAAAAGTTGGCAGGTATACACCACCGTCAGCAATATCAGCAGGAACTAATTGGATCAAGACAACGTACATAGCATTTATGTGTATTTTGTGTCGCAATTATAATTCGCATAAGCCGCCATTAAATGTGTGTATACATTAGGGTACACAATGCACGTGACATGTAAATATGCGTCCTGTTTGACAGTCCGGCAGTAGTCCTTAGTTGTGTTGATTGCGATCGAAACGATAACATCCGCCCACCATGCACGTGCCTGTGCAAGTCAGTGGTGCGAGTCCGTACCAGTGAGGGGTGGGTCTGTACTTTGCTTCCGCGTTGGTGGTGAGGAAACGAAGCTTTAGTAAATATTGACGGAGTTCTCCGTTTCAAGTACAGTTCCGGCAAGTTTAGGGCAACGATAAAGGTACGTGTGAGGACAGCGACACTTTATACGAATCCCTTCACTACCCAGCTGTCCGTGGCCGGCGTTGACACCGACACTGGTAGTGAGTGATTAGCTGCATTTACACCTACAGAATTAAAACGGTTTAGCTAAACCGTTTTAGTTAAACCGGTTCATGCTTGAAAATTGTGAGCGTTCACACATGCAATAGCTAAACCGTTTTAAGGAGGAAGTTGGTATGCGCACATTGACTGATTGAGAGTGACAATTGACATCGTTAATTCGAATCGATTCAATGCCAATGGCAGCCAATGCCAACGGTGAATTGGCGCCCCACCTCAAAGTCAAGAGTCAAGGCTCAACAACACGGAATTGGCTTCACCCGGTGGTACCCTTGGCGTTGTCGCTGAAATACGACGTTGACAAGACGATCTTATTACTATTAATTATTATTAACTTAGCGTAAAGTGCACTGTACAAGACACCGTCGCCGTGACGAAGCGATGACGATGTTGACGTCATTAAGAAATATCAAGACCGAATGATATCGCTTGCGATGTACATCGCAAGCGATAAATAAAAGCAATATGGGTTGCGTGTACCCAGATGGCACACCTACAGCAGGCCGAGAGTGGCAAAGTCATCGGCCCGCTGTCAGCATCCGCCTATGGGCTGAGGGATTTTTGTCCGATGGCGTCTCGCCTTCGGGCGGCTCGCCTTTGGGCCGAGGGCAGCTCATAGTCAGACTGTGCCGATGATTAGCCGCTCATATGCTGACTGTGCATAATTTTGCTAAATGTGTGTATTGTGTGTGTTTTCAAGTAATACAACCAAATTATACACACACTTATGTGTATTGGTCTTATAACCTGAACATTTCAATAATAAGCACCAAGCAGTAATGACAACATGAGCATTACTCGATACACATTCGGCAATGTTTTGTGATTAACTGGAATTTGGAAATTCACACAATAAAATTGATACCGTAATATTTCATTAAGGAACATAACAAATGTAAAACAGCATCAAAAAGAGAATGTGTGTTGAGTATCCGATCCAAATATTATAATCCAAAATTAACTACACAAACAACTTCAATGCATATAACAAACAAATAATTTAATACAAGTAAATCAAAAGCAACGTTGCAATTAGTGTCCATTGATTCATGTTGGACATGACAATTCAAATATTTTATGAAAAGGGTGCTTATAATTATTACAGTCGATAAATTCTGTTCTGCTACATCCAGCTGCATTCTCCATCTCTTGAAGTGCTTCCGAAGGTTCTCTTGATGCTGTAGTCAGTGGCAATGGTGCCACATCATTTTTTCTGAAGGCATCTGGAATATTAACATACAGATATTTAATTTGTTCAATGAAGGTAACGCATTGTACAATGCCTAGTATCTAGTGTAAGATATTAAACACATCTTGTCTCACAATAAGGCCACATAAAATAATTTTACTTTACTTTTATAAAATAATTCCCAGTTTCTCATCAGCACGCAGATTTGAAAATAGGTTCTACAAGTTGTTAAGTGTTGACGATGAGTGGCTTTGATAGTTGAATTGTTTTATATGGCTTAAAAGTAAAATTTAAAAATGGCAGAAATTATGTGCCCCATGGCCATACATGGGCCATAAAATGACAGAAGGCACCTAGTGTAAGTATTTTATCCGTCACACATTCACACTGTCATTGTCACACTCACAAACAGGAACACACAGGCACAGCCACCGCACAGGGACAATCATCAGGTTATTCTGCTGCACATTCCCCTAGTACTACTACTACTACTACTACATGTTTTACGAATAAATACTACTTTCTACAGTATCAAAGTTATGCTAATAAAGTCATGACAAAATTAATGTATTTGTATGATCTAGAAATAAACAGATTTACAACAGAATGTCTAAAAACGTACCTTGTAACTGTCACTATTAAAAAGAGGCAGTGCAAGACAGACTTGCAGTAAATAATCACATGTCAGCGAATATTACAAATATTGTCAGCACCAAGCTTTGGATCAGTATATGTTGTTGTTGTTGGGGTGTAGTGAATAATTTCAGGTGTCATCCTTATTTTTCTTTATTTTAATACTACCAGTGTACTGCAAACATGATGTCCACTAGTCTATTGGCCTGAAAGCCGTACTATCGTGTACCGCATTACGTCATGCATGATCAATAATTAATGGAAGCTGCATGTGGGGCTCCAGTGGCTGTCATGTGCTGTCAGTTGCCGCCCGTCAACAGCTCGGGTTGAGGGTGCTGTGCTAGCTGGCTGGGTACACGACGCGATGTAGTTGCTTGAGAAAGGAAATGCATGTTACGTGGCGTCAATGCAGCCATTATTTCTAGGGAAGGCTATTCTATTTCTAGATGCATCATGTGTGTTGTCTGTGATTCGACAGTTTACGTGTGACAAGGCGACGGTCGCCTGAAAATAGAGCCAGTTCTATCGCAAACGATGGCATCGGGGCAAGAAAGCAATGGCATTGCAAGCGATACAATCGCAGCTACGTAGTATTTACACGAGGCGATCAGGTTGCGTGCGACAGCATCGCCTCGTTGCGACGATGCCGTCACCTGGTGTAAAGCCACCTTTAGGTGCAGGCAGGGCTAGGCTGTGCCTATATTTGCCATGGGTATGCCTATAATGCCACAGCATGGTTTATTGGCAATGCTTACATATTTCAAATTAAAGACAAATTGCCTGCTGTTAAAGTCATTTGGTAAACAGAACTGAGATGTTATGTGGTCAAAATGTTGTGTGGCTAAAAGAGCAAAATTCATTCATAATAGACATTTAAATGATAAGAGACATGTACGCTCAAAATTGCTTGATCTTGCAGCGATACAAATCGTACATCAGTAATGGGATGTGTCGGTGTTTGCTTTGTAGATGACTAGACATCCAATACATATAACTTTTTTGAAGAATTTGATGTATTTATTATGAATTAGAATAAATGCGTTTCGAAAAATAATTGTGTGGTGATATATATCTTCATTGTTCAGTAATTATACACATTTAACTAAAAATCCTACTTTTCTAACAACCTAACTATTAGTACGAGTATTAGACGCACGACGTGCTGTGATGGTGACAAAGCTGACACAGGTCTGTAATGTGTCTAGTGTCGTAGTCTAATGTGTAGTTTGTAGTGCACGTGCTGCATGCTTTCGTTTTCAGCTTCGACTGCCACCTAGCCCCCTCATCAGGGTGAAAAGGGACATGAGCGTGCAAGCCTCCCCTAGCTTCTAGTACATGGCCTCTCCACAGACAATACTCTAGTATGATCTCTTTGTTGTACACTGCGGTAACTGGTCACCTTATGGCCCCTGACGAGGGATCTAGGAGAAGGATAACGCTGATTCCATAAATGGGTAGACCCAACTCATTAGTCCTGGCAGGCAGTGGGTCAAGGAAAAGGAAAACTCTAATTTCAAAACCATAGACCCCGAGCACTGGCAGTGGTGGGGTAGTGAGAACCATGGTCGAGGAAGTTCCATCTGAAGGTGGACGAGTCAAGTTAATTGACAAACTGCAACCACTATCCAGTCAGCCAGTGGCACGGCGACAGAAACAACAAAGCCCTAATGAAAGAACATGATTCATAAACACAACTTGATATCGAAGATGATTGCAACAATGGGACACAGGTGACACTTGTGATGTAAGTTATGATGTAACCTTAACATTTCAGGAGAGTGGTATTACTGATGACAGACCCCAGAGTGACAACCAACATTCTCAGGCCCCAATGGGGCAACAACAATTAGAACATTAAAAATGAGAACATGACAAACAACAGTAGCACTACATGAGCTACACTGACAACTAACAGTAGCACTACATGAACTACAATGACAACTAACAGTAGCACTACATGAACTACAATGACAACCAACAGTAGCACTACATGAGCTACAATGACAACCAACAGTAGCACTACATGAGCTACAACGACAACCAACAATAGCACTACATGAACTACAATGACAACCAACAGTAGCACTACATGAACTACAATGACAACTAACAGTAGCACTACATGAACTACAATGACAACTGACAGTAGCACTACATGAGCTACAATGACAACCAACAGTAGCACTACATGAACTACAATGACAACTAACAGTAGCACTACATGAGCTACAATGACAACTAACAGTAGCACTACATGAACTACAATGACAACTAACAGTAGCACTACATGAGCTACAATGACAACCAACAGTAGCACTACATGAACTACAATGACAACTAACAGTAGCACTACATGAGCTACAATGACAACCAACAGTAGCACTACATGAGCTACAATGACAACCAACAGTAGCACTACATGAACTACAATGACAACCAACAGTAGCACTACATGAACTACAATGACAACCAACAGTAGCACTACATGAACTACAATGACAACCAACAGTAGCACTACATGAACTACAATGACAACCAACAGTAGCACTACATGAGCTACAATGACAACCAACAGTAGCACTACATGAACTACAATGACAACCAACAGTAGCACTACATGAACTACAATGACAACAGTAGCACTACATGAAATACAATGACAACCAACAGTAGCACTACATGAACTACAATGACAACCAACAGTAGCACTACATGAGCTACAATGACAACCAACAGTAGCACTACATGAGCTACAATGACAACCAACAGTAGCACTACATGAACTACAATGACAACCAACAGTAGCACTACATGAACTACAATGACAACCAACAGTAGCACTACATGAACTACAATGACAACCAACAGTAGCACTACATGAGCTACAATGACAACCAACAGTAGCACTACATGAACTACAATGACAACCAACAGTAGCACTACATGAGCTACAATGACAACCAACAGTAGCACTACATGAACTACAATGACAACCAACAGTAGCACTACATGAGCTACAATGACAACCAACAGTAGCACTACATGAACTACAATGACAACCAACAGTAGCACTACATGAGCTACACTGACAACTAACAGCAGCACTACATGAACTACAATGACAACCAACAGTAGCACTACATGAGCTACAATGACAACCAACAGTAGCACTACATGAGCTACAATGACAACGAACAGTATCACTACATGAGCTACAACGACAACCAACAGTAGCACTACATGAGCTGCAACGACAACTAACAGTAGCACTACATGAACTACAATGACAACCAACAGTAGCACTACATGAGCTACAATGACAACCAACAGTAGCACTACATGAGCTACAATGACAACCAACAGTAGCACTACATGAGCTACACTGACAACCAACAGTAGCACTACATGAACTACAATGACAACCAACAGTAGCACTACATGAACTACAATGACAACCAACAGTAGCACTACATGAACTACAATGACAACCAACAGTAGCACTACATGAGCTACAATGACAACCAACAGTAGCACTACATGAACTACAATGACAACCAACAGTAGCACTACATGAGCTACAATGACAACCAACAGTAGCACTACATGAGCTACACTGACAACCAACAGTAGCACTACATGAGCTACAATGACAACCAACAGTAGCACTACATGAGCTACAATGACAACCAACAGTAGCACTACATGAACTATAATGACAACCAACAGTAGCACTACATGAACGAACTACAATGACAACCAACAGTAGCACTACATGAACTACAATGACAACTAACAGTAGCACTACATGAACTACAATGACAACCAACAGTAGCACTACATGAGCTCCACTGACATGCGATGAAGTACGCTATCCAAATTATAAACCAGATTTGTAATTTAATACAAAAAACATACAAAGTGCTGCATCGTGATCTCCATATTGTGAGCAATTATAAAACTGTACACTCTCTAGAGGTTTGAGTAAACAACTACACGACTGTTCAAACTTGAATCCTATCAGTATGTCAATGGATATTTACCTACTGTCATATTGTGGTCAGTTTCTGATGAAGGTCAAGTTGTACTGACCAGTTTGTGTCTGTGTGTATAGAACCAAATCTAAACCTGGCTGTTGTCGTTTTACTAAGTTTTAGTTTGCGTATATCTCGTATATCACAGTGACCAGAACTTTGACCATGACCAGGTCAATTAATAATTTATAAATCTTACTATCATCTAAATCGACTGGTTACAGCCGTAATTGGCTCTACTGTCAACCCACAATTGTGTATCACTTTACTGTTTGTTGAACTAGGTACTTGTTTTTTATGTTTAAAAAAAATAAACTGCATTGTCTATAAAGAGTACCTGTGTTGTCTGTGTTTATTCTGTATACAGTTGCTTCCACAAGCTAGACTATGGACAGTTGTTTATAACTTTACAGCAGTTGGAATGGCAGTTGTTATTGTGTATTGTTGACTCTGCTTTGCCCTGTGGACAGCCACGGGGCCCAAAACCAGCCTAGTGTGTGTCAGCAGGTAATGGGGTGTTGACTCCATAACACACAGAGATGGCACTGTTCAAGTGTTGGAGGGACAGTATCAATATACACAGAGGTGGCACCATGTTGGGTGACACTGTTTGAAGGACTGTGTTAATACACAGAGAGGTGGCACTATAGTTGATGAACCTGTCAATACACACAGAGGTAGCACTATGTTGGGTGACACTGTGTTTGAAGGACTGTGTTAATACACAGAGAGGTGGTACTATGTTTGAGGTGTTAACAAACATTTCACTAGCACTACAGTATCTGTCATAACCTAACACCATTCAAAATATATTGTTGTCAGATACATACAATTTCCTGATAGCATAGTTATGAAAATTCCACCAAGGATGGGCAGTACATAGGTGAGCAAAAAGTAGTAAACAATGTTTTCTTTACATCATTTGAACACATATGACATTTTCTTATGACCATGTTGCCTTGTGCATACAACTGGCGACATTGTCTAGATATATCATTGTCATCTAGCGTACTATTTGAAATGATATGACCCAAACATTTTACAGATTCTACCTCACATAGTTTGTCGTTACCAAGCATAAAACTAAGAAATTTAACATTCTTACAACTCTTGTTTATAATTATCATGACCATACTCTTTTTGGCATTGTACCTTATGTCATGAGATAATCCATATTGACCACAGACGGTGAGAAGGGTCTGTAATCCCCTGCTGGATGGACAACATACTACAAGATCATCAGCATACATAATATTATTTACACAATTATATCCTACATAACATCCTACATTGCAACCATTAAGTACAGTGGATAAACCATCCACATAAACACTGAACAAATAGGGGGGATAAAATACCTACTGTCTAACTCCATTACTTACATAAATACTGTCAGACACATGACTACCCCATTTGTTGGTTCGCATACCAAAACACTAGGATTCTAACAATGTAACCAGGAACATATCTGTCAATTAGCTTTTTAAAAAGTACAGTATGGTTTACACGGTCAAAAGCATCAAGAAAACACATAAACAAACAGCTATTTAAGGCTTGATATTTAGCAATAACCTCTTTTAGTACATAAATGCATATGTCAGTGCCATGCTTCTTTTTAAAACCAAACTGGTTGTCACTGGTTATTAAAAAATCATCCATTCTGCTGAGCAAGATTTTTTCAAAAACTTTAGACGTAACATAACTTAGAAACCACAGTCACATAGTCCTCAGTTGGATGTGGGAATAGTGTCTCAGACCACAGCAGTAGTTTTCTGAGATTCACACAGCCAGTAGTCTTCCTAACCCCCCCAGGCCTGCCCTGTGTGACAGTTTGATGGATGGGGTCATACATAGTTCTCATACACACCCAGCCCTCAGGGTACTTGTGTTTTGTTAAAGTTTCTTTTGTATGGGACATAGGCCACAGCAAGATCTGAGCCCAGTCAGCACACACAGGTAGATGCAGGTAGACCGTACCAGACACAGGTAGACAGGTAAACATAGGTAGACACTGAAGGTGGAGTCGCTCCTGGCATTTATCCATTGTCATTATATTTACTAGGTGCCAGAGCTTGATATGAACTCACTTTGTGTGGGTTTTGTGTTGATATGTTTTAAGTGTTTCGTTGTAACATGATCTTGTTGACAATCGTGCCAATATTATAAACATGCTGTTTTCAGAAACATCTGAAGAAAGATTTGTGAAAGATATCAATATTGTAACTCCTTATCACTTATATGTCTCACGTTATGCAAATAAATTGTCAGAAAAGTTGGTTTTAGTGAAATACATTTTCTGTACGAAAACACAGTGCCATACGAAAACTTTGGTAACATCATTTACCGTGCTAGCAGTTATAACCAGTGAAAAAGATATGTTGATGCACGTGACGTAATTGCCTTCGAAAGTCACGCTCAATTCTCATAAATCATACAAAGAGGTCAGCGGCTAGATCTCACGAGATTCAAAGCGACGGATTTTGGTGTGGACCGAACAACAACCCGGTAACTATATACAGCTGTATATATATATATATATATATATATATATTAAATTTAAACATTCTGTATTACTGAATTCATCAGAAGTTTCCATTTTGTGTGATAGTAATTTTAATCGCAGATGTTGTGAATGTCAGTGGACTGGTTGGGGCCTCACAAGACATTGTGGATGTTAATGGACTGGTTGGGGCCTCAAGACATTGTGGATGTTAGTGGACTGGTTGGGGTCTCACAAGACATTGTGGATGTTAGTGGACTGGTTGAGGCCTCACAAGACATTGTGGATGTTAGTGGACTGGTTAGGGCCTCACAAGACATTGTGGATGTTAGTGGACTGGTTGGGGCCTCAAAAGATATTGTGGATGTTAGTGGACTGGTTAGGGCTACACAAGACATTGTGGATGTTGGTGTTAGTGGCCTGGTTGGGGCCACACAATACATTGTGGATGTTAGTGGACTGTTTGGGGCCTCAAGACATTGTGGATGTCAGTGGACTGGTTGGGGCTTCACAAGAGATTGTGGATGTTAGTGGGTTGGTTGGAGCCTCAGAAGACATTGTGGATGTTAGTGGGTTGGTTGGGGGCACATAATATCAACATATCATCATCATCATAGTGTCCCGTGGTTGGGCAAAGGCCTCGGCATGTCGTTTCCAAATCTGCCTGTCTTGCACTATCGTCTGCCAGATGGTGCCCTTCCAGTACTCATTTAGTTCGTCTCTTCACCGTCTCATCGGTCTTCTTCTAGATCGTTTCCCTTCGTATAAGGTCTCCAGTTTGTGTCTTCTGATTTGTTCTATCACGTCTATGACCTTTGTCTTCTGTCTTACCCAGATGTTTGTTTTTCTCCCCCGACATGTGATGTTTAACATACTCCTTTCCGTCTTTGTTTGTGTGGCTGCTAGCTTGTTCTTTGCCTGGATGGTGAGTGCCAACGTTTCCGTGCCGTATGTCATCGCTGGAAGTACACATGAGTTGTAAACTTGTCTCTTCAAGCAGGTTCCAAAGTTACCCTTGAAGATGTCGCAGTGTTTGGCGAATGCTGTCCAGTCGGCAGTGATCCTTCTTTGAATCTCCTTGTCTTGGTTTTTGTCTCTGATACTGTATCGCTGTCCCAGATAGACATAGCTTTCAACGTTCTCTCATGGTGTTGATATATATTGGTGTGTCATTTTCTAGCATCACTTTTGTCTCCGAAATGTTCATCTTCAGACGTTGTTTTTCACTTTCATCAGCTAGCTCCTGCAGCATTTTTAGTCCTTTGGCCAAAGGTCCAAGGGACTATTGCCATCACTCTGTGTCCGCCGTTAGCTGCCGTATCTCAGAAACCGTTCATGGATCTTGGGGCACTGCCACTATGCACGAGAAATCTGTATTTGATTTAATCATTTTAAGGGCTCCCTAGGGCCTCCAAGGACCTCAAAACTGGTAAAAACTTAACATTTGGCCTATTTTTTCAAAAACTGTTCAGCAACTTTTTTTCTAATTTTGCATAGATGTATCTTAGGGTGCTGCCACTACATACAAGAAATCTGTATTTGATTGAATCATTCTAAGGGCACCTAAGGGGCCCCCAAAGTGCAAAAGGTTTACATTATCTAGTGATGTGGTTTTGAGAAAGGCCCTTGAGATCACCCCCAACAGAAGATGTTGTGTAGTGTGCCAGAAAATCAAAAGCTGTGACTAATTTTTACAGCCTAGGCCATTGAGACCTTGACTAATCTTTAATTGGTCACAGCACCCAGGCAGAGTAGACACACTTGACCCCTGTTAGACTGAACAGTTGCCTAAAACTTTTAAACTGTATCTTCAAAACTATTGATTTTCTATAATTGCAAGTTGTGTTTATTTTGATGTTCATTTAATTATTATAAAATGGTGTGACTGTGGTGTCTATTGGTTAAAGATGTATTGTCTGTAGAAACCTGTAGGTGACAAACATAGAAAATTAATATTCTGGACAACTATAGAGTGAAATATCCTACACTTTATTTATATCAAATGCATTCTACTGTTCTGTTTACGCTTGCCATGCCTTGTGTAGACATGGTACTGTGTAAATCAATTGTATCAATATAGACTAATAATTACAGATTCACAATATAGTTGACACCTGAAACAACCAAATGTCAACCATTAGAAGAGTTGACATAGTTCTGCTATACACTATATATGTAAATTTAACCAGCTGCCATGTCAAGTCCGTTATAATTGTGACTAACAGTGTTCAAAATTATTCAGGTAAATAGCAAATAACAAAGGACACAAGTTTTCTCCTTGCCATACCTCTACACATGAGAAGAAGGCTGACACAGCCTGGCCCTCATTTATACATGATTTAGCATTTTTGTACATGTTGTATACAACTTTCAACGCAATACCATTAATACCGCATGAAATTATCTTAGATCACAGGGAGGACCGGTCTACTAAATCAAATGCTTTCTTATAATCGATGAAGACACAATAAAGCCTTTTGAGTCGAGACAAATACAATTCAACCAATACCCCTATCTGAACACTGCCTGTTCTTCACCTATTACATTCGCTTTGTTTAGGTATGTGGTCAGTCTGGTGTTCTGAACAATCACTAAGGATTAATGAACACTTGTGCAGAATGTCACCCACTTGGCAGGTTTAATTGATCTATTCAGCAATGAGGACACTGCTTAAGCCTCCCTCTGGACACTGTCACTCACAGTGTTGTGTATTGTCTTAGTTGGTGCATTGAGCTAATCTTCTTAACCATGAATCAGTGGTGTCTCTGGTTGTGTATTACACCCAGCTGTGGAGCTAAGATTCTCTGCCTGCTATTGTTTGATGGAAGCTGTGACTAATATGTAATTGGTCACTGGCAGTAGCTTGTGTCAACAGACAGCATTAAGCCACTAGACCCCTGTTAAACTGGACAGTTGCCTGTAGGTTTTAAACTGTGTCAAACAGTGAGTCTACCTTTTGCTCTCAGATAATCTGTCCTCTTAGTTTTACACATGAAGACATAATCTGGCATAACTTGATAAGTCTTTGTAGCAGCACATTTGTACTTCCAGTGTATCATTGCAACATAACATACATATTACATACTGTGTGCCACATTTGAATGTTGTGCATGTAATATTTCCATGCAATCCATTTGCATATATAATGTAAAACTTCAACAGCCGTTTTCTTCATTTTCACTTTTTGATCCCTACCATGTTCAATGCTCCATAACTTTGCCAATTTTTGTAGCAGTCATATTTTTTGAAACCGTGTAAAGCACCCTATCAAACCTTTACAAGGATGTAAGAAAACAATGTTACAATTTTTCCGACTTATCACTCATTTGGTCAGCCGGGGTCACTTGTAGACGTATTAGTCCAAAGGACTTCAGGGCCACTTGGCCCATTTTTGTAGTTGTTGCGCTGTAGTAACACGTATGAGTATGTCGCTGGTGAAGCGAAGATAACTGAGATATTCTCTGTCCATCCTCAAGCCTCTGGTTTCTCAGATCAGTCCTCGGAATACGCTTTTGAGTGTTGCCGTGAACAGCTTGGGTGATATGGAGTCACCCTGTCATACTCCTCTCTTGATGTTGATCTTGTTGCTCTTTTTGTGTAGTTGGACTGTCACCGAGCTGTTGGTGTAGATGTCTTTCAGGAATTTGATGTACACTGAGGTCAATATTGCTTGAGTTTGCATTGAGTCGAAAGCCTTCTCGTAGTCGATGTTAGTGGACTGGTTGGGGCCACACAAGACATTGTGGATGTTAGTGAGCTGGTTGGGGCCTCATAAGAAATTGTGGGTGTTAGTGGACTGGTTGGAGCCTCATAAGACATTGTAGATGCTAGTGGACTGGTTGGGGCCTCTGAAGATATTGTAGATGTTAGTAGACTGGTTAGGGCCTCTGAAGACATTGTGGATGTTAATGGGTTGGTTGGGGCCTCATAAGACAGTGTTGATGATAGTGGAGTGGTTGGGGCATCATAAGACATTGTAGATGTTAGTGGACTGGTTAGGGCCTCATAAGACATTGTGGATGGTATTAGGTTGGTTGGGGCCTCACAAGACATTCTAGATGTTAGTGGGTTGGTTGGGGCCTCACAAGACATTGTGGATGTTAGTGGGTTGGTTGGGCCACACAATATTAACATAAATTATTATATAAATTTTAAATTGTAAATGTTAATATTAGAATAAGTGTGGCTATACTGATGCTTATCAGTATAGCCACAAATAAGTGTGAGCATATCATTTGACAACAACAAAATATGGTGACAAAGTATTGGTAAGAGTGAATATAGAAAGAAATAGTGACTGTTAGTGTCTGATTCACATAGAAGGGAACGAAATAGGCATTACAGAATAAATCTACAGTAATTAAGAATATTATAATAGAATAATTACAGAAGAATGTACCAAGTAAGAATCACCAGGTACTCTAATTAATAATTAATGTAATATTACTATATTAATTCAAAAAAATATTACGGGCATCTGTTTACAGGAAACTGTCAACAGCTGTTGGTGTTTCATTGTGTATTCCTATGTAATGACTGTAGTCTGCTCTTATCAGGCTCCACCATGGAGCCATATGTTAGACACATTACTAGTTTGGAATCGATATGTAGAGCCCAGTGTTTCCTGTGGGATGACCTACAGGTGTCATCATAGACTCCTATAGTATTCACACAATCAGCTGGATGATTAATGCGTAATTAGCCTGGCTCATTGTTGCCAAGAAATCTGAGCGGTTGGATCAAGTCTATTTGGTTGCAGCTGTTTCTTGGCACCTAGGAACTGGTGAACTTTGCATCTGATGGTAATAGTACTGTTTGTCTCCTGTAGGTACATCTGGTCTGTGGAGCAGTGGACACATGACGTGAGCAACTGGCCACTGGTCATAGAAGCCACACACACACACACACACACACACAGTGGACGTCCACCACAAGGTATTTATTGACCATATAATTTCCATGTTTTTGGGTAGAATATTGCAAGTGGTCTTCATTTCAATTTAATAACAAATTATTAAGAAAACCTATTTATGTTATGACAGCATTTATAGAAAATGTGTTATCATTTGTTAATGTTGATAAGCAGAAATGCTGTTGATTGTTAAACTTTATTCAAATTGAATGTGTACATTTTAATAGCAAGAATTAAACATGGTATTAAAATTAAATTAATTTTGGAGCCATGAATAATATCTTCCATATTGAATGTTTACATATTTCAAGATACATTGGGTTATTGTGTTCACTTGGTTAAGTATGTGCTTCAACTGTTGTAAATGAAGACATCCAATATGGACTATGGAGACACGATGCTGTACTCCTGGGGCCGGTTTCATGAAGCGGCTAAGAATGTTCTTCGCGCTAAGATGACTGTCTTAATAAATTACGTGATTTTTTTACATAAGCGAGCATAGGAGTTTACGCAAACATGTGATGCCAAGTAATTGCGTAACTTTAAGTGCGCTTCATGAAACCGGCCCCAGGTTCTTAATCAACATATATTCAACGAATATTCAACACACTGGCTCACCGTGTAATTAGATGTATTTATGCTAAGACATTAAACAGCACATCCTCTTAAACTAGAGGATGGTATTGTGTTACCCTTAACATAAATAACAGAACGTGTTTGTGCAACAGAGATCTGCATTATGAAATGACCGCAGTCAGTCACAACCACAGAGATAATATTCAAAATCTTCCTATAGCATTTGTTGTTACATTTTAGTTTAGCAGTACTATTTATTGTTGGCGTATATATTAATACGTTAACTCGGAGGGACTGTAAGTGGATCTCCTCCTAGGTGCCGGGGTCTATTTGCCTCTTTCTGCATTCATTGGCTTCCTTTGCATCTGATCTACCAATCGACAACGTATTTAACAAACATAAGGATTGTGATTTAGAGTTTATATTTTTCATTGGACTAAAAATTTATTTATTTATTATTAAACATTTATAATGAGCCATGAGTCTGGGTAAAATACCTACCAGAGGCACTAAACATAATACAAATAGAAGTAAAATACATTAAAAATGATCATTTTAATTATGTAATCTGCATAATATATTCATGCATAATGATTGTGGCTTTATGTATAAAGCTCTTATACAAACTTATATCTGCCTTGTGATATTCAGCAAACTAGCCACGATTCATATCCGTTTAACAAGCAGTGTTGGCATACATAAAATACATTAAAATAAATGAAACCATTAAAATGGAATAAAACAACACAAATAATAAAACAAAATTAGTTGAAAAATTAAATCTCTGTAATAATAACACAAAGCAGGCAAAATATGCTTATTTTTAACTAGCAAAATAAATTAATGTTAATATTTGTTAGGCTGTTAGGTTGGTAAAGTAAAACGAAAACACGTTTACAAACATTTTATTTTGGTACACAAATAGTCCTGCTCATTTGTTACTACCAATAGTTCAATGTGTGATGATCAACGATAACTGTCAATATTTAAATTTACAGTTGATACTACACTGTTGTCATGCACAGAGAAAAACACATGCATAGCAATTATCACATTACGTCAATAGTTTGGTGTATAGGTAACGCATGCACTGTGGACTGGAGTGTTGGTTGCCGTGTGCACCTTAACTGTACTGTATCAAAACGTGATAATTTCCCATAAGTACTTTCTGTGCATGTTTATGCATCATTTGGGTGTTATCTGCGCAAAAAGCCGATTAATAATTATGTTTACGCGAATCATTTTGAGCTTGCTGCCACGTGGATGATTAATTATGCAGCCTGAGTATAATGAATATTCATGCACGTGCAGTGAAGCACGCAAAGACCATTGACACACACAGCCAACATGTCAGATTCCGAGGTGAGTTGATTCAACCAATGGCATTTTAAATAAGCAATTTGTAGACATATGTATATTGAGTTATTATTGACAGTTATTTTTTATAAGTGTAGGAAGCGTATGCATTGTTTATTTATTCTGCTTCCCAATGCCGTCAGCTGAACAATGTTTTGATTTAGTAGAATTATAACGTCTGCCGACGGCGACGGCTGTAGTCGGTGTCAGCGGGGACTGGGTCTGTGTCGAGCCTTTCCAGTTAGTAAAACTGCATTGCACAGTATTTAGCATGCACTGAACAAAAATGCACACGACAATATCAGTATATGCAACGATAGCAAGAGGATTAACCTGGTCGTGGATGTTATTTTCTTGCCTAAATCTGGGACTTGGGACATATTTCTGATTTTCGCGCCGTCCTTGGAATGTGATAACCAGGGATGGTAAAATGCCACAATTGACAGGGTAGTTCCTGTTTGTGAGATTACCCTCTCTTGTGTTGTATTGGTTAAAATCCTTTGTCTTAATTAGTAATTGGTGGAGCAGGGTATTTACAGCAAAGTGATAAGCCATTGTGCATTCAGTGTTTTGAGCAAATGTCATATAGCCTACTATAGGCAAAACCTGATTTTTTAGACATAGCCAGTAAATATGTACATTTCGTATGAGCAGAGCTGGATTGCATACATTAAATCTGTGCGCACGAGATACCTTAAAAAAATGTTCCTTGGCCATGGTTTCTCAAATCTCCAGATGTTTTTAAAAAGAGAGGTGCAAAGAAAATAATCTTGTGAACAGGATAGTTAGTACACTAAATAGTAGCATACATACTTGAATTATTCTGAATTTTGAACACATGTAGTCATTCATATTACAATGGTAATTTAAATTGGATGTTTGTTAATATTTCAGTTTGTGGCAGAAACTGGTGGAGGGGCCCGGGGACGAGGTAATGGCCGTGGCCACATGCGATGTGGTGATCGAGGGTGTCGGGAAGACGGAGAAGGCAGGCAAATGTGAACAATGACCATCACTTCAACATTATTTTGGCCTCTTATGAGTGACCGAACGTCCGAAACACACTGATGATGGGAAAGAAAGCCACGTTGGTCCACCGATTTATGTTACGATGTACAAGCAAACGTGCATTGTTTAGGACATTTTAATCAAGATCTTCATGCTTCCAATGCACTGTACATATAAGGAAACAAAAATGCCAATAAATATTAAATGAACACAACACAGGTGTATACGTCTGCCACGTACCTTGTCTTTGTATCTTATCTCACACATACAATCATAAAAACATACATGATTTACTGTTTTATGTGCAACCTGCTACAGAAAACCACCTGTCTCGAGCGACCACTGGCTGTGCAGAAAGGGTGGTTGCTCAAGACAGGTTTTACTAGACCAGCAATTTTTAGATATATTGTAGTCATACTGTCATATTACCACAGGAATTGTCATTTGTAAATAATATATACTTTTTTCTTTACCCAAAAAACTGGTTCACCAAAACCATAAAATTACTTTTTCTCAAGCATGATATCTTCAAGCAAAACCTTTGACTTGGTTGCTCTATATATAAAGAAACATCAAGTTCCTCAGTAAGACTCTCCTCGTAGGTAGACAATTCCTCCTTACTGTAAATAACCACAAATCATGCAAACACTCAGACACCAAGTGCCTCACATGTAAAGACACACCGTTCCACAGAAATTTGACAACACAATTTATACTATGCCAGTTATACTGTTATTCATAGACACAGTTTGGTGTCTGCTGTTTATGTCAATGTATAAGATGAGATACGGATGTTGTGAGGTATAACATACACATGGAAGCAACATCAACCATCATGGCTACCAATCTAAGTAATATCTACCCACCAAAAGACAACATGCTTATCTCTTACTCATCATCATCAATATTCGAGACCTGTTTTCCAAACTCGTATTCACTGGCATGACTCTCACTTGCATCACTCACTGGCATCACTCTCACTGGCATCACTCACTCGCATCACTCTCACTCGCACCACTCTCACTCACACCACTCTCACTCGCATCACTCACTCGCATCACTCTCACTCGCATCACTCTCACTCGCATCACTCTCACTCGCACCACTCTCACTCGCACCACTCTCACTCGCACCACTCTCACTGGCATCACTCTCACTGGCATCACTCTCTCTGGCATCACTCTCACTGGCATCACTCTCACTGGCATCACTCTCACTGGCATCACTCTCTCTGGCATCACTCTCACTGGCATCACTCTCGCAGCAATCTTCTGGAACTGCTTCTTCAGCAAGGCACGGCAATCCTCCACTGGCCATGATGGGTGATGGGGCAAATGATGGGCTGAAATACACAAATTTGTCATACATGTACACATACAAATGATAAAAAAGGTTAATTACTAATAATACGGAATCCAGTAAAATAAACAGCAAATCACATTTTCATCTGAGTAAAAAAAAAAACCCCAGGCTTAAGTTGGTTATGTCTCATCTAGTAAGAAATAAACTGTCTGATAATTGTATCCTGTAGACCATGAAAAACTACTTACCTTTGTGGTGTTTTAGGCTGGTGTGTTAAACAGTGCTTTCTTTGATGATGACTGGAGGTTTGCATCCAGCAGAGGCTGACTGTCTTTCAGTTTCTCAAGTCGGAAATTAAATTAATCTTATGTTTGAAACTGCCTCCTCAAATCAGTTTTGTTGGTCATCTCGTTTAAAATTCCTTTTTGCGAAATGTTCCTCCCTGTAGGCTGCATATAACTGTCAGTGTGTCACCGTGGACCGAATCGTAATTAAATGAACAGTGGTGACTTGTGTATAGACAGGAGCACAAATCCAAATAAGTGCGTTTAAAACGTTCCTTAGGCATCTTTTAGTAGAATATGCCAACAATGCTTTTTAGAATAATTTGGGTGTGCTGAATCTGAAAATCCATGTTAGAAATCTGTGAGGGGTAACCCCTCTAAATTTGAAAAAATACAAAATGATGTCAGAATTATCCCCTCGAATGTAAACCAACACCCTTCTAATTAGCATAATACTGGTCACATAATACAACTAGTCCATGTTTGCAATATGTGGGAGGGTGAGCTGCAGAGACTTGCACTCAAACTGAAAGATCACCGACATACAGGCCAACAATGCAGCCACCAGTGCAATGTTAATTACACAAAAGTAATCACTGATCACAACTTGAAATACAAGAACAGAATAATAAATAACTAAAATGTATAACATCTCTACCTACAGCTCACACTTACCAACACTGATTAACACTGTCTAAAAAACCAACTAGGATTAACTAACATTGATAACTATGATGTAACATTCACTAGTTATTACTAAGACATTGTGTTACAATCTTTAATCGCATTAAATAGAAGATATATTTATTGACATTTACTTCAGTACGTAGCCATGAACCAAAATATATGTCGGAAATGCTGACTCCTAAAAACGTCGATTAGGAGTCATCATTTCTTTCAATTGCAGTGCAGGTATCCATCGATCACTTTACATTTACACCCTGTTTTCACAAGCATTTGTCTGTTTGTTTTCGGGTGTAAAACCGACGTAGTTTTGTGTTTTTGTAATTGAGGGGGTCGTGGACCCCTCCCATATGTTAGTTTTATTACGTGACAGTATTATGCTAATTAGAAGTGTTGGTTTTCATTTGGTGGATAATCGGACGTAATTTTTTTTTCTTCAAATTTAGGGGGTTATGGACCCTTTCCAGATTGCCAACATGGGTTTTGGGATTCAGCACACTCAAATTACCCTAAAAACATTTGTTGACATATTCTACTATGAAATGCCTACAGGGTTCACTTTTTCGGAAAGTTGCTCCAGACTAGTACAATAAATTAATCCGGACACACCTCCATTTTGCTGTTATAACCATATTTATTCCTAAATTTGACACCTCAGTGCAATACTCCCGATAGTACCAGTCAACACGTACCATGTACACAACTGCAGCAAATTTTGACATCATTTGTCACTCTTATTAACATTTAAAAAACTTATTAGCCAAAATATGTTGACTGTAGACTACCAAGTTGTCCTACAAAAACAAAGCGACGAATTCGTGAGTGGAAGATGGTAGTTTTCTTTTAAACAAACCCATTGGTCGTGGGCTGCCGCTGTGTTGATTCAGCGTTGGTTCCACAAATTGTCCCTTTCCCTTTTGACTCTTCTTTACAGAATCACACATATACGGCAGCCGGCCCATGTGTTCTCTTGAGAAATTGACCCACCTCAGCCATGGTTTACTTGCATGGCGGTAGCTGATCAAAACACACACTTGTTGATGACGTGGAACACGTATTTCTTGCACCATAAAAATTGAATTCTGACAGGCGGTACTGAATATTCATGAGCATGCCTTATGTGGATAGTGTAGGCGGGGCCCAAACTAGAAACTGCGTATGCCGAGTTATTTTTTTCGATGTATTGTCAGTGTCATTAGTGATTAAATAAACATAATTCTAATGAAATAAAGGTATAGAATTACACGAAATAATCATATTACTTAACAAATGCAAACATTACATAGATTAAAATTCTCAAACAATCACTTTAAATCATAAAGCCAGCTACATGTCTGAAATAGCTGATACATGTCCAACGTTACATGCCATTCTAATATAGCACTAAGGTTGTCATCATAATTGGCAGATTAGTTGCGTGTTCATATGTAGCTCAGTTAATCTACCAATTACCTCATTACTGCACCACCAGATGGGCAGATTAGACCTGGCGATGCACTTACAAAGCTCCAAATTTAGCATATTAATATAAATAATATTTTAAAGAATTTATTATTCTCATTAAATTATTTTTCTTCTTCCAGTGTCTTCGTTGTGTTTCCAACCAAACTGTCCATCGCCATGGAGACGGTGACGTTGCTGCAGGTCATCTTCAGCGTGGTCATCTTCCTGTCTACACTCCTCTTCACCCTCCTGCCCTCCCGCCTCATCCCCAAGGACTCCCAGGTGGTGCTCAGCCAGCGGGTGCAACAGGCTGTCTCCCTCTGCAACTGTCTCTCCGGGGGGATCTTCCTGGGCACGTGCAACCTACAGATGGTGCCTTACATCGAGGCCAAGTTCTCGCGAGTGCTCGAGTTGGCCCACCTCAGTGCGGACATGAGTTGTCGCCTGACACAGCTTGTTCTTATGGTCGGATTCTTCTTTGTCCTGCTCGTGGATGTCTTGGTGCACAAGTGTCAGCGACACCCAGAGACCGACTACACCACGGTCCCTAACAACAGCAGTGAAGGGGAGGTGATGGTGACAAGTCTGGAAAATGTGGCTCTGCTAGATGGACACCCAGCTGAACATAATGACACAGCTGCGTCATTTTCCGACAAAGGCAGTGAACATACACCCACAGAAAATGGACACATTCCAAGGGAAAACACCCACGCCCATTCCATCAATGGCGACACCCATTCCAGCAATGGCCACGCTCATTCTGTCAATGGCCATGCCCACTCGAGCAATGGCCACACCCATTGCGAATCAGGCCACGAGGGTCACTCTCACCTCTTGGACATTGTAGAGGACAACATTGGCCTGCGCTGCCTGCTACTGCTGGCTGCCCTCAGCATCCACTCAGTGTTTGAGGGTCTGGCCCTGGGCCTACAGGAGGACGTCCATCAACTGACGAACCTCTTCATCGGCGTCCTCCTACATGAGGTGTTTGTTGCCTTCGCAATGGGTATCAGTCTCGCGAAGCAACACTTCCGCATGGCCAATGTCCTCAAGCTGTCTCTCACACTTAGTGCCATGATCCCAGTCGGCATGTACGTCGGCATGACTATCGGGATCGTGCACAATAAGGCAGGGGAGCTGGCTTCAGTGCTCATACAGGGTGTGGCTGCGGGAACATTCGTCTACGTCGTCTTTGTCGAGATTCTCCCAGCCGAGATGAACGAACCACGGAACCGACTGCTGAAGGTGTTGTTTCTGTTCATCGGACTTGTGATCATGATATGTCTTAGCTTCTCACTGCACTGATACGTGTCACTGGGGTGTCTTGTAATGCAGCGTTCCAGTGGGCTCATGTTTATTGTAAACACACCTTTGTTATGCCTACTTGAATCAGTTGCATAAATTTACGGGCTTTCGAGTTCACCAAGTCATATGCACGATATACACGAGGTGATTGGAACGCAGCATTAGTCAACATATCAAGATAATATTGCATAATGGTGTGCTTCATGCAGACAGGCAAGCACTATGTGTCAATTATGGTTCTTGTACAGACTGTTGTGTCTTGTTAGTTAACATATCTAGGCTATATTGCATAATGGTGTGATTCAGGCAAGCACTGTGTATCAATAATGGTTGCCATATAGAAGTCGTGTCACCGTAAACCAACATATCTAGGCAATACTGCATAAAGGCATACTTCATGCAGACAGGTAAGCATTAGTGGTGTCTTTTAGTCGACATATCTAGGCAGTCTTGCATAATGGTGTGATTCAGGCAAGCACTGTGTATCAATAATGGTTGTCATATAGAAGTCGTGTCACCGTAAACCAACATATCTAGGCAATACTGCATAAAGGCATACTTCATGCAGACAGGTAAGCATTAGTGGTGTCTTTTAGTCGACATATCTAGGCAGTCTTGCATAATGGTGTGATTCAGGCAAGCACTGTGTATCAATAATGGTTGTCATATAGAAGTCGTGTCACCGTAAACCAACATATCTAGGCAATACTGCATAAAGGCATACTTCATGCAGACAGGTAAGCATTAGTGGTGTCTTTTAGTCGACATATCTAGGCAGTCTTGCATAATGGTGTATGTCAAGCAGACAGGCAAGGACCGAGTGTCGTACACTGTATGTTGATGTGCTAATCATCATGACAACACATTATGCATAAATCAAACAGCAAAGCAAGTTGCAAGCAAACATTGCATATGAATGCACATGGTACCGAAACATGCAAACAGAGCAAGTGGACAGACACTCTGCAAATACATACAGCTACAAGCAAATACATACAGCGACAAGCAAATACATACAGCTACAAGCAAATACATACAGTTACAAGCAAATACATACAGCTACAAGCAAATACATACAGCTACAAGCAAATACATACAGCTACAAGCAAATACATACAGCTACAAGCAAATACATACAGCTACAAGCAAATACATACAGCTACAAGCAAATACATACAGCTACAAGCAAATACATACAGCGACAAGCAAATACATACAGCTACAAGCAAATACATACAGCTACAAGCAAATACATACAGCTACAAGCAAATACATACAGCTACAAGCAAATACATACAGCTACAAGCAAATACATACAGCTACAAGCAAATACATACAGCTACAAGCAAATACATACAGCTACAAGCAAATACATACAGCTACAAGCAAATACATACAGCTACAAGCAAATACATACAGCTACAAGCAAATACACACAGCTACAAGCAAATACACACAGCTACAAGCAAATACATACAGCTACAAGCAAATACATACAGCTACAAGCAAATACATACAGCTACAAGCAAATACATACAGCTACAAGCAAATACATACAGCTACAAGCAAATACATACAGCTACAAGCAAATACATACAGCTACAAGCAAATACATACAGCTACAAGCAAATACATACAGCTACAAGCAAATACATACAGCTACAAGCAAATACATACAGCTACAAGCAAATACATACAGCGACAAGCAAATACATACAGCTACAAGCAAATACATACAGCTACAAGCAAATACATACAGCTACAAGCAAATACATACAGCTACAAGCAAATACATACAGCTACAAGCAAATACATACAGCGACAAGCAAATACATACAGCTACAAGCAAATACATACAGCGACAAGCCACTGCTATTGACACACTTCAACCATGATACTGTTACACAGCTATTAGTCAGTATGTAGGTATAATTTACACATATCACTGTATGATATTGTTAAGATATTAATTTGAATGAGGGGCAAAGATGGAACCCATGTAATTGAAGTGATTGATGGCTCGTAGCACTTGTTGAAACCTGATATGCCAAACATTCAATCCAAAGATCACATCTGAAGGTCATTATTTTAGTATGACATTTATGTTGTATGTATATATTTTGTTATGATGAACATTTTGAGAATGTTTTACAATACAGGTGTATATGCAAATAAGCAGATTTAATGACAGTTGACATTAAAACTGTCTAGATGTTGTGTTGTTGGTTCAGATGATGTTAGGCAGAATTGAGTTTGATGCCAAGTCAAAGTGATAATTACTGGGTATTTAGTGCAACTTTTAAAATGTATATTTTATAAAAACAGTTGGCCACTGTGCGATGGAGTTCGAGGCTGATCAAATTATCTTGAAAGCACTTCTACCACATATTGTGCCACAAATGATGTGGCAACAAATTAATGATGTAGTATATAGTTGGTCTCTTTCTGCGATATAGTGGTTAATAATTAATATAATCCCCAAACAGCATGCTAGCCAACATCACTTGGCTCTGGCAGGCATGGCAAGCTGTAGTTGCTTGCTTGGCAATTTATTACAACCAGCTAAGTGCTGTTACCTGTGGTATAATTGCATTATTTATTATCTGAGCACTATTAGAGCATTCATCCTGTCATTGTAATGTCAATCTTTCAACTTTTTAGATGATTTACATCATCAGGCACATATATAACTTTACACAGCTCACACAAACCTCTGTGTGGGTTGACATGTCACGGAGTATTAAAGCATTATCTAATGCTTCCTTCCTGCATTCCTGCCAGTATATAGGGAGTTTAGGGACCAAGTGAGATAGAAGAGGCATGCTATTATACAATTCACCTAGATTTTTAACTGTATGGTATTATATGATTCAACTAGATTGTTAACTGATAAGTTTGTTACACATAAGTGTAAACAGATAAACATGTACATACGCAAAATGTTATGTAGAAATGATTATCAGTTATAAAACATAAAATGGTACTGTTTATTTTATTATGAACTTACTAGTACTCTGTTATCAAAGTTATACTGCCAAGTGCCTTGTCATTACGACTTTTTATGTGGACAATTTCACTAAAAGTTGTCGTTTTTCTTGAGTATATGTTACTTGTATGTCATAACAGTAATGATGTACAATAAAAATGCTGTTGTTACAATGTTATGTATTCAAGGCGTTTGATGCGATATGTCACAGTAAGATCTGCCAGAGCTCTGTGTTGCACTTTTGAGCACTTCGCTGTTGTCTTAACAACACTTGTCCAGTGAACCCGGCAGGAAGCACGTTACCTGTTGACTGGACAATGCGCAAGTTAATATTTCATCAGGGTTTTGACAGTTATATCCATACAGTAGCACCAGGTCTTCGTGGTGTTACTACTTCTCAGAGTTTGTTTCACATTTCAGTGAATCGGCCAATACTTTGTTACATTTTAGCAAATGTTGGTTTTGCAAATGCAGCTTACAAAATTATACACACAGTTTATAAATGCATGTGTTATATCGGTTTTTGGTGAATTGTTGAGGAAAATAAACTGCACATTGAAAGTTGAGACTATAAGGTGTGCATTTCTGACAAAATCACAAAATTGACGAGTTATGACCTCAACAGGTATTTTTGGCCGGTTAGCAGAATAAGCCTATGAAACTAAATACCCGGTTCATTCTGGCAGATCACATGTGTTTAATATTAATCTGAGTGTAATGAAATGTGAGAAGAAACCAGAGAAAAACCACTGCAGTTTGGTTCTATAGCAGAACGTATTGCATCTTATTATCCATTAGATACAAACATATACAGCACCGATACATGTGATGGCCGACTCATAAATCTCGGGTGAGGCAAGGTTATTACTGTCACTACAGTTTATATTTCATATTTATCAATGGCGTTACTAACCATTGGTAACAGTATGGCATTCTCTATTTTTAAGTTTCAAAAACAATTTAGAAAATAAACTTATTATAAAAAGAACAAGAATATGCCTTGTTCAACAACATACGAGGTTAAGACAAAAGAGCATAAGTCTAAATACATTAAATAAACGGTTTACATAAGTTCACAAAGAACAGACTGTATAAGGACTTGAGAATAACATGAAGTGTGTCCGTGTTCAGATTTAGGCCTCGGGAACACATTTTCAACTTATGAGGTTATACATTGGTTGACAAATTTAAAATAGTGTCATTCAAGAAGTATATCACCATGCATACAACATTTACTCAAAATGGCTGAAACGTTAATAAATATCCCCAAAATAAATATATTTAAATGCATAATACACAAATATCAATCGGAGAGAATAAAAGTTACTGTGTCGTCTGCAGGCAGTGAGCAGATATTGAAGCACGTTGTTGGTCGAGTTGTGAACACTGGAATGTACTACAACATTCCGACTACTACAACATTCCGACTGTACTACAACATCCGGACTGTACTACAACATTCCGACTGTACTACAACATCCTACATTTCATAGACTCAAGCATCAACATCATAAGTACGACAGTCCGTACATACACAGACATGCCTACCCAAACATTTTATGTACCCGGTAACTAATCCAAGTTTACTTTTATACTAATTTTTAGAAATACATGCCTGCAGTCTGTAATGGTTCAAAACTGTGTCAACAAATATGCTTATATCTTTCAAACTATTGAGGATTTAAAAAAATCTGTCGGATCATTTTTACACAGCACAGTATGCTGGATGCAACACTGAAAACCTTATTTGTATAGCATAATTACTCCAAGAGATATCCCGTTTAAAAATGCAGAAATTTGAGAAATGTTTTTGAGAAAATGGCCGTCAAAGATTGCATTTAACAGATTTGATTACTTGGCATGCTTGATCCATGACTAAAACTCACTTAGAGGTATATAATTGTTATAAAAATTTCATTTTTGCTCCACTGCTATAAAGAATAAGCTGTTTACTGCATATTTCAGTAATATTTATATGTGTGCGCTATAGGTTAATTGTTGAAAAGGTCATTTTCAGCAATTTATTGTTGCCTATAACAATTCATACAGGATATTGAACATGTTGAGATGTAGCACTAGCCATATGTTTGCTACAGCTAATGTAAACAGAACAGCTATTTGTAGCTTAATCACTAGGATTTACAGGTCTGTCAATACAATTGCACAGAGTATTGTTACTAGTAACATAGACAGTACGTCGCAGTTGCAGCATCAGTGGGTCAAGGCTTTGTATAATTTTTTAATATCCTGTTGTAACTGATATATTTATTTGTGTATTTAAAAAATATTTTATATGGATGTTTTTAATCGATGTACTTTTTACTATATGGACTCCATCCTTGTCTGAAATAAAAACATTAGTAGAATAATCTGGCAGAATACCATTTTGAGTAATTTTTGTCACAAAAACACCATTTCACCTGGGGTGTCTAGCTTTAATAGTGATAACACTGAGACAGGTCATCCCTATAGCAATAATTTCACATCATTTTAGGTATATGATGGTACACAATATTGTTTTATGGTATTTTTGAGGTCCAAATAGAACTCTGGTTTGTGACAGTCGACACAGCTGTGAGCATTAAGACCACTTAATAATTAGAAAATGATTGGCAATCATTGTAACAAAGTAAAATTCCGTACTATTGTCTATCGCTCGCCAGATCCGTAGAAATACCGGACAAACAGGAATGGTAGGCAGGTCTGCATACTCTGTAGACTGCATGTGTGGCAGACATACTATCTACTTTGATACTTCTCCTAATCACACACACATTATTCATTTAGCCAATACTTTGCAGTGTTTTTACAATGTATGTAGGTGCACCTGTAAAACTGATGCACACATGGCGAGTTATTTTTTTTGACAGACTCCACTCAGTTTTAGCCATGTCACACAGTTGGTGTTGATACCATTGACATTGTCATTCAAAGTAGACGGCTGAGAAGTCATAGAAGGTTGCGTCAGCTGACATGTCTTTGATCATGTGATTGATGTGTTTCACAAAACGGAGTGTTTCCTTGTCTCGGTAGACAAGAGCCAGTGAGTTGTCTGCCGGACTCACTGTCAGCAGCTGTAAGCAATGACAGAGTTGACATGACTGACACCGTCAGCAGCTGTAAGCAACAACATAACTAACATGACTGACACTGTCGGAAGCTGTAAACAATGACATAGTTAACATGACTGACACTGTCAGCAGGTAAAAGGAATGACGGAGTTGACATGACTGATATCGTCAGCAGCTGTAAGCAACAACATAGTTGACATGACCGACACTGTCAGCCGCTGTAAGCAACAACATAGTTGACATGACTGACACATTTAGCTAAATAGCATTTCCCAACTCAATCCTATAACTAGTTTTGAACTCACTGGGTCAAAATTAATGGTGTTCAATTGAGCAGGTCTGCCAGGGAGAAAAATGTAAAGCACTTTGAGCAGTCCTGAAGACTGGATACTGTGCGATATAAGAATTACCTTTACCTTTTTATACTTTATTAATTTCACCAAAATGAAAAAATATATGCACAAATGAACTAGCACGTCATAGAACATATTTGGCAGGTTTGCTTTTTGGTGAAATGAATCTGAAATGTGAGAAGCATAAAAACTAATTTAAGGAGTAATTTTAAGAGTCTTTTTTCAGTACTTTGACAGCCTGGTTCAATTACCTATATCTGTATGATTCATGATACCTCTTTTAACCTAGTAATTAATCACACTTCTATAAATACCAGTAGACCTTTGCACAGATGGCTTTCACTACAATGCATCTTATGTTGTTGAATGTCAGGCATTCTGTGTTTTTTGCCATAAAATGTCTACAATAAAATTTCTGTTGTTATTTATCTGACACATTGGATGAGTCTGACTAGTGCATTACCCTGGTTAGCAGGCAGCAGGCGATGAATGAATACACACACTTTGTAATATTTTATTACTATAAACAGTTTTCTTCTTGGTAAAACTAAAGCACCACCACTGGTTCACCACTTACTTTCCGTGTGTTTGACAGTATCCCATGTGTTTGACAGAGTCCCATATGTTTGACAGAGTCCCATGTGTTTCACAGGGTCCCGTGTGTTTGACAGTGTCCCATGTGTTTGACAGTGTCCCGTATGTTTGACAGTGTCCCGTGTGTTTGACAGAGTCCCATGTGTTTGACAGAGTCCCGTGTGTTTGACAGGGTCCCATGTTTTGACAGTGTCCCATGTTTTGACAATGTCCCATGTGTTTGACAGTGTCCCGTGTGTTTGACAAGTGTCCCTTTTGTTTGACAGTATCCCATATGTTTGACAGTATCCCATGTGTTTGACAGGGTCCATGTTTTTGACAATGTCCATGTATTTGACAGTGTACCATATGTCTGACAGTGTCCATGTGTTTAACAGTGTCCCATGTGTTTGACAGTGTCCCATGTGTTTGACAGTGTCCTATGTGTTTGACAGTGTCCCGTGTGTTGGACAGTGTCCCGTGTGTTGGACAGTATCTCGTGTGTTTGACAGTGTCCCATGTTTGACAGTATCCCATGTGTTTGACAGTGTCCATGTTTTTGACAGTGTCCCATATGTTTGACAGTGTCCCATGTGTTTGACAGTGTCTCATGTGTCTGACAGTGTCCATGTGTCTGACAGTGTCTATGTGTCTGATAGTGTCCCATGTCTTTGACAGTGTCCATGTCTTTGACAGTGTCCCATGTGTTTGACAGTGTCCCATGTGTTTGACAGTGCCCCGTGTTTGATAGTGTTCATATGTTTGACAGTGTCCCATGTCTTTGACAGTGTCCATGTCTTTGACAGTGTCCCATGTGTTGACATTGTCCATGTGCTTGACACTGTCCCGTGTGTTTGACAGTGTCCCGTGTGTTTAACAGTGTCCATGTCTTTGACAGTGTCCCATGTGTTTGACAGTGTCCAATGTGTTTGACAGTGTCCATGTGTTTGACAGTGTCCATGTGCTTGACAGTGTCCCGTGTGTTTGACAGTGTCCCATGTGTTTGACAGTGTCCTATTTGTTTGACAGTACCCATGTGTTTGGCAGTGTCCCGTGTGTTTGACAGTGTCCTGTGTGTTTGACAGTGTCCGTGTGCATGACAGTGTTTCGTGTGTTTGACAGTGTCCCGTGTATTTAACAGTGTCTTGTGTGTTTGACATTGTCCATGTGCTTGACACTGTCCCGTGTGTTTGATAGTGTCCATGTCTTTGACAGCGTCCCGTGTGTTTGACAGTGTCCAGCGTGTTTGACAGTGTCCATGTGCTTGACAGTGTCCCGTGTATTTGACAATGTCTATGTGTTTGACAATACCCATGTGTTTGACAGTGTCCATGTGCTTGACAGTGTCCCGTGTTTGACAGTGTCCTAATTGTTTGACAGTACCCATGTGTTTGGCAGTGTCCATGTGCTTGACAGTGTCCCGTGTGTTTGACAGTGTCCCGTGTGTTTGACAGTGTCCCGTGTGCTTGACAGCGTTCCGTGTGTTTGACAGTGTCCCGTGTATTTAATAGTGTCTCATGTGTTTGACATTGTCCATGTGCTTGACACTGTCCGTGTGTTTGAAAGTGTCCATGTGTTTGACAGTGTCCATGTGTTTGACAGTGTCCCGTGTTTGACAGTGTTCATATGTCTTTGACAGTGTCCCGTGTGTTTGACAGTGTCCAGCGTGTTTGACAGTGTCCATGTGCTTGACAGTGTCCCGTGTGTTTGACACGGTCCCGTGTGTTTGACAGTGTCCCGTGTGTTTGACAGTATCCCATGTGTTTGACAGAGTCCCATGTGTTTGACAGAGTCCCGTGTGTTTCACAGGGTCCCGTGTGTTTGACAGTGTCCCATGTTTTGACAGTGTCCCATGTGTTTGACAGTGTCCCGTGTGTTTGACAGTGTCCCATGTGTTTGACAGTATCCCATGTGTTTGACAGAGTCCCATATGTTTGACAGTGTCCATGTGCTTGACAGTGTCCCGTGTGTTTGACAGTGTCCCATGTGTTTGACAGTGTCCCATGTGTTTGACAGTGTCCTATTTGTTTGACAGTACCCATGTGTTTGGCAGTGTCCCGTGTGTTTGACAGTGTCCCGTGTGTTTGACAGTGTCCGTGTGCTTGACAGTGTTTCGTGTGTTTGACAGTGTCCCGTATATTTAACAGTGTCTTGTGTTTTTGACATTGTCCATGTGCTTGACACTGTCCCGTGTGTTTGACAGTGTCCATGTCTTTGACAGCGTCCCGTGTGTTTGACAGTGTCCAGCGTGTTTGACAGTGTCCATGTGCTTGACAGTGTCCCGTGTATTTGACAATGTCTATGTGTTTGACAATACCCATGTGTTTGACAGTGTCCATGTGCTTGACAGTGTCCCGTGTGTTTGACAGTGTCCTATTTGTTTGACAGTACCCATGTGTTTGGCAGTGTCCATGTGTTTGACAGTGTCCCGTGTGCTTGACAGTGTTCCGTGTGTTTGACAGTGTCCCGTGTGTTTGACAGTGTCCCGTGTATTTAACAGTGTCTTGTGTTTTTGACATTGTCCATGTGCTTGACACTGTCCCGTGTGTTTGACAGTGTCCATGTCTTTGACAGCGTCCCGTGTGTTTGACAGTGTCCAGCGTGTTTGACAGTGTCCATGTGCTTGACAGTGTCCCGTGTATTTGACAATGTCTATGTGTTTGACAATACCCACGTGTTTGACAGTGTCCATGTGCTTGACAGTGTCCCGTGTGTTTGACAGTGTCCTATTTGTTTGACAGTGTCCCGTGTGTTTGACAGTGTCCTATTTGTTTGACAGTACCCATGTGTTTGGCAGTGTCCATGTGTTTGACAGTGTCCCGTGTGCTTGACAGTGTTCCGTGTGTTTGACAGTGTCCCGTGTGTTTGACAGTGTCCCGTGTATTTAATAGTGTCTCGTGTGTTTGACATTGTCCATGTGCTTGACACTGTCCTGTGTGTTTGAAAGTGTCCATGTGTTTGACAGTGTCCCGTGTTTGACAGAGTTCATATGTCTTTGACAGTGTCCCGTGTGTTTGTCAGTGTCCAGCGTGTTTGACAGTGTCCATGTGCTTGACAGTGTCCCGTGTGTTTGACACTGTCCCGTGTGTTTGACAATACCCACGTGTTTGACAGTGTCCATGTGCTTGACAGTGTCCCGTGTTTGACAGTGTCCTATTTGTTTGACAGTGTCCCATGTGTTTGACAGTGTCCCGTGTATTTAACAGTGTCCCGTGCATTTGACAGTGTCCGTGTGTATGACCGTGTCCAGTGTGCCTAACAGTGTCCCGCATGTCTAACAATGTCCATGTGCATGACAGTGTCCAGTGTGTAAACCCACCTCCTCGTCTTCCCCCTTAGCAATGTAGGTAGTGTGACCGCCGTAGTCTGCCTGCCAACCTGAAATGACAACACTCTGTCAGGCACATCTCCTCAATACAGGTACACAGCTAGACATCATGGGACAATCAGTCATACCATTTACACAAAGTACCTTTACCTTTCATTAAGTGGAGCTATATGCACATTTTAGTGCCAGCCATAGAGAGTACCACCAATGGTACCATTACCAAAGGTACCACCAAGAGAATGTACCATCATCAGTAATGTAAACATTTCTTCGAAGTGTGTAACTAGGGCTACACATCTTGATGCATGGTGACAGCACCTATATCAATACAAAATGATTAATGATGTAGTTATGTGGGTGACTGTAAATAGGTGACACTGTAACATGTGTTAACACCTAGTGAACAGTCATGTGACTAAAGTGGCCTGGCTCCCAGTAAGAACATCTTGCATACAGAACTTTACTTTCTCTTCATGAAGTCATAGGCAGCACATTATTCATGAATACAAGAGTTGTGATGTCCTTACATCTAACATCTACACTAACATCACAGTTAAGAACATGTTATGACCCACCTTTACAGAGGCAAAAGAACATAGCGTCGAGAGCGAGTTCACACGCCTCATTGTCTGTGTCGTGGAGCAGCGTGTAACAGCCATGTGTCCACCGCCTCAACTCTAGTCTACAGCGCGCACTCGAGTCGGCGTCTGTAACAGCAGACACTGAATTCAGCGACTACATATGATTTTAAGTGACATTTTGAGAAATGCGCTCATTTTGACATGTATTGTCTATGTTTTTTTAATACGTCGGTTCACAAATGCAGGCATTTTATTAGTTTGGGATTAGTTGTCGAGTTGGACATTGACAGATCTGCGAAAATCTGAAATGTGACATGACCAAGACAGCTATTTTTGGCTCGTGTGCAGAATAGGCCTGTATCACTTAATACCTGGTTCGCTGTGGCAGGTTATATATATATATGACTATAAAATAAGATTAAACGATACATGCCAAATGCTACAACTGAGCCGATGCACTGACAACAAACTCCACACAGCAATCTCATTTACAGTTTCAACGACAAAAACATTGCTACACTTGCCACATTTAATTTCAATGAATTCTTAGACTACATTTCCAGCAACCACCACATCTGAGCACTGACGTTTCCTCTACGCTCCACCAGGTATCACCTTGAGTCATGTGACAGTCTCCGTCGCCTGCGTCGCAGTCGCTGCTCAGTTTCCGCCTCTTTGTTCTCGGCTTGCACCGCCCCGTGCTGCTGCCCTCCCCGCTGTCATCAGGTGGCAGCGCTGTCTCCGTATCGCTGGACGAGGCAGAGAGCTGGGTCGCGAGTGGGTGGAGGGTGAGGCCGGTGAGGTTTGACAGGATGAGGAACATTGCTTCTGACTGCAGCAGTTGCATACACTGGGAGAGTATAGGGGGTAGGGCGACTTCTCCTGCTTTCTCATAGTTCCTACAACCCCAGGGATACAGTCAGTACAACCTCACACACTGGGAGAGTATAGGGGGTAGGGCGACTTCTCCTGCTTTCTCATAGTTCCTACAACCCCAGGGATACAGTCAGTACAACCTCACACACTGGGAGAGTATAGGGGGTAGGGCGACTTCTCCTGCTTTCTCATAGTTCCTACAACCCCAGGGATACAGTCAGATGATACAGGGATGATACAGGGATTATACAGGGATGATACAGGGATGAGATTGCGTAATGCTTTGGTCTTGCTGTGCCACGGAGCTCGATTTTCAAAGATACTGGAGCTAAAGAATTTTATTATTACTATTATTATTACACTGGGAGAGTACAGAGGGAAGGGAGACGTCCCTTGTCCTCTCATAGTTCCTACAACCTAGGGATACAGTCAGTAGAAGCTCATGGATACAGTCAGTACAACCCCACACCCTGGGAGAGTACAGAGGGAAGGGAGACGTCCCCTGTCCTCTCATAGTTCCTACAACCTAGGGATACAGTCAGTAGAAGCTCATGGATACAGTCAGTACAACCCCACACCCTGGGAGAGTACAGAGGGAAGGGAGACATCCCCTGTCCTCTCATAGTTCCTACAACCTAGGGATACAGTCAGTAGAAGCTCATGGATACAGTCAGTACAACCCCACACCCTGGGAGAGTACAGAGGGAAGGGAGACGTCCCCTGTCCTCTCATAGTTCCTACAACCTAGGGATACAGTCAGTAGAAGCTCATGGATACAGTCAGTACAACCCCACACCCTGGGAGAGTACAGAGGGAAGGGAGACGTCCCCTGTCCTCTCATAGTTCCTACAACCTAGGGATACAGTCAGTAGAAGCTCATGGATACAGTCATTACAACCCCACACCCTGGGAGAGTACAGAGGGAAGGGAGACGTCCCCTGTCCTCTCATAGTTCCTACAATCTAGGGATACAGTCAGAACAACCCCAGGGATACAGTCAGAACAACCCCAGGGATACAGTCAGTACAACCCCAGGGATACAGTCAGTACAACCCCATTCCCTGGGAGAGTACAGAGGGAAGGGAGACGTCCCCTGTCCTCTCATAGTTACTACAACCTAGGGAGACAGTCAGTACAACCCCATACCCTGGGAGAGTACAGAGGGAAGGGAGACGTCCCCTGTCCTCTCATAGTTACTACAACCTAGGGAGATAGTCAGTACAACCCCATACCCTGGGAGAGTACAGAGGGAAGGGAGACGTCCCCTGTCCTCTCATAGTTACTACAACCTAGGGAGACAGTCAGTACAACCCCATACCCTGGGAGAGTACAGAGGGAAGGGAGACGTCCCCTGTCCTCTCATAGTTACTACAATCTAGGGATACAGTCAGTACAACCCCAGGGATACAGTCAATACAATCCCAGGGATACAGGCAGTACAACCCCAGTGATACAGTCAGTATAACCCCATGGATACAGTCAGTACAACCTCAGGGATACAGGCAGTACAACCCCATGGATACAGGCAGTACAACCCCAGTGATACAGTCAGTATAACCCCATGGATACAGTCAGTATAACCCCATGGATACAGTCAGTACAACCTCAGGGATACAGTCAGTACAACCCCATACATTGGGAGAATATGAAGGGATTACAATAAAAAGAAGGAAAATTTGTGTGCACATTCAGCATTCATAAAGCAAACAAATACATAATTAAAAGTGGTCTCTAAAACATAGTACAGTGTAATAATAAACCTAATTGCCTGAAGGCTTAGTACACAAAGTCACTCAGTCTGCAGACCTGCTCTGGTAGTCCAGCAAATATATTCAGTTGGACCCCATAGCATGGTAGCTTTTGATATACCCAGGTCCAAGGAGTATCAGTACAAAGTAAAAGTAAGTATACTGTATACTGACCGCTTGTTGGGTGGTCCTCTCTTCTGCCATGCAATGTCTCCTTCCTTCAGCGCCTTGCAAACAGCATCATATTTGTCCTCCTGCAACAAACACTCTCAATTAAACAACATCAGGAGACAACATGTCTAAAAGGACATGGAAATCATTTAATATTATGTAATTTCTTTAGTTAAAAATCAAGGCCTTGAAACCATGGAATTTTATAACTGACATGGAAAGCCTTGAATTCTACGTTTTCAGATAAAAATAGCGGACCACCATAAGATTAAGATCTCTACCTATCCACCAGGTGCTGCCACATGTCTTAGTGGATAGACGGAACCGTTGAAAAGAAACCTACAACAGAGCCTACGAATTAGCAAAATTAAATCCATTTTTTCCCTGCTGCAGAGTGGAAAATGTTACTTCAGTGAGTTCAGGTAATTTCTAAGCACACCATAATGAGAAAACACATTTTGTGTTTGTCTGACACCACAACACACTATAAATTACTACTGCTGTCTGCACATTTTAGGTTGACATTATGTTTAAGTTCGCATGTCAATGTCCTAATGCAGCCCAATTGAGTTAATGTGTACATACCCACTAAATATCTTGCTAAAGCATGACGCACACATAAACAATATTTTTGACGTTTTGCCAACCATGTATAGGATAGACAATATGGGAACACAATATAATTTACTGTCATTCTTTTTAGGTTGCAAAAGCCGAACTTCTCTTATGTGAATTTGTGTGCGAACACAACCTTGCTTTTGCTGTCGGTGACCACTGCACGGAACTGGTGAAGGAGATGTCCCCGACAGCAAGACTGCGCAGAGGTTTTCCTGCTCAACGACAAAGACGGCTGCAGTCATCAACAAGTTACTTGCACAAACAAGTTATTGGAACGGCTGCCGCCGGCCACATACAGGACCCTCTATTAAAACAAATCCTGGCGATTAACTAGTGCACTAAACGTTACCAAATTTTGCCACACCCTAGCGGATGCATTTTGCAACAGCATTAGCTCGTCACGTGCATGGGTTGCCATTTTGGAAATCTTGATTTTCACTGGTTTTGATCATGTATGTTCGTACAACTTTATTAGCTAGTGGCATGTTTTCGGCAACTGATGTAGCTGAGATGATGTGGGATAGCGGCAGTTATGATTGGGAAATGGATGGTGGATCCGACGTGCAAGTCAACGATCATGTAAGCAGTTTTTCTGTACTCTGCTGTAGGAATTTTATTGTTGTTTACATCATGTCACTCAGCTGTCAGTCTGATGCTTTGGCCTGAACTGGATTATGCTCGTTCGGTGTACATCGATTTCACCACTGATGTGATGTTGACAGTCATGATATATAATTATGTTGATATAATATGGATATATGACCTGTTTCAACTACATAATGGTGTGTATAATTCACTTATATATATATATATATATATATAATAATAATAATATATTTGTCTGCTGTATTTGTACAACTTCCTTTGTCCTGACCAGCTGACAGTTGTTAAGTATCTTGCAGCTTGCTTCAGTGCTTGTCGCTGTTCTGCTCTGTTGATGTGATGACGGTTTGCAACCTCTGCAACCAGCTACTATGTTTTATTTTATCTTGTTATCATATTGTCCACTTTTCATATTTATTTTTTATTTATTTTGTGTCATTTATTGCAGGAGGACGAGCCGTCTGTCATGTCAAGTTCGGATGAGTCTCCCGACTCCCAAGAACCATCCGATTCCAGCACGTCCAGCGAGGAAGTCAATCAAGTTCCTGGCCGAGGTCGTGGCAGAGGTATGGAACATCCAGCCCAAGGATATCCACCACCGGGTTGGTTGATGGCGATGCCCACTCCGCGGATTCGTCCGTTTCATGTAGATTCTGGACCACTGCACGACATCCCCTTTGATTCGCCGGAACTCGGCGGTCCTTGGTCGTAATTTCTTCGCAGACATGGCAACATTGACGAATGCATATGCTGCACTGCACGGAGGTCAGTTGTGGACAGATACGACAGAGGAGATGCGCTTCTTCTTCGGCTCCTGATCCTGATGGGGGTGAACGAGCGGCTCCAGTACAGAGATTACTGGATCCCGGATCTCGAGGAACCGGTACGAGCAGCTGACGCACTGCTTGCACGTGACACACCCAGCGACCGAGGATCGTGCAGACAAGCTTGAGGAGGGTTCGACCATTCCTGTCGACACTGCAGCAGAACTTTCCTCTTCTCTTCGCGCCCAGTGTTGGACTCTCACTTGTTGAGGCCATGATCTAATACAACGGCTGGCTACACTGGAAACAATACATGCCGAAGAAGCCCATTAAGTGGGGGGTCAAGTTGTGGGTGTTGTGTGACGCACACACAGGCTACTGCTTGGCCCTTGACATGTGTACTGTACGCAACGATCGCTTGGCAGACATACAACATTATTATGAAGCTGACATCCAACTACGTCCTCCGCAACCACCACCTCTATGCCGACAATTTCTACTCTTCCTTCGCCCTGATCCATGACCTGCATGATGCTAATACGTACAACTGTGGTATGATATGCAAGAACAGTCGCGGCCTGCCACAGCAGATTTCCAACATCCCACTGCAGAGGGGGAGAGTGAGAAGTTGTCGACCGATCACGACATCGTGTTCTGTCGGTGGTACGACAGACGCGACGTGTTTGTTGTTGCAACGAACACAGATGGCGGGGACACAGTGAAACCCCGGACCCGCTTTGCCCTCAATGTCATGGTCACAGTGCCGAAGATGGTTGTGGATTACAACCAGAACATGGGAGGTGTCGACCATCTGGACCAGTTCCGGTCCTACAACAAAGTCGGCTGAGCCGGGAGGAAATGGTGGAAATACATTCTGTTCTGCCTCTTCAACTTCGCGATGGTCAATGCATACATTCTGAAGTGTGTGGCAAACAGGCCAATACCAAGCAACCACCGGGAGTGGTCACTGCTCAACTTCAGGATGGCGGTGATGCACCAGATGTGCGATAACTTCTGTTCTCGCAAGCGAGCTGCCATGGAATCGGTTCATGAAGTCGCAGAAGTCCTCGAGAGGAACATCATTCAGGGACACGACCTTGTCCTGTTTGAAGGTCGAAAGAAAGCGTGCCAGGTATGCATTTGCGCTAACAGACCCACTCCAAAGAAAAATTGTGTGGAAACTTCATATGGGTGCTCGCTGTGTAGGGTATCCCTGTGCAAGTCTGACCCCTGTTTCCGAGAGCACCATGGTCTCTAGGTTGCCAGAATGAACAACGGCTCCAACAGCCACCAACAGACATAACAGCTCTTTTCTGACTTTCTTATCATTTTTCATTGTGACTAAACACAGTTGTTATAACTCATTTTATTGATTCAATGTACTGATCACAGAGATAGTTCAATCCATGCCTGTATAACATGTTGTAAAACACAATGGTTGGTCATCTCGAAAATTTTAGTTCTATATTTTTCTTGAAAAATATGGTGTAACTTAAAAAATAACCGTCAGAATTTTATAATTCAGTGTTGCAAAGCTAACACATATGTGACCCAGGATGCCAAAATGAGACGCTTCTCGATGGAGTTCGTTATCAGATACGTGCCACAACAACACGGCACTGAATTTTTTTTTTTAAATGACTCCATCGGGAAATGGTCCCACATAGTCTAATCTTTCATATGTTAGTTGTGTAAATGTCATGTATGATGTGCAAATGTGTTTATTTGGATGTTTTATGACACCTATCAAACTTTGTTTAATGAGGGTCATTGTTTTAGGCATGAAAATGACCTACTTTCTCTTCAAGAATAATCCAAGTAAACATTCTTCGACCGCGCCATGTTTGATACCACCGGAAAGCGGGATTTCTATTCTAAGCACGGACAGCATTTTCGTTAGACTTTCCATAAACTGAATGTTAATGAGGCTTTCCAGACGGCTAAGCATCACCTCGTGACCACAATCTGGTTCTCCGATTGGCCAACTGCCATTCACAGCCCGTCAGATCAGCTTCCGGTGTTTTGGTTACATGTGTTTTCATCTGACAGTTGACTGATAAACAAACTATTAAATTGATATGACATGAATTTGAGCAAAGAGAATTTAGTCTCCCATCTGCTAAATGAAGCATCTCGCTGTGGACTTCGCGACACAAGCCTTAGAGATGTGGTGATCGATTATTTCATGCATGACAGTGACGGGGTAAGTATTTTTGGCACTTCTACTAGTTCTACGCAAGAACCCGGAGTTGGTACCCCTCATTTCCCTCACCATTAAGCATTATAAAGATGCGATATGTACAGCAATCACGTAGAGTGGTCAAATGATTAGTAATATACTGAATGCGTCAATTATTCATTATTTTGATTATAAAAAACGCATTGCGTAAACTTTTCAAATACGCAGACAGCTGAACAAGGTTAACTGTCACTTCCCATGTTTACATCTGACCAGTCACTCTCGTCTCAGTGTCATGGCTATGGCCTATGCCTTGCTATTGTATTGGTGCTGCCCATACTGTGTAGATGGGCCATAGGCTATAAGCACAGCTGTAAACTAGCATAATTATTATATATTTGATGTACATGTTATGGCCAATTTTATTTTGGGGTATTGGGCAAGTCTAAAATAAAGAATGAAAGATAATAATTATCAATGAAAACACTTAAAAAGCATCCAGCTTTGCTATTTTTGTCTCTTTTCTTAAAATTGTATGTTTGATATTATGATTTTTAGGACAATGAAGACGAGGAGAGCGTTTGAGAGGGTAAGGAGGAGGAAATGCCAATTGTCGCTGAGGCATCAGTCACTGAAGAGCAAATCTTATGCAGAAAAAGATGCCATACGACGTGCAGCAACTCTGTACGAATGCAAAGATTCACCAGAAAGTCGATGACACTGCAATTGCCAACTCTGGGATGGCAAGCCTTGCATTCAGCAATTTGATGATTTGGAAGTCAAAGACATTAACAATATGTTTTACAAATGTGTAATGATTACTACTCTTCAATGCAGTAAAGTTACTACTAAATACATTAAAAAAAATTACATATTAATATGAAATAATTATATTATTATCTGTGGATTAGGTTGAGCAAGATATTACAATCAACAGTCAATGCACAATTTTACATCATGTACATTTCACTTGCTTGACCTTGTGTAATTACTAATTGGGTTATTACTAATTACCTGTGTCAACGACAGGAGGCCATTTATTCAGCCCCGTATGTTTGTTTATGATCAATATTTATTGTTCTCACCAATGCAACAGTCTAACGTTTTGTCATACAAAATAATGATGGCAAGATTGTCCTGCCTCTGCATGGCATCGTATTATGATAATTATATATTGAATGTTAAAACCTAGAATGCATCTGTTTTTAGGCTGAATGTTACGGAAATGACGCCTTATGAAAATGATCTGGTGTTGCTCGGTATCATTTCCTGCAGTACCAACACTGCGGACATTACTCTGTCAAAGACGCAGCAGGCTGCAGAGAGGAAGAAGAACCGCATCTGGTCATTTTCCTATTGTCATCGGAGGATTTGTAGAGACACGTTCCTCTACTTGTTCAACATGAGCAACAATCACCTAAATGCTGTGAAGAAGCATTTTAAGGAGAACGGCCTTATTCCGAGGAAGAAGAAGTCAGGTATGCCCCATCATCATGCAATATTCACGTACTATATCTTTTTATTTATTTCTCGCTGAGATTCATTCTATAGAAACAGGGAAGTCATTAAAAAAATTAATTTTGCAATAATTATTTGTGATGAAAGGAAGTTTAAAGCAACTGGCCATAGTGAAATATATAATTGCCTAACTGTGTTAATATTAAAATGATAATACTAACGTAACAAACTTTTTTATTTTAAAATGTGAATCTTGTTGTCGTATTCATAATTGCTTTATTTGTAATTCGTAATACGTATTGAAATGTATACCTAAGTATCCATATATACGTCAATTATTTGTACAAGAGTACATTTAATCAGTCCTTGTATTATGTATGTATGTTGATACACTGAGTAATTATCAACTGTAAAACAAGGCATATGCTATTCTGATTTGTGACATGTAAATTTTGATGTTGGTTATATTTATGGGGTGGCTCCTGTGCAAGCGACATTGTATATCTTAATGAGAGTCTCCCGACCTTATCTAGTACTCATGTTATTCATTGTGTATATATCGTATTTATAGGTCAAATAAACTGATTCTGATAATGGCAAGGGTTGTATATATTCATTCATTCATTGTGTACAAGTTTTTACATTCCAAAAGAAGCGTGGTAGATTCCTTTGTTATGTAATAATAATATTGAGCTTTTGGCCGTGGCTTAGTTTGATTAGCTGTTGCCAGGTGGAAGACAGCTCGAAGACATCAGGCGTGTGACATGCGTCATTCTCCACTATGCCGAGCAACATAGTCTTGTTCTACCTGGCCGAGTACCCGGCTTCAAGCGTGATGACGTCAAAGGAGGTTTCATGTTAACACTTCTTATATTCATGTTTTTGTGCTGCAGTTGCCACAACTTGGTAACAAGCTAGATGAGCTCCAACTGTACATTAGGCGCAACTGTCTAATATTCCATGGCGTGTCGGAATCAGAGATAAACACGACACAGGCAATAATGGAGGTACGCCAGTTTTACTTAACTGGCTTATATTTTTAGGGCTTTATCAAATGGTTTATCTGCTTTTTTTAGGTATATGTGTTCTTAATGTCATTCTGTATCACTGCCGGTACAAAGAGGTCAGGAATTATTTTTTATTGTGTTATAGACCAATTTAATTCAACAGAGTTGATGTAAAGGTAATCTTTAGGGGTGGACTTGGCAGACAACATAATCAAACATTACAGCATCGGCCGAAAGACCTTCCATGCGTACAGACACATACTCTACTATAGCATCGAGTTGTGCATCCACAACGCCTACCTGACGGATGACTTTATCGTGCCACACCAGCAAGCAGGCAGGTGTAAGCGTGGTGCCTTGCAGTTCCAGATGCAGCTGGCTGAGCAACTTGTCACTCCCTTCCGTGCCATGACCACACACCGTCATGTTGGAAGGCCATGGATCACAGAAGCCAAGAGGCTTGATGACGTCGGTCAACATATGCCAGCGTTCAAGCCTGGCAAGTCAAACAATCAGGACAGCAAGGCATGCTCTCGCAAAATCAGAGAGCTGCGAAAGAGAGACCATGCAGGTGGATGCAGAGTAGGCTACATCAAGTGATCAAACTACTGCTGCATGAAATGCAATGTGCATCTCTGCATCAGTGAAATGTCAGAGCTGTGGCAGAATGTCAGCAACTGTTTCTTGGTGTGGCACCACAACGTAGAATACTGGCAGTCTTGACAGTTTGCTACCTTTACACCTTGCTAAAAAGATTGATGAATTACTTCATATTATATGGTGGCCACCTTGGATTTCAAGCATATGCAAATTATATATACTAATTATGTTCAGTTGGTCACCATAATTTTGCCACCACAATGTAGGCAAATATATTCTGATAATACACACTCCTATACTTAGATATCGAAGAAATCGGATATTGTGTGTCTGGTCTACGGAGTTATCTACGGTTTTTATAGACTATATATACAATTTCAGATTTGACTTATATTATCGCTCGTTGTCATGGCGATCGACAACATCGTCATGAACGAACTGTTATGCTTCTATAATCAACCGAATGGACATTTTCCCTCGATCTGTCCTAAATTGCATTGTTTTAGAAAATTTTATAGATGATGACATTGCAACTGCCAAAGACGTTTTATATGCTCACACCTCCGTGCCAACGAAACATCTTCATATTAAACGACAAGGATCTGACAAGAATAAACACAACGTCGACGACATCTCAAAACTTCTTGACAAAATCGATCCGGACAATATTTCTATATATGTCGCTCGTGATATTGGTAAATTGCCAAGCATTGATTTTAATCACGTAGATATGTCTTCATGAAATCATTCTATACAAAAATAAACAGTGTGACACTGATGAATCCTACAGACAACTCGCCCACTCAGTGTCCGCATTGTCTACGCAAATTTCTATGCTGGTGTCGTCACTTATACCATATATAGTATAGGAATGGTGGACGAAATCTCAAATTAATTTTGTGGCTTCAATATAAACTTCATGCGTCCACATGGGCCAGCAAAGCAGTTTCATTGGCCTAGATAATCCGATAAATGTTGAACACCGGAATCATAATGTTGCAACTCTTTCATAAACCGTTAAGCAGGATTTGAAGTGTGTTACATGAGCGAGTCTGTGTGAGGGCAAGTTGTAACATTGAACTTCGACCTCTTCGTAGCAGTCGTGGACGCGGTCGCCATCGAGTAGCAGCTGCTGTAGCCGGTGATGTGCGGTGTGAGGATGATGTCCAGTGTTGTATCCGTGGATACGGAGGCATGCAGGGGCCACGCACCCGTATACCTGTGACATCAATGCCTGCAGACTACCTGCATATGTTCATGGACTACCAGGTGTGACACCTGCTGGTGGTCATGACCAACCGCGACGCCACTCACAAGAGGTTGATGGCTTGACAAGGGATTGTGACAGGGCATGACAAGGCGTTGTGACAGCCAGTCAACATTCCTAAGATGCAGGTGTTTATCGGGCTCACCATCATTACTAGAATCATTTGGCTTCCGAGTTGCCGATGTACTGGGAGACCAGTAACCCACTGTGTGACCTGCCTGGCGGTGATGTCCAGGGACAGGTTCATGTGGACGATGAGGTGTATAAAGTGTGGGAGTTCATCACGCGGATCAACAAGAACTTCTCTACCAGTACCAAGTACAGAATGGGTTGCCAAATCTCTATCGATGAGTCTCATCCCGTTCAAGGGCAGAATGTAATTTCGGCAGTTCATCCCCAGAAAGCGAGCTTGGTTTGGGATCAAGTATTGGGTGTTAGCAGATGCAGCCAACAGCTTTGCATCATTGTTCATGGGCCATGGGGAGAATGCTGCATCAGATGTCCCGCTAAGCAGTCGCGTTGTCCGTCAGTCCGTTCAGGGCTTGGATAACCTCTACTACCAGTTGTACGTAGACAACTTCTAGATGTCACCTGTCAAGTGGTGTGGTTTCTGTTCTCATGGGCGACTGAACTACCCATGCACCCCAGGGCGACTGAAATACCCATGCACCCCAGGGTGACTGAAATACCCATGCACCCCATCGTTTGGCATCTGCCGATGTTGCCAAAGACCACTGAGCTGCCTACACAACGTGGCACGGCTGAATGTATCTATGTGTATCTTCATGATGTAGTGGTCCACCAGCAAAACTTTGTGGATCCACTACATCGTGACGTACACACCCAAAATGTGGAAAACCTATGGATGCTGGCTAAACGAAATCTTCTGTCTATTTTATGATAAACAATTGCTACATCTGCTGTGCATAATGTTTTTTTAGGCCAGACGTTTCTTCAGTTGTTGAGTCAGGTATTTTATCAATGAACCAGACCAGTTCTAGTGAGCCTGTGAAACTAAATCCATATGACAATCATGGATGAACTCAGAAACCAGTTGGAAAACCCCGAAATGCGATAAGGCTCCTTGCCAGCTGCTCTGCAAGTCATGGTAGCATTGCGAATGTATGCCACGGGATATTTTCAGAACTTGGAGGCAGAGACAATCGGGATAGACCAGTCGACAGCGTCTAGAATGATTAACTGTGTTACCAACACTTTGGTCGCTCGGATGCACGAGTGGGTACATTTGCCGATGCAGCAACAAGCCGACCTGCAAAAGGCGAAATTTCTCTGGCTGGCAGGATTCCCCAACATGGTGGGGTGCATTGACGAATCACAGACAGTTCCTCACCGGACAGTTGCTCACCGGGGAAATGAAAAGGCGGACAGTTGCTCACCGTTAACAAAAAATCGGCCTGAGTTTGTGTTTAATGGGATGGCTTTTACCGTCAGAGCGACACTGTATGTATTTGTAAAAGCTAATGCGATACGCCGACTCGTCTATTATATTGTCTGTCTGTTGAGTATTTTCAAGTTGGCTTCCCTTGCTTTGGACGAATTTAACTCTTAAGTATTTCCCAATGTTCACCAACAACAATAGGTTACCTAGCATGCACCATTCAGACGGGTAACGGTTCAGACACCTCTTGCCTGCACAGCGAGTATTGTTGTGATGTTGCCTCGATTGTGTTAGCCGGATGGGTACTCTAGCCGGATACTGCGGAGTGGCTCTCCAAAAAGGAGATGGTTATTTGTACCTTCAGAGAAACGCTTTGTGGATTTGTAAAAGCTAATGCGCAACACTGGTTCATCTTTTATAATGTTTGTCGTGTGTTGTCAAATTGGCTTCCCTTGTCTTGGTGGAACTTCTTTCTCAAGTATTACTTGTTCACTGACAGATGCAAGAGACAGGCAGGCCCCGGATAACAATAGGTGACCCAGCGACACACACCACCAATCAGACACATAACAGTTCGGACAATGAATGCCCAGACGACGCCTCTTGCTGGCACTTCCAGTATTGTTGGACTCTCCACTGGGTTAAGTGTGAGCTGTTAAATAGATCCGCTAAGTTAATGAGTTTCTTAGTGGCATTGTCAGTAGTGTTGTTCACGCTGTGACTCTAAGCCAGGAAGTGTCTAAATGTATGCGAATCGAGATTGCTCCAGCCCAATATGTATTTAATACAAAGGTAACATGAACTTTACTGTGATTCTAACTTGAGTATGTAACAGTTGCCAGCGAAATAGTCGAATCGAATGCTACTACACCGTAATAATAAAATTGTGAAACCAAACTATTGCTTGTTTTTTAGTCATTCAAGTCATGAACTTGTGTCACAAAATAGTCGTACGTGTCACATATATGCAAACCTTTACATTATCAAGCTCATAAACTCGACAAACGAGGGGGTGTTCCATGCAACCAAACTATGGTAATTAATCTGCCCTACACACATCTCAAACACATTTCACATTTGCTTTCTAGAGTGAACTTCTGTAATAAATTAGAAAATTTTGCTACTTTTCCCGTTTAATTGTTTCTCAGTTAAAGTCTGGAAATGAGATTAACAAGAATATAATGGCTTCCCTAGACTGGTGCCATTCCTTCATGAAGCAGTCAGTCTTGGACGAGGCCACCTCTACAGCACAGCTAGCAAAGCTTAACATTGACGATGTTGCATCACATTTGCCTCACTCCCAAATTGACCCAGGATTCTGTGCTGCAAAGAAGCTAAAGGAGTTGGCAGCTGTCACATTGGTCAAGCAGAAGCTAAAGGAGTTGGCAGCTGTCACATTGGTCAAGCAGAAGCTAAAAGAGTTGGCAGCTGTCACATTGGTCAAGCAGAAGCTAAAGGAGTTGGCAGCTGTCACATTGGTCAAGCAGAAGCTCAGTGAAAGAGAACAAATGGCATTTTGAATGGAATGCAAGAAAGGGCTTGTCTGTGCTACACAGACACTCATGGAGAATTGTCCTATCACATACATGATGACAAGAAACTTGATGTATCTTGACCCTCGGCTGATGGCTGGCAGCAAAGAGGATTTTGAAGTTTGGCAGAGTGCTATACAAGTTGTCAGATCTTAACCAAATCCGAGATGCGGATTGCGATGTTTCCAGCAGCAGTTCTGGTCCTTCATGAATGAGGTGGTTCCTGCCAACTGCAGCACATCTTCAGGACTTCAACCCAGCTGAGGAGAGACTGGACATTTTCCTTGCGGTCTACCTCAAGTGTACACAGTATGAGAACCTGTGGGTGGGGCAAGCCACTGTCGAATGTGGTTTCTCAATCAACAGACATGTGGCTGTTGAGAACCTGAAGGAGGAATCCGTTGTGGCACAGCGCATTGTGCACGATGCAATCTCAACAGCTGGTGGCGTGTGTGAAGTGCCAGTGACCAAATCAATGCTTTCCTATGCACAGGGAGCACAACAAAAGTACATGGCGTACTTGAAAGCTAAAAAACCACTGAATACAGAGCAGGGTACAAGAAGCAACTGAAAGTGAAAGCTAGAGGCCAATCAAGCGGAGAAGGTGGCAGCTAAGAAGAGGCGGCTCAACGAAGACACTGCTCAAGTCAGCTCGGACAGTGACGCGAGCAACACCCGTCACTCTCCTGTCAGCCAGGTATTATTAATTTTTTACTTTTACGTTTAGCTGACAAAATATAATTTTGTGTGCATGTACATTTTTATCACATTATATTTGGCTAATGTACCCAGGCTATGAATACAAATGTTCCACCATGTCATAAAAATAATACTGCTATTTTCAGTGGTGAATGGAATTACAAGTTTGCCGGCAGGCAGGCTAGACTAGAATTATTCTTGTAATTTATGGTACGGACATGTACTAGCTTTATGTCACACCAATGGCCAGTTATATAGGCTGTTATAAAATGCAGGAATATTTGGAAAATCACATTTGTTTATACTCCAAAAAAAATGCATTTTCAAATATAGTATTTACTGTGAACTGAATATATATATGTATATCTATATATATATATACATATATATATATGTATATTTACCAACCATTATGTTATTATAATATATAATTTTTTTTGCAGGTTACTGAACCCCAGCCATCAACTTCGGCAACAGAGAGGAAGTTCTCCTTCAGGACGACTTTCTGAGATGATGGCAGCGACACTGAGGATGCGCCCGAGACAACGAGTGACATCACGTCTGTCATCACTCGATCCAGCATGCTGTCAACACTCGTGAAGAGTCTGCTGTGTCTGGAATGAGGTGCAGCGTCGTTGGTGATCCGTGTCACCGACCACCGACTTGGCCTCGTTGCAGCGATGGAGACTGTGTGCACAGAGTGTGACACCATGCTCAACTCCACCCTCACGTCTGACCGCATCGAGGGGTCAATTGCAGGAAATGTGCCTTTCTCCATTGTGCGCCAGGCAGTAGCTGCATCTATGGACATGGGAGTTGGCCATGCCGGGTTGGTGAAATTGTGTAGATTCCTCGACATGAAGCCACCGACACACCTCCTTCACCAAACACACACACGCCATTTGCAATGCCAACGATGCTGCCAGCGTTGTCCGTCGCGTCTACCGGGACATCGACTTGTCGATCGGGGAAGATGACGTCATCGACTTGACCGTCAGCTACGATGGGTCGTGGATGACCCACGGCCACAAGTCGCACTACGGGATCAGGTGTCATTGAGGTGATCACGGGCCTGGTGATTGACCTCCAGGTGATGTCGTTGTACTGCCAGCGTTGTGCTTACGCAAGCACCCAGCATGGCGGCATGAACACAGCAATGTTCAAGGACTGGTTTAGGACGCACGAGCCAGAGTGCAACCGCAACTACGAGGGGGCGTCGGGCAGCATGGAGGTGAAGGCTGCAGAGCTGCTGTGGACCTGCTCCACCAACTGCAACTTCCGCTACACAACCATGCTCGCCAATTGAGATGCCAGGACCTTCAACCACCTCACCAGCTTGCGTGTGTATGGCGACGTGGAACTACAGAAGGAAGAGTGCATCAACCACATCGCCAAACGACTTGGCACAGCACTGCGCAAGTTGGCGGCATCTGGGAAGAAGGCTGGCATCACCCTCGGAGGCCGGGGCTTCGGGAAGTTGACGCAGGCCACGATCAACAAACTCACTGCCTACTATGGGAAGGCAGTGCGAGCCCATCCCCATGATGTCAACGGGATGCGGGATACAATCTTGTCGACATTCGAGCACGCCGTCTCCATTGATGAGAGGCCCCAGCATGACCGCTGCCCGGTGGGAGCTGACAGCTGGTGGTTCTACCAGAAGGCACTCACCACCGGGCAGGAGCCAGGCCCACACCGGACGAATGTGGGCACGCCGCTTGCACTCGACGTCGCTGAGCATGTCATGGACGTCTACACCCGGGTGGCCCATGTAGACCTCCTCAAGTGTTGCCCACTGGGGAAGACACAGGATGCGAATGAAAGCGTCCACTCAGTGGTGTAGATCAAGTGCCCAAAGACGAGCTTCGTTGGAGTCGAGCGCATTGTCTCTGTCACCTGCAGCACAGTCTCGGAATTCAATGCTGGCATCGAGGTGACGATGAGGAACCTCTGCGAGGTGATGCAGGTGCCATCAGGTGCACATTTGTTGGTATCTGATGAACTATGAACATTACATCAATAGTGACGTTTTTCAAATATAATTCTTATCTGTGCTTCACAAAGTATATGTTTGATAACATTTTTACTTTTCAGTCTATCATCTTACCTCCTCAGAAAGAACATAATTTGGAGGAGACATGTGTGTAATTTCAGGACTCTGTGTCTATCTGTTGTTATACAATTCATTGTTGAAATGTTCACAAAGTTTGATGTCGTTTTTCTACAATGCAATTGTTTCACTGAACTGACTTCTCCTATTGCGTAGATCTTGGCTATTTCCCAACTGAATCCTTTGAAATTTTCAGTGCGACAATGCTCCAGAGTGGGATTATGCACTTATATGAAGAAGATCAAAATCATCGACATGAGAGAAACAAGATAAGTGAGCTGCAGAGTATACAGTCATTACAGACCACAAAATTCAAGACGCATAGTTGTAGAGATGTGAAAGCTCTTCACAGAAACTTCCAAAGTACACATCCACTTGTTGAGAAGAGTGCGCATGTCTGAACAGGACCGATTAATGAATGAGGACTCGTACCCAGTGACACTGAAGTATCTGGTTTTTTTGCAAACATGACCTACTGACCATACCATATGCCTGTTTAGTGTATTTACCTCTCAAGAAACTTTTTTTTGTTTTTCTTCTGTATACTTTCAGCCGCATCTCGTGGCCTTCTCCAACAGACTGAATTTATGGTAGTGTCACATGACCTGCGTCATGTGACATGCTGGAGCATGACTGGCGGGAGCTCCTGGCCAATGTCTCTGTTCAGTGACGGCTTCCCCCTGTAGATGTTAATGGCCTCCTTGATCTTTCTCCTATGCCAGTTCTCCTCGAGGTCCAAGATTTTTATATCTTTCATTGAACACTGGTGGCCTGTGTTCAACTCGTGTTCACTTATCGCTGATAGGGGTTGGCGACACGATAGATGTTCTTTAAATCATGTGCCCCGTGCCCTCGCTGTTTCTTCTATGTAGTGTTGGTTGCATTCTGGGCATTGTATGTCATATACCACCCCACACTGTGCTGCCTTGTTTGTTTTGTCTTTTGGGACCTCAGGGTGTTGATCGGTTTGTGGTACACAGGTATGTCATAGGAGTTGAAAATCCTTGCCAATAGTTCAGACAGCTTACCGATATAGGGTAGATCTATAGCGTGTTGTCTTCTATTGGTATCTTTGGTGTTGACATTCTCCTTATTTCTCCTTGGTTGTGTGATGTTAAACATCCAAGGTTTGTAACCGTTCATTTTTAGGACTTTCTTTACGTGCTCCACCTCTTTGGTCTTATCCTCCTCTTCAGTTATCACGAGCTCCAGTGTCTTGCCTGCCCAAATCGACAGAAGGATTGGAAGGTTTGTTTGGGGATCGACATAGAAGTGAGATAAGTGCTTTGTGCAATTATCCTGTGCAACATATATCAGGTACACCAACCTTGGACACTTACAAGTGGAATTATCTGATGATTTCTACCTGTGTTTTAATGCAATCTAAAGCGAGCCCTGTTGATCAACTACCATAGAAATAATAAAACAAAAGGAATTTGGTTGGTTTTCTTCGATGAGATTCATCATGTTGCTGTGGGGTCACCACCTTATATCGGGTATCGTCGGAGAGGGCATTTCATCCTCTCTCACACACATTAGCCCAAGTGGACAGAAATAACTCAAAGCCGACCAATGGGCAGCCACCCGGAGAAGATTTTTGCATACTAATGAGCTCAATCCTGTGTCATGTGCACGATATCGTGCTTTCAAGTGGACAATCGCCTACGCACATGCGCAGTACCGCAGTGCAAAATCAAAACAAGTATCCATTTTCGAATTGTCATTTCCAAGTTAGCTGTGTTTTCCGGAGTGTTTTTAGTATAAGTGTTGTTTCCCTGTTGTTAATTTGTTTGTTGTATAATGACAGATGTGTTCCTACGTGTGCTCAATGCACCAGTCGGTGATGACACTGCTCTGGTGCAACTGTGGGAACAGTATGATGTGTCGCATTGCAATGAGGACAGCGACAGTGACAGCGAATCGACCGACGAATGCAAAGTTACTAGTGACATGGAAGATGTGGAGGACTTCAATATACTAAGAAACGACGTGGACATTGCCATCGCACGGGCTGAGGCATTGCCCAAGTACGTTCTTGAGGAGCAAGACGACATCCTCAAAGCGATTGCATTTAGGTATCTATTTGAGGAAAATGGGTGTACTGGGTTCAAGTATCCGCTGTTAAGAGGATACTTGAATATCACATACTAATGTATTCTGTATTCAATATGGCTGTCGTATTTTGTCGATATTAGAATATATATGCACTCATCCCGACAGTGGCATCAAGCTCTGGATGACCTATGCAAGTGATCTGGTGAGATAAGGCTTCCTGGTGCCCAGGATGGAGACGGATTCGAACATGATTGGCGGGTCCTTCAAACTCAAATTGCTGGCATGGTGAGCCTCCATACTGGACACGCCACAGTGAACACACCGTAGATGATACACCCATCGGACGAATAACACACGACAGCAAGACAACATGCCGAGATCTCGAAAGAGCTCGATGGAGGCAACTCGTTTAGAAGGTACTGTCACTGAACTTTTAAAAATAACCTTCATTGAAATCCTTAGTGATAATGAAGTGATAAAACAGTTGAAAAGTGCATTGTTTCCCAAAGAAATCGCTGTTAAACTAGACCATTTATCAGCTCAAACCCAGCTACTAAAACAAGCCGTGAAAGATAAAAAATCACAGAACTAGAAACAAGAATTGTGTTGTTAGAATCGGCAAGTGACAATGTAGAGCAATATTCTCGAAGATCTAATTGAAGAATAGAAGGAATACCCGAGTCTGTGGGTGCTGCCGAAATTGAAAATGCGATCCTTGACATTGTTAATAACAAAATAAAGTTAAGCCCAGTCCTACAACTTCACGAGATTGAGAGAGCGCACAGACTTGGCCGCCCCAAAACGGATGGTGGATGACCACGTACTACCACTGTCAGATTTAAAGGTGAACGGCTGAGAGATGTTATCTACATGGCCAGAAACAACTTAAAAGACCATAATAAAACTGCGGATCGAAACCTTCGTTTATTCATAAGTGAAGACCTTACGAAGACTCGTTCAGAGCTGCTATATGAACTCCGAAAACAAAAGAAGGATGGACAGATTATGGCCTGTTGGCCCTTTAATGGGAACATACTATGTAAAGACAAACAAGGTGTGGTCCACCCAATAGGATGTAAGCAAGATGCATGTCTCAAGTTACGCCGTACTTGATGTTTGTGTTACGCAAGAGCAGACGCCGAAGACAAACGGGGACACATGTCTCAAGGTGTGCCGTCCGACGAGCATTGACACTTGTATCGCGTCGACTTAGCGAACATTCCTGAAACGCTGCTGACAGTATGGACATTACTGAACTGTTAAGCAAGAGAGGGTAGACCACAGAGACTATGTATAACAATGTCAATGTATAACAATGTCAATGTATGTTTTGTGGTAGTTATTGTTTTTATATGCGTAAACAGTATGTCAAAACTGAAGAAATAAAGTCTGAAGTTTTACAATAGTAGTTGGCGTCCCACAAGGTTCAATCCTTGGGCCATTGCTATTTACCATATATATATAAATGACTTTTCACAAGCTAGTAGTATATTTAAGTTTATGATATATGCAGATGACACTACGTTACTTAGTACTTAGAACATCTTTTAGTGATAATATACAAAATAACACAACTGAATCTTTAATAAACTATGAACTTTCCAAAGTTATGTGCTAAAAATGGCTAAATATAAATAAACTATCACTAAATAAAACCAAATCTAAATATGTTTTTTCATGTCCTCACCAAAAGTACACAAACCTTTATACTTAAAATAGACAATAGAGCTATTGAAAAAGTGGATGAATTTAATTTTCTCAGGTTAACTCTTGATACAAACTTAAATTGAAAAAAACACTGAAAAAATCTCTAATAAATGTGCAAAAATGATTGGCATATTAAATAGGCTAAAATATGTATTACCATTAGAATTTTTTTTAAATAAATTGTATGATTCTTTAGTGTTATCACATATAAACTATTGTATATTGGCATGGGGATGCAAAGTAAACAGATTAATGAAAATTTAAAAAATATAATAATGTTAAGTGGATATAATTCACACCCCTAGCCACTGTTTAAGCAACTTAATTTGTTAAAAATAGAAGACCAATTAAAATTACAAGAATTGAAATTTTACTTTAAATACATTCACAAAAACCTACCTGTTTATTTATTAAACTGGCAGATTATTTCCATTGCTAATATACATCATCATGATAATCGGAAATCTAAAAATATACTTACCGTCAGAACTAAACATGAATTTGCAAAACAATGTCTTAAATATATCTTGCCCCACACTATAAACAATACTCCTGAAATTGTGGAAAAAAGATATCTACCCATAGCCTGCGAGGCTTTGCAATCTATGCTAAAAATAGTTACAAATTGTTATTCTTGTCTCCAAATTCAATGATGCAAAATGGATGAAAACTACTATTTAAGTATATGCACATATTTGAATATATCAGCTGATATGTAAGATATAAAGGACAACATATGTTAAAAAAGAAAAAAAAGTTATAATTGGTTATAACTACCGTGGCTCCCATGATAGAAATAGCATGTCTTAGTGGGAGCCACTGACCCCCTTGTGCATCTTAAAACAAAAGGTATATTTTTCTGCTTTAGTCACTTATCATTTCTGCCTTCAAGAAATGGTGTATAACATATATGCATATTTATTTTATTTGTGGTAATGCATATACCTGACATGTTTATTGTGCTATTATTGTGTTATATTTTTGTTCTTGTTCTAATGCACTGGCAATGGAGTAGAGGTTGCACATATGAACCCTAAACCCTGACATCTCATCAAATCAGTTTAGTCCTTTCGGGTAGATGGTCTTTTCTGCAAAAAAAGTGTAAATTAAATCTAAAAAAAAAACCGTATGATTAATAGTACGTCCAAATAACGACTATCGGTCTACAATGGAGACGAGAATGCGTGACTATCCAGTCATGGAACAGGAATGCATTCAGCCATTACATTCCCATGCCAATAGACATTAAACAATGACAAACTGGACAAGGCTGAGGATAGCAGACCTGCCTACCATTCCGGATTGTCCGGAATCATTCCGGAAAGTCACCTCAAATTACGGTATTACGGCGAGGGATAAAAATATTACGGACTGTCCCCATGTTCGCCAATCACTTCCGTGTTCCTCCAATTTAGCTTCCACTATATTCAACAGGTGCCAGCATATGTATGCAGCATGTTGTGACATGGTTTTTTCATTCGCTGGGTCTGGTCGTAATCTAACCAATAGGAAACAGCGTAATGACAAATTCGCATTTCTGCGATCAAACAAAACGAAGTCACGCGGCACGAAATGATGGCTGACAGTGAAACGACGCCACCGCCAACCAAAAAGAAACGTGTAATGCAAAAATTTAGTGAGTGTTGTACTTGTAGTGTTAGGCCAAGTGACTGTACTAAGACTAAGTTAGTGTATTTATTGAGTTTAGTCTATTTCAACCGGGAGGGCCTTGATTTAGGAGATCATGTTGAACGAATCGAGGTGTGGGGCATTGATGGTATGTGGGCATCCGGCGTGTACCAGCAACTGCCATTTGTTCGCTGGGTGGCACCATCAATTGTCTTCCTAGATATCGGAACTAATGATCTAAGCAACCCGAAAAAAGACGGGAGGAGTATATGTGTGGCAATGGCGACGAACCAGACTCAGATCAATGCTATGTATAACAAGACGTGCCACTCGATGATTTTGGGTGAAATATATCGATAGTGCCTCCCTCGTGCGGTTGGGCGCGAACGGCAAAACCAGCCATGGGAAAGTCTGCGCATTTTTTAGTTCGGTGTGTAATTGTTCTAATTCCAGAGGCAAATGGCCTGATTTATTATTCTTCAGATTCCCAAAGGATGCAGAGAGGTGTGTTGCTCATATATATACATAAAAGAATACAAAATTGCATGAATAAAATATACCACATTTATCAAGTCACATGACGATTAAGATATTATTGGCTAGTCTTTGCTAGTAAACAATGATCCATTGTCATTAGCGTCTTGCAGGTACCCAGTGTTGCACGAGCTTCTTTTCAATTGGTGGATTGATTTCTACAGCACTGCATCTGAGCATAGTCTGGTAGTCGTTCATTGGATCATATAACATTCCATCTATTTGTCGCCAAATCGAGCACACTTGTGATATTGAACTCCATATCAATTGCTTGAAAATGTCATTGTTAATGAGATGCTGACAGATAAATGTAATGATGGTTGTCTCAACTTTTCTTACTGTCTACTGATAACAAAATAATACAACAGGTACACAACACAAGGAAGTAGTCTTTGTTCACATTAAATACATGTGCCACAAACTCCATATGATTCTGTCCGGTAAATACTTTCTTATACCAGTAATAAAATTCACTGTGAACACCCAAATTAATGCACATGTACAAAAAACCAACAATGGCTGCATCTTGCTATTCTTACGACTTTCAACATGAACACGTACAGATACACTAGCCAGACCTGTTAAGTCTCCCGCTTTTTGCGGGAGACTCCCGCTTTTGGCACCCATCTCCCGTTCTCCCGCGCGTGAGACGAAATCTCCAGTATATCATTCCTCCTCCCGCTTTTCATTTTTTACCTCCCAAATTTCAAACAATATGCCCCGTTTTGATAGGTAAATATTTCCGTGGAAATTTATTTCGGTTACTAGTGTTGTTTTATTTACCCGACACTCCGGAAATGCGCAACAGACATTTTAATTGGATGAAAATTATCACGTGGTCTCGAAACAGCGAATCGCATCCGTTCTATCAAAACATTTGAATGCCATTTGACCTATATAAGCAAGCCCGCGATCAGGTGCGACCACTGCTCTGATCGATATGGCGCCACCGAAAGGGAACAAAGAAGAAATACGCAGCGAAATTCTTGCAGGCATGGGTCGCCGATCTACAGTGGATAAGTTGTAGTGACAGAGGGTTGTCTCATACATTTTGCCGTGTGTGCAACTCGCATTTTAGTGTTGCCGCGGGAGGGAAATACGATGTCATTCGCCATGCAACAACATCACAACACGTGAGTCTCGATCGTGCTTCACAGACAAACGATCGCGTTACATCGTTTTTCGTCAACCCCAAAAGACCAGGAGATCACCAGGCGTGTCATCGTTGCCGGGACTCTCTTTGCGAATATGGTTGCGGAGCATAACCTGTCGTTTCTGCTCGCAGACCATTTCACGAAAGTCGTGAAAAAGATGTTCCCCGACAGTGAAACCGCGAAGAAGTTTTCCTGTGGGCGGCAGAAGACGACCATGATTGTGAGAAGCGCTATCACCCCAGAACGAAACAAGTGTGTCATCAAGCAGTGCCAGACAAGTCGTTTTTCCCTGATGACGGACGAAAGCAACGACAGCTCCTCGTCGAAAAACCTCGTCATCCTAGTGTGGTATTTCGACCGAGACGTAGGCAAGGCTGTGACCAGATTCCTCGATGTGCAATATCGGCACAGGCGAATTGATCTTCAACACGATCAGTGAATCACTTGGGTAAGAAGCCAGATTTATTTTGAGGCATAGTGTTTATCACTGTGCAGGGTTTATGCCAGAATAGCAACAGCAAGTCACTACAGGGTCAAGAGGTCACCTACCCAGCTAACACATAACGTTTTCACAACGTTGCTGGAATGTCGTGTTAAGGTTATGTCAGAAATAACGTTGTGGCAATGTTGTGGCAACGTTTTTGTTATGGTCCATCTTCCACATTTATCAGAATGTTTCTGTATAACGTTGCAAAAACGTTTTAAAAACGTTTTATTAAAACGTTTCAGTCCAACGTTTTCTAAACGTTGTTATGAAACGTTATCCATATGTTGTGGGAATGTTCTTCAAAAACGTCTCAGGGAAAACGTTTTTAAAACGTTTAAACTTGGTAATTTTTTTTAAATCCACAAGTTTAATGAAAAATAAAAAAATAAATAGTTAATTTCATGCAACATTTTTATGGCCCATCTTCCTCATTAATATAAACATATTTATGAACAATGTTGCAAAAACGTTTTTAAAACATTTTTTTTTAATATCAATTATAACGTTGCAAAAACGTTTTAAAAACTTTTTTTAATGTTTCAGTTATAAAGTACTTTGCAAAATGCTTTTAAAATAAATTCTGACCCCACAAAGACTGGTCCAAACAAGTTTGACCCCTCCTTGAAATTTAAACCCCCCCAGGAAATGTTATATCTAGAACTAAAGTAGGTCAGTGAGACACCTGAACACACAGAAGGGGTAAAAAAAACCACCACATCAGAGCTAGGGGTCCAAAAATGAATGTTTAACACCCCTTCCCACCGCAGCCAGCACGCCACTCTCGGCCCGCGGGCGGATCTGAGCGGCTGGCAGGCGGAGGAATGCGCCGGACGTTTGCCGATAACAGCCCGCTTGATGCCAGCCGCGCATGAGGCGATCCCGTTAGCGGGAGGTGATTTATTTGTCCTCGGACCGAGGGATGCCGGAGCACTAATATGTGATGTTCCTTACATCTATTCACAAGACAAGGTACATCTTTAGAAATTAAATTGTGAATATTTGGTACATATGAAATATAGTAATTTTGGCATGTTTCCGTAAGCACACATTTCGATTATTTTCTGCCAAATCCCGGCTAGCATCGTAACATTGTTTACGCGTCATGGACATGGGGACATGATGGATGATGGAGCGTTTTCATGCACTATATAGACAGTCTCGATCTACTGTACCTCGACCAACAATATTTATATTTGTTGCCAATAATTAATTTATCAGAACATAATTAGGCGCGCCCATAATTACATTGTTATACACATAATTTTTATATAATTATAATCTGTGAAATCTTCTATTAACCTCATGGACCCTGAACACCGAAATTTCGGTGTTGGCGTATAGTGTTCATATTGATCGTCGTATGGCGCCACTTTCGTTAGCATTGGCTATGCCGTTGGTGCTCGGATGACGACGACACATTCGCGGACATTTTCAGCCATTACTCAATTTGATCCGTGAATTATTAGTATTTTTGCGATTTTTTGAAAGTTGGGGATGTCTCGTCAACATTTTAGAATTCGTGACTACGATGACTATGAGCGGGCGTTGTATATGATGGGCTATGCATCCGATAATTCGGATGTAAACGATATTAGTAGCGGACAGGACAGCGACGTCGATGTCAGTGTGCAATCTGGGTCATCGGGAAACGAAGATTCAGGTAAATTTTGTTCTTACAGGTGCGATTTTAGTGAAAATTACATGTAAACAACGAGAGTACAATTGATGAATTGCCAACCACTGCTACGTATAGTTTATTATAATGTACAATTTCAATAAGCCAAAATCACATCAAATCATAGAGACAATTTTAGTAAACACCGACTCGGTTGTTGACAATGATTCACTGAATGATATAATGGATTCGTGATGAATAGAAAAGTCAACACGGCCACGCCTACGTGGCGCATATGTAGGTCAATTACTTGTTGTTATTGTTGACACCTAGTCAAAAACTCACTGCTATTGTATTTTTATTGCCTATTTTATATTCATTATATGTATATATATATTATATATATATATTGTAGCCTTTATTTTAGGCTTATATATGTTCTGATTATTATTATTCAATTTGTTTTCGTGCTATGAAAAGTGAATAAATTTACTGAAATAGTTATACAAACATGAATATTAGGCAAACATTAATGTATACAGCCACTGTACATACAAATATAACATTATAAACTACTTTCTCTTGTAGATAGCAGTGATGAACCACAGCCTAGCACTTCAGGGCAGGTGCGAGGACGAGGGCAGGTGCGAGGACGTGCCGTGCAGGCTCGTGGAGTGATGGGTTGAGCTGCGCCTGGTGCTGCCGCTGCAGCTGCCGTGTGGGAGAAAAGGGATGTGCAGCATCAGGTCCCCCCCTATGGAGGCACGCAAGGACTGCGTGTCCGCTTACCTCAGACGGCCACACCAAAAGACTGCCTTGACCTGTTCTTGGATGATGCCATGTGGGAGTTGCTTGTTGAGATGACCAACAGGAACACTGTAAGTAAGAGACTGGCCGGGCATCACAAGGGAGTGTGGCAGCCAGTCGATCGTCCCGAGATGCAAGCGTTTTTCGGACTCACGATTGTGACAGGCATTGCTCGTATGCCTAGGTTGGCCATGCACTGGGAAACAAGTCATCCGCTTACCAACGCACCTGGCTTCAGCAACGTCATGTCGAGAGATCGCTTTGGCCAGATATTGCGTTATCTTCACGTGAACGATGAAGCCCTCGGCAACCCAGACAATGATAAACTGTACAAGGTTCGCAGTTTCATCGACCACATCAACATGAACTTTGCTGAAAAATACACCATGGGATGCCAAATCTCGATCGACGAGAGTTTGATCCCCTTCAAGGGGAGGCTGTCTTTCCGCCAATTCATCCCCAGCAAGCGAGCGCGTTTCGGCATCAAGTGCTGGGTGCTGGCAGATGCAGCAAACAACTTTGTTTCTCGGTTCTGTGTATACACAGGACGAGACGCCAACGCTGAACAAGACGTGCCGCTCAGCACACGGGTCGTTCACCAGCTGGTTGTCGGCATAGAAAACCTGAACCATCATCTCTATGTCGACAACTTCTACACGTCTCCAGCGCTGTTCAGATGGTTGAAAGACAGGCACATCTACGCATGCGGCACCGTGCGAAAAGGGAGATTAGGATTCCCCAAGGAACTGTACTTTGGCCGTGGACGACATGAGCGAGGCACCGCCGACTACCTGAGCTGTGGGTGCCTGCTTGCCCAAAGCTGGTTTGACAGCAAGGGGGTCTACTTCCTCAGTACTATCCACACGGCCAACTACTCTGCTGAAACACCTGCTGCCGACCGCACTGTACGCCGCCGCTCTGCTGCTGGTGCTACTGATGTTGCCGTGCCACCACTCCTCCATAACTACAACCGGGAGGAGTGGACTTGGCCGACAACATCATAAAGCACTACAGTATCGGCCGGAAGACGTTCCGCGCATACAGAAGAATCCTATTCTACGGAATCGAACTGTGCATCCACAATGCATTCACTGTTGAGAACTTTGTTGTGCCCCACCAGCAAGCTGGCAGGAAGAGGCGGGGTGCCCTTCAGTTCAGACTTGAGCTAGCTGAGCTGCTGGTTGCGCCGTTCAGGGCATCGGCCACACAGCGTCGTGTCGGTCGGCCCCGTCTGACCGAAGCCAAACGTCTGATGAATGTGGGGCAGCACATGCCTGTTCACAAACCAGGCAAGCAGAGCAATCGAAACTGTAGGGTGTGTGCTCGCAAGGCAAGTGAACTGCGCAAGAGAACGGCCGGTGCTAGAGGCAGAGTTCCACACATCAAGTGCAGTAACAATTACTGTCTCCAGTGTGACGTTCCGCTGTGCATCGGAGAGATGTCAGAAGGTGGACAGAACATTTCGAACTGTTTCTATGTGTGGCACAGCAATGTGGAATACTGGAGGCAGGGTTCGCACAGGTCGCCGAAAGTCTCGAATGTTCTTGAATTTCGTTTTTTCGTTCAAGTACCCTCGAATGTTCTTGAATTTGACTGGATGTTCTTGAATCCGATTTTCCCGAATTTTCAAGCACATTGATAGCGAGTTGTATGACGATATAATCTTTACTAGCATTTTGTCAAACAATCGTTACAGTAACTTACTAATGTTTGTCTTAAAAATCGGCGGATTGTAAATCAAAATGGCGGAGATGACAAATTGGTGGTTACTTGATTCGGTAGATGGCGTCACATGAAATAGGCTAGTGCTACAAGCCTACAACGTTTGCTATTGGTTCGTTCAGGAGTGATTGACCAATTAGAGCCGTGTTCTCTTTTTATTTTCTACACTACGCCATCATTTTTCATTTCGAAACTCATTTCGGCTTTTGAATTTGCACATGTTACGACCTTTGTGATCATGCCTCATGCAAAATTTAAAGATTGGGTAGCAAAAGATCGGACAGATGACAAGGTCGCAATGTGCAATCTTTGCAAGAAACGACTGAACATTGCGAATGCCGGCAAGAACGCTTTGGAAAGCCACTCGAAATCCGACCAACACAAGAAGCATATGCAGCAGCGATCTAGCGCAAGCGCAACACTCCTACATCAGTTTTTTTTGCAGACAACACATGATGAAGAGGGAGTATTGCAATCTCTGGGATGTCGTCTCCCAGTCTTAATGCTGTCGCACGGGCAAGCAAGTGTCGAGCGAGGATTTTCCATAAACAAGCAGATGGAGCGGACCAACATGTGCCATGAGACATTCTTTGCAGAACGTCTTGTGAATGACCATCTCACCTCAGTCGGTGGCATCATGGCCATTGACATCAACAAGGAACTGCTGGCATCGTGCCGTGCCTCACGCTCAATGTACACAGCGTATCTTGAGGAGGCTCGCCAGAAGAGGCTGGGTGAAGTCGGGTCAAAGAAGAGAAAATGTGTGATTGATGAGGTTGACAACCTCAAAGCCAAGCGCCATCAGCTGAAAACAGACATCAGTGAACTCACCAAGTGCGCTGATGAATTTGTCATCACTGCAGAGAAAAAGAGACTTCAGCTTTGTTGCCAAAAGCAATGCTCTGCGACAGTCGGCAAAACTGAAGGGCAGTGAACTGGTTGCAGTTAAGCAGGACCTTGAAACCAAACTTGCCACACTCAAGGGAGTGTGAGCTGTGAATCACACTGATGTGACCACTGGCCTGCAGTTACCTTGTGTTAATGTATTTGGTAGCCAGTGTTATGTACCACAACTGTTCTCTATCAATAAACTGTTGAACTAACATGTTTGAAGTTTTTATTGTACAACTTTCAAGCGGTTCACTCCTAAAAAGGTTCTTGAAAATGTTCTTGAAAAAGTACTATTTCCCCCCCAAATGTTCTTGAATGTTCTTGAATTTGACTTCATACTTTCTGTATGAACTCTGACTGGAGGTGATGAACACTGCTGTGTCAAAACCATGCTGTGTCAATAAACATTGACATTACTTTTTGTCACCTGACATTTCACAAAAACTACTTATTTTTTATATTTTTTTCATAAGCTGTTATGTGTAAATGCATATATTGTCCGATACATATATGTCAGTAGATTACATGTACATATAAAACATTTACTACTATGCATTTTGTAAACAGTTTTGGGAACATTTTTTGCGATTCATATTTATACATGCGGTCAACCAAAATCATCATACTTGCATGCTAACTGTAATATTTCACAGGTAAATGCACATATTATTGTAATTTTTCTTGCTGCTCATAGAGGACATATAGGCCTACCTTGCAGTATCAAACTTGTCTCATTTTGTGCTTTCATTCGTACATGAGTGACACAATAAAACAAGATTTTGTATTTCATTTTGCGATTGTTTACATATACTAATTATATGCTAATTAGCCACACAGTCACAACATTGATAATTTTACAACCATTGGAAAGATAAATCTTCTGTGATTCAGAATATGTATATATTGTAAGGGTTTTGATGAAGAGTTTACATGTTACAAGGCATTACATAACCACATAGGTTGAAACAAAAATAGCTCCTCCAGAAATTCAGGGTTCATCAGGTTAATTAATAGTGGTCTGCCCGTTCTCACTCTCTCAGTTGTTTCGGGTTTGGCATTCGATCGTTCACAATCATCTTTGCCTTTATTTGCATCCCCTAACTTCGGGAATTGTCCAATTCTGCATGCAACTTGGTGGTGTGTTTTGATATCTCGGACATAGGTCATTGATTAGGACTATTTAGAGTACCGGTAGTCATAGTATGGCTATTCATGCCTATTGTGCTGGGACTTGTAATTGTCATTGTTTAACTGAAGTCTGCAGTGATAACAGAACCAGTGATAACAGAACCAGTGGCAGTGACAAATGTAAATTCGGCCTAAATTAAAGGCTTTTTGGCATTTTGCAGCCCATTTTTGTTAATCAGAAATGTCTGAGGACGAAGAGAAGGAGCTAGGATTAAGGTCACAGTTGATGAACATTTTAAGGGATAAAGATTATGTTCATTCGTTTTCAAAAGAGTATGCATAAAATAAAACATCAGAACAAATTGGTAGTTGTAATATTTTGTTAATTCCAGAATGGATGAAGGCAGAAAGAAGAAGTATGACTATAACAGAAAGTGGAAAAAGAGGAAGCGATCGATCTCCGCTGTAGTAAATCAAAATTTACACATATATAGCGATGATGAAAGTGACCAGGATCAAGCATCTGCAGGCAACAGTCTAAATTCAAACTTCACAGGATCTGATAGTAATCACTATGACGATGATTTTGAAGAATCAAACAGCATCTCCCAAAGCAATACACAGCCAGACAGTGATAATGAGAATGGAGATTGGAACTGGGATTGCATTGATCAACATTCCACCCTGTTTTCTGACTCAGAATCAGATGATGGAATCGGACAACACTCTGATGTATTACTGGAAGAAGGTGTAGCCTCCTGGGTGAATGAATTCCAAGTAAAACACAATGCAACTGATGCTCTCCTTAAATTGTTGAAGTCACATGGTCATGAAAGCTTGCCAGCAACAGCTAGAACATTACTAAAGACTACAAAACATGTACCAACACAATTACAATATAGAATGGAATATATATATTTAGGTGTGAAAGAACAACTGCTGACAAAGTTGGACAGTTACTCTTTGGAAACTAGAAGAAATATTCAAGAACTAGAAATTTCTATCAACGTAGATGGTGTGCCCTTGTTTAAAAGTACAAAATATTCAACTTGGCCAGTTTTGTGTGCCATTCACCTGAATCCAGTAACAGTGTTTGTAGTGGCACTCACATATGGACAAACTAAACCAAGCAACTTAGATTTTTTACAAGATACAATTCGAGACTTAAATGAAGTCCTGAACAATGGTTTGGAGTGTGATTACAGGATAATCCCAGTCAAGCTAAGGTGTGTTGTTTGTGATGCACCTGCAAAGTCACTAGTAAAGGTGACCAAATATTCTGGCTACTTTGGCTGTGACAAATGTGACCAGAAAGGTGTGTGGTAAGGTAGGATGACCTATCAAGAAATTAACTTTGATCATCAGACGGATCATTCATTTAGAAATCAGGTTCAAGTGGGACACCATCATGGTGTGTCTCTCTTTTGCGATCTACAAATGAATATGGTTAAGCAATTCCCCCTTCATTACATGCACCAGGCATGCCTTGGAGTTCAGAAACGGATTATTCTGCTCTGGAAGAAAGGACCAAAATCTGTAAGAATGTCTGCCCAGAAAATTGCTCAGGTATAGTGGTAATTCAGATGGAAGGACCAGTATTATATTTTATGTAAATAGCCATTGCAGCTTTCAGCTCTGATGAACACTTGGGGGGACGCAATTTTGAAAGATATGGTCCACTGAACACAGTCTCCCTTTTTGTGGAACACACTGTACATGTACTTGCACTGTCTAACAATGTGTAAATTATATGAAGTGACACCTCACACTATTACAAAATTGCAGAATCTAATTCTGCTCTCTTAATGTTGCTGTTGTAGATGCCTGTCAAAGAATTTGTTGTGGTAGAGTTTGATGGTGAGAAGTCTGTGGCAGTGGCCCATCAGTCATGGCTCTCGAAGGTGGTACCTACCGGTGTAAGTCAAATCTGTTTCATGTGGATATTAGTGGAGCTCTGGACAAGTACACGGTATTACCATAACATTGTTACACCATTACTAATAGCTTCGATATTAGAACCGGTATTCCATTCTTGTCCATTCGATATTAATTTTGATACGTTTTCAGGCCGAAATACTTTAAAAGTGCATGAAGTCTACATCTTTTATGGTAGGCAGTGTTGAAAAGTTGATCGTCATTTTTTTCTGACATGGGAAGTACATGTTTCCGCTCTTTTGCATGGGCACAAGATTCTCACAATGCACAAGATTTCCTGCTGAAGAAGACGAGAAGCCATTTTTATAGGGATTTGATAGATATTACATATAGTTTATTCTTACCATGTAACTTAACCTAAATATAGGCTCGTGATGTACAGTATTCAGCTGATGGTATTCAATTTGACTGTTGTAGATTCATATTCTGATAAACTACTTTCATGTCGCCATCGCCTAACTTGCTGCACTTGAGTTGTAGATTGTTGAATCAACATTTTAACAATTATGCCCGAAAATCTATTTTACTGTTGCATGTTTTGTGTATTTTCAGGAACTCATTTGCTTCTTTCCAAAGCATGATGCAGCAAAGCGTGCAAAGTCCATGGAAATCCCAGACAAGAAGAACTGGAAACCTTATGAAGTCAGGATACTTAGTTCAGCGGGTAAGGGAGTGGTCACAGGATGCAGTTTCACTTAAAAGTATGTGGGGGAGACAAGAAAATAATTTGAAATCTATGGAGGGTGTCAAGTAATGTGAAATGTGGAGGTCAAGAACAATATATACATTGTTGATAAGGAATGTAAGATGGTGGGGTAGGTAGGTTTAAATACTTCTAAGTTTGAAAGAGTAGGGGGATCTTCCTGTGCCCCTCACTTACATATTTCTTAAGTGGAACTGCCTTAAAATAGCTAAACATGATATTTGTGTCACATCCATCACACCATTCTGGAGACTATTCAGGAATCATTATGGGGAAGGAGGGAGGAGTGGACGTTTTGAATTGCCCAAAACTCAGATAATTTCTAAGTGGTTCCCAAGTTCATAGAAAAGTGATTGAGGTTTGTCTAAGGAATTTATAAAGTGAATATATAAATGAAAATAAAGAAACAATTTTGTCAGTTCATGTTTACTTAATAAATGTTTAAGTTAAATAGTATGATAGATATTCTAATTTGATAAGGATAGAAAAATCTTAATTGGCTGAAATCAGTTTTCTGTACATGTAACTTTGTAATTTGCATACCTTTGCACATTAATCTAGATATGTACGTCAAGGCACATGAGCATCTGAAAAGGGCAGAAGATACATCGAATATCGTGAGTGGGACAGAGGAAGAGATTGGTGGGAGACAGACGAAGAGACCTGCACGCTATGACAGCGCCAATGATCATGGTAAGTAGAATAGCAAGGGTGGTTTCATTTTAAAATAGGGAGGGTGCAAATAGTTTTGTCTCAATGGTACAGGTAGGTGGTAGTACTCCAATTACAGTGACTAACCTAAGTTGAAGGCAGCACAATGTCCAATTTAGCATATTGACCCAGTAAAATGGGTTTCATCATTAGTTTGGTTAAAACCATAAAGGACTGCTCTGCATTTTATATATATGTGTGGTTATTTTGTGTTTATTACTGTTTATAGATGAAAGTGATGACAGCGAAGGAGAGGCCTCAGAAAAAGAAAAAGATGCAAGCAGTTTCTTTGCCAGCTGCACCTGCATATGTGACACCATCATCATCTACTTATCGAACCACATGTAAGGTTTCAATCCTTTGTTAATCCAGTTATTATTGTCAGTTATTATTGTAATTCAAAACCAAAGTGTCCTAGAAAAAGTAGTTTGGTTTGATAAATATATTTGACATGTGGGAACATTCAGGTGTGAAACTCTATGAACAAAGATGCAGATGAACATGAAACAAAAGATAAATATGGGTATTCCTATCTTTTTAGGTTCTACCAATGATAAGAGAATACTTTCACCCATGGGAATTGGAACATATTCAACTGTACGGAACAGAACTCTAACAAGGAACAAGACAACCTCACATCTGTCGCCTGTATCCTCAGTCAGCACAGAGACTGAAAGGGGACAATCATTCTCACCTCAGAATAGGACAGAATCTGATTCCGACACCCCATCTTCTGGTAAGGGCTATTCCAGAAAAAAACGTGGGGGGTCACAGGCTGGAACTTTTTTACCCCCATCCCCCAAATTCAAATAGGTAACATCCTCTCCTCCCCCAAATTGAAATACGGTGGGACCCCCTCCCCCTAATTCAAATCCAACCTCCCTTCTCCCAAATAGAATATCAACCCCTTTACCCCTCCTCAAACTGAATTATGTTGTCACCCCCTCCCAGCAATTTAAATAGACTTCCAGCCTGTGACCTCCTTACATTTTTTTCTTAAACAGCCATAAGCTTTTTGTTGTTGCAACCTTGTAAGTGGAGTAAGAAGGGGCATGGTAGACCTCTACAGACTCGGGCTAATCTGATGTTAAAAGGGAATATTTTGTACATAAGTATGTCCCTATTAAGTATGTACGGCACTTCCTAGCAATAAGGGGGGGGTAGAAAAACATTTAAAGGGGGTTGACATAGTTTAAATCGGGCAGGTAAAATAATTTATATCTGGGGTGGTTAACATAATTTATATGGGAGGGACAAAAAGTGTTTACATGAGTTAAATTTTAATGTAGGGTGTGGGCATGACATTTTAACTGAAATATTTCAACGTGGGGGTGGGGTGGACATCAAAAATGGTACATTTCTTTCTGGAACACCCATGAATTTAAAACAGTATTAAACATAGGAACATAAATATTGGTACATGTACTAATTAATATGTACTAATGTACGTATGATTATTGAAACAGGCTTTCAGTTTCGAGTTCTAATGAAACTGGACAAGATAATTCAAAATCAGAGTGAGGAGACAACACTTCTGAAGAAGTTAGTCATCACAACTGGGGCGGCAAATGTCGATGGCAATGAAGATGTCTTGCCAGCGCCTGTGGATGGGGAGGAGCAGCTGCTTGCGTTCTGCGAAAAGGTCACCAAGGAACAGCTGTTCCGAAAACAACTGGTGTGCAATCAATTTAATATATTATATGATAGTCTGTGCAACTATAATATTGTTTAGTAGGTGGTACTGTGGGTCATGTGATTAGGGTGGTGAAATTTGATTGAATGTTCCAATTTTAGTGAAGAAAATACTTTTACTGTATATTATATTTATAGGAACCCAAAAGGGTTAGCTCGGTCTAGTGCCACCTACTAAATAAAATAGCTAAAAATAGTTACATATATAAACTATCATCAACAAAACAGAATTACAAATACTGGTAGTATTACATATTAAACAAACATCTGCATGATTTACACATTTTTATATTTGAATATTAAACTTGGCTAGATTTCTTTCTTTAAATATTTCATTGAATCTTTGAAAAACATTACAAAGATTGCTGACAGTTACATTTACCAGTATATTTACATTTATATTTGTTCTTCCTCAGCTTGCCTACCTCACATCCCTGGGAGCAGTAAACTTGGGGACCAGTGTCCGGACCATGCTAAGGAAGGTGGGGACAAACTCACTTTGGTCCCTCTATTCCCTTAAGGGGAGGAAGGGCAAGAAGAAGTTTGCTGATATGTCTATCTGCAATCTTGTGATTAGTAAGTATTATATAGCAACATAAATCGGGGAAATACTCAGCAGCTGAACAAATTCAATATAAATATGTTTTGGCATTGGAGCAAATGTTTCTCAACTTTAAAGCAGGGGATGGTGACAGGTTAAAGATATAAATCTTAGGACAGGATTTGAATAAGTTTGTAGATTAAACTATTTTATAACAAATTATATGTATCTATTATGTAGACTACCCTACAATATTTCATATATTAAATAAAATTTTGTTATCTTTTATTTTAGGGGCATGTCTGAAGAACCATCCCAGGGCGAAGATTGGGGATGTAGAGTTGGAGATTGGGGAGACGTTAAAGCACGCACCCAACAAAGTGGGAGGAAAGAACAAGGTGAGAGAGACTTAGATACAAACACAAATGTTGGTGTATGTTACATGGTGAAAAGCATGTTTTAAGGTGTGACACTAGAAAACACCTCCATTTATGGAGTCATCATCATTATTTACGGAATGGGGGGGCGACGATTTAGGGAAATAAGATAATGTGAATTTTATCACCCCCCTCCCCCATCGGATGCCCCGGGTATCTTTCACCCCCCCATTGAACACACACAATATCTTTTACACACCGCACCCCCCTTCCTGTCAGACATGCGAGCTTGATTTACTGATTTGCATCATAATGACCAAATCACTGTTTTAATAGCATTGATATTTGGATTTATAAAACTACTATTGACGTATTTATTAGTTAATAGGATCAGAAAATATACTTAAAACTTATAAATTTTGTATAAATGTTGATTTAATGGTTGTGGAAGTATGAATGTTTTGTTAAGCTGAGAAAGATGGTGTGTAGCGCCAAACATTTTAGTAAAAAATTTCTCATTTATGGTATAATATGCTGTTTTTGACCACTAATAACAAGTTGATTTTTATCCACTACCGACAAGTTGATTGTTATCACCCCCTTCCACCCATCAGAGGTTGCATGATTTCTTTCATCTCCCCCTTCCGGAAATAATGATGGCCCCCTTAGTATAAATATCCCCACTGTCTTTGATTTTACATAGTCAAATTTAAAGGTCACATTATGTGTCGGAAAGTACAACCCCAAAATTACGACGTGTGATTTATCAGAACACACCTATGCTTGTGGTGCTCCCTGGGGCGTCACATTGGACAGGTGCATTAAAAATATTACAGCATTAGGAGCTGTTCCAGAATTTCTGATTTGGGGATGGGGTGGAAGATTTGATATGGAGAACCCATCAAAAGTTATTACCCCCTTGAATTTTTGTCAAAAGTTAATACCCCTTGTAAACAAGTATTACCCCTCTCATCCCCAATCAGAAATTCTGAACAGCCCCTAACAGAGATGATAAATTATTAATGTTTTTGAGCTACTAAAGTTGAACGTTTTTGAAAATTAGTATTAATTAACTCCCGCTAATCTATGGAAACTTTGTGATCCTGTTTCAGAAGGCAGCTGCAGGGAATGCTAGCGCAACAGAGCCAAGTCAGATGCCTTCGATGGACTTGACTTCTGATGAAGATGAAATTTAAATCGATACCTGTGTAATAAAAACAGATTAAATGTTATAAAAAAGCTTTATATTCTGTTCTTATCGACATCATATTATGACCCCTTCATATTGTGGGAATGTTGTAGGAAGGTTATGGGAATGTTGTGGGAATGTTGCTGGAAGGTTGTGGGAATGTTGTAGGAAGGTTGTGGGAATGTTGCGGGAATGTTGTAGGAAGGTTGTGGGAATGTTGCTGGAAAGTTGTGGGAATGTTGTAAGGAAGGTTGTGGGAATCTTATGCATAACGTTTTGATAAAACGTTGTGGCAACGTAACTGGGACCATCCGTTTGAACGTTGCTGCAACGTTTTGTCAAAACGTTGCCACAACCAAAGTGTAACGTTGTGGCAACATTGCTGCAACGTTATTTTGTTAGCTGGGTAAGGGGCATTCACCAACAACAAGTCACAGCAGGGTCAGGAGGCCGTATTACAGCATTCCTCTCTGCAGGGGTGGCTAACCAATCACAACATTGGCACCCTCTGAAACTTACTCTACCTCCTCTATGCAGGGGGTAGCTGCCCAATCATAACATATTCCCTGGGGCATGGGAAGTAAAGCTACCCAATCATCTACATTTGCCCAGGGTTATAGGAAGAACAACTTCCACGCTCATGCCATCTTTGTCTCTAGCACGAACAAAGTAGCACGTCAGTTTGACAATTTTCTTCTTATCTACACAACTACGGCGCTACAATGCCCCGTGGTCGACCTACTATATTTGCCTATCAATGGCATGTATTTCCTGGTGTGCAGACAATCCTTGTAATCAGAATTTGGACATGTGTATTTGTACTATAATAATTTTTTGGTTCAAATCTATACTAAACTTATTGTGTATTGCCAACACAAGGAAATAATTAGCTCACTACCTCTGCATTGTATCATTAAACAAAATCTCTGAATCATAAACTTATCAGCCTAGTTATATTTGTTATATTGTCAGCTGTTTATAGCATTTACTGCTACATGGCTGTTACCAAGTATTTGGCCTTTCTGATAACTCCATGTAATTAATAAATTATATTTAATTTGCAGGCTGGACAACACCCTCCACATGAGCCCATTTACGAAGGTGCACAGGTCACAAAAGGTCAAAGTCTGTTGTTGTTTCTGCAATATATTATGAAATACAATATCAGCGGTGAACAGTTAAAACACTCGTGCAGACTATTTGACATACATCTACCCAGTGTTCTACCAAAGTCAAAGTACCTATTCAAAAAAGAGTTTCCAATGCATTTGCATTATGACATTTACATTTATTGTCACTTCTGCAAAGGCTGTCTTGAAAAAACAGAAAATTAAGGCCAGTGTCCTTTGTGTGACACACCCTTTGTAAGGAAAACTTTGATTGAGGAGAACAAATTCTTTATTGTGTTTCCGATAATGGAACAGTTAAAGGATCTACTTGAAAATCACCAAGTGGCAGATAGGCTGCTGTTAAAGTCTACCATGTGTTCACAAGAGAACTACACTGATATCTTGAGTGGAAACGGTATACACGATCTGGTGAGGGATGGTATGGTATGTGACGATGATTTCACAATTTTGTGGAACATAGATGGTGCACAGGCATTCCATTCTTCAAATTTTGCATATTGGCCATGTTTCCTAACTGTCAATGAATTATCTTATGTTGACAGGAAAGAAAACATCCTGATGTGTGGTCTGTGGTTTGGTAGTGATAAACCTGTCAAACCATATATGCAGCCCATAATTGATGAACTGATTGAATTGTCAACAACTGGCTTTTACTGGGTCAATCCTGTAGATCAGACAAATGTCCACAGTAGGGTGTTTTTTGTGGCAGCCACATGTGATGCAGTAGCACATCCTATGATCAGGAACTGCATTCAGTTTAATGGAAAATATGGGTGCTGGAAGTGTTATCATACTGGAGAACGTGTGGAAAAGGGACGTGGTTATGTGAATTGCTACCCTTTCACAGTGCCTGAGCCTGAGATTAGGACCAGTGAAACACACTTGCAAGATTGCACATTGGGTCATGACCAACAGCCTTATCGTGGTGTCAAAGGGCCATCACCTGTGATGTTGTTACCAAATTTTGACATAGTCACTGGGTTTGCAATTAACTATATGCATTGCGTATTACTTGGTGTCACTCGTCAGTTTGTCACAATGTGGTTTGACAGTTCTTATCACAATGATCCATGGTATATTGGGACAAATATTGCTGAAGTTGATAACATGTTAAATTTCCATCCACCAGCTGAGGTAACACGAATCCCAAGAAGCCTCAAGATGCGTAAATTTTGGAAGGCATCTGAGTGGCGCTCATTCCTGTTGTACTATTCACCTTTCATTTTGAATGCAGTTTTGCCTGGTGAATTTCTTAAACATTGGATGTTGCTGTCCTGGGCAGTGTATCAACTTCTGCAGGAGATTGTATCTCCAGAGTCTGTCAGAAAGGCTCAGGTAGCTCTGGAGAAATTTGTCATCTATACAGCTCACCTCTATGGAAAAGAGCATGTTAGTTACAATGTTCACCAGCTGGTACACTTGCCAGATACAGTAAGAAGCTGGGGACCGCTTTGGGCTCAGTCATGTTTTCATTTTGAAAGCATGAACCATGTAATTCTCAAAATGAAGCATGGAACACAGCATACTGCCATACAGATAGCAGACAGGTATCTCACCATGCGGTGCATTCCATCACTACAAAGAATCTGTATCCCCAATGCTTCCCCAGAGGTATCACAGTTGCACAGTAAATTGTCTCATCATGGTAGGTATGTGAGAAAGAGCAGCCATACAATCGGAAGAGTGAGAACGTATGGGCAAGCAAAGTAAGGGCGCATAGCCATGGTTGATAGACTTGCCATTCAGCGTTCCTTTCAAGTTCAGATCGAAGTAGGCACTGTCGCTGACCATTATGATCGCTTTTCGATGAGTACAATCATGTTTTCATCCCTAGACTATCGACATGGTAAACTTAAGAAACGAATAGATCATGTAATTCAAGGTGACTGTGGCAATATCTTCATCGTGAAGAAACTGGTTGTTATGAAGCTACCTTGCCACTGTGTGCATGGTACTTGCGCATGTCAGGTTAGCTGTGTTGTGCTATTGTTAAAGTGTGAGTCAGACAACCGGCACTTGTTCACTGACAAACAAGTTGGTGTGGTCTCTGACTATATTCATGGATTTCAAACAACAGGTGCAACTGTAGCTGTTAAGGCTGAACACATTGCAAAGAAGTGCATTTTACTGTCAGTTGGCAACAAAGAGTACGCAATTCCACTGCCTAATTCTTTGGAAAATGACTAAGTCCATGCATAGTCAGTTCAGATGTTAAGCAGATTGATAATCTGTTGTTTTTTGTGGCTTGAAGAATTATCTACAACTTTATTTGCATAGTTAGTTTGTCTGAGTTTAAATTATTTTGTATAAGTGCCATCTGAATTATGATGTGTATTATGTACAGTGAAACATTTTCTTGAATGTATTGCCAATTGTCAAACATTTTGACACTTCTCATAGTGCTATTGATATCGGTATGGACAACCAATGTTTGTATAATATGAATTTTTGGTAACTAAACATTGACATGTACCTGCAAGTTAGCTTTAGTGTCACTTACAATGTATGTCTTCTACAACTTTGTACTTGAATGCATTAATTAAATATATCAAGCATCACAACATTTTCTTTGTGTCATATGTAGCATCGGTAGCATAAATTATTTTTTAAATGCTTTCACACTTTGTGTATGGTAACTAAGTATCTGACCTAACTCAATCTACTGTGTCATTCCCTACAGTTTTTTAATGTACCTTTCAGTTGAAGATTAAATGGTGTCCAGTGGTACTTTGTAACCGTTCAAAGGCAATGAATTGTATTTTCAACTACCATTGAGAGTTCTACTTAGACCTACTCATGAAAGTACATAAAAGTACGCTTATTTCCAGTGTGGTCCTCAATCAGCTCTGCATGGTTCAGATAAATATAAAGAATGTATATATATATTATATATATACATTATTTATACTACATTATTTATACTTACCTGAGCTGATGACTACACTCAGTGGTCCAGTGGTACTGAATGGTATGTTCAAATACCATTGAGACATACTGATTTATTATTGAATGGTATTGAATGATATGTTCAGATACCACTGAGAGTACCATTGAAACCTTAGTTATCATTGAATGGTCCAGTGGTACTGAATGGTATGTTCAAATACCATTGAGAGTACCATTGAGACATACTGATTTATCATTGAATGGTATTGAAGGATATGTTCAGATACCGCTGAGAGTACCATTGAAACCTTTTTTTCATTGAATGGTCCAGTGGTACTGAATGGTATGTTCAAATACCATTGAGAGTACCGCTGGGACAAACTGATTTATCATTGAATGGTATTGAATGATATGTTCAGATACCACTGAGAGTACCATTGAAACCTGATTTATCATTGAATGGTCCAGTGGTACTGAATGGTATTTTCAAATACCATTGATAGTACCACTGAGACCTAATAATATATAATTGAATAGTCCAATGGTACTGAATGGTATTTTGAAATACCATTGAAAATACCACTGAGTCCTACTTATTTACCATTGAATGGTCCAATGGTACTGAATGGTATTCAATGATATACCATTGGCTCTTTTTTGTAAGGGTCGACCTAAACGGCAGACCACTGGACAACGATACACGCCAGTAGCTCATCGTAGTAGAGAATCAGCTGCTGAGCCTGATGCCGTCCCACACAGTCACAGGGCAGGGGGTGTGGCTGTATTCGACAATGTAACTGTAAGCGACAACGTCAACGTCGAGTTACCTGACCAAGAAGCAAGTTCTGCCTCGACACATCCTCGCTGGGATGCTGGAAGCCCTGCTAACTGGTCTGTGGCTTCATTGCGTCATCACATTGAGGAACGGGGAATTATACTTCCGGCAGGTATAAAAAAAAATCCCAACTTTTGCGGATTTATGTAGATAACTTTCATAACAACGATGAATGCAGCTGCGACATGCCTGACGCCACCGCTGCCCGTGTGATGCCACCACCAACTTCAGTGTCAACTCGACCATCCGCTCCTCCAACCACTACTCGCTGCCGTTGGAATGTTGTAGCAGATTTAAATAGAGTCGCGACTAGAGCTCGTCAACGACATCCAGCGTCTAGATCTACAGTGTCTGTCTCGGACGTGGGTCAGACTGGGACACAGGTGAGGCCACCATATGGCTACGGAACACCAGCGGACCGCGACACATACGAACATTCACCCGAGCTTAACCCCGAGATGGAGCCACTCGTCGATGTTGTACGCGCGCTTCGAACGTCCATGTCCGCGATTACGACAAAGCTGCACGACTTCATGGAAGGACGACCCCTCGGCACCGGACAGAGAACCGCCCCATCGACGACCTGCACTGCGACCGGACCACTGATGCCAGCTCGGACGGAATCTCACATCGACCCGCCTGTTGTTGCCGTTACCGGCTATCGAGCGTGCTACGGGAACGTCATTACGTTCGACTGCCGCCTACTGCAATGACCAGCGATGGCCACGATGTACGACGGCGGGAATTCCGTCTGAAAATCTGCCAGCAGTGGAGACTGTGTCACCTGCGGTTCGTGCTGCGATCGTCCTCGGTAGACATTAATTTAGCTTCTTTGTTAATTCCACACTCTGACCTCGGCGAGTATAGCCGCTACGCCGGTGTGGACGGCCTTGACCATCTTTTGTGCCCCTTGTCATCTGATCCACGTCTTAATCGAAATTTAACCCTCCCTAACAAATTCCGTAACATCATGTGTGAGGTGTGGAACCGGCGCCAGGAGCTAGATGCATATGAGGCCATCATAGTGGGTATTGCATCGCGGATTGATGGCACCGCATTCTATGAATACCACCGATCTTTTTCTGCCCGAACAGCCGCTCTCATTCAACAGCAGAATCAAAGTAGACTGGGGGGTCCGGGATAACGGTTTGTTCTGCTCGCTGTTTGTTGGCCAGAAGGCAAATGTCTGTTCTCTCTGTGGCAGCGTAACACATTTGAGCAATTTCTGTCCCCTCTTGGCTAATCCAAAAACTTCCAACCAACAACTCCCCAGAACTAACAGACATACAAGGTAGGCCCAGGGTTAGCATAGGACATCGAGAAATATGCAACAATTTCAACTCGGAGCGCGGCTGCTCGAGGCCGAATTGTAGATTCCTGCACTCCTGTCTGATTTGCAAAGCACCACACGCTAGTATTTCCTGCAGAGCTAGACCCGACATTAGAAGCAGGTCAGAGGGACAGCGGGCCAAAACACCAAATCACAACCCACCAAGGCCCACTCAGTGACTAGGGGTGACAGACACTACTGGACACACTGTGACACATACACATGTAGTAGCAACGAACACACTTGGCGGACAGACTGTGACATCAACTCCCATCGACATTGACAGACTGGAGAGAGCTACTTGGACACCCAAATAGACCCTTTGTGACAAATTTGATTACAGGTTTAAGGGACGGATTCTATACAGGAATAGGTAATCCGCCAGTGGTCAGTTTAGAATGCCCAAATAATCTATCGGCAAAAGCTCAGCCCAAAATAGTCAGCCAATTAATCAATACAGAAGTGAAGAAAGGATTTTTGGTAGGCCCATTCCAAACACCCCCCTTCCCCCTATACAGAGTGAGTCCCCTGGGTTTAGCCGAGGGAACCTATTCTGGGAAGATGCGTCTCATTGATGGAGAGATATGGAGACAGCTGATTCAACTTGCTGTACATTAAATGATGATGACTTGACATTAATTTTTACGTTCATTTCTGCAGGCGGATGAAGCTCGCATTGGTGCCTTAATACTGGAGATGACAAGACTCCTGAGAAAGTTCTTGGGAAAGTTTGTGAGGGTTGCCGTCATCAAAGACTGCAACAATGGCCTCACAAAGGTTGACATATGCCTGGACAACCAGCTGACGGCTGAATACGTCGCCGTCGGAATGAAGGCTCGAGCGCTGCTGGCTGATGCTGCCCTGAAATCTGCCGATGAAAAGAAATTCTTCAGGTCTTTAAAAACATAATTAGGATGAAAATGCATTGCTTAATATGTTGTTTCTTTTCACCTTTTAATTTTCAGGTTTTACTTTTTTTGCACTATATTTAATATGTTAACGTTCTGTTTATAGGAGTGTTCGAGGCTTTTATGTAGCAGTTGTGGAGAAGATGCTGCAGCGCTTCCCATTCCGCGACACGACGCTCACGGACATGGCCATCCTCAACCCGAGCAAGGGGATCAGAGAAGGATGCAATGTGTCCTCAGGTAATTATTACCAGAATTATTTGGTACATGCTTACTTAGGTTAAAAATTAAGATAGGAAATTAAGTAATAAGAAATCGCAGAAAACCAGGATAGGTGGAAGCATATATTGTAGAGAACATCTTGCAAGGTATCAAGGTGTGTAAGTTTGAAAGGAAGGAAGTTGATTACATTTGTGATTTGATTACACATGTATTTTTTGCAGGCTCTTTTAAGATGAATTTGAAATAAATAAATTTTCATTAATTTTTTCAGTGGTCAACCTTGCCAAACGTTTCTCACTGGTAGAGGAATGTGATCTCCCTACACTGGAGGACGAGTTCCTAGACTACCAACTGAGCCCATCAGCCGAGCTACCACCCTTCAGTCCAGGCGAGACAAGGATCGACTCCTTCTGGGGGGGGACATGGCAAGATCAACGACCTGCATGGGGAGCCATCGGTTTGCCACCTTGTGTGGTGTTGTGCTGCCACTGTTGAGCCTCCCGAACAGCAATGCAGACAGCGAGAGGGTGTTTTCTATGGTAAAGAAAATAGAGACAGACTGTAGGTCAGAACTTAGCCAGTCCACAATCTGTGGACTGCTCAGCTGCAAGCTGAATACTGATCATTCATGTTTTGAATTCCAGCCTTCAGTTCAGCTGCTGAAATCTGCTAAGTCTACTACATGGGACTATGTGAAGGCCCACCCTTCACATGATAAGGTTAAGATTTTTTTAAGCATGCTTAACATTATAAAGTGAGAGCTGTTTTGCAGCCAGGTTATGGTATTATTGTGTAATTTTTTAAGCATGCTTAACATTATAAAGTGAGAGCTGTTTTGCAGCCAGGTTGTGGTATTATTGTGTAATTTTTTAAGCATGCTTAACATTATAAAGTGAGAGCTGTTTTGCAGCCAGGTTATGGTGTTATTGTGTAATTTTTTAACCATGCTTAACATTATAAAGTGAGAGCTGTTTTGCAGCCAGGTTGTGGTGTTATTGTGTAATTTTTTAACCATGCTTAACATTATAAAGTGAGAGCTGTTTTGCAGCCAGGTTGTGGTATTATTGTGTAATTTTTTAACCATGCTTAACATTATAAAGTGAGAGCTGTTTTGCAGCCAGGTTGTGGTATTATTGTGTAATTTTTTAAGCATGCTTAACATTATAAAGTGAGAGCTGTTTTGCATCCAGGTTATGGTATTATTGTGTAATTTTTTAAGCATGCTTAACATTGTAAAGTGAGAGCTGTTTTGCAGCCAGGTTATGGTATTATTGTGTAATTTTTTAAGCATGCTTAACATTGTAAAGTGAGAGCTGTTTTGCAGCCAGGTTGTGGTATTATTGTGTAATTTTTTAAGCATGCTTAACATTATAAAGTGAGAGCTGTTTTGCAGCCAGGTTGTGGTATTATTGTGTAATTTTTTAAGCATGCTTAACATTGTAAAGTGAGAGCTGTTTTGCAGCCAGGTTATGGTATTATTGTGTAATTTTTTAAGCATGCTTAACATTGTAAAGTGAGAGCTGTTTTGCAGCCAGGTTGTGGTATTATTGTGTAATTTTTTAACCATGCTTAACATTATAAAGTGAGAGCTGTTTTGCAGCCAGGTTGTGGTATTATTGTGTAATTTTTTAAGCATGCTTAACATTATAAAGTGAGAGCTGTTTTGCAGCCAGGTTATGGTATTATTGAGTAATTTTTTAACTGTGTTTAACATTATAAAGTGAGAGCTGTTTTGCAGCCAGGTTGTGGTATTATTGAGTAATTTTTTAACTGTGTTTAACATTACAAAGTGAGAGCTGTTTTGCAGCCAAGTTATGGTATTATTGACTGTATGACTTTTTGCATAATTTGATTGCCTATTTGTATTTCATAAATTTAATTTGGCATTTTCAGGTGCTCACTGCTTGTTCTCTCTGTTTGGATTCTTGTTGGTTTCTTTTTATATAATGGAACCTGGTGAATTATATTTAATTTAGATAAATGTTTAAACAGATCTTTCTACCTTCTTTGGGAATTTCTTTCATCACCATGCTACATTGTATTGTTTGTAGCATTGCATGTTGTGTATATACTGTATAATGATCTGATGTTGTTCAAATAAAGTAATTTTTACATTTACTGTTGGTCTTTATATTTTACGTTCAACCGCCGCGTGATGGAATCGATATTTGGTAGCTCGATTTTATTCGCTCACAAATCTCCAGCTTTGTCATTTCAGAAACTTAACAGGTCTTACACTAGCAAACACATAATAATTATCAAACTTAAAATGCTTTATAAATACTTTTAAACTGCACACTTTGTCATACATTCCATTGCCTCGATGACTTTTTGGGGGAAAATCTTGGCAAAATATACTGTCTTACAATATACTATCTATACTATATAACTGACACATGCTCATAAATAATGAACAGGTTATGGGGGAACATGACGAAAACTGGTCTGTACTGTCCCTCGTTAGACTTGGATGTGGTCCAGGGGGATGTTCAGATGGGTCCACAGATGCTACCCTCTGCTGAATGAAATATCAGCTAGTAGAAACGTTGCATCAGACACAGTTTGCTCATATGACATATATTTTACTTTGAAATGTAAACAAAACGCAATGAGTTTGTACGTACATCACCGACCATGTGCGCCCAACCGTATAGGGGAGCCACTGGCGTCATAATTTCAGAAAATTTAAAGGAAAACAAAAGGCAATGTTTTGGTGTTAAGCAGCTAAGAGTTAATACAAACTAACAATTTCCAACTACAATCACATGTTTAACGTCAGCAGTTTACCAGGAAAACATTTTTGAACACACGATTACCGAATTTCTATGAACCGCGCCATTGTTAGAAGAAAATGACGTCACACTATCAGTCATTCACTTTGTAAATTTTCTGCGTACTATTTGTTCACAACTCCATCAGATTTGTTCACAACTCCATCAGGTGGCGCTATGGTAAGTTTACCAATTAAACTATGCGCGCATGCGTTGTAACCGTGTGTAAATAAGATGGCATGTTGATACAGGTTTTCCGATTCTTCTGACGACAATGAAAACCAATCGATTCCGAAGCAGCCGGTTACTGGTTTGAACCACACAAACAAGGGCCTGTGTTGGAAGATAGGTTAGAGGTGTGTGCCGGAGGGCACGAACTGGAAGACCCACGGGCAGTGGAAATGTTGAGGTGCATAGCATGTCGAGATGAAATTGACTGATGTCAGTGTGGAAAATGCCGCAGCGATCTCCTTGTTCAGGAACAAGAACTGAATATGTCTGCTGCCAGGAGGCGGTTGCGACTCGACAGCCTATTGGTGAAGGTAATTATTAATCAGTCTGGTTTATATTTTAAATAACTGAATGTAAGTCGCTCGGACCGGGACACCCCGGCTTGGGGACACGTCACTTGTCTTACACTTGATTGACTTTAGGCTTTGTTAGATCTCACTCTCAGTGCCACTGGACTCAATGTTTGACGTGCCCATTTTCACGTTTTATGTGAATACCATCCAAGGCTGTACCCTCACTTTTTAAAAGAAATGTAGTTGAATGGTTCCATGATTCACATGAACCAAAATTGTCCTGGGCAGAGGCAGCGCTATGATAGAAAATAAACAGGAATTAACTCCCCTTTTGTTCTATCCCTGTCGACACTCTTCACATTCGCAGTAATGGCTATGCATGTATGAGCAGTATGTGGCAGTACTACTTTTTAAACCTTTTAAACACATGGCAGGTAGATAGGATTATTTTAAACTTTATGCATACTGCAATTTTTCTGCCCAAAGTTTACAATGGGTCTTATGGATAAAATACATATTGAACATTTTTCAGCCAGAGCCCCCATTTGTTTTGGTAACAAACAAAATGACCATCATTTTGTGCAAATATTGACACATTTCAAAACGGCCTTCCTTAATCTGCTTGATATCTTAATATTTCTATGGACCCTGGTATAATACTGCGATGAATATGGTTAGAGGATCGTAATGCATTCTTTGTGAAATTTGTTCAGAATAATAATCCATGTTTGCTTATCATTTGTATAAAACTGGACTGCTGTGCATTTACAAACAGCAGGGGATTTAGAATTCTTTGTTTGGAGCAGGTGGTGCTGCAGAATGTACTAGCTGCCATGAACCATATACAGTTAGATGACTGGGAACTAGACCGTCCAACAAACAAGTACATATATATGTGCACCTCTGATCGCACAGACCTCGTTATCTACCATCCACATGCTCAACAAATTCACATCATTGAACTGACTACCATTTGAAACTAACATCAAGAAAGATCGTGTATTCAAAACTAACAATTATGCCACATTAATCCATGATATAAACAATAACGGAATAAAATCAGAATTAACATGCATTGAAATAGGTTGCAGAGGCTATGTATCTGAACCCAACAAATCTAGACTGACAACCTCCTTAAAATCTTTTGGAATAAAACCAATAACAGAACAAACAAAACAACTCATTCTATCATATCCTTGTCTAAACTAGCCCTGCTAACGCCATTCACCCTTTCTAAATATAAGGACGAACCACCCAAGACTAACTGAAATATGATGACCATAACCCTAATATAATTACAAAATAAAATTCCCCTCAACAGCAAGTAATCTTATCCATAAATGTGTTCATTTTCAGTATGACTTACTTTAACTGTTAGTCATTATTTACTCTAGCCTGCTACAATATACTACTATACGTAGCTATTTACTGTATTTATACGGGTACTTGGGTTATCATTTCACACTATTGATTTCTACTATATAAATAAAGTGATACTCTCTCACTACAGAACAAATTGTAGTGGTTCCACTTGTATATAATAATATTAACTTGTAGATACAATGCTTGTGGAACCATCATAATTTGTTCTGTAGTACAAAATTATCAATATTTTGCTTATTCCAGATGAACACATGTTTAACGGTAAACAATTTATATAAAGGAACAGTCATTATAGAACCAAATTTTATGTCACTTATTTACAATGTAAGATGTTTATTTGAGCCTAATTTATTTCACGTCTCTCAGGTGGGCTGCATACAGACAGTTTACCTGGTGGATCCATGGCAAGCTGGGCCGAAGGGTACAGAGAGTTCTACCAGCATGCGCCCGCCATGAAATAAGATCAACGTTCCCTGCCCCCGATGTGGAACAACACGAGGGATACCACTGTATGATACCACTATGTAACCTGCCTTCGCCACGCAACAGGTTTCTACAAATCTTATGGTATCTGCACGTGAATGAGGATGTCGGAAATCCGAATGATGACAAACTGTATAAAGTGCTCGAATTTATCGATTGGGTGAAGAGGAACCTTGGGGACAAGTATGAAATCGGATGCCAGATTTCGACTGACGAAAGCCTAATCCCATTCAAAGGCCGATTGTCCTATCGTCAGTTCTTTCCGAGGAAGCAGGCACGGTTTGGCATCAAGTGCTGGGTGCTCGCCTATGCCGGGAACAGTTTTGTTTCACGATTCCACATCTACACTGGGCACGATGCTAACACGGACGCGGATGTACCGCTGTGTGTGCGTGTGGTCGATCAGCTGGTGGAAGGCTACGAGAATCTACACCACCAGCTGTATATGTCGAAAATTGTTAGACATGGCCTATTTGAGTGGCTTTTAGACAGGGGGATTTATGCGTGTGGCACGGTGCGGAAAGGTAGAGTGGGCTTCCCCAGAGCGATACACTTCCCACGTGGACGGTTTAAGCACAGTATGACCAGTTATCTTAGCTTTGGGGACCTGCTTGCCCAAAGCTGGTTCGACAGCAGAGGTGTACTTCCTGCACAGAATTCATAGCGGGGAGTCTCCTGCTGATCGGTCTATTGCGAACCGCACCGTCTGACATCGTTCCACTGCTGGGCCCATCGATGTTCCTGCACAACTACGATCACTACATGGGGGGGTGGACCTCGCTGACAACATACTACAGCACTATAGCATCGGGAGGAAGACCTTCCATGCATACAGACGCATTCTCTACCATGGCGTTGAGCTCTGTGTGCACAACGCTTACACTGTGGAGCGTTTGGTTGAACGACCCGGGCAAGCTGGTACCCTGGGGTGCGGTGCCTTGGCATTTCGGATGGAACTGGCCAAGCTGCTTGTCTCGCAGCACCAAGCGATGGGCCCTGTCACGTTTCAGATTGATTACGTCTTGTTGCAATGAATGAGCGCTAAGCCTAAGCTAACCCAGCTACATCCCACTATAATAATATCAGTGACCTGTAAGTTAAAAAAATTGTGGTGAAAGCAATTAATATTTTTAATATTTCACAAAAATTCTTATGTCATAATAATGCTCAGTGGAAAATCTACCAACTACTTCTGTCAACAATAGCCAACAGTTTAAAGGAATTATTACAAAATGGTTGTACAATAACATTTTATTAAATTGTACAATAACATGGACACTGAAACAGTTTAATTATCAAACAAAGTATTAATGGGTGACCTAATTAATTACATCATATTTTATATATACGTGTCAATTTTTTAGATGCAAAGACTGCATTGCAGCTGGGCGACAGGATGACATTGATATCAAACTTGACCATGGAAAGTGGTACGAGAAGAAGACGAGAGATCTGTTCCTGGATTCAGCCAATACTGCCAAGCCAGCAGTCCTTCCCATCTTTGAATGAAAAGACTTCTTTGTCGGTTGCCTGCCACCATTGTTCAACTACGGGCATGTTTACCTCTGGCTAGTCGAGTCAATGCCAAGGTTAAGCAGCATACTTGGGTAAAGAGGTGAAGAAGATGACGACGATGTTAACAACTGCATTGTTACCGAGAAGCCCCTGAGGCACGGGAAACAATGTGTTATCTGGGAATGTGAGAGGTGTGAAAGTGAAAGTGGCAGATGACACTTCAGAGCTGTAGTTGAGGCCTCCATGAAGTTAACTTGCTACACTGTGACAGCATCGTTGTCTGCAGTGAGTGGTGCCGTACGAGATGCGAGCTGTCACTGCAAGTCTTGGTGCAGTTATGCTGTTGCACTGCTGCTGTGCATAAACAAGTATGTGGGTGAGCGGGCTCCAACAAGTATGTTTGTGAGCGGGCTCCAACAAGTATATGGGTGAGCGGACTCCAACATGCACTGATATGCCATGCCAGTGGAAGAAGGGAAGGAAAAAGACACCCTGCAGCATCAAAAGAACTGTGTACAAGCCCGACACAACAAAGAAGAACAGTGTCATCGATTTCGATCCTCGCCCAACTGGCAGTCGTGTGAGTAGGCAGCAAATTAACACTTTCCTATCAAGTCTGGCTATTGCAAATGCGGGAACAAAGTGCACAAGTATATGAGAGACTGTTCTCCAGATATCATACGAGGACTACGATCTGACATCAGAACAGACCACACTCTCTGAAGTGTCACCTGCCTCACATCACAGCTACAGGATAACTTGGCACCAGCAACCACAGAGCCACTTGTTCACAGTTGTATGGTGTCAGGTACAGAAGACCAGTCCGCATCAGCTACATGGCAGTCGCATCGCTACATCAGGATGACCACATCGACTGCCAAGGAAGCAGTGAAAGCCTGTCAAGCCCTGGAGGAGTACGGTAAGACAGGAGCTGTCGGTGCTCGCCTGTACAAGCTGCTGCGACGAAAGGTGTGGGGACTCGACTGTGTTGTTACAAGATACATGCGGATGGGCATCGACAATGAGGACCGTGCCAGACAGGAATATGCCAAGATGAATCCGACATTCAGGGTTGAGAGAACTGGCTTGTGGGTGGCTTGCAAGAATCCCCAGTTAGGCTGCAGCCCTGATGGACTAGTGTGCGATATGCCAAGATGAATCCGACATTCAGGGTTGAGAGAACTGGCTTGTGGGTGGCTTGCAAGAATCCCCAGTTAGGCTGCAGCCCTGATGGACTAGTGTGCGAGCCCACAGCTGGGTATGGTTTGCTCGAGGTGAAATGCCTGAAGCTGTCGCAGGATTTTCCTCCAAGCGAACTACCACAAGCAGCAGAATCTGGAAAAATCCTGAGTAGAATACTGCAATCAGCATGCTTCAAAATTGTGAAAGGCCAGCTAATCCTCAAAACATCCCATGCCTACTACTACCAGGTTCAGTACCAGCTGGGTGTCACTGGACTGAAATGGTGTGACTTTGTCTTGTGGTCTCCAAAGGGGCAACTATCTGTGGAAAGAATCGGTGCAGATGAAATTTTCATTAAACACATTCTGCAGGCAAACCTTAAATTGTGGAAATGTGTTGTTGCACCCGAGGTATGCTCACTAACTTCCTTATTCCCTCAAACTGCTGCCAAACAGCTCGCTAATTTGTAGTACGCGTTCTCACACAGTTGTGATGGTACTATTTTTATATGGTTTTAAATTAAGATTACCAATAATCAACCCTGTACGTACAGATTAACTTTAGCTTAGCTAGATATTGCAATTCACGGAAAGAACAGCCGTTTAACAATCTTTTCTGTAGAAGTTTTAAATTTTCTATAGAACAAATTTCTTTAGAACATTTTTTATACAACTTGGGTCCTAAAGTTCGTTAGAAGTTCTATAGAATCCTATAGACACTTTCTATACAATTTCTTTAAATTTTGTTCTATAGAAATTCTATAGAACAGTTTTCACAGGGTTGTACGGTGCATGTTTTGCTAAATTGTGGTAAGTACGAAGTATTTACAAAATGTTACTCTAACGTTTGCACAACCGATCCATATTTAGTAAAAAACATGTCATTATTTAGAGTTATTTAGAACAGTTGTATTTGGTATCAAAGGATGCAGTGATCAAATATGGATTAAATGAATGCCAAGCAGCAGTTACACCATTATCTGCACGACATGGCAGCAGATATAATCCAATATCTAAACTGAATTAATCTGCAGTGTTGAGTTAGTTAACTCATATTTAGGCTCAGTTTCCTAAATTCAACTTTGTTTATTTGCATGATGGAAAGAGGATATTGAAGAGCTCTACTTAACAGTGCCATTAATTGGATTATGGGTCACCTGACATAAGATGATGTCTGACTTTGTTCTGCCCCATTCTGTTCTGGGAAGTTGTACCTCACTTCGAGTTTCAAATGGATGTGTGCATCTGATAGCTTTGTGTATCAAAATGCATAGCAGCGCTATTAATAGGACAATATGTTAACTGACACAGTAGTGAAGAAGATGTCCGACTTTGTTCTGCCACATTAGTTCCGTGTGGCTTCTGCTGGGAATATGTACATCACTACGTTTCAAATGGATTTGTGCAATCGATCGATTTGTGCATCCACATCATCCCGTCGTTATGTTGCAAAGTAGGAGTACTTAATAAAATGTATGCTTTCTTATGCTCATCATGTTTGGATTGTGTTCTACAGCATATTCTTCAAAATTTGTTGAAACAAGTTTGTGTTAAGTGAACTATACAGGGAGTAGTGTATAAAAAGGTGTCGAGGTCTTCTGCATCATTGCCTGAGGGGGGGGGGCAATGCAGAATGTGAACGAGTCAATGCATTCTAAGATCTGGATGAAGTGCCCGAAGCGGCTTGGAGAGGCTGACTGCTGCGATATGTGCTGCTCTCGTAGACTTTACCAGTCGTGTGGAGATCTCGTTCAGCAAGCTGGGTGAAGCAAAGGACATGGTATCTGGCTCATGACTGCTGGCATCAGCCAAGAAGGCCGATGCACCGACGTCATTATGCCAGGCAGTGAAGTAACCAATTATGAATACATGCTATTTATAAGAAGCGCACCCCTGCTGACACTGAAGGTGGGTATGCATTTGTATGAGCACGTACGTGCAAGAGTTGGTTAGTATGGGCATTAATCAGGTCATAGTATGCCAGTTTGTGCAAACATAAGGTTGACAGCACATCTCCTACGAGGAAGGTACAACTCGAGTAGCAGAGATTAACAAGTTTTTGAGGGCAGTGTGCGATGATACCCGTTTATCGTTCTGGCAACATAGGAGTAAGTATTAGTAACTGATGTTGCAATTGTCAGTAATATTTCAGATGCTACCGATTAGGCAATCACACCGTCAGAGGGCCAATGCGGCACAGGCAAGGGCCAGGGCAGCACTGGCTCAACCCTCACAGGCCAATGTCGCACCAGCAGTGGTGGCAGAACAAGTCAATGCTATGGGAGAGTTTTCAACGCTGCAACCGCCTCTATGACAGCTGCGGCTTTGACAGTACATCCGCGATGAGAGGCTGACAGTTGCCTCGACGCCATCGAGCAGCTGCGTCACGAGATACGCGAGATTAGAACATTATTCCAATCGGTTTTACCCAATGTAGTAGTGGCCTCGGCTGTGGCTTGTAGCAGTCAGGTCACTGCTATTGCATTGATAAGACAGCAGGGGGCATCATCAGGGTTGGGATGGCAGAATCACCTCCACGTGGTCCAACCTGGGTGCTAGTCTTTGACCGGTAGCTAAGCATTCTGCCCCTCTTCGTTGGGCTGTTCATCCAGCGGAGTTGTATTGTGTGCATGTGTTGGTAGCAATTAGCTTGACAGATGTCGAGCATTAACGTAGATGGAGCCACTGCCACATCAAGCACGCTGGTAGACCAGGATGGTGAAGTGGGCGGTGAGTCGGGACCAGATGGTCAAGGGTTGTTGGTTTGTGAGATCTGTGAGATTACTTACGCCACTGCAAGGAGTCTGTCTCTTCATCAGAGAAACAGACATCCCGAATATTACCACACCTTGAATGTTCCCCGGGTGTATCATGTAGGGTGGTCGCACGAAGAGTGTGTTTTGGTGACCAGAGAGGAGATCCGGTTGGTGGAGGTGGCCAGGAGGGTAGGGCCTGTGAAGGTGGTAAGAATTAATGCTGATCTATGTAGGGCATTCCCTAATAGATCGATGGACTCAATCAATGGTCTGCGTAAAAAACACCGGCATATAAAACCTTGAGAGACAGACTCGCAGCAGAAGGTGGTGCCTCCACCGTTGGTGACACCTCTGGCAACGTAGGAGTGAGAGGAAATGGACCACCCTTGAGCCAAAGGATAGAACTGGTCCAAAGACCAGATGGTCGCATGAGCTATTGATTATTGGCTATTGTTGCCAAGTGGGAGGTTCGGCTGGCGTTGGTTGGTTGTCCCGATATAAATAGACAATTGTGCAAGATTTCCCCCCAGCGTACGCTGGAGGGCATTAAAGGTAGGACACCTGAAAATAGAGATTTTCTTGATGGACTTATGCGAGCGAGTAGGGACCATCCGATCCCTCCCGTGCCAGACCGCTCTCCCCTTGGTGATGTCAAGCCACAGGTAGAAGGAAGCACTGACCTGTTGTCTGAGAGTGAAATGGTGTCGGTGACCAAGAGTGAAAGAATGCATCCGTGTGGTGCAGAGGAATTTGGAGACGATCTGGACATGTCAACTGGACCAGAATACGAGAATGGGAACACTCACCAGAAGGAGAAGCCGAGTCCGATGTGAAATCCCGGACAACTAGGTGAGAGCCGAACTGTCTGGGAAGATGGTGCAATTGCGGCTCTTGAAACAGTACTTGATTATGTCTATGATACCGATTATGACAATAATGCTGAAAGATATGGTGAGAGCGAGAGTGCATACGAGTACGACAATGTCGTTAGCAAAGCTGATACACTGAGGATGAGCGAGAATGAACATGAGTACGACGAGAATGCTGTCAGCAAAGCGAATACTCGTAGTAAGTGTGAGAGTGTACCGATCCCAGATCCCGGTCGTGGGCAGTCGGGTGCTAGTCATTCGGTCCCGAATGGTGATGCAGAGGAACTGATAAATGGTAAGAGTGATTATAACACCTGAAGAGAGAAGCTTAGGGAAGAGCTTGTGCTAACCCATGACTACTTCATTGGATGGGAGAATTCCCTTGAGTTTCTGGACTTTCAGCCTGGCCAATTGAGCCGTGAACAGAAGGCTATGATGGACAGAGAATATCTGGATTGGGTAAAGGTGGAGCTGGGCAATGCCCACTCAAGGAAAGGGCCATGGAGAGAACCAGGAGGCGGGACGCTGTTAGGCGGAATGATGCGACTGGCCCAATGGCTTCCACGGGGAAGAAGAAGCGGAGGAGGACCGAGTAAGGTCGAGTACAAAAGTTGTACAGATCTAACCGCAATGAGTGCTGGCGCAAGATCCTGAGTGGTGATAGGCGAAATGAGGCGACCCTGGGGATTTCTCTGGAGGACCAAGTGGCCTTCTGGAGTCAAGTATTCGGGGTTGTGTCTCAACATGATGACCATACCGTCCACCCTCAGGGTATGGTGTTGTGGAGCCATGTGCAGCCCATTACGGCTGATGAGATTTATGCCGCCTTGCGGAAAACCAAGGATGGTGCTGCAGGGCTTGACAAAATCTCGCGTGATGATGTATGGAAACTGGATCCGCATGCCCTCCTAGTGCACTTTAACAGCCCCGGGAATTCTGCCACAGTAGGATCGTCCTGATCCCCAAAGTGGCCGACCCGAAGGTGTTTCACCAGGGTCATGGCCGGGAGGTTATTATACTGAAACTTACCAACTACAAATATGTACAAGTACAATAGGGCAAGAACAAATACATTTTAGTTGTAAAGATCCGAGGTACCGAGGAAATCGTCTGCATGTTCTGTTCCGCATATGCAGCAAATTTGTGGAACACCATGATCGCTTCCTGCAGTTTCTGCAGATGGCAACCATATCTTGTGATGGCCTTTAAGCTTCAATCTTGAGCTATTTCGACACTGCAGTTGCAAAAGTTGAGATGTGTGTCCTTGGGCTGATTGGCAAGCTTCTCTCTGGTCCGTGGATGACCAAGTTTTACACATCTGCAGAGAAACAGATCAGCTACATGGAGGGGATCAACATTGTGAAGGCTGTATATCATCTGTTATCACTGTCTTCGAACGACAGTACGACAGGTACTTCACCATGGATGTCACAGACAAGAGAAGAGGAACGAGGTGGAGCAGCGACGATGACCATGGGAAGGAAGCAACGGAAAGCAAACAGGAGGAAGTTGGTGCAGATCAGGGAAGAACTGTTGCAGCGTGTGGCACAAAAACGAGAAAAGAAGCACACAACAGAAAGAAAGAAGATGGAGAAACTGCTAGAGTGCCGACTTGGATGTCACAAGAGAATTCCCTGATCTGGCCAACAGTGAAAGTAGAAACCTTGTGAACATTCTAGGGGGAAAGTTGTTGGGCCGGGTATTTGCCATGTCTGGAATAGTCATGTGACTAGACAGAAAGAGGTCCATGTAGAAATACTATGGACAGAGACACATTATTTTGCCATCTCTTGTTTGAATATTATTTTGCGGTGTGTTTTCAATGAACATTTCACTAAAATATACAATTTATGACTGAGGTTATTAAAAATTAGTTCATGAAATCATTCATTCGAGTAATGAATTATTAATCTAAAATTTTATTACGTAATCCAGCAAGAAGTTGCGTAATGGCGTTAGAGATAGCGAGGTTGAATAATTGTGGAGAATCGGATCGTGAGAACATAAACAGCTTGTCAGAGGAATATTTCTGTGGAAATGATGACGAGAGTGGCACTGACCCCGACTCAGATGTCTGCAATGGTGAGTCGTCCGATGAGAACGACGAAATCGACGAAAGTCGAAATGGATACGACGATGCCATGGACATGGCAGCAGAGGCTGACGAGATCATTTTGGACTCTACAGATGAGGAACTTGCCATGGTTAATCGTTTCTGGTATGTATGTCCAAAGGTATTTCTACAGTTTAGGAGTGCATACAATAATGATTATGAGTGGCGTCCGTGTCTGTGATATCGCTTAAGCTTTGCTCACATCTCAGTCTGAGTGCTCATGCACTTAGACTCAACTTAGACCGACACAGTGGCAAAGCTTAAAGCTAGGCTTAATTATGTTAAGAGCATTCATAGGTTAATATATCCCATTCTTTTTCCTTACAATAATGTATATGACAGTATGACATGACATTAGCCATATATGTGACACCATCACTTGTACATTTTCTACTGACAAAAGTGAATCTCAGTATCCGGACTTGTCTGACATAATAGGTACATCAATGAAACTGGTAAGTCCATTTGTGTTGGCCTTTAAATATTTGACAAAAATAATTGGAGATGTTATAATTATAATTTCTTACCTGTGTGAGTACCGGTGTGAGCACAGAACTGTTACATCCTTTTTTCAACCGATTCTACACCAGCCAAAACCTGGAATATTAGCAGTGTCATGAACTGTTGTAACCAACAGAGCTGGCTTTCGAATATGAGCCGGCGACTGATTGCGATCAAACACCCATCAATGATCAGTTGATAAAAAGGACATTATAATTATTTATCTATTTTTTTATTACATTTTAGAACTTTCAGAAAACCTTAGAAACGCAGGTCTTCTGAATGTGGAAGGAAGACAATAGATGACAGGATTTCCTTTAAATGCTGTCGCTTACTGATTAATATTGCTGTGACATATGGTGCAGAACGTGCTCATTTTTACTACAATTTGCTGACACATGCTGTATCATGTCCAACTGTGTCAAAGAGGTTGATCTGTGAAAATGAGCTGTATCTTGGGACAGCCAAGAGCTGTGAGGTGTACAAGGATTCCCTTGGAGTGCAGAAATGCGTCAGTGACGCGTTGTACGTTGGAATGCTGCATATGCCCAAAAGACGCATACAAAAACGTGTCTAAGAAATCTGAGGGGCACTTGTGTATAATCTGGGCCCATCTCAATTTTGCCGTTATTAACAATAGTTTTGCCTAAATGGGAATATGCTGCACTGGCACGATGCAGCATATGTATTTTTGTGCTGGCAACAACACAGACAAGTGATGATTGGCCCAATGGATTATTCTAATTATATGCCGATTCATTTTAGCCCTTGGCTCAAAGAACCAATCAGCGCGCAGTGGTAGCGCGCAGTGGCAGCGTGCGGTGGCAGCGCGCGGTAGCAGCGCGCAGTAGTAGCGTGTGCTGGGAGAATTCTGCCACTTTGGTTTGGGAAAGCAGACAAATTGGTTGCGAGTTTTACATTCTTGTTTTGTGTTTCATCGAGTTCACTGCCGTCATCATTTCATGTCGTCATCACCATTTTTGCGTTGCGTTTCATTTGCGTCGGATCTTCTGCAGAAGGTGATTGCTGAACAATTCGGCTGATTCAAGCCGAGTATTTTCGTCGTTTGAAAGTTCCTTTGTTGTCCGCCATTTTATGTGTTGAGTTGTCAGTGGTGAATTCAGAGATTGCTACTTCACCATGTAAAGTTTTAGTTTTGGGCCATAGTCATGTGTATTGGGTGAGCGTGTTTGTGCAGTCGGCATGTCCGACTGGTTTGTTTGCCGAGTTCGCGGTGCACGGCTGACCCTGCGATATCGCATATGAGGGTATTCGCAGGGCTCATGTCGCTACGCTGATGGCTCCGGTGACGATGGGCCGAATTGTCGCCCATCGTGCAGATGTGGTGGTCGTGCACATTGGAGGGAATGACATTAATGGTCAGTCTACTCCCATTATGATTGCACTGGACATTCAACGTCCAGCAAGACGGCCGATTAGTTCGGGTGCGAGTCGAGTGATGATTTGCCAGGTTTCCCGACGGCAGAAATGGCATCATTGTAGTTTTGAGGAGGTGAATCGGTACATAAAGGCGTTTTGCCAGGATTCGGAAGGGGTGTTTTTCTGGAGGCATAAGCACCTGTAGAACAGCGTCCGTGAGGTTTTTCGCCGGGACGGGGTGCATTTTTCTGACATCGGCAACTACGGTTTCTACTGTAGTCTGCAGGGCGCGATAATTTCCTGGGTTTTTGTTTTACTGCTCTCATAAAACTTGCTATGTTGTGGCATTTGCCAGTAGGCTCATGGTTACTAACCTAACAGTTGTTCTCAGCCGAAAGAGGCATTACAGTAGTACCTGTCTTAGCGACCCCCCTGATCAGCGACGACCTACAATGTACGGACACTTTTCCAATGTCCCGATCGTTTTTAAACGGACATGTCCCTTAGATAAGCGGACACCTACTGAATGCGGACAACGATTTTGTATTATTATTCCACTGCTTGGGCGGACAGTCATACCGATTTATTGGTTTTTACCTAAAATAAGCCATTCGTATTGCTAAAAACAATAATAAAGATGGCGTCGCATATTTCTTGCACGGCACTGTGCATGCTGGAGTGTTGTTTTTGTCCAATCACATGAGATCAACACAAAGCCCGCGAGTAACGGCGAGCTCAACCCACAGCCGTTTTTTGATTCGAAAGAAGCACACGGTTTTTTATTGGTACAAAGTTAGAAGTTATGGCAAGCGAAGGGAAGAGAAAGATTTTGAGCTTCGATCAGCGGGTTGATGTGCTGAGGTGACTGGACAACGGACACTCTTGTCATACGATTGTTAAAGAAGTTGGTTGCGGCAAGACACAGATCGGCCGAATTCGTTCCGAGCGAGCGGCCATCTCGCGGGAATGGGAGTCAGGCGGACGATCCGATTTGAAGTACGTCAAGCATCAAAAAACTGTCTATGACGATTTGAATGGTCTGGTGTGGGAGTGGTTTTGTACCGCACGCGCCAAGGAACTTCCAGTCAGTGGAAAACTTATCCAGGTATGTTGTCATTTGCATTTCCCCCTCCGTGATTATAAATTCCGGCACTTATGTAGAATCCGGACCCACCTCGATTTCAAAGTCAAGTGGGCGACGTTGTGTGGCGAGGCAGCCGGGGTGCCAGAGGACGTGGTGACCGACTGGACGATGCGCCTGCCAAAGCTGACTGCTGGCTACGCTCCAGCAGACATCTACAATGCCGATGAGACGGGGCTTTACTACCGTGCCCTGTCTGAATGCTCCATGGTTGTTCGTGGCGATCCTCGCAAGGGGATCAAGACTTCCAAGGTGCTCTGGAGCAGGGGAAAAGCTCAAGCCGCTGCTGAACGGGACGTCAACGAAGCAACTGTGCTTCAAAGGAGTCGACAAGGTAGTGCTCCCCCATGACGTACAGGGCTAACCGCAAGGCCTGGATGACGTCCATCCTCTTCAAGGAGTGGCTGGACAAGCTCAACAGCGCGATGAAGCGACAAGGACGCAACATATTGCTCTTCATCAACAACTGTGGCGCACATCCAGCAGAGACGATGTCGAACATCAAGATGGTGTTTCTTCCGCCAAACACCACATCTCGACTGCAGCCATGTGATGCCAGTATCATCGCTGCCCTGAAGGGGCACTACCGCAAACACCTGATGCAACATGTCCTGTCCGAGATGGACGATGCACGGACAGCCACCGAACTGAGCAAGTGTGTGAACTGGCATGGTCAGAGGCCACGATTTGCATGTGCTTCGCCAAGTGCGGATTTGGCTCGGGCAGCAGTGACGATGCGGAGGAGCTGCTTGTGCAGCAGCCAGAAGGACCAGTCTACAACGATCTGCTAGGTGTCGTGTCCTGGGCAGAATCTGTCTCCATGGACGATGCCACCAGCACCACTGATATGGTCAGTGATGACTGGGAGGCTGCCCTCATTGCAAAGGCAAGGGGAGAGGTGCCAGCTGATGATGCCAGCAGTGACGAGGAGAAGGAGGTGGAGGCTGAGCATCCACCAGTGTTGACGAACACGAACTTGTTGCCTGTGCAATGCATGCTAGCAACCCAGCCTTGCTGGAGGCAGTCACAACAGTGCAAGGCCTGGTACAGGACCACTGCATTAAGCAGTCTGCTCTTGCGAAGCAGAAGTCGATCACAGACTTTTGTGCTGTTAAGTGAGATGGGTGGGTAGTGTGTCAAAGTTGACAATTGCCACATGGTTTGCTGACTGCTGTCATTATGTATGTCAGTAGGTATGTAAATATGTTGTGGGTTTTGGTGTGGTGGATGTAAATAAAGATTGTAAATATGTTCCAAAAAGTCATCTGTAATTGTTGTCCCTCTGATGAGGGGACACCTACAAGACAGGTACTACTGTATTTCCTAAGGTCGGACAATGTGTGGTTGGTCATTATTTATCTTCTTATCTCATGTTCTGTTTTTGGGATTGCAGTATGCCTCTGGCCAGAGCGCCAGGGCGCCCACCACGTAGCGATGCCACCACTCGACAGACCCGTTCAAACACTCGGGCTGTCGATTCATTGGCAAGTCAACCACAAAGTGTCACGCCAATGCCGAATCCGCCGTCCGGGGTTGCGTGGAGACCGCCTCAGCCCCCGGTCGTTGCGATGTCTCGTGAACCCGCTACGGTCTCGTTTCCACCTCTGGTGTCGATGGGACAACCGCCTCCCCAGTGCGCCATCCATCAGCACTTTGATGATGCACTGGTCCTGCAGGCTGTTGTGTCCGATGCATGTGAACCGACAATGCTGCGGAGAGCATGGGAGCGTAACATAGAACACTGGGTTGCATCCTCCGAGCATCTGTTGGGGGAAATGGTCCAAGTCCAGGCTTTGCGTCCCCCCCCCCCTCCCCCCCGCAGCATCGATGGCCCCAGCTGCTCTAGGCAGAGCTGCACAGATGGTTGCCGTGGAAGTGGCAGAACCTTCTGCGGTGGACTGAGGACACCCTGTCCCACTTCAACCTATGGTGCCGGAGCCAGGCTGTCTGCCCAGGTACCGGTGTTGTACGGTCGCTGTCAGAGGACATGCAGAACCTCATTTCTTCTTGTGCCTCAACCTCCCTTCCCTTGGATTCCCAAATTCCTGATGCCTTATGTGCAAAAATCTGGGCAGGCAAGTTTATCGACCTGTCCCCCCTTCTCAAACCAACCCTAACCCAGCAACAAGACTATGCTCTCTCTATACATAGAGGGGTTAGTACCCCAGTCTTCTGCGTATCCCCGATGAAACCGAAAAGTGCAATTGTGTCATACGAGCAGTGGGGGCAGGCCTTTCAGTTGTATATGTCGGTTTACCTTCTGCAGCCAACAAATTTGCATCAAGCAGTAAACATGCTGAAGTACAATGAGGTCATCAGGGGTCTAGCTGGGGATGGGGGGCAACTGGCGATCATATAACGAGGCTTTCGGGCTTTGCGGTATCGGTAGGAGTGGTCCTCGGATGCTATCAGCTGGGAGCCATGGCTGAAGGCACCACAGTCTGGTCGCAGGTCGTCTACTGGGTCCCCCTTTCATGGCAAGGGCAGGGCCAGACGACAGGCTTCCAGCCCATGCTTTGCTTACAACCGGGGGGAGATGTGCTCTCGGGACACCTGTAGATACATCCACAAGTCTCACTTCTGCGGCGACTCCCATCCCTTTATGCGATGCTTGAAAGCCTAAAGAAAACGCCCCTTTCCCAGCAGCCCACCGCTCTCTAGCCCCCCGGTGGATCGTCCACCTCCACTGGCTCGACCTCTTGGTTTAGAAAATAACTTACCCACACCAGTTTCCCTAGCAGCAATCCAACATATTTTGCATGGTTATGATAGTATCTTACTTAATTATCCCTTACATGGCTTCACGTCTGGTTTTTTAATAGGTTGTATTGACCTGCCACCTCTGCGCGATGTAAACATCCATAACCTCAAGTCTGCGGACAAATTTCCGGGGGTTATTGACAATAAATTGGCAAAGGAGTTAGGATTAGGCCGAAAACTTAGCCCATATGTTGTTCCACCGTTTAGTTCTAATTACAGAATATCGCCTCCATGTGTCTTCCCTAAGAAAATACCAGTTGAATTTCGCATGATACATCATCTATCGTACCAGGAGGGGTCCTCAGTGAATGATTTTAATCCTAAAGAATTCTCTTCTGTCCAATGTGCAACAATTTATGATGCCATTGATTTTATTAAGCATTCAACCAGGCTTGTTTACATGGCTAAGGTTGATACTGAATCAGCTTTTCGGTTCATTCCAATTTCACCAGCAGACAGACACCTGAGTTTTAAGTGGAGGGGCCAGTTTTTCATGGATGCAGTGCTTCCCATGGGTTGTTATAGTGCATGTGCTATCTTTGAGCGTTTTAGTACAGCGTTAGAATGGGCTGCAAAAGATAAATTACTGATAACTGAAGTGATACAAGTAATCTATGATTTTCTCCTGCTGGCACCCTCATTTGAGAAGTGCAATGATGACCTTAGGGCATTTATCGCCATGTGTGAACAAATCGGGGTACCCCTTGCTCCTGGTAAAATTGCGGGCCCATCCACCTCACTCCCTTTTCTGGGTATCATCCTAAGCAGAAGGTCACACATAAGGCATAGTAATTATTAATCGGGGTGCTTTCGTTTGCTGCGGCCGTCATAGTCCCTGGCCGAACGTTTCCCAGGCGGTTAATCGACCAAACCATGGGTAGGCTAAAACAACACTATCATATTCGTTTAAACAGACAAACTAAACTTGACATAGGAGTATGGTTGGAATTTTCTGGACGAGAAATTTCTGACAGGTGATTATCTCCAAATATACACTGATGCAGCAAGGGGGTTGGGTACGGGGCACTGTATGGGCAGAATGGTTTTGGGGTCTCTGCCCGGTGGAGTGGCGTTCGCACAATGTGTCAATTTTGGAGTAATACCCTATTGTGGCAGCATTACATGTGTAGGGTAATGTTTGGGTGAATAAAAGCATATGCTTTTTTACAAATAACGAAGCCCAGGTGCCTGTGATTAATAACCAGACATCTCGTGAACCCCACATCATGGCCTTAATCTGTCCCCTGGTGTCTGCAGTTTAATATCAACTTTGCAGCAAGCCATATTCCAGCCCGTTTTAACACTTTGGCTGATAAACTATCTTGTTCGCAGGTGGAAGAGTTCCACGAACTGGCGCCATGGGCAAATGCCAACCCAGTGGAAATACCCTAGTGTGTCCCCAGCCGGCTTAGGCAGTTTTTCAGCATGTTGATGGAGGCTTCAATGGCACCATCTTCTAGGATACATTATGAGCGTGCATGGAAGAAGTTGATTGCATTTCATGATTCGTTATTTCTCACAACTCGTCTGCCAGTTTCTGTACCTATGATGTTGCTATTTATTGCACACCTGCATGCTACTGGCTCTTCTCCGGCATCCGTTGTTTCAACAGTATCAGCAGTCGCTTATTTCCATAAGATTAATGGGTTTGCCGACCCGTCCAATTGTTTTCTTGTTTCTAAGTTGTTAGCAGGTGCTCGTAATCTCGGGACAATACCTGATGTCCGTCTGCCTATCACCATACCGGTGCTTGCACGCTGAGTACAGGCTTTATCCACAGTGTTTTCATCACATTACAAGTGCCTCATACTCCGGGCATTTTCGTCATTTGAGTTGACATTCATTTGGGAGGGTAACTTTTTTGTTTTACTTGTTTCGCACTTCCTAACGTTATTTTTTTAAGTTTCGGTATGTGTAAGTCTGTGTTATCAAGAAGCTGTTTTGGTCAGTGGTAGACGGTTCTATCATTGGTGTCAGTATCTGCCGGTCTGGCTTTTTCTAGTTTTCAGAATGTCAACAAGGAGAGGTCATTCTATGGCTGTGCCTGCACGATATTGGGATGACTCATCGCTGCGATCATCGTAAGCGCCCTCGATCGGTCACATCAGGAGAGAGTTCAGATATGATGGCAATTAACACGGAGTCGCATGTGACAGCGGCTGCTCACCCGGATTTGTTTGCAATGCAAGAACAGATGCACGGCATGCAAGCACAGATGCAGTCCATTCGTGGCGTCGTCATCGAAATGACTGCAGCACAGCATGCTACACCACCGACCGAGCCTGCAGAAATTGCTGAGTCTGAAACGGCAGGGTCTAGGTCTACCAGTTCTGCAATGTTGGCAGGCAGTTAGGACGTCCCGGGTGATGTTCCAATGGACATGGCTAGTTTCGCTTCCGTGTCACTTGGGAGTCTCATTGACTCCACCCTCGAATCTAAAATTTGGGCCAAGCAGTTTGTCGACCTGGCACTGTTGTTGGGAGACCCTACTCCCCAAACTACGGTGTTCTTGGATGTCGATAGCAGTTCGACCGTCATGAAGGTTAAAGACCACAATGCGAAGAAGATTTTAACAATTGAGCGGTGATCTGATGCCTTCCTGGTGTAAATTGCTATTTACACCCAACGACACCCTGTGGAAGTTCAGGATATCCTGAAATATATGCAAATTGTAAGAAACATGGCTTCAGCATCCTGACCTGGTGTCTTCCTTGTGTACGACAGGGATTTCCGTAAACTCAGAGCTCAAAATTCCATGCCGTGGTGTCAATATGAGGGGGTGGGGGCAATATTTCACAATGGCCTGGTATAGTTGTTTTCTCCCACTTTTGCTTTACCAGAAATGCTTAGATTGTAGTTATATTATGTATCCATGTATTTTATTTTGGCTTTTTATTATTATAAAGCCTATATACAAACTCACCTTCGCTTTGTGTGTTATCGGCAAACTAGCCACGATTCCTAGTCTGTTTAGAGATAACTTTGTTTCGCATAAAAAACATCTTTTGATTTAATTAAATCAAACAGCATTGATGTGGACGATGCTATCACTTCTATTGGAGAGGGTATGGTAGGCCGACCTATTAAGTGGGTGATGCTATCACTTCTATTGGAGAGGGTATGGTAGACCGACCTATTAAATGGGTGATGTTATCACTTCTATTGGAGAAGGTATGGTAGACCGACCTATTAAGTGGACGATGCTATCATTTCTATTGGAGAGGGTATGGTAGACCGACCTATTAAGTGGGTGATGCTATCACTTCTATTGGAGAGGGTATGGTAGACCGACCTATTAAGTGGGTGATGCTATCACTTCTATTGGAGAGGATACGGTAGACCGACCCCCTATTAAGTGGGTGATGCTATCACTTCTATTGGAGAGGGTATGGTAGACCGACCTATTAAGTGGGTGATGCTATCACTTCTATTGGAGAGGATACGGTAGACCGACCCCCTATTAAGTGGGTGATGCTATCAGTTCTATTCGAGAGGATATGGTAGGCCGACCTATTAAGTGGGTGATGCTATCACTTCTATTCGAGAGGATACGGTAGGCCGACCTATTAAGTGGGTGATGCTATCACTTCTATTGGAGAGGGTATGGTAGGCCGACCTATTAAGCGACGTCACTTTTCAATCGGCCAGCTTTTCTTTTGATTTCTGCGTTTCAAAAAGGTAAACAACATATTTTGTTTCCGTTTGGTTTTCCCACCCTCCTCACCTTCTGCTTTTGTTTTCACATGATTACAGGCTGGCTTGTTTGTTATTTTTGACTGCGGTCATTTATAAAGTTTATAGGTCCACTTTTTGTTAGTAGGCTTTCTGTATTCTTTACAGTGTTACTTACGAAGTCAGTCATATTGACATTATCGTTATTTTAGTTACTGTGAATAATTTCATATCATATGCATAAGGAATTTTAGGGTGGAGGTATGTACCTTGAGCTTCCCCTGTCCTCAATGTTTCTATACAGATTGCACACAGCCAGTGAAGGGATGTATATTGAAGTCAACTGGCAGGATGGACACTCATCAAGTGAATCTGCACTTTGTGGTGCCTTTCTCAATAAGGAAAAAATCTAAAGTGATGGTGTGCAGGAGATACGTGACAAGAGTTCACAGGAAACAGCTCGAGACATCAGGAGGGATGAAACAGGTCGTCCAAGGATATGTGTGTTAAAACATAAGGGAAAATTCCCTCGATGGCTGCAGCAAAATTGTGCTGTGCTTGGAAGAAACATTCAAAGGGCTGGGGCTGCATGAGTGACAACTTTCCACGAACAGCCAGGATTAATCACTCTTTGGGTTTTTTTAAGGCTGATGCGTCGAAAGACCCAAGAATATGATGAGATCATGCTGCAGCTTGGCCAATACCATTGCAGAAACAAACACAGCCGGGAAGATGGGCTGTGCGACTCTCTTGTGACGAAGTGCTGTTCATGTGGCCACGATGATGTGACATGTTCCAGCAAACCCATACGTAGTGTAGTCGTTTTATATGGTTCATCACTCATTAAATGTGGACATTGTAACGTCGTCTCCACGTGGTGACAACGTTATCTGTTCCATTCAATCCGTTAGTTTCATATCATGTTCAAAAATCACATACCATCTTTATCTCATACACATTGTGTGTTATCTTGATCTCATACACATCATATATTATGATATACATATAAGTGTCCATAGAATTATTCTTTCATGTGCTATGTTGTATATTGTGGACATTTTCCACGTCCCAAAAAAATTGTCATATTGGATGCCAAAGTGAATTACAGTAGAACCATCATCATTAACGAACACCCGCTTTTTCTGACCGTTTTTTCACATAATTATGCAAATAGGGGTGCACCGCGGCTATGCTGTGCGGCCGGAACTGATATAGTGATGATGTGGTTCCAGGCACATCTATAGCCTAGGTGCACCCCTATTTGCATAATTATGTGCTATTGGCTAAGAGCTAATATGCAAATTAAGATCACAGACATTTGATTGACAGACCAATCAGAAACAAGATAACAAAACAAAAACCAATAGAATGTCATGAAAGAAGAACAAATGAATGAACAGGGGGAGGAGACTACAGGGTATATAACACGCTGCACAAGTCATTATACCTTTAGAGAGCACACTGGCAACAGTACCTGCTCATCATCTTCACCATGAACGAGATACGCGAAAGGAATGCATGGATGGGAAGACAGCTGAGAGGTAAGAAATACCTTTACATCATCCGGGACACAATTATTGTGGACCGTTTACTGTAGATTTAAATGCTGAAAGTGTTGGAAATGTAGACGAATGTTGCAGAAAACACGACATTGCATACGACGAAAATAGTGTAACAACAAAAGATGCAGATAGAGACCTTATTCAATGTTTAAGAGAAACAGAATCAGCTTCGGGAATATTAATATCAGGGATAATACAAGGAAAAACAGCAGTAGATTGACTAACTAATTACGCGAGTGACTACATGCTACGAAACGCAGAAAAACGTAGAGCAGAACAGGAACAACAAAGTGCCGCAGAAAAACACGTGCACTTAGAAAATAACATAGAACCGGAAGATAACGAAAATATGGCGAACATGGATGTCGATCCAGGGGCACCAGCTGTAGGTCTACCAGGGGTGGGAGTGGGTACTGTTACACCAGGAGACACTTCCGCTAAATATGCTGACACAGCGGGAATACGCACATTACATTTCAATAGAACATTTCAACACTACTTGACAAACGAAGCTCAACCATTCAACAAATTCTCGTATCAGCCCTTGGGAGGCGATACAGGAGATATGGGAAAACTAAGCATAACACACAGTTGCCTGCTAGTACTGTACAACTACTTAAACAGTAGCATGACAAAAGCAGAAATCGAAACACACATAATGCCAGCTACATCATGGAGAGTCAGAAGTTGCGGCTTTAAATGTAGCAACATAATCCCAGTAATAGACACAGTGACACAGGTGGGGGGTGCTGTCCAGCAAGGCTTTGAATTTCACGCCAGACCATACTTTGCTGGTTACGTAGATTCAAAACACGGTTACTTCAAAATGGAACATACTGAAATGCAAGACAAACTACCAAACACAAACATGAAACACAACATTGCTTAGACACGGGAAGAAGGGTCACTACAGACAATGAACCAAACACGAATCGTACCACGCAAATGGTTCAAAAAAACAATTCGATGCAGATCCCAGCGTGGCACACGAAGACCTTCACTTAGAAGAACTAATGTCATTATGGAACACAGACAGACTAAATTTCATCTATCAGGGGGAAACATGGGCATACATGTGGCAAAACAGTAATCCTTACTTCTACAACAATATGCACACAAATTGGAAAGACAATTCATACTACCAGGGACCAATGCTGTCATTCGACAAACACATGCCGGTAGAAATAGCCAGTTTCGTAAATGACAGTGTATGGAGACCAGACAGACAGGGACAAAACTGGTGTAAATACACCGGACCCAACTATGCAGATTCAGCTCAACAGTCAAAAAAACAAATCGGCAACACCGGGTCGCAGTCTCTTGACACAAATGCCAATGGTCCCTAGTTCGCCACCGCCACTGTGAGTGATAGAAATACCACCACTACTTACTGCAGGAAACACAGCAGGGATAATAATATGGCAATGCACAATAGTGTATAAGATAACACTGCAAGTTGAAACAATGAGTGGGTCCCCACAATTCGCCGGGTGGTCAGCCGATGTACTACTAGTCAATGAAATATTCAACAATCCAATCCAAAATACACAACGCACACAACTATGCCAACAGGTCTACGCAACTACGCACAACAAGGCCAAACAACTCCATGTTTCACACGGTAAATCCTCTGTTGCAGGTAAATGGCGCCGTGTGAAAGGAACAATTAAAAATACCTATCCGATCGCACAAATGTTTATAATACTAAGATTACTACATGACTTATTGATTGATCAAATCTAATTTCAGACAACCCAAAACAATTCGGCATACAAATACAAAAAAACGGACCAAGCATCTATACTTCGCCGAGCCAAAAAAGTATACGAAGATCTACAATTCCATCTCCACGAAAGTAACGTGATCAGTGAAAAGGAAATGGGCGAAATCGAGATAACAAGCAACACATCCGATGCCGGAAATCCTGGAATAACAGTCCACAGCGCTGCCAACAAACTGATACAGTTTATCAACAAACGAGACGTACACGTCGTGTTTCATGGAGCAAATAATTGCCACGACAAAAAACCATGGAACAACTACGAACACTTCCATTTGACTTACTGTACCACATAGTCAGATTCCATGTGGGGAAACGTCATCTCACAGTAACGTGCACTCTGCGATGGAACTGGAAAAATACCGCTGACTGAAATTCCCGGCTTCCTGGGCCAATTACCTGAGCCAAGAGCCTCGACTTACCTGGCGTGCCGGCACTGGACCTATCATGAACGACTTCAGCCTGTGGGTGACAGAAGACTACATCCTGAAAGAAATACCAGCCATCCTTGGATGCAAATGACTGTTCCACGGAGATGAAGAAGCACCGAAGGCAAAAGTAGAAGAAGAGATAGTCCTCAAAAGCGGCCGAACGATGTCACTCTATAAATATCTGAAGTGGCAAATCAAGGAACACGGGCATAAGCCGAGAAGCTCTCACCACCGGCGCACTGGCAGTCAACGATACAGAAAACTTCTAAAATGCATTAACGCACCCCCAATTCGATGCCATCCTTCAAAAAGCATTTGCGACGGACAGAAGTCTGGAAACAATTCAAGGAATCGAAACACTCTGTCACAACATGGATCGGACCAAATTCACAAACAACTCAAACTACCTGGACGTCCAAACATCCCACGAACTAATTATTCACTGGCAGCAATTCGACCAAATTCCAATAGGACCATTCCTGAGAGACATCTGGGAAGTCCTAGCGAAGAAAACGGCAAAGAAGAACTTCATCTTCTTTGAGGGAATACCAAACAGTGGAAAGAACTTTGTGATGCGCAGTCTAACTGCACTTTACAAGTACTCTGCCACTGTTCAGGGAACCACCAGTTTTCCATTTATGGAACTGGCACACGCGAGTGTGGCCCTCATTGAAGAACCCGTCTTCACGCTTGAAACCCTTCAAACACTGAAGAAATTGGCAGAGGGCACACCGACTGAGGTATCCGTCAAAAACCGCGGAGCATCAATTGTGCCGAGAATACCAATCCTCATCACAGCAAACTATCCTTTCTGGAAGGATGGTGGAGCAATCGAAAGAGACGCATTCAAAGTGAGGATGCATCACTACCACCTAACAAGAAGCGCACCATTCCTCAAATTGGCGAAAAAACCTCTGAACCCGGCAATCTGTCTAAACCTCCCCTCATCAACGACTACCCGGCAAACGCGACCAACGACCAAGGCAATTAGAATTTTACCCCTGACAAACGACTATCCGATAGGTGGCAGCACACTTTTATTAGGTGAATCTCACGATGAGCTCTCATAAAGCACGTGGTTAATGGGACCCGGATGTACGGATACGTATATAAACAATGAATTGGGGAATAACGACCGTTAGTCTTGAAAGTTTGAGAAAGATGTCGAAAGCAAAAGATTCAAAGTTGGAAGATTGCGTTAAAGTCGTTGAATGTTTGTCGAAAGGCGAGTCTGCCCGACTGATTGCCCTGAGCCTCATCATGGGAAAGACACAGGTGCAAACAATCGCAAAGGAGAAAGGCGACATTTTATGCTGCTGGAAAGATGGCGAAAATGGTGACCGCAAGTATGTCAAGAAGAGAAAGTGTGCGTATGAAGACTTGAATGACGCTGTATGGGAGTGGTTCTGTGAAGCGCGCTCATGGAACATCCCCATATCTGACGTCATGATCCAGGAGAAAGCCGTCTTGCTGTCTATAAACTATGGTTACGACGACTTCATCGGATCGAACAGATGGCTCGACCGGTGGAAAGCCCAACATAACGTCCGGTGCTCGGTCCTGAACGTCCTGGAGAAAGCCGTGAGGAACTGGGCGCAACGTCTGCCAGTCCTATGCAAGGGTTACGAGCCAAAGCACATCTTCAACGCTGATGAGATGGGACTGTTCCTCCGAGCGAAGCCGACGAAGTTGATGGTAACGAAAGGCGACTCGTGCAACGGTGGGAAGAATGCAAAAGACCGCATTACAATGCTGTTGGCAGCGAGCACCACCAGCGAGAAAATGAAGCCGCCGGTGATCGGAAAATCAAAGAAACCGAGGTGCTTCTATGGGTTTGAAGTCGCATCACTGTATTTGGATTTAATTGTGCAGACATTTTGAAAACACCATCGGTTTTGACAAACATAAATCATCAAAATACTTTCTACAAGCGAACAAACGTAAATAAATCAGAAGTTACAATCCATAGGCTGATAGTCATTCCTGCTCGAACATCAACAAGTTCCGTGGCCTGCCATTGAAGCCAGGTGACGCCACTATTTATAAGTGGGGTGGCTGATGCTAGAGGCTTGATGGCCACTTCACACCAGTTGCCAGAGGCAAGTAAGGCTGTCTTACGTGTTAAAAATTTTAGTGGACGAGCACGCCAGGAGATTCTTGGGCATGGTAGCGAATCGTTAAGTAATCCTGAAGCAATATTTATAGTGCTGTTAACTGTTTTCGGAGATGGAGACCTCCTACCACAGATACAGCAGCGCTTCTTTTCCTACTTACAATGCGAGGGAGAAAGCTTGATGGTATGTTTGGTGTCCCTTCTGGAGCTGTACGATCAAATGCTACAGTGGGATCCATTCTTCCAGACAGGAAAAGAAAAGGCAGTGAAAGGTAGACTGGCTGAGGCAGTGAGAGACAAAAGCCTTCGTAGAAAATCCATTGCCTCAACACGGAGTCACCAGACTTGGGTTACTTTGACCTGCGAGACCGCGCACTGCAGTGGCTAGGAAGTGCCGCTCGCCTTAAATGCAGCCGTTGTGATGCCACTCAGTATGAAGTAAAAGGCGTCGAAAACACCGACCTGCGGACACTTGTCAGACAACAAGCAGGCCAGTTGCAGGAGTTGCAAGAACAGCTCAAGCTCAGGCGACGTGATGACAGTTCTCGCCGTAAGCTAGACAGACCTCGTCTATGTTGGCTGTGTCAGTCACCTGACCATCTGAAGGTGAACTGCCCACATCGGACAACGGGATGGCAACAAGCAAGAAGAGGATGTCATCCCCAAGCCCAGCCATGACTACATCCGTCAAACTAAGGAGGCCTGTTGTGATGAGCCACGCCACAGGCATACACTCTGCACAAGAAGGCTTAGTTTACACAAATCCATAGAGTTGCCCAGAGATCATTGCGCAACTGGGGAAAGTGAAAATCCAATGTCTACTTGACTCTGGTGCACAGGTATCCACAATAAGAGAGTCGTGCTTCAAAGAGTACCTCACTGCTAAGGAGAAGCTGGTGGATGTTGCAACATACATACGGATTTCAGCTGCCAACGGATTGAGCATCTATCGAGGCTACTTTGAGGCAGACGTGACGATGTTTCACCATACATTCAGAAATATGGGTTTCCAGGAGTAATTGGAGCTAATATCCTGCGTTACATCAAGGACATCATGCCTGGGGAGCATGGCAGTAAGAACAGCAGCTCTTCTTGGACACCTTTTCTCACCTCTGTCGGTGACCCTGCCTAAAGATGACATGATCAGCAGAGTGAGAGCATGTGGCCATAACCCCACACTACTTCCGGCGAGATCAACAAAGATGATCAAGTGCTCCGTACGTATAGCTCCAATTGGTTAGAACTACGAAGCACTTGTCGAGGAGGACGAGACTCATCAGTCACCTTTACACAAAGGTTTGGTTGTGTGTCGCACATTCGTGATAGTGGATGATACTGGGATCATCAGTACTGAAGGAACCAACCTGATTGATGAAGATCTGTACCTGCAGCCTCGCACAGTCATGAGTGTCCTCAAAGACGCATATGAGGAACCCCGAGTAGACATTGTTGTAGACAGCGGAAGAAGTGCTCGTGATCGAACAAGTTCAGGACGTAAGTGCATCGTTCATGAACAAGCTGACTGATCGCATGGAGATTGGCGACACGCTGAGCAGTGAAGAACAACTTCACTTTCTAGAGTTGTCGAAAAAACACGAGGAAGAATTCAGCCTGGATGAAGACGATGTTGGGCACTATGATGCCATCAAGCATCACATACTTCTGTCTGATAATATCTTGGTGAAAGTCCCACACTGTTGAATACCACCACACCAATGGAACGAAGTATGCGAATACAAACGGAAGGTGACTACTACACACAAAGCATTCAACGAAATGAATCATTGCTGTCTCCCGATGCATCCACATTACATTTGTCGCCCAATGCACCCACACTACATGTGGAAGGAAGACAACCCAAAGCTTCAGTGTGGTAAACTTAACCACTGTTCAGAAACATCTATTCTCCTGCAGCACAACACACAACTTACTCAGTGCCTCTGTGAGTAATGTACAGACATTGTACCAAAGATCCAAGTACTCTATGGCTCCCCAAATATTAGCTGGCAATTGACTGCGGTCAAACACCTTTCGATGATCAGTTACGCACATTATAATTATATATTAATTAACAATTTAAAACTTTCATGGTACAGCTTGTTTTACATTGAAATATGATATAAACAAACGTTCAAAGAATGCCGACTCTGTGATCCATCCTGATATTGGGAAGGGTCACTCCAACCTTCCAGAATCAGACCATTCTGTGTTAGTTCGAAGTGAAGGAAGCAATGTGACGTAAGCCAAATAATGATCAGGGCAGCTTCCACACGGCCATCACGTGAAGGACTGGCTGACACAGGCTGAGAGAGGTCGCGACGACATCTGTGAAAATGAGCTGTACTATGGTGCAGTACGGTGCTTTCGATATAGTTAACATTTTCAACTCCTGTGATATACTGGAGTTCGTCGACTCCCAGAGGGCTGTGGAGAACAGGGAAATGTGGAGAGAGCTGGTTAAGAAGTCGTCAGTGGAGCCCCAACGATTCTTACGGGTTATGGGAAAGTGAAGATGATATACTTGGAGTGCAGGACACTGGCTCTCTAAACAGTGCCTTTCTCACCTTAATTCTTTTCAGTCCGACTTCAAAGCCAGAGGAATTAGCTCTGTTGATTATTGTGACAGTGCTCATGGCGGGCTTTGCTTTTTATGGAGATATGATCACTTAACCTATTTATTGAACATATGATGATGAAGACTCCTTGGTCTAAATTCACCACATTTAATGCCACTACCGTAATGACCATATGTATTGGGACACTTAAAAATAATTAAATTATCAACAGTCCAAAAACATAGGATGCACACAAATAATTCTCAGATTCACTGTCTCAATACTAGGGACACAAACGATTCCTGACGTCATGTTGTCCCCGTTTTATTACCTTGTGTTAACCTGGCTTTGTAACTTCACCATGGTTACCTCGTCTATTACCCTGCTACTAACTATTTTTTTGAGTGGCTAAACTATCGAGTGCACATCGTTTTCTAAATTTAGTACAAATGTTTTTGTCAGAAATTTGACATTACTCCCAAGAATGGCAAGAAGTGCCAAACGCAATCAGAGTGTCTGCCAATATAGCAGGTGCCTCCAAAGGTGGGAAGTGGGGCAAGTTATTAACATCATCTCATCAGAGTTGCAGTTGTGGTTAACTGCTTTGGCAACAATTGTTTCAGAGTACTTGAAGCTAATCTTCCCAGCTATAATTAGACTGAGCCTAGGTGTGGCAAGTGGCAACAATTATTTCAGAGTACTAGGAGAGATCTTTCCAACTATAATTATAACAGTACAGAATAAGTCCGAGTTGAGGAGTTTCTTTGGACTTGCTGGGTATTATAGACGCATCATATCTGGATTTGCTAAGATTGGTAGTCCCAGGCTGTGTAAATCGAGCTGACTGAACAAGATTACACTGACAAATTGACGGTCACAATGACGGACATGGTAATTGTGGCAGAGACCCAGGCAAGTTCCAGGCTGTAAGTGGTTCATGTTCTGATGGTTCCTGGATGACCCGGGGGCACAGTTCTCTCTATGGCATTGAATGCATCGTGGAGGTGGTGACAGGACTGGTGACAGACTTCACCATCCTGTCACTTTATTGTCAGAGTTGTGCATGCACTGTGGCATGGTACGGAGGCTAGGACACAGAAAATGTCAAGGCACGTTGTGATGAGCACTGCAAACAACACGGGTTCCTCCAATGCGATGGAGAAGACAGCAGCAGAAATTTTATGGACAAACTCTGTGGACAGACACAACTGCCGTTACACCACGATGCTGTTTGACGACGATTCAAACATGTATGCTCTTCTGTGTGGCTTGAGAGTGTACAGTGATGTGGCGATCAAGGAAGAATGTGTCAATCATGTCGCAAAATGAATGGGGACTTGACCACTGATTAGGTAGAGAATCTTCACTCTGACAACGCCTCATAGGATATGTTTAGGTATAAACACCCTGATACAACTCAAAGTATACAAACCCGTCCTAGATGACTATGGACATTTCTATGTCCCAGACCAAGCCCAATCACTATGAAGGTACAATCTTCTATAGCACAATATCCAATACATAGGGCCATTCAAAGTGCTTTACACTTCAGCCCCTGACAGACTTAACATTCAAACACCAATCTGACATCTGTCGCACTTACAGCACCATCACTGTCCAGGCACTCATTTATACAGCTGAATGAAATGAAACAACAAGGAGTGAACAAACTTGCCCAGGCTTCGAACTGGCATCAAGAGGATTCTTTGACACTGTGACAATATGTTCAGGTCCCATATGGGGCCAGATTACTACAACATGTACATGTGTCAGTACCACTGCATACGGCGCAAATCTATAAAAGTGTGTGACATCATGACAGGTGTGATATTATTAGACCATCCATGATGTACAAGGTCTTGGACATAACCAGGGTAACCAGACGCAGTTACCCAGTATCCCTCGACAATTACCACTGTTAGAGACAGTAACACTTGTGGACTACACCTTTATTTCCCAGTACTTCACAGTGATTATAGAACCCTACAGAAAACATGACAGCAGCTCTCTCTCTCTCTCTCTCTCTCTCGATGGAAGACTTCCTACAATCTCACTTACCTGGTCAACATTGAAGGAGAACAAATGACAATCAGGTACAGGTGAAAACACAAACACTACCTACACAGTATACAGCTGCAGATTGTAGAAGATGATGTTATAATCAGATGGTTTATTATACTTTTACTGAATTACTGCAGTCACTGTGCATATCTTAGCAACCATTTGAACAGCCAGTACACCAGCACTTCTGCATGGACTCGGTCTAAAGATACGGCACTGTGTATCATTAATTTCAGCAATGTTGCCTTCAGTTGCGGACTGACCTTGAGGAATCCCTGCAGTTCTATCTCGGAGTCATTCTCGAAGCGCTCCTGGATCTGAGCCTGGACGTCTGAGGCAAGGTAGATGGGGTTGATCCAGTCGTAGATCATCTGCTCCTACACAGCAATACACACTTAGTGACAATAAACTCAATAATGTCACTACACATACACACTTAAACTTGCCTCCTCAATTAGATTTTTTTAACTTGTCTCATTTCAAATTCATTTTGCAAAAAAGCAAAACTACCTAGTATCCACTACAATATGCTAGCCTTTTGTAAAATCATATTGTGTAGCTGTGATCAAATCGCTAGAAATATTATTAGCTACTTTAAAGTTGGATCAAGAACTGATTCAATCGATTCTCAAAACTGAAATCTTCACAATAATGTGCAATTATGCACATGTTTTGTCTTGATGTAACATTCCTTGCTCTCTCAAAGACCAAATGGCTGACATATTCAGTAGTCTGAAGGCTAATTGTCAACACAGCAATTCACTTTAGCACAGTACTAGATACACAGTCAATTATTTCGACCATTCAAACAAAAGCATTTATTAAACCAACCACAGATATTACTATTCACCCACTACACATCTGGACTTTAAAGATATTACTATTCACCCACTACACATCTGGACTTTAAAGATATTACTATTCACCCACTACACATCTGGACTTTAAAGATATTACTATTCACCCACTACACATCTGGACTTTAAAGATATTACTATTCACCCACTACACATCTCGACTTTAAAGATATTACTATTCACCCACTACACATTTGGACTTTAAAGATATTACTATTCACCCACTACACATCTGGACTTTAAAGATATTACTATGCACCCACTACACATCTGGACTTTAAAGATATTACTATTCACCCACTACACATCTGGACTTTAAAGATATTACTATTCACCCACTACACATCTGGACTTTAAAGATATTACTATTCACCCACTACACATCTCGACTTTAAAGATATTACTATTCACCCACTACACATCTGGACTTTAAAGATATTACTATTCACCCACTACACATCTGGACTTTAAAGATATTACTATTCACCCACTACACATCTGGACTTTAAAGATATTACTATTCACCCACTACACATCTGGACTTTAAAGATATTACTATGCACCCACTACACATCTGGACTTTAAAGATATTACTATGCACCCACTACACATCTGGACTTTAAAGATATTACTATTCACCCACTACACATCTGGACTTTAAAGATATTACTATTCACCCACTACACATCTGGACTTTAAAGATATTACTATTCACCCACTACACATCTGGACTTTAAAGATATTACTATTCACCCACTACACATCTCGACTTTAAAGATATTACTATTCACCCACTACACATCTAGACTTTAAAGATATTACTATTCACCCACTACACATCTCGACTTTAAAGATATTACTATTCACCCACTACACATCTCGACTTTAAAGAACTTGACCCGAGATAGTTTAAACCAGTTGAGGAAGCTACTTTAATAATTTATACTTGGGGGCATTTTATTAAATTACGCTTCAGGCACGCAAGGCAGTATTGTAATTCTCAGCACAACAGTAGCTCATTATTTCACACTTCATTGTCATAACACAATGTGAAAATGCTAGGCTGAAAACATTCACATTCACTATGAGGTGCACCGTCATTATGTTAAACTTTGTTGAATTCTGATGCTAAGCCACACAGTGTTATTACTGACACTCAACAGTAACATTTAGCACAACATTGCCAACGAACTTCGACAAGGTCGCCTGAACATCACACGTACAACCGCACAAAACCTGGAGCACTTACCTCGACATCAATGTAAGAGTTGAGAGGTAGAGGGCGCTCCACGTAACAGGCGGATCTTGGGACTGGAGGAGCATAGAACCAGCCATGGACTGACAGACGTGTCTTGTCTGTGGCCACCACTTCTGATACCTGCACAACACAACACACGTGAGATGGTTGGAACAACAGGCAAGTAGATCTGTACACTCCTACCAACATGCAGGGGCTTACCCTGAGACCTGTCTGCCCTTCTTCAAGACCAGCAGATGACTGGCCAAGATGGGTAATTACATCTGATACCATTAGTGGAATTTAGACTGGGCCAACTGGCCACTAGATTAACTAACAGTTTATGGGCCCACATTAATGATGATCATTGGTAAGACTGTTATTAAAACAAATCGAATGTATCAGTATCAATTAAATAAAATGTCAGTGGTTAAAATGACACTGGTTTGTCATTGAAAAAAATACAATTGTCAATAATGGCTTGTGACTGATGTGAATGGCTGCTACGCAAGCTGTTCGCATGCTAAAAGGCACACTTTTAATTCAAAACTGGCAAAATAATATTTATGGCTAAGGGCCAGCCAACATGCCAGTGCATGAACCAGTGAATGAGTTCAAACATGTCAACACATGGACCAGTGAATGAGTTCAAACATGTCAACACACGGACCAGTGAATGAGTTCAAACATGTCAACACACGGACCAGTGAATGAGTTCAAACATGTCAACACACGGACCAGTGAATGAGTTCAAACATGTCAACACATGGACCAGTGAATGAGTTCAAACATGTCAACACACGGACCAGTGAATGAGTTCAAACATGTCAACACACGGACCAGTGAATGAGTTCAAACATGTCAACACACGGACCAGTGAATGAGTTCAAACATGTCAACACACGGACCAGTGAATGAGTTCAAACATGTCAACACATGGACCAGTGAATGAGTTCAAACATGTCAACACACGGACCAGTGAATGAGTTCAAACATGTCAACACACGGACCAGTGAATGAGTTCAAACATGTCAACACACGGACCAGTGAATGAGTTCAAACATGTCAACACACGGACCAGTGAATGAGTTCAAACATGCCAGCACACGGACCAGTGAATGAGTTTAAACATGTCAACACACGGACCAGTGAATGAGTTCAAACATGTCAACACACAGACCAGTGAATGAGTTCAAACATGTCAACACACAGACCAGTGAATGACCTCAAACACGTCAGCATATGGACCAGTAAATGAGCTCAAACATGTCGGCACATGGATCAGTAAAACTAAATGACCTCAAACATGTCAACACATGGACCAGTGTGTTATTCATCCATTTCTACTACAATAATATAATATACTACACATTATACATAAAAACACTTTGATCCAGTCAAAAATAATAAAGGTTTGTTCAATGATTTTACAAAGACTAAACAACAAACTATGACAGTGATGAGCTAGCAAGACATAGCAGCTATTAGACAAGTCAAATATTTCATGAAATGAGCCTGAAACGTGTTTTTACAAAAACACAAAACTTAATCATTGGTAGTGACAACATTGTAAGATATTGCCTTGAGAAATACCTGATGGTGTGATGCTGGCGTCACCTCGAACCATGCAACACTGTTGTGTTGGGGCACGAGAGAATGCACAACCGTGTCTGCCTGGCCGTGCTCTGACAACATAACACACACTCTTATCACAAGAATGTGAACTAGCTTACACCCACCCGTGGAGCAACAAACAGGAAACTGATACAACAAAATGGGCATTCTCCACAGCTGTTGCTTCTTATTTCATAGAATGACAAAATATTACAAGATATAGGTATTGACAGTTATTATAGCACGTGAATTAACATTGATTGATCAAGAAAACACAAAGACATGTCTTGTAGCAGTGACTAACCATCCATGTTATAGAGGTCGAGAGTACCGCCGTCGCTGGCACTCCATGGGGGCACGAGGTAGAGAATGAACGCTATCCTCCGCGTGTCCAACTCGTCATCATGACACAGCAGAATGTCTGTAACCAGCACACTTACACAGTCACGCCTATCATAGGGGGACATCCCATAGATTGATTGGTGCAATAAAGTAAAAGTAAAGGTGAGTTCTTATATAGCGCAGTATCTACTCCTCAGGACTGCTCAAAGCACTATACACTTTACTCCCTGGCAGACCTGTTCAATCGAACACCATCTCGACTTTAGTGGGAAGCATTCAGCCATGCTGCAATTAATAGACTATTTGTAAGTAGTGTATTACGTTCGAATGTAATACAATATTTTTGTACACAAACATCCGCCACTGCCTACAAGCCAGGTACTCATTCATACAGCTGAGTGAACTGGAGCAAAGCAGCATGAATGAACTGGAGCAATGTCTGACACAGCAGCACCTGTAGGATTCGAATGCGGGTTCTCTCGGTTGAGAGTCCAATGCTCTAGCCACTGCGTCACTGGACAACTGCGCTCCACAGTACATGTATGCATGTACTCATGCCCACAAGGTACAATAATATAAGTCATCTACCTTACTATGACTACATTAATTTCTGTCATCCACCCTACTACTACAGCAACTACAATAATATCAGTCATCCATCTTACTACAGCAACTACAATAATATCAGCCATTCACCCTACTACACCGATTACAATAATATCAGGCATCCATCTTACTACAGCAACTACAATAATATCAGTCATCCATCTTACTACAGCAACTACAATAATATCAGTCATCCATCTTACTACAGCAACTACAATAATATCAGGCATCCACCCTACTACAGCGACTACAATAATATCAGTCATCTACCCTACTACAGCAACTGCAATAATATCAGTCATCCACCCTACTACAGCGACTACAATAATATCAGTCATCCACCCTACTACAGCAACTACAATAATATCAGTCATCCATCTTACTACAGCAACTACAATAATATCAGTCATCCATCTTACTACAGAAACTACAATAATATCAGTCATCCACCCTACTACAGCAACTACAATAATATCAGTCATCCACCCTACTACAGCGACTACAATAATATCAGTCATCCATCTTACTACAGCAACTACAATAATATCAGTCATCCACCCTACTACAGCGACTACAATAATATCAGTCATCCACCCTACTACAGCGACTACAATAATATCAGTCATCCACTCTACTATAGTGACTACAATAATATCAGCCGTCTACCCTACTACAGAGACTACAATAATATCAGCCGTCCACCCTACTACAGCGACTACAATAATATCAGTCATCCACCCTACTACAGCGACTACAATAATATCAGTTATCCACCCTACTACAGCAACTGCAATAATATCAGTCATCCATCTTACTACAGCAACTACAATAATATCAGTCATCCACCCTACTACAGCAACTACAATAATATCAGTCATCCACCCTACTACAGCAACTACAATAATATCAGTCATCCACCCTACTACAGCGACTACAATAATATCAGTCATCCATCTTACTACAGCAACTACAATAATATCAGTCATCCACCCTACTACAGCGACTACAATAATATTAGTCATCCACCCTACTACAGCAACTGCAATAATATCAGTCATCCACCCTACTACAGCGACTACAATAATATCAGTCATCCACCCTACTACAGCGACTACAATAATATCAGTCATCCACCCTACTACAGCAACTACAATAATATCAGTCATCCACCCTACTACAGCGACTACAATAATATCAGTCATCCACCCTACTACAGCGACTACAATAATATCAGTCATCCATCTTACTACAGCAACTACAATACTATCAGTCATCCACCCTACTACAGCGACTACAATAAAATAAGTCATACACCATACTACAGCGACTACAATAATATCAGACATCCACCCTGCTACAGCGACTACAATAATATCAGTCATTCACCCTACTACAGCGACTACAATAATATCAGTCATCCACCCTACTACAGAGACTACAATAATATCAGTCATCCACCCTACTACAGCAACTACAATAATATCAGTCATCCACCTTTGACTAAAATAATATCAGTGATCCATCGTACTACAACGACTACACTAATATCAGTCATTCACCATACTATGACTATAATAATCAGTCATTCACCCTACTACAGCGACCACTACTGTACCTGTGTAGTCGTATCTTGAGCACATGATGTTGATGCGGTCAGTGAGAGGGATTCCAGTGACGTCCCTCATCCACTCCAGGAACTGTCTGCCCATCACTCGTCTGAAACATACACAGTGTAAAGTAAAGGCAAAGCGCTTTACACTTTACTCTGTGGATTTGAATTGAAGCATTCAGCCATGCTGCAATTACAGCGCAAAGACTATTCGTTCACAAATATCCACCACTGCCAGGTACTCATTCATACAGCTGAGTGAACTGGAACAACGAAGCGTGAATGAACTTGCCCAAAGTTCAAAACAGCCACACTGCAGTCCGGGTTCTCTCGATTGAGAGTCTGATGCTCTAGCCACTGCACCACGGCACTCTAGAAACATTGTCTACATTACATGCTCTCCACAAGTCTACTTCTATGTCAGCATTTGACAATTACAACTAATCATACCAGATAGAACAAATTACTTTGGAGATTCTCATATTGGTTTTCTCAATGGTTCCCCATCCACCTTCTATAGAATTAAAACACCAGCAGCTAGGCCCCTTCTCAACAACACAATAGGTAAAACACCCCTGCATATGTGGTCAGTACAGTCATTACCTGATTGCTCTGATATGAGATGAAGACATCTTCCTCAGGTCATCTGTCTACAACACAGAGAAAACAACTTGATCAAAATTAAATACATCATCATCATGTACAGAATTTGTAGGTGGTTGTCTGTTAATATTTTTGTCTAAAATGTTGGACTTGTACGCAGTAGTCTAATCATTCAGTCCAACCAGGGTAATGGCTTTTGTTTTGTCTATGCCTATATGTAGTAATTATTTACATTTATCTTTATAACAGGATGAAGGAACAGGTCAATACCATCTGGAACAGTGAAACTTTCACAAATAACTTTATGAATGGTTGATGCAAATAGTGAAACTATACTCATTCATTCTTCAGTAACTTCTTAATAATGATTCAATTAAATGTTGTACAGGTACAGGATATGGCCATACCAATGACATAATTAGGTCTAAACAGGAATATAAACTGGATGTGTCAAGAAGATTAGAAAAAGGATTTAAGAATGACACTGAAACAAATCACACAAAGAGCAACTGCAGCTACTGAAGTAACACGTCAACAAAGTACTCGTGTTCATCACAAACCTGATGAAACTTATACAAGTCATTATTCTTCTCACAGAAGATCTGGTCCATGAGTTCATCTCGCAGTCCCTCCAAGAACTTGTCATCTTGCAAGAAATTGGGCAGCACACAGCAAGTGAACGGGTCAGTGTGGAGGGCGGCCTGACTCTCTGGAAGTACAACTAAGTGGTCAGTGGTCAATATGGAGTGTGGCCTGACTCTGAAAGTACAACTAAGTGGTCAATGGGCAATATGGATGTTGGCCCGACTCTCTGAAAGTACAACTAAATGGTCAATGGGCAACATGGAAGGTGGCCTGACTCTCTGGAAGTACCACTAAGTGGTGAGTGGTCAATATGGAGGACAGCCTGACTCTCTGAAAGTACAACTAAGTGGTCAATGGTTAATATGGAGGGCGGCCTGACTCTCTGAGAGTACAACTAAGTGGTCAATGGTCAATATGAAGGCTGGCCTGACTTTGTGAAAGTACAACTAAGTGGTCAGTGGTCAATATGGAGGGTGGCCTGACTCGCTGAAAGTATAAGAACTATGTGATAAGTGTCAACATTATAAGTGTCAAACCATCAAAACCACCGAACATAACAACTAACATAACTTATCCAAGAATACAGGGTCTACAATTACCAACTCGACTCATGAGAACTAACTTGAGTTTTAACATATTTAATGGCACTGCCTAGGTTTCCTTATAGGTTCAACAGTGTTCATCTGTTACAAGAACAATTCCAGCAGACTCCCCCAACACTAGACCTCACCATGTTGCAGGGGCTTCTGTTGAATGAACGCTGTCTTCATCTGTGCCTTAAAGTCGTCCTGTTGGTAGCTGTCATTGATGACTGCATGATGTGCCAGACGGGCAGTCTTTGTCTTCTTTCCTCCCTTCCTCTTCCCACATTTCTCGTCATTCTTATGTAAGCCAGAGCTCATTGTAGGTCTGCTGCAATAACAACACAACTTTTTAGGGTTCAACCCGGAAATTATTATTTTTTTATTCTTTATATATACACCATGGGCTGTTTGATAACTTTCCTGTGGTGATTAGTGTGAACGGTTGCATAAAATTGTGTCCGATATATTGAAATATTACGGATGTTTACATCATTGTCACTGATGTAGCGCACTGTAGTCACGTGGTTTGCGTTCGTTATCATAATATGTCTCAAAAACCTGTTTGCGTTGTTGAGCCTGAGAAGTTTGGCGACTCTATTTCGTGGTCAGGTCAGAAAGTTAAAGATCGTCATGCACAGCACCAAAACTCATATGATATAACAGCAGCAACAAAACTTTGAAAGGCGGACCCTTCGGCTTGTCATTGCCTTTAGTTACTGGGTCGTTGTCCGACCCACTTTAGAATGCGCCACTTCCAATCTCACAAGATCAAGCCGCTTATCTCTGTGTATGGCTTATGAGAACTGAGCATGACTTCCCAAGGCAATTATATCATGTGCGTCAACATGTGTTTTTATTGGTTATAACCGCTAGCACGCTTGATGCTGTTAGCAGCGTTTTTGCAGGACGCTGTGTTTTTGTTCGGAAACTGTAAGCTGGAGGTCCTGAATTTTGCCATATACAACAAAAAACATTGTTTGATCAACCAACCTGCACACTCTTCCATAAGATATTCATATTCTAAATCTCTACCATATATCTAATCACATTTGTGCAAACAAATTGTTTGAAAAGTTGCTATGAGTGTAGCAATTACAACTTTAAAATGGCAAAATTGCAGTGCCGCAAAGACACACTAGTGCAAATAGTGGCTAGGAATGGTAATAATCTGCTAGGTATGTAGCGTTGGTTTTTATTTCTCTAACTTATCATGCAAATGTTCCCTGTTGTATGTTTAACCTGATTCATTGGCCGACTGTACCTACCTTTATAGTAAAATATTTAGTTTCCATGCTAGGTAACTGACATGCTAACATTTGGTAACGTTGGATAGCTGACAGATTTTTCAAGATGGTGTGTATTTATTCATGAGCAGATTGACTGACAGCTAGTGACTGCCTAACCGACAAAACATGTGACCAAGTCAGCAGCAAAATTTTTGTGGTTTTACTACGCCCCGCGTAATGAGTTTACATATCCATTCCAGCGATAGAAATAAGCTAAAATTTTCACTTGTCCTCTGGACAAGTTAGTTTTGAAATCTACTTGTCCGCCAAATTTTCATTTGTCTGAGTAACTGTTGCAGTGAATCGAAGCTTTGAAAAAACCGTTAAGAAATTATTTAATTTAAAACAATCTTCCTGCTGTTGTGCACAATCTGATCTCAAATGTATTTGTTTAAATACTCGTTTAATTGCTAGTATTTTCCAGGCCATTAAGTGATTAACAACAATTTTCATCACGAAATATTAAAAGGAGATGTATCATATGATGTTTCAACAAATATGTTTAGAGATGCTGAGGAAGTGGAAATGTGTACTTATATCGGCAATATAAATATTACAATGATTATGATAGGAATGAGACAACAGTTAGGAATATTTTCCTTGCGATTTTTCATAATGTTGCAAGAAACTGCTACCATATCTTAATAAACATATTTTCCATATCATATCCCTAGTCGAAACCAAAGTAGATGAAAAGTATCTCACCCACTCATGTCTACCACCAAACTATGATGCTATCAGAAAGGACAGAAATGTCAATGGCAGTGGGGTACTTATAACCTTTCACAATGACATCGTTGCAGAATCACTTCCAAACCTTAACTCCAATAGTGAAATAGTATGGACAAAATCCACTTTGCACGAAACAAATCCATGTACTTTGCATCCTATTACCGATCCCCCATTGACCATCTCCAATCTTTCGAAGCTCTCCACAACTCTTTAACAAACCTATACAGATCACAAAAAACTGTTAACCTTCCTGATATCAACTGGCGCAACCAACAAACCACAAGCAATAGAACGTCCAGCAAACACAACAAACTATTAGAAATAATGGGTGAATATGGATTGCAAAACATGGTGAATGACCTCACACGAATCGATTCAGACAATATCCTTGACCTAATACTCACCTCAAATCTGTCCATAATCGTCAACAGTCATATCATACCACTCCTAGCATGAGTGATCATGAAGCCGTATCCTTCAGTGTCAACCTAAACCCAGTTCACAACAGGAAACCACCACACAAAGTATTTCAATACAAATCCACAGACTGGGGCAAACTTAAAGACGGCATAACACAGTTAACAACAGAATACGTTGACATGGACTCCAATTCACGAGTCATTAACACAAACTGGATCTTTTTTGGGACACAAATTGTTACACTGTTCAACAATACCATCCCTAGTCGCAACACCAAAGCAAAAACCCACCTCCCCTGGATAACACGGAAAATAATAAGAATGCAACGAAAACGCAACAAAAACAAAACACAGTGGATTTAATAGCTACAGGGAAAAGTTTAAAGAACTCAGAAGGCAAGCCACTAAGGCTGCAGCCAAATCTGACAAAGATTACATAAACAACAACATTGGAGGCACTATGCAACTGCAAACTCCCCGACGACTGGCTCTAAGCACTAGCACTTCAATACACATAAAAGCCACAAATATGACCCTGCAAACTACAGACGAATATCACTAACATGCATCTTCTATAAAGCAAAGAAACACATCATTCTAAGTAATATGTGGAAACACCTGAACAAACACAACATCATTGTCCACTTTCAACATGGATTCCAATCAGGACTGTCTTGTGAATCTCAGCTCATCGAGACAGTCCATGACTGGATGACTGCTATGGATAATAAGACACAAATAGATACAATCCTGCTTCATTTTGCCAAAGCTTTTTAGACAAAGTTCGCCACAAACACCTCTCCAAACTAGCCTCCTACAGAATAACTGGAATCACACAAAACTGGATCAAATCATTTCTGTCAAACAGTCAACAGAGGTCTCAGACTCAATACATGGAGTTCTGTCGGACACAACATTACATTTGGTGTTCCACAGGGCTCAGTCCTAGGAACAGTCTTCTTCCTACTCTACATAAACGAAAACATCCAATGTCCCATATGCCTCTTTGCAGACGACAGCATTATATACATTATAAAATCACCTCCAAAACCGACCATGACATTCTTCAAACTGACCTGATCAAACTCCAAACATGGTCTGACAAATGGCAAATGGAATTTAAAATTTCAAAATGTGTCCACCTCCCAATAACAAACAAAACGAAACCCAGACTACACTCATGTTTACTCTTTGGCATGCCACTTGCTACAGTATCCAGTCATCCCTATATCGGAATAAAATTAAATTCAAAATTAACCTGGGCAAGTCACATCACCAACATAGTTTCCAAATTCTCAAAAGTCCTAGGCATGATTAAAAGAACCCTTGGCCCATGCAAACCCAAAGTGAAAGAAATAGCTTATAACATGCTGATCCGGTCAAAACTCAAGTATGCATCTCCCATATGGAACCCACACACTGCCACCCAAATTAAGCACCTTGAAAAAATACAACACTGATTTGTTAAAAATTATCATAGATGCCAAACCGATTCAGCAGACCTAGTAACCACCCTTGGATGGCCAACTCTTGAACGACGACATATTATCAAACAAGCAAGCCATGACATTTTATAAATTTTAAATAACATCCAGATCAACCCCCTGCCATGCAGCCATGTTTTCTCCTTCTACTCCAGAGCATTCCGTATATGGAACATGATCCCAACACAAATCACTGAAATAGAAAGCCCCATTGCTTTTCAAACAGCCATCATGAACCTTCCATTCAGCACACCCAATCACCTTAACTGCCTTTAAATAATTTATTAATTTAAGCAACCCACAGCACATGTGCACAAACTCCTGTGTTAGCCCAAGATTGGGCTGTTTGGATTACCCGACCTAAGACCTAAGATCCATTCCATGTGTGGAAACAAGTTGACCGTCAGTAAAACTGAACTACCTTTTCCTACAAGAATGGCACAGTTAGATCGGTGCAGATGATGCAGTTAACGGACACACTGTGCTTCACGGAAAACTGATGTGCAACACGCAATGGCTGTGGAAAGATAAGACGCCAACACACTAAAGAAATTACAACGTGCATGATCGCTGGCGAACCGTATTTCACTATAATTTCCACAAATTAGTTATAATTTTGCACACGTTACTATTTACTGTAACTTTTCACTTGTCCATTGGACAACCATGCAGATCAGTCTACTTGTCCGGACAACAAATCACTTGTCTTGGACAACCGGACAAGTGCTTATTTTGAACGCTGCATTCATAAAGTCAAGATCCCTGCACGTGGTATCAATGGAAAGCTCTGTTATTGGTCAATCTGCCAAAAATGGCATCAGCTGGCTAAGGTAATTCAGAGAATCAGAACAAAGCATTTCAGACACCCCGACCCTCCGTAGACCTGTGAAGTAAACAACAAAATGGCGGACATCACTGCGGAGAATTGTTCACTTTGAAAGTTTAGTTCGGATTATCTCAAGTTACCGCATCAATATTTCAACAAAATGCCTGACAGTATTCAGGAATAAGGTTACTAGAGTAGTTCAGATAGTTAAAACAACTTTGGACGCTTTTTGAGGTGAAAATTCAATAACTTGGCAGTGTCCGAGCGAGCCGCAGGTTTGTGCCGGTAGTGAAAGCGGCAGTGATCGGTGCTAGAATCGGCCTATTTTAAATAGGAAAAAATCTTTAAAATAAAAGTTCTCAAAAGATTTGATTCATTTTTTTGTTATTTGGTAGCTAACATGTGTGGCTATATTTGTCTTGCTGGATGTAGGGCATATATCCACTCAGTAATTATCTGGCAGCAGGATAAAATGTTAATATTTTAATAATTTTTTTGGATGAAGTTCAGATAATAATATCCCCATGATTATCGAATGTTATATACATTTTAAAAAAAAAATAGCATTCCTTTAGCAATAAAAATTATACCTTATTCATATTGTTGTTATATGCATTAGCAAAGTTATTATTTTTACTGTAACAGTACTGTACAGATGATTTTCGCTGGCTGGTCGCACAGTTAATAACATATTTTTACCAACCAGTGGCCGGTTTCATGAAGCGGCTAAGAACGTTCTTAACGCCAAGATGATTGTTTTAGTAAATGAAGTGATTTTTTAAATATGAGCAAAACATAGGAGTTTACGCAAAACACGTGATGTTAAGTAATAGCGTAACTTTAAGTACGCTTCATGAAACTGCATGGCCCCAGATTTTCAAAAACAACTTTGTTTGGCAACGTCTTCACTACAGAGCGCTCCGTTCACTGCACTTCGGTTTCGCTGTTTCAATGGTAAATATAGGCAACTAGCAAGAGATGTTAATACAGCGATGTTTAACATGATACGGCAAAATTGACATACACAACTATAACTTATAAGTATTTCACTAAAATCAACTTTTCTGACAATTATTTTGCATAACATGGCACAAATAAGTGGTAGTTACAATGTCGGTATCTTTCGCAAATGTTTCTTCCGATTTTTATGAAAACGGCATGGTTATTATTAGCACGATCGTCTACAAGACAATTATACGCCACCCACGCCCATGCTTACCGCCTTACCGGCTTACGTCACGAAGTTACGTCCGATGCTAGAAGTTAGAACCAGAATCGTCGTTCACTGTTAGATCATCGACATATTCTCACTTTTGGAATGGCATTTGTTTATTCGTAGGCAGTACTGAATACTGGTGATACCTGGTTTGCCAGTCTATTGTGACTTGATTCTGAATGGCATAGACCGGCGTTCACAAGAGTTTGAAGAAAATTCACCATGTCCCCATGCAGAAGAAAACCGGAAATCGATTAGTCTTGGTTACCCAAGTCCACGTCGGCTAGTTCAATGGTTAGCCGCTTGGTCCAACGCTTAAAGACTAACTTAATTGAAATTATAAATGTCTTTTAAACTTCGTATACGTAAACTTAATACTCTTGTCAAGTAATGTGCCAAATATGGAACCTGTAAATTCGAACTCATATCACTAAGCCCGCTCAAACGTGGTCATTTACGAGTTACAAGGCAACCAACCTGTCATATGTTGCTGACGTCACCACAGCGCGCCCTATCCTTTAGTACGGCGTGCCGTCGTGCGGCCTACTGTTTCAGACTGCACATGAAATTGCAATCGCTGAATTTGATTATCACCTTAAAGATGTTCAGAGTAACCAAATTAATTCATGGTTTCAAAGATCTTGAATATAATTATTATAATGAACGTCTACGTACAGAGACTGAAATTGCCAACTGTGGCATATCGTCGCCTCATGCAGATGAGACATGATTGAAATGTTGTTGTCAGATTTTAACAGATATGATACAGCGGTGTCATCAAACTTTATAACTTTGAAGGGTAACGAATCACATACGAGAGCTAGGGCACCACCTAACAATATTCAAAGGAAGATGTCAGTTAACATAAAATAAATAAGTTATACACCGATGCACAGACATATGGAACAGCCTCCCACAGTCTGTGGTTGATATTTAATCGGTGCAGTCCTTTGAGGGGAAACTAGATAAGTTGTGGGAAAATTATCCAATTAAACTAGACTACATAGTGACCCACCCCTATCATGGAACAACTCGTCAGAGCATATGCGCATCATACAGTTTAACGGCAAACACTGGAGCTGGCGTAAGAGGCAGCATGCACAACCTAAAAGCCAGAAGAGGACCTGTAAGAACCTGTCAAGTTAATAATCGTACCTACAGGTTTGTCGCTGGGTGTACCCAGCAATTGTGTTAACGTTTTCAGGTTATTGTCACAGATTTCAACACAACATTTGGCAGGTATATAAGGATAGCCATGTGGAAATGGCTTTGATGATACCATTGCCCCGGTTGTGCGATGCGTCCATGACGTTCTGCCTCAAGTTGACGTCAGATAGAAGATTGTATAAAGCTCTCGCCCATTTTTGTTATCGCTGTATCATATCCTGAAGTCGCCAAGGAAGTTGATGCCCGCAGATGGTCGCCGGTAGATGCCGTAGTTGTCGAGTGGTCGACAGCATAAGACGTTCTGAAGAAACACCGCCGTTTAAAAAAAAGGGTTGTTCCTTACATGCCGCCGTATCCAGACCTTAGGCTTAGCACTGCTCAAAACGTTTTACATTTCACCCAGGCAGACCTGTTCAATCAAACACCTTCTTGGCTTCTCTGGGAAGCATTCAGCCATGCTGCAATTAATGCACAAAAACTATTCATAGACTAATATCCACTGCTGACTTTAGCCAGGTACTTATTCATACAGCAGAGTCAACTGGAGCGTAGTAGAGTGAACGACCTTGCCCAAGGTTCAACACGGCAGCACAGGATTCGAACCTGGGTTCCCTCAATTGAGAGTTCGATGCTCCAGCAACTGAGCCAGTGCACTCAACAACAGCAGATTATGTTCAAATGTTTGCTTTCGTAATTTTCTCAAAACAGTCATGTTTTAAAAGGCAGGTTTATCTGAATTAGTAAAAAAGATTAATTACACCAATACCACCACTTTCAGGCTAGGTGGGTGCGAATGCACCCATTATTGAAACAAAAGTTCCACTCAAGGTCTCAGTGGGTGTAGGTGGAGGTTCAGGCGATTTCACAGTGGAGCAGTTCAGAGGATTTTTGGGAGCCTCAAACGGGTGCAGTTGGGGGTTTCAAGGGGGTGCAGTTTTTTTGGAAATGCGCACCTCCAAGAAAGCCACCACACTACGGGGCTGTCTTTGTAGTACAACGCCCATTAGAACAGGGGAATAACGTCACCATTGTACAACAAAGAATAACCTCTTTCCAATTTAATAAGATTATTATCTTAAGTTTGATTTTTAAGTAGTAATTATTGACAATAGACATTTTTATATTATATATAGATAATTATGATGTTTTTGTGATGAAAACATTGCCCAATATTAGGCAATAAATGTACTCATAATTATTGGGGCACATTTATTTTGCTTCTTTAGGGCAACACATACATGGCATCATTTCGGCATGTCAAGGAATATACATGCATAGTAGGTATTTGTCAGTTTTGTATCTTGAGATATAGGTTCCGTATTTTCTGATACATATTGATAATAGGAAGTGAAAAACTGTGAGAAGATTTCCGATACACTGGGGCATTGGATAATGCCTAGCATAGCCTAGGTAATACAATTTTGTCCGTCTTGTAAGGTGGGTATCAGAGTAAAAAATTTGAATTTTCTGCCAGATTGTGGTGTGTTAGTAGCTTGAAACATCTGTGAAACACAATGCCAATTTGACAAATATTATAATTTATTCACATATCTGGTATTTAAAAACATACTTATATTCACATAAGACTCGACAGAAACTACTGTCTTCCAAGACATCGATGCAACAGAGAATAAATGTTTCTTCGAGAACAATACAGGTAACAAGATGAATTGAAAAGGGAACAGTTGGGAAGAGTCATCCAGTCGCTCAGTAGTCTTTGAATCCGAGTATTCATTGGATTTATAATACATTCTGTAGATCAATATTCCACTAATTAAACTAGTCCAAATGTCAGAAGACAGGTGTTGCTCTGTTCATAAATTCAGATGTCAAAAATAGCTCAAATACATTCTGTAAAAAAAATGATGAATTAAATACTAGATTATCATCATCTAATAAATTAAGTTTGAGCCCAGCATGACTGTCCCAAACAACAACGATTGTTAACGTAATTTTGAAAATGTTCTATAAACCTTTTTGGCCACAACCAACCCCAAATAATGAAACATCATTTAGAATATGTAGGAAATACCTATTCAGATCTTATAAAACTTGGGCTTATTACCGGGCAAAGTAACTAACCTGATTTTACATTGGATATTCAGTTCAAGTTTAAAAATCCTCATTCACTGTCTGGCAGCAATCCATGAATGCTTGCTTCCCTGCTCAAACAAGAAGCAGAACTTTGCATGCATTGTGTATGTTTCCAGACTGCCCCTACTTGCCATGATACTACAGAATCACAGAGGAGTGTACTGTCGAAGCTTCATAATAACTACAGTACCTCACTGCACAATTCTGTTTGTCTTGAAGCTAGCTGGTTTGGTCAAACTGTATAGCACCTTGCTATTGATATCTAAGTTCTAACTCCACATTGTTTGGCGATATTTGGCCGACTCTGTCCTTTAGCTCAATGCGGCTTGGCCATTTGGCTATCTCTGTCCACTTGCTCAAACTGGCTTGAACACATTTCACTAGTTCAGTTCAGTAGCTCACTTTGGACGGCCACTCTGACCAGTGGTTCAATTTGGTCTCATGGTGGACCTTCATCTAAACCTGTCCGGCAGTCCACTGCGACTGGTTTGGGACAGCGACACTGTGGCCGCTCCATGCTTGACCATTGACAGCCACTTGAGAGGGTGGTCTTTAGCAGGATCATCCAACCTGCACTGACGGTTGATGTCTTTCAAGCCACCCACTTCATGCACCTAAAACACGTCATCCATGTCACACTGACAGTTATTGGTCAAGAGCCCAGCATGTCCCAAGATGACATCTATCATAAGTCAAGGCTATGTGTTCCTCATTTTTTATGGAACGTTCTTAATACCAGAACCAATATGTTGAAGACATTATCATTAGTTTGATGGCTGCCACACTCATGACCACAAATTGGGATGAAGTACAGCTTATTCAGTGACCTTCCTGCTAATAATTACCACTCTGATTGATTCTAGGAAACAGAACACATCCTCGCTCTAATAACATGTCATGAAGCATAACCAGACTGCATTCAGCAAGTGGTCATTACGAATGTGTAGCAGCAGTGTTAGCTGCGGCAACTAAAGCAGAGAGCAAGTGGTCATTGCGAGAGAGTCGCACCAGTTGACCCAATGTCTCACCTGGTGTCCTGGTGTGTCCCCAGACAGCGAGTAGAGCAGTACCTTGTCCCGCACTGGATACACGTGTAGTTGGAGACACCCGTACAACAGTAGTAAAGGAGAAACGTTCTCGCTCAATATTTATATCTGTATTTATTTTATTATTTATATATAAATATTTTTATTATTTATAAGTAATAGGTATGCATTTGTAATGTGCGATATATCCGGGTTAAAAAGTCGGCTCATAGGTGCTAACAAGATAAACATAAGTACATTTTGTTTAAATTAGCAAAGTTAAAAATATGTTTAAAAGACTATTAAACATACAATAAATGAATAAGTTGAATAAATACATTCAATAAATAAAAAAAAAAAAATTTTTTTATGTATTTTAAATTTATGCTAGGTCTACATTAAAAAAATCTGTGATATGTTTTATGTCTACAACATTTAGAAAATGTGTTATTTCAATGGCAAATGTATATTTCATTGAGAGGATATCCACAGACGCCACAGAAGTGTCTCCTCGGCTGGCAAGAGGCTGGCACACATGCTGTCAGGTAGTTCGGCCCGTTCTTTGCGTCCAGCTCCTAAAAACACACAGCAAAAGACAAAGTGAACGTAATAATGTTAATATATCAAGTAACCACTTGAGTTTTAAGTTTTGAAAGAAGCCAAACTTAAAAAAAACTTAAATTGTGTTAATTCAAGATATGCTCAGGCAAATTCTTAATTAAATCTGTGTAGAGATGAACAATAAATGGCTACAACACAACACAAAATTGTAAGAATTCTTACTGAAGAATAACTAACAAGTGCCTACCTCCTCTTCTAGCAGAGCAGCAAAGTTCTTCTTGAACCTCAGTTTGAAAGTATCAGTACTCAATTTCTTCTTCTTCCGAGCTGAAACACAAACATGTCGGCTTCTTATTAGCTACTCCACAAATGAGAATTAATTAATTTCACAGAGAGATATAAATAGACACCGCACAAATGTTTTATCTATCATATACCGTATTATCCCCAATAGACGCGCATTGCGCGAGTACAAGGGCCTAGGTGCGTGTCTATTGATTTATCATAAGACATAAGCAGCACAAGCTGCCTGCGGTGGACGAACGCACAAATTGCATACACGTCACGCATGTGTAGCTCTATGATGGGCAATATGTAGCAAAGACAGAATCAGCACATCTACAAAAACATTTAGCGACATCGACAGAACACGGTACTCAATGTGCCACTCGTGACAGACAGCTATAGCTCCGGAGTTAAAAAAAAACACCAGATCGATACATTGAGCAGTGCTAAACTGACAGTCATCATGCTAGCCAGAAGACATCACTGGGCATTGCAGGATAACTTCTGTCTGTGCTGAATCGACGCTCGGATAATCCAAAACCGTGTGCTTTGCCAGCAATGCAACGGGACAAGGCCAAGGGCCAAGCCCAAGTGTGAGTGCGAAGGGAGCGTTTCTCGAAAACGAAGACATCAAGTCAGACATCGGAGCGCGCTTTGTTGTTTTGATCCTTCCTCATGGCTACAGACGGCTACGCGATTGTGAATATAATGTTATTTCAACACTTTGTTTGCAGTTTTAGAAAGTGATTATGACAACATGCCTGACTTCATGAATAAAACAAAAGTCGCTCAAATTATAAATGTGGTGCTACCTTACGGAAAAAAGTACAATGAATTGTTATCTAGACAATATCCGCAAGATGGTACCAGCTGTGGTATTATTACCGTATTTAGCATTTTTGAAGAGCACGTTCATACCGAAAATCAGTATTTTTGTTGGTTTCACTTCTGTAAAAGAGGGGTGCACGTCTATTAGGCAGTGTGCGTCTATGGGGCATAATACGATAATATTAACTAGATAATTATGACACCTACGACTGTATGTACGTTTTAGTATTAATGAGATATGAAACAATTACACAATTTACTGACTAAACCGTGACCTCATGCTTGAATGGTACAGGATATCACATAAGTTTAGTATTGCGCTGACTTTAAATGTTTTACTTACTAGAATGTGAGGATATGGTTGTCTCTTCAAACTTTGGAGCTTTTTTACTCATCTTGAGATCCGAATGTGGATCGTCCTGGAAGTTGTCTGCCTCCAGTGCATGAAGAGCTCGACGTTGGCGTATCCGTCGTGTAGCCAAGTCAAGCACTCGCATTTGTTGCACATCTTTGATTCGTCCTTTATAAACATAACAAAATTAATGAGTAACCTTAAAAATAGGTTAGTAAAATTGTACAGAAATGTCCACTAATAAACAATTAATACACACATTTTACTTACAAATGATGGTGCGTGTTTGTACTTTTTTCAATTATTACACAATTTGCTGAATGGAAGGCAAGCCAGAGGGGTAATGCCTGTTGGAGTATGGACTAGTACATCAGTTGATTGAACTCTACATCAATTCATCTACACAGTGGAAGCATTTTTATTATTATGGTCATATATGCATTAAACACAGTAGGGAGTTTTAACTCTGCCAGTCTGCTGCCGTAGGGTAGTCCTTGTTTCTGGCACTAGTCGGGTTGTTCGCCGCTGAACTTGCTCGATGAGGTCTCGGTCTTTCTTCATGTGAAGGAACCATACACATGATGCATATTCCAGGTGTGGCCTGACCATTGCTTTGTACAGCAGTAGGAAGGTCTCCTTGTTGAGATGCCGGTACGTTCGTGCTAAGCATCCCAGAACTCGGATGGTCTCCTTGACACTGTTCTCAACTTGGTCACAGAGCTCGAGTTGTTGGTCAATGGTTACTCCAAGGCAGGGTTGGCACGTTTCTGCCCTCCCGGTAGAACTAGAAACCATGCAATGGAACTATTTTCTGCCCGTGCAGCAGAAATACCTTTCCTCCCAAAATAGTCATATTTTTACACATATTTATTTTACTTTTACTATCAACATTCCTGTTTCCTTCTTACACCATGACTGTGTCATCTTATGGTGACAGCCCTGATAGGTTATTAGAACACAGACAGCTAGAAAGTCTTATCAGCTCTCCCAACCACTGATACAACAGCACATTCTAGCAGCTACTCTAGTTAGTTGGATACTGTGGCTAGGTCCTTCAAAACCAGGCTTTCCACTGACCACGAGATGACCAGGTGATAATTAGTTTTAACTGCCAGCCAATTTCTAGGCTGGTAATAAAACTGGGGTACACAGGGACTGAGAGAGCAGAGATAAGAGAAATACTGAAGAAAGGAATGCTGCAGCCCATGTGCTGTCAGGTGACAGGTCCTGTACACATGTCACATGGACACAACAAAATGCACACAAATGAATGCAAGTGGTGGAATTTTGCCCCTAAGGATTATGTCTGGTGACTGTGCATTGTAGATCAGTGACTTGACTACATTACAAGAAAGTAAGCACACATCTAACAAAATACTACAATATCCCAAGTATTCATTGTATTCAAACCAGGGAATCACTAGGGAAATGCAAGCACTGCAAGGCAGAGACAAAAATATGTTATTATACAAATGTACTTGTACTCATGTGAATGTATTCATACTTTTATTCAGATTGCACATAGACTAGTACAGAAAGATATTGACAACATATTCTACAAAACAGTTGCACTTCCCTATCAATGGCATGTATTCGCTAGTTGTTGCCATTTCTGCTGAGCAGAAACTGTTTCTGCTGGCAGAAATACATTTCTCCCCTATTTTCCCCAGGGCAGAAATAGGGGAGAAAGGTTTCAACCTGCTTGAGAAGACACCAGTGTGGGACGTTGGCAGAAAACCAACCCTGCTCCGAGGTCCATCTCTGAGGTTACTGCATCGAGCATATGACTGTCTCCCCTGTCCTTGTTCAGGTGGTATTCATTCTGTGGATTTGAATGCCTGAGATGGAGAACATGACATTTGTCCGGATGGAAGTTCATTTGCATAATTTCTGACCAATCTTGTAGTTTTGTTAGGTCTTCTTGAAGAGGAGTTGTTGTCATCTGTGAGAGCTTGGTATCATCGGCAAACATGGATGTTAGGTTGTCCATATGTCCAGAGATATCGCTGATGAACAGTCTGACCCTTGAGGAACTCGGCTGAGTACACTGCTCCAGTCTGATTGTACTTCATGTAACGATACCTTCTGTCTTTGGTCACATAGGAATGCCACAATCCACCCCAGGGCTTTATCCATGATCCCAAGACTTTCAAACTGCTTGAGAAAACGCTGGTGTGGGACGGTGTCAGATGCCTTTGCATAATCAAGGTAGATTACGTCAACCGGTATGTTGTTCATTAAGGCTTCAGTCCAGACATTCAGTGCTTCCAACAGATTCGTATTTGTGCCATGCTGTTGCTCACATTCCAGATGATCTGTCTCGATATGTTCTATAAGCTGCTCAACAATCACTCTCTAGAGTCCTTCAGAATATTGACGTCAAGAGACACCGGTCTGAGAGTAACACATGGCTGTTCCTTCAGGATTCTTGGGCTGATGCCATCAATGCCTGGTGATTTGTCAATCTTCAGTTGGAGAAGGCACTTTTTAACCAGTTCTTCGGTGACTTTAATTGTTGGGAGTGCTTCAGTAGTCAGGTTGAGGGTTCTTTGGTGTGACATGTGGCACATTGATGATGCCTTCTTTTGTGAATGCTTTAAAGAAGTGTTGGTTTAGGACCTGTGTACTATCCTGTGTGAATAGTTGACCTATGCCATTCCTGTGTTTGTTCTGCTTCTGATGTACATCCAAATTCCCTTCTTGTTTATCCTGCATTCCTGGACTAGTTTATGTTCAAACTGCTCAAATGTGCTCTCCTGATAGGATGTTGAGTTGTGTTCCTGCATCTGATCTAGGCCTGGTAGTCTTCTCCTTCCTTTGTATTAAGGTATCGGATCCATGAACTGTATTTCCTTCTCACTGTTCCAAGGGCAGCTTGAGTCATCCACACAGGCTTGGATCGGGTGTTTTCAGTAATGGTGTGTTGTGGTACACATTCAGCAACTGCTTCTCTTCTAATTTGTCCATTGCCTCTTGTGTGCTCATTTCATCTAGTTCTCTTTCCCAGTCTAGGTTTAGCATCTTTTTCATAGTCTGCCTTGTCATAGCTGTAAACTGTCCAATTTTTTCCGTAATTGTACCACAGATATGTGTTCATATTGACAGTAGTTCAGGTTGGTAACTTGGTTATAGTGTTTTCCTTTGTTGTGAAGATCAGGTCGTCCAGTGTAGGTTGTTGACTTTGTCGATATCTTGTTGGCTTGTGCATGTGGACAATGTTGGTGATAGTAGTTGTCCCTAGCCTAACTGCTTCAATTACAATGAAGTTGAACTGCTGTTCATCAGAAGACAGAACCATCCTTGTACTAAGTCGTAGGTGTGTGGGATAGATATTGACTCAAGCCTACGGACTGTGTGTTTGTGAGTTGTTTTTAGACCTGGACCACTGACTGTGTGTCTGCGCACGTGCGCACGAATACACGCATCCATACACTCACACACACGGCCCTTAGACTAAGTCACTTATGGCATGCCATAGGGAATACATCCGCAATGTACATACACGGTATTCATCCATTATCGCCCACCCTTGGCACACGCATCACAGTATTACGTTATACGTAAAACATTACAACCTATATGAACTGTACCGTCAAAATATCAAAACCGATACGAACCTGATTCCCGTTTCTCTGTCATTTTACGAATATTTACAATATGTTACCACACAATTAAGTTTCAAGACAAATCGTGTCGTACTCAGTACGATTCGTACCGAGCATGATTCGTAGCAGTGACGAGTCGTACCCAATATAGCATTACGCTTATGACTTCTGTGTTTTAATATCGCCTGGAACCTGAGCTCAGAGACTCAATAAAACAAGAATCATTAGGCGTGGTCAAGAACAGGGGTACGTAAGAGTCATATCATTAAAACAAGGGACCGCCGAAGATTTAGGATGGGAATGCAATTTCAACTTCTATGGGAAGCACTCGTTAATTGTAATAATTCATGCTGCAAATATTGCGCGACGGCCTTGACATTGTATACAGATACACGCCACTGTCTATGGCCAGGTATTCATTAACATAGCTGCGTGAACTGTATGGTAAATGAACTTGTCCAGGATTCGAAAATAAATAAATAACGTGTTTATATTTATGTGCCATTGTCAATGTGTTATAAGGATTATAATTTTATGAAATGTGTGGACAATATGTGCACCTATATTTGTCACGGTACTTGACACAATGTAGGTCCTATTCATGAATGATGCGGGAAATGATTAAAGCTATAATTGCATGTAAATTATGGTCCAATCAGTTTCTGCCAAACTTAAATCGAATATATGCAGTTTTCTAGCCTCGCTTAATCGACTCTCGCATGGCTGCATGCGTGACTCCACCAGAAAAATGTGCTGCCACCTTACAGCGCCTGGGTAATCGAGGCTAGCAGTTTTCATAAAATCTAAATTAAGACACTTTTACGTATGGAATTTATATTAATGGCATGCATAGAACTTCTTGGAACATTTTTATTTAACTGAAATACTTATGCATTTAAAAACAAATTCGCGGCACGGGCTGGGATATTACTTATGTAGAGCCCAAGTGATGACGTCACGTATGATGATGAGTCGTGATCAAAGAGCATTGGCACTGATGGAGAGACAGGAAGATAAGCTATCAGCAGCAGAGAACAACTGGGTTCGAAGAATATGTAGAGTAATGCGAGAAGACAAAATGAAGATGACGAAACTGAGAGAAGATATTGGCATGAAAAAGCACTTGACCCTTTATTGGATTAATTATTTAAAATTTTCAAAATAAAAAATCTTCACCTCCTATGTTATGATGTATCCAACAGACCATATACAGAAAAATATATTACAAATATTGATGTACACTAACTTGATATGACAGCACAGATTTTGCGTTGATTGTAGTTTTTTTCAAATATGGCAATAGACCAAACAAAAAGTATAAAACTGTTATGTTGCCTCGGGGAAATAACGTCCAATAAAGGGCTAAAGATGAAAGTAGTGGAAAACAGAATGGGATGGGCAGGATATATGCAACACAATGAGCGAAGACAGACTGTCGGAAAGCAGAAGAGTGTGGCAAACGACGAAGAGGAAGCCAAAACTGAGATGGAAAGACAGCATGAAAAGAAACATTAAAGAAGGCAGGTGTGAACAACAAAACATAGAAGGTCATTGCGGATAACAGACAGAGGTGGAGGGAAATAACAAGAAAAGCCGAAGAAGCAACTGAGTGACATGGACCCTACCACACAGGGGAGCAAGAAGAAGAATGTTGCTGCAAGTTTGTAAATCTTCTTTGATAGCAGTGACCTGCGTTTCTGACTAATAACATATCTAATGTGAGATACAGCGAAATATTTCAAGATATACCTGTATAGCAGTAGTACAATACTAGCACACACATGCCACACGTCCGCGCACACAGAAGACGGTTTCCCACAATACTGTCGTATCCACTACGCGACCAGTTGCCTAGCAAAACCTCCGTCTAGTTATCATAAAATGGACGCCAAACGTGTGGTGTATTCGGACATTTCATCGTATATTGTGTATATATCTGGTACCAAAAGTGTTTCTTTATGACAAAGACATAATAGGCAAAGTTTTTAAAGTGACAAAGTGCATACAGGAATTTTTGATTTATGAGGTGTCATGCAGCTATAGTAATGCAATTCACGTATATAAGGATTATCAACATTCTTTTTGCTATAACATTCTATAATTTCGGTAGAATTATATAGCAATATAATTGTATTATAAAAATTCATATAAAACGTATATATATATATATATATAAATTTAACATATGCTATACACATTCTTTAGAACTTCTATAGGAATTTAATATAAACGCTGTAGTCATTATATATCGGCATTATATAGGAATGTTATAGAAACGTAAGTTACCATTAAACATTTTATAGATTTTCTACATCATTTTACAGCAAATATATAATTTGTATGGCCACATTAATTTCGACATAACAAGTCGACAACAATTTTATAGAATTTCATAGATTTATATAGATTTTCTATAGAATTATATATAACATTTTGCTAAGAAACCCAGGACCGAACCATATTGGGTACGAATTCTGTGGGGCACGAATTGTATTGGGTATCAAAATTGTAGATCTTGGTATTCGAAGATCCTTCGATTACTAATCTAATCTTACTTCTTACTAATCGTCCATTTTATATTATGTAGGCAAAATATAATGATATTTGTTTGTAGTAATTTTAGTTTCAATCATCAATTTAATGTAGGCTTGCGTGAAAGCACATTTACATTTTAAAATACGTGCGCTTGTCTTCCAGTTTACTACACTTTGGCCTAGACCCGATCCGCATTTTAGCACACGCCTCCTCAACATTGATCGACAACTGCTGTAATCATGGCGGGTAGTGGCGGCTACCTGAGTGTGATCATCTTGTTTCTGTGCTTGTTTTCCCGTCAGACCGGTAAGTTGCTTCTGGTTTGGTGACAGTAGTTAATTGCAATGTCTGTTTTATTATAGCTATGACTAAGTTTAAGTGATTGTTGCAAAGTTTATAAGATGTTACAATCACACAAACCACTTGTTTTGAATACCTGTGACCCAGTTTTCATATAGCTTACCTGTATTATTACCTGTTGCAAAGGTGTGCAACGATTTAAGATGGAAAGGTGTTGAGCTACGTTTTAGTTAATTATTTTGATCTAACCCAGTGCCGGTTCACCATTTTACAATGTACAAATCACAAATGCAACAAGTGCAATGTGATTTATATTATGAATTTATACATTTCTCTGTAATATATTTGGTCTCAACACCATCACCAATACTAAGTCCAGCTTTCATCTGATGTTACAAAATAGCTGTAAAAGTATTAGAAAGTTGTAGGAACTGAAACAATATCTTGACAGACCATCAATTTATATAATAAAATTAAGCCACGCTAAATTTGGTTAACTAAATTCACAGCTAACAGTAAAAGATGTAGTTTTTGCACAGAAGTTATTTCTGTCAATAAATTTTTCAAGTTAAGTTTTTCGGTCAATATTTTATCTAACAGCCCTGAAATATGTTGTTTAGAAATGTTTGTAAAAAATAATGTAAGGACACTGATTTTCCGCAATCGCGGAAAACGGGAATAATTCGCGGAATCAGCATTTTGAAACAGAATTAGCCTTTTAAAACAGAAATTCCACGAACGCAAAAAATGGACGAAATCGTGGTATTTACATTTTCAAAAGGATCTTCCGTGATCATGAAAAAGAGCAAAAGCACCACCTCTTTCACCGATAATGCCTTAACTGGAGATATTTTGAAACAAATGTTTAATATGCAACAATGTTAATTTATTTTTGTGGATTTATGACGCAGGATTGTTAAATTGCGCAAGGCAAATCGTTTCAAGGTGTCATGGCGCTTGTGCTACCTTGTGTCAACCGATGTAAACAGGGACATGGACAGAACGTGCTATCATAAACCGTTTCTCGATCGTTGTCTGGCTGTCCGCTAAGCACATGGAAGACATGTTGCTAATTAAATGTAGTTGTCACATCGTTAGAACACACATACTGTACATATTCCGGTTTCGAACACAAAACACAAAGGAGTAAGAACAGCCTAGGTTACACTGGTTCAAATTGAGATAGTCCGCGTTTCGTAGTTCTAACACATTCCGTTGGATGGCGTCATATATAGTGCTAGCTAAATATTTAATGGTTGAACAAAATTATTAGTGAAACAGCAGTGATTTGAACTTGCATAATTGTTAACATGATTGCTTGCGTAATTTACAATTGCTAACTTATATATTAAGCACTGCTGCATTAGAAACAACCAGTCATTTATATGTAATTGTATGACAGGAATTATTTTATTATTTCAATTGTTTTTGTATGGTTGTTACTGTGGTGCAAATATTACAAATGGTGTTGTTAGAAAAGTTAGCCACACTGTAAAATTGTATTATTTAGATGCAGAGATCATAACATTGTGATATTTTAGAGATAATTTCACAGAATGTATTATTTTTTAAAGTTAACTTTGAAATAAACTATATCTTTTCTGAAAAGAAATAGGCTTCTTTAGCCAGTATGCCATTTTTAAACGGAAAATGTGTCATTTGACACAACAAAATGCATCATTTGAAATGGAATTTGTTTTTTTCTGAAATGGAAAATACATCGTTTGAAATGGAATTTGCCTTTTTCTGAAACGGAAAGTACATCGTTTGAAATGGAATTTGCCATTTTTTGAAACAGAATTGAAACGGAATTTGCCTTTTTTGAAACGGAAAATGAGTGTCCCTAATAATGGTGCACCAATTAATGATGAAGACATCATGACAGTTCATCATTGATGGCAACCATTTTATATATAAAATAATAAAAAATCCCAAGTAAATGTACCGATGAAGCAGAATAATCATGTCCTGTTGTGTGTGTTTATGTATATTAAGACAGGATCTTGTTTGCCGTGTATGCAGGTTGTGTGTGTTTATGTGTATTAAGAAAGGTTCCTATTTGCTGTAGATGCAAATTGTGTTGTGCCCGAACACTTCTGGGGAGACTATTACAGCATTGACCGTGGGGACAGTCTTGAGACCCTCTTCAACAAGGATGGCATCAAGAACAAGCACACGACCGGATATTGTGTAGATTTCGAGTACACGGACAAAACCGATGCTCTCGGTCGCTACGATGCTCACATCCTCTTCCATAATACGTTAGTAATTTGTCACTTATATCATTACGCCTATTAAATAAAAATCAAGTTATTGCAAATATGCTGCTTGTCACAATGAATTCAAACAGAGCTTCAGCATACCTTGGTGTTGTTCTCCACTTTGTTCCTGTAACAATGTAAGTGCGGGATGATGCTGGCCTCGATAGAGGTCCTTAGTGTTTTGTTTGTTTACCTTCTTCCAGCACTGCTGTCTCCCCCACCTCCACTCGCCCTGCCCCCTTCTCTCACTCTCCACCACCCACCTCCACTCCCACTGCCCCCTTCTTCACTACCCACCTCCACTCCCCCTGCCCCCTTCTCTCACTCTCCACCACCCACCTCCACTTGTCCTGCTCCCTTCTCTCGCTCTCCACCACCCACCTCCACTCGCCCTGCCCCTTCTCTCACTCTCCACCACCCACCTCCACTCACCCTGCCCCTTCTCCCCACCTCCCCTCACCCATCCCAGCATCAGCCTCTGCCCTCTTCTCTCACTTCACTCACCCACCTCCACCTGCCCCTGCCCCCTTCTCTCACTCCCTCCCACCACCCACTTCCCACTCCCCTGTCCCCTTTCTCTCACTCTCCACCACCCACCTCCCACTCCCCAAGCCTCCTTTCTCTCTCTCACTCTCTCCACCACCCACCTCCACTCCCCTCTGTCCCCTTTCTCTCGCTCTCCATCAGCCCCACCTCCACTCGCCCTGCCCCTTCTCTCACTCTCCACCACCCACCTCCACTCCCCCTGTCCCCTTCTCTCACTCTCCACCACCCACCTCCACTCCCCCTGCCCCCTGCTCTCACTCTCCATCTCCACTCCCTCTGCCCCCTTCTCTCACTCTCCACCACCCACCTCCACTCCCTTCTCTCACTCCACCACCCACCTCCACTGCCCCTGCCCCTTCTCTCACTCTCCACCACCCACCTCCCTCCCCCTGCCCCTTCTCTCAAACTCCACCACCACTCACCTCCACTCCCCCTTCTCTCAATCTCCACTCGCCCTGCCCCCTTCTCTCACTCCACCACCCACCTCCACTCGCCCTGCCCCCTTCTCTAACTCTCCATTTCCTTCTCATGTAGCCACAGTAAGCACAAGTCACAGCCATCAGCAGCATGTTTTATAGTCATAGTAAACCAATGAATATATTAAATAGTTTTTGCTTACTTATTTTTACTTTTATAATAAATGACATTAGTAACCGCAGTTGAATCATTACTAAATGTATAGATTAGGATGAAAATATAGTTGTGTGTTGAACTGCTTGACTTTTGTTTTATTGACAGGCTGAGTAACTGCTACCAGTGCTTTGATCTGTTGTTCCGTACTCCCAACATCCTGCAGTACAAGATGAGTAAGTACTTCAAAAATCCAGCAGTAAAGATATGAAAGTAGTGAAGGAATGTTAATAATATTTTTACTTTTTTTCAGTCAGTTTACCTTAAATTATTTTACATTTCGACTGCTCTCTGCAATCTCTGTTATGTCATTCATTCCGTTGTGTCGCCATCTAGTGGTAGCTATCTGATGAAGATTGCAGTCGAAACGACAAAGCGTGTAAGGTAAACTGACTGTTAAAAAAGTAAAAATATTACAGATTTTATCCATCCCGTCTGACAAAAAATCAGTCGTAGTGAAGGTATGATAGGACAGACAGCTTCAGCCTTATGGCAATGTACAACTAGTTTCACTGGTTAACAGTAATACTGTTTCAAACCAAGCACTGATTGACAGACCAGGACTTTTTCTGGAGACTGCACAGAGGGAATTGTTTTATTTAACAAACAGAAATTCAATACCAAAACTTTCCAAGACACTTCCTTATAATCGTTATAATTCACACTGGTGTCATACTTGTATGTACATCTTGTCAGCAGTAAGTGGAACTCATGTAATCTCAGTTCTAAAAACGTCTCCGATCCATTCTTTCAGCTACATGTCTTATAAAGACGACAAAGCCTACAATGAAGGATGTCTGTGGGGAGATTGAACCCCAGTTGGAGTATCTCACCATGTTCAGTAAGTGTCTCCTTTCACCATGTTCAGTATGTGTCACCACACACCATGTTCAGCAGGTGTCTCCTTTCACCATGTTCAGTATGTGTCACCACACACCATGTTCAGCAGGTGTCACCACTCACCATGTTCAGTAAATGACACCACACACACACACACACACACACACACACACACACACACACACACACACACACCACACACACACACACATGATAACTTATAATCATATTTACATGTTTTGTTTAACTTTCTGAATATCAAAGGAATACACAGAATATTAATTTAAAAACTAATAATTTTCCTCCTTCCACATGCAATAATAAAATGTTGTCATAAAATGTTTCCTCTATCACAATTTGCTAAGATAAAATAGGAAATGTTACAAAAGAATTAGATGTCTTGTCTGTGTCATAATAAAAAATCAATGCATTACTATGTGCAATCCAATGAAGCAAATGTAGCAGTATCTGTTAATCTTGCCTTTCTGAAACACTTGAAGGGTCATCAGGGCAAAACGTGTTAAACACCATTCTTTAAATTTCACCCACACATTTGTTTGAACACATGCTGGGGTTAAGATGCTATTTAATTTGTACAAAAAAACATGATAAATCCCCATTAATAAATGTTATGCACAAAAGAGCGTTTGTTTTCAAAACATAATAAGCGCCATCCATCTTTTATCTAAACGCTATCTACCCATTTTCAGCCAACCAGCACTGCCTTATCACACTTTTATTTAAACCTGAGTATGAAATGCAAAAGTGCCTTTTTCTCAAAACCAAGAAAATGGATATATTGCATTTTGTCCTGGAACTCTTCATTTATCTCGTTCTAATGGTTAGTTTTGAAGTAAATACACAGTGTCATTAACCTGCTCATCCGTGTCCTTCATGTTTCTCAGCCTGGTCTTCTGTCATTGTCATGCTTATTTCTGTGTCACAGAAAAGACGACGGAGATTGTGAACTGCAAGACAACCTTTGAAGGGATGTTCCACTTCTCATACGAGGTTGACTACGGCGGCGGTGGTATCTGTGACTCCCCTCGCAGTAGCATCATCGCGTGTCAGGAGCCTGGCTCCCCCTATGTCGACAACCAGGTGTTCTTCATGAACTACGGGAAGTGTCCCGCCATCGGCAGCTCGGAAAACAAATGTACGGCAACATTTACACTACTTGCTACAAATTTCATGCGTATCAGCTAAGTGAGATATTTCACGTAGCAAGTTGCCAATGGGTGATCAGCCACTGCAAGATGGGTATTAAGTTGCACTGGCCTATTCTGCATACAAACCTAAAATAGCTGTTGAAGTCATGTCCCGTCAGTTTTTGCAGATGAGCTTACCCTATGATCACCTCTTTCAATGTGCAGTTTATTTTCGTGGAGAAATAATCAAACATAAATAAAATACATGCATTTACAAATTCACAGATTAAAAGCAATACGATAGATGATATGGGTCAGAATTACCTTGCTTTTTAAAGTTTGCAAACATTTTAGCAATAAATAAAAAAACTATTGAAGATATCGTTTTAAAACTTATGATCTGTGGAATCCGAAACGGTACATGTCATTTAATAAGTTTACAACTTACAACCCACTTCGCATTTGTTAAATGTACCTCCTCAATTTGATTTGTCTCGCCAAATAAATTGTTGTGAAAAAACAAACCCACCTATTATCCACTGCAATGTACTAGCCCAATTGCGCAGCCGTTTTATGTAGTTTTGGTTAAATCACCAGACAAATTATTTACTTATTTAGTGTTTGCTCAAACAGTAATTCAAGTGATTATAAATATTGGTGTATTCACGTAAATGTTCGATATGTTTATGCATGTGCTTCTGTGTTGATGTTGTCAATTTGTCTTGCTCTCTCAAAAACTACGATGCTAACTAGCAAGTTACGAGATGTAACGCCCATAGTCAACTTTGATCATTTAGACAAAAGTAAGCATTTTTTATTAAATTTTAATGTAAATTATTCACACACTGCATATTAGGAGATTCACTATGGGCAAAACTAGTCGAGGAAGCTGGTTTAATAATAAGTGTCATTGTCAGGTTATGTATCTTGCAGAAGTGCCTCTTTTTCATTTAGGATTTGTCACAAATGTACGTAGAATTTAAAGAATTTTCTCTTTGACCACTATAAGTTTATAATTTGATTCTATACTGGTATGATGAACTTAAAAGATGCATCATGATTTTTTCATGTTGACGCAAATGCATGTTAAAATGGGATACGTTGTATTCCTTCCAAATCCTAAAATTAAATATTCTAAACAGGAAACCTCTATGAAGTGATGATCTTGTAGAATACTAGACATGACAACAAGTTGGTGCATAGAGTGACAGCGTGTTTGTTGAATTGATTAACATGTGAGAGGTTGCGTTCCAGACATAAAGTACCAGTGCATGGGCTCCTGGACTGACAAGCACGGGAAAGTGTTTGCTGCCGTCGCAGATCTGGGTACAGATATCTACAGGGAAAGGTTTAAATGTCTGGTAAGTGGAGATGGTATAGAGGTGGAGATCACACACTGAAACTATAGCTCTCTAAAATAAATATCTTGGCTCATTCTAACATTTTTTTTTTAATAACTTGGCAGCATGATTGTTTTTCTCGGTCAGTTTATTTAGTTATATTTATGCATGGTCGTGTCATTAAAGGAAATAAAAATAAGGCATTAGCTAAAATCCTTTTTCCATGTGTACACAAAGTTTAACATTGTATGTAACATTTGACAACATTAAACAAATACAGAAAAATACATTTGTAGCATAAATTCGATTTTAAGCCCGTCTGTGAAGCGATTCCCGCGGAAAATGAAATTTTATTGAGCTAGGCGATCACGTGGTATCGTGACGTCACTTATGACACACACTCGCATCAGGCCAACCCTTTCCAAGCATTTAGAGCATGTTTACAAGGATAGCTTTTGGGTCGAAACGAGCGTCAGAACGAGTTATTGTGCAATATTCCGACGTAATCGGGTCACTAGTCATCATAGAGGAACAAACATTTATCTTACGGTTCCACATGAATCGAATTTTATTCAAAACAATGAATGCGAATGGGCCTACAAGTCGACTAGGTTTCGTCGAGCTTGGGCTTGTTTTCAGAATAATTATATCGAATGCAACCAACGGGAGATAATCTATACCAATAAACATACATAGCAAACATATATTGTATCCAGCTGCATAAAGTAACGTGTATAATCTCATAATAGCACTAGAATATCGATATATGAAGGAGTTGTACAATTTATCATAACAACTTAAATCAGTCAGAGAGTTTCTGTTGGTCCTGCTAGCTCAGTGGGTAGGCGCGTTGGTTATTTGTTGTTTATTTTACAATCGGGCGACGCCGGTTCAATCCTGACAGCATGCAAACCTTTGATTTTCTTTACACTTTTTTGGTTTATGTTTTCACGAAGTAATATAAACAAAATAATTTTATACTATAATGCACTGTTTGTAAATATTTTTTTTATTTTTGTAGTAATTATTTATTCGCCATGAAAATATGGTCATTATATATAACGATGTTTCTAAATTGTATTTATTCAGACAGATCTCAATCTGTTTTCACATATATAACTACAATATAGTACTGTACAATATATTTACAATTAATAAATTATATATCCATTACATTATATTTGTTTGGATAAATAAAATTTATTTGAAGAAGGCGGTCCTGTTTGTAGATGAAGTGTATTTGTTTGTAGATGAAGTGTATTTGTTTGTAGATGAAGTGTATTTGTCGTATTTGACAAAATACAACTTACAACTTGTGTGTGTTCTAGTTGACAAGATACAACCAGCAGCGCAGTGACAACAAGCGACGTTGGGTAATGTCTCGTTTCGCGACCTGCTCCAGTCTCAAGAATGCCTACGATGGAGATATTCGTCTCATCCTCCTACCAGGTAAGGGAGGGTCACAGCAGTTCACAAACTCACACAATTTGTAGCTCTGAATGTGGGTGGATGATGGTTGGGTTATCACCGTGTATCATCAGGAAAATAAATCACTACAATGGCGCCACCTATTGAGTGGAACGGCTGTTAATGCACATTGTTGTGGATAAGTAAGTAAGTAAATTAGTAAGTAAATTTATTTCCTCATCCAGATAATATACAGCACAATTCAAGAGCAATGTAACACAGATGAGGTGGCTACCAGAGAAGTATAGCTTATCGAGCTGGTAGCCAATTAAATCAAACTCATATAAGTTACTCCCACATACATAATATTACGTATATAAAGGTTATACAGTGCATTCAATTGCAATAGCTTCAGGTTAATGACTTCTGTAAATTAAAGCTAGAGATGTACCAATATAAGAAAATTCACAAGCGAATTTCTTACAATATGTAATTAGATTTAAACTTTTGCCCTGCAACAACAATGGCACGACTTCACGTTCCATATGTCTACTGAAGATTGTATAACATGTCTTACTCAAGTTCAGAGTTAGTTGATTGTACCGGAACCAGACTAAGTGATTCTAACTTCTCCATAGCCGTATACACAGTATCAGTGACACCCATTCCAGTAATGAACAAGTTAGTATCGTCAGCAAATAATCGCAAAGATACGTGATCCACAGCACTCGATATATCATTAACATATAATAGAAATAACACTGGCCCTAAGATGGAGCCCTGCGGAACGCCAGTTTGAACATGAGCATATTCTGAAACTGTGCCATTAATGCTAACACATTGCTGTCTATCTCTTAAATAATGTCTAAACCATTTACATACATGACCTCTTATTCCATAATGATCCAGCTTATACAACAATATATCATGATTAATGGTGTCAAAAGCCTTACTTAGGTCAAGGTATACCCCAACAACTAAATCGCCATTTTCAAGAGAATTTCTAATATTTTCTATAATTTTAATAATCGCTAACGTAGTCGAATGATCTTTACGAAATCCAAATTGATATTTGAACAAAACGTCATTTTTATCCATAAAGTCTAATAACTTTTCTAGGATTTTATTGAATACACTCATCAGACTAATTGGTCGATAGTTGGATGGTTCACACCTTGATTCTTTCTTAAATATAGGTAATACTTTTGACACCTTTAATGCTCGTGGTACCGTCTCTTCGGAGAACGACAAATTACAAATGTAAGTCAGAGGTTTACAAATGAAATTGCATGACAATTTGACAATTTTTTAAGGGAAATTATCAATACCTGATACATTAGAATTAGCTAGCTTGTTAATTTCATTGATCACTTCTTGTTGACAAACTGGTGACAGGAACATATAATCGGGTCAGATAGAAATTGTCTATATTCGTTTCCCTGAGTATATGTCTGACAATTCTTTACCTACAGTAGCGAAATATTGGTTCATTGCATTAGCAATACTTTCGTTGTCGTTAAATTCTATATGATTGATGACCAACTTTTTAACGTTGTGCATGTTCCTTTTGTCCTTATTCACGAGTTCCGCATATATCTTCCATAATTCCTTGGTTGATTGTTTTGCTTGTGAGAGTAAGCTACTGTAATATGATTTCTCCGCCTGCCGTATAATAGTTGTAAGTTTATTCTTATACTGTCGGTATTCTGTTTTATTGTATTCATTTGGTCTATTGATATATTTCTTATACAACCTAGTCTTTGTTAAAATACTATTTCTAATGCCTTTAGTCATCCACTTTTGTCCTTGAAGCATTTAATTGACATTCTGGTAAGTGGGAAACATTTTTGGAAAATTGTGTCGTATTTGGTTACAAACATATCATAACATTCATCCGTGTCCTTAAATGTCATAATATTGTCCCAGTTTATATTCTCCAGTTCCCGATTGAAATTTGATATATTATTTTCACTATATATTCTCTGTTTAGGTCTGTCATTGGTATCATGAGATTTGGATACACCTTTTATAATGATGAAGTTGGGTAAATGGTCTGATATATCTACAAACAGGTTTCCTGAAATTATATCACTTTTCATGAACTTTAAAGGTCGATATATATTCATATGATCAATGAGAGTTGCAGAGTGATCTGTTATTCTTGTAGGCAGTGTGATACATGGTAACAGATTTTCCCTCATTAACGTGTCCATGTATATCTTAGTTTGACACGAGTCATGTTGTAAAAGATCAATATTAACATCACCACATATAATACAAATTTTACCTTCCTGCTTGATAATAGACAAGTTTGATCCAATAAGATCAGAAATAACGTGTGTCTTATAGCTTGGATATCTATACATATTGCCAATCACAAAACTGACTCCATCTTTAATTATTTCAAGCCACAAATTGTCCAACCTAGGATTATAACATAGCGTTAAGTAAATCGTTCTTGGACGTACACGTCTTTCTTAATATAAACAGCAACTGTTATCTAGTCCATGATAGTAGAAATTATATTCTTTGAATATATTCGCACATCTATCTTGGTTATTCATCCGTGCCTCATTGATCGCAATTACATCAAATTTTATATTTATAGAGTCAATATGTGCTTTAAGTAGATTGTAGTTTTTGAAAGAGCTTTGTAAGTTGATATGGATAACAGTTATTAGTCCTTCAGTTATGTGTATTGACTCGTTTAATTCGGTCAAATCATAATATTTGCAGTTTAGTGATTTTGTCACTTCTTCAGATAATCCTTTATCAAGGCAAGGCTGCAAGTTATATGTTTTTAAGAGTTCAGAAAATTTGGTTCTTGGGAGTTGGTATTCCGTAGTTAACTGGAGATTGGTCAACGTACAAAATGGTAACAAATTCGCTATTTCCTTATTTTCACCCATTACTGTTGTTTTTTGTCATATTAGTTAAAATACATTCTCTCAGCTTTGCTAGAATACATACTAGTAACCCTGAATGCAACACATGTAGTACAATCATGTAACCTTTCATCGAAAACAATGTCTCAGTAGTTGGAGTAACGAATACACAAATAAAAAGTCAGATGACCACCACAGTCAGGGCATGTCGGCAGTCGAGGCGCTCAAGAGTAAATTGATTGTTATAATGTAGTGCGCCAGCACAGGTGTCTGTCACCTGTATGTGACTAGTCCACAGGCACAACGACGCCGTCTATTATCAGCTTGCCTCTGCGGAACACCGCATGCTTCCCCTCCGCGAAGGCTCGTTGCATCTGCGCACGTGTGCGTTTCTTTGTTTTGTAGTCCGCCTTCGTCATATCTTCTAGTATGTACACTCCAGCACCTGCGGTCGTTCTGTTTACGTGGGTCTTGGCGGTCAATAGGATCGCGTTTCTAAGTGGCCTCGTAACAACTGACGCGATGATGGGTCTGCCTGTAGAACTGTTGCTGGAGATAGGGCCGAGTCTGTGGCGGTGTTCAACACTCTCCATAGCTTGCTCAAGTGTGACGATGCCACCAAGGTTGTGTTTGAGGAGTACATCCTTGGCTAGGATTTTCCTGACATCCTCACCTTTGGATTCCTCGACACCAAACACCCTAATACCCCACTCACGACTTCTTCTCTCCATTGAGTTAATTCTCTCCTCATAAACAGTCATCCTCGCCCTCGATTCCATTTCTCGTTTCGTTGTTTCTTTATGCAACTTCTGTAACTCGTAAATTTGTTCCCTGTTCTCTTTAATCGAGGCAGCATTGAATTCACAGGACGCTTCAATAGCGTCCACTCTTTCTGCAATTGCACCACATTGACGGCGTATATCACTCAATTGAGTTACCACGTCACTTTGGATCATTTTGTATAGTTCGTCTATTGTAACGCCGCCGCCATGTTGATCAGCACACGCGGACACGTTTTCATCGCTCACCTGATCATGACACTTCTCTTCACTGGGCTTTTTCTTGGACGTTTTGTCGGCATAGTACTCTTCAACCTGGTATCCTAGAGTGATTGAACCCAGTATTTGCACAAAGCTGACGTTTATAACTGAGTAATTAAACAAAATTAGGAGCGCCACTTTACCCATACATCCTTAGTCTAGTGTCGCCATCTATGATAATAGAACGAGGCAGTGTGGTTGGTTCCACAACCATGTCACGTCTGTTGAATGGGGCATAGTTTTGGAAACTATTTTGGATCACTCGAAAGTTATATGGAAAATAAATCTTGCATTGTACTGATGGGTGCGGTGAGGGTTTGAGATTGTACAAAATGTTATGGTTTTTTTTATTTTGCAAACTTACGAGACCGTCCCACACTGTCTACCTCCACTCTCTCTACTCGAGGTGGCATATGATAAATAACAAATACTGACCAATGGTTTTATTCAACAAATACAAAACGTTATTATTTCCCCTGGATTGACTTGACTTTGTGTGAGTGAACACTGAAAGAGACATAGTATAATAATGTAATAAGTGATTTTATAAAGCGCCGTAAATCTAGACAAAAGTCGTTCTGGAGGCGCTAAGATAATACATGATATACATAAGGGTGAGTCGGTAATACTGACTGGTGTTTGTGCAGCTGTGTACGGCACTCAGCTGGTAGAGCCGGCATGCAACCTGCCTCGTAACTTCACTGGCTCGTGGTACACACGCGGAGAGTTTGACACTCACGTCTACATCAACTCCACACACATCTACTTCAAGACCTTGCTGGATGAGTTCACGTACAAAGAGACATACTTCACCTGTCAACAGAACCGAGACTCTCGCTATCTCCTCAGTGTTGTCACTGTCGGCAAGTGGTAGGTGCACCTTGGCCAGTGTTTCTGTGATTTCATTATTTAGTTACCAGTTCCAGTCTCTTATGTGACCGGCCACAGTGAACACTGGCGAATTCGGCTCATTAACCTAAAAATAGCTGTCTTAGTCATGTCCCATAATTGGTAAAAAAAAGTACTAAAGATATTTCAACAAATGAGGTATCGTTTTAAAGCTAAAAATTTGTGGAACCAAAAAAGATACTAATATCTATTTAAAAACTGAATACCCACTTTACTGTGGCAGGTCAACATTTTAAATAAAATCTTCTATTTTTCTAATGATTTTAGAGATTGTGAGATTATTTTTTGTGGTAGAAGATGCATAATGTGTAAATGTGGATATAGTTTTGAATTTCTCAGAAATTGTTAGCCCAGGTTATGTATAATTTTAATAAAGTTTGCTGCTGTTAGATGTTATCAGATATACATTTGAAATTATATTCAAAATACAAATCCTTTGGCAGTGATCCTTAAACTGTATAGTAGTTTATAATAAACTGGTGGAATGAGTCATTAAGGGAGGAAGGTCTTGAGCTTTAAAATGTGAATATAATCAATTAGGAGTGCCATGGAACCAGATTGTTAAAGTCACCCTTTGGACCTGAATAGCGAGGTGATCGTACTAGTGAGACTTAGTGATACTTAATTGCAAGGTGCCTGTTTTACCGAGGTAGCCGTAAAGCGAGGTTCGGCTGTATATTGCTAGTTTTGATAAATAATACTGATAATGATATAATCTAACTTTGTGAACGCATGTTGCAAATGTTGTTTCGTAGACCGAACCTTGTGTTAAGTATGACATGTTACACACAGAAGTTGTTGCAAGTATGTGTTTCTGTGTTTCAGTGAGGTGGATTACGTGTGTATGGATTTGATGCCACGTCATCACAACATCATTCGCTGGAGAATGGGTCAGTGCAGACACTTCTGTCGATGTGTCAGAATGACTGACTTTCTCAACATGATAATTACACCTGACTGTTGACACGTGTTCACTGTAGTTATTACAGTTTCAACACAGATTTTACACTTGGTTGAAACTGATATTTTTATATGTATATTGCTTATATTTACCACATTTTAGTTGTTTTAAATTTTTTTTAATATGCTATTTATGACCCTGCTTGAAATACGTGACATTTTCTCTTTATTAAATTTCATAAGATATTTGCATGTTTTTAAAGACATACACGTATCACTACTGATGAGAACACTAACATGACTGATAGATCGACATTAAGCTATGTAATATTATGACTGTGCACAACTCATACAATCATTTGTGTTAATATCACCTTGATGGTGTATTGTGTCTGATGATGGATATCATATTGATGTTATACAGAGTTTGGTTTCTTTCGGAAGAAACCCATTTCTTCCAGGACATCTGGAAGAAAGGGGTTTCTTCCACTTTCTTCCGGGAAAAACCGGAAGAAAGTGGATACCGAAAAACATGACAGGTGTGGAAGAAAGTGAAGTAATGTTTATAAAACAGACAAAATATGCAGTTTTCGGTACTTTTATTAAACTGTGGAATTTCATCTGTTAGGTTCCTGTGACAGTGAATATCTCCTGTGGCTGTGACAGTGAAAGTCTCAGTCTTCTACTACATGCTTTCCATGAAGCATTCTGTAGCAGAAGACAAGCACCTTTGTCCACTCCTAGGCAGTTACGCAGCTTTTGTGCGAATGATTGTAAATGTTGAGAACACTGTAAAACCGCCCCTCGGAAGAAACTGCAAACCCTGATGTTATATTATGAATGATAGTGGATATCGTCTTGATGTTATATCATGTCTGATTGTGGTTATCATCCTTATATCATGTCTGCCATTGTCCCCCGCAGGTCGTCCGTACCGCCATGTGCCAGGGGAGCAGGCTCTGCCTAACTTCCTGCACAAGAAGTTCCGCCAGGCCTGTGCCTGGTCGTCCTTCACCATTGACCGCGATGACTTCGCCTGGAAGTACAAGACCTTCATCTGTGAGTACGACAGCTGATCACAACCACAGACCATTAGCTGGTTTCTCACTCGCATGGGCACAGACCATTGGAATGATCCCTTACATAACTTGACAGCAGTGGACCTCCTGTCATGTTTGTCATCGCTGTCTTATGTACTTGCAGTGGATCCCCTGTCATGTTTGTCACCGCTGTCTTGTGTACTTGCAGTGGACCCCCTGTCATGTTTGTCACCGCTGTCTCATGTACTTGTAGTGGACCCCCTGTCTTGTTTGTTACCGCTGTCTCATACTTGTAGTGGACCCCCTGTTATGCTTGTCACCGCTGTCTCATGTACTTGTAGTGGACCCTCTGTCATGTTTGTCACCACTGTCTCATGTTCTTGCTGTGGACCCCCTGTCATGTTTGTCACCGCTGTCTTATGTACTTGCAGTGGACCCCCCTGCTCCCATTGACTGCCCCCTAGGAGGGCGCTACAGCTTCATACAGACGGGTGCCCCTGAGGAGCAGTACTATACCCGTATCAGGGGTATCACTCAGCGTCCCCGCCACCAGATCGGATGTCTCTCCTACACCACAGAGTTCAAGTCCTGCACCAACAACCCAAAGAAGATCTACATAGACGCAGAGTACTGCAGCACCGTGGACCACACGGCCCGGCCCATAGGAGAATATGGTGAGTAACATGGCCCGGCCGATTGGAGAGTATGGTGAGCAATGTAGTCCAGCCCATAAGACAGTATGGTGAGTACCATGGCCAGGCCCATAGGAGAGCATGGTGTGTAACATGGCCCAACCCATACGAGAGAGTATGGTGAGGAACATGGTCTGGCGCATAGGAGAGTATGGTGAGTAACATGGCCCAGCCCATAGGAGAGTATGGTAACACTGCCCAACCCACAGGAGAGTATGGTAACACGGCCTGACCCATAGGAGAGTATGGTAACACTGCCCAACCCATAGGAGAGTATGGTAACACTGCTCAACCCATAGGAGAGTATGGTAATACTGCCCAACCCATAGGAGAGTATGGTAACACTGCCCAACCCATAGGAGAGTATGGTAACACTGTCCAACCCATAGGAGAGTATGGTAACACGGCCTGACCCATAGGAGAGTATGATAACACTGCCCGACCCATAGGAGAGTATGGTAACACTGCCCGACCCATAGGAGAATATGGTAACACTGCCCGACCCATAGGAGAATATGGTCCCACTGCCCGACCCATAGGAGAGTATGGTAACACGGCCTGACCCATAGGAGAGTATGGTAACATGGCCTGACCCATAGGAGAGTATGGTAACATGACCTGACCCATAGGAAAGTATGGTAACAAACAGTCAGTCCCACATTACAAAAGAAATCTCTGCAACAGGTAGAGGATACATTGAAGGTTTGCTGCAAGTTGTTAACTCTGGGTTAGCTATATGTGGTAGTTTAATTATTTTTTTGAGTTTATGCCATAATGTAATCCAGCCCCTAACAAGTCACCATGGCCTTTGTGTTGACAATGTTGTGTTGACCCTGACACTGGTGACACCGATGCTGTGTTGACACTGCCAGTGTTGTGTTGACAGACGAGCCAGACAGGGAGTTGATATGTGTGGGGTACTGGATGGAGGACATGAAGTCTTACCTCATCACCTACGATGAAGAGGATCCCGTCACCAAGTTCAGATGCTGGGTGAGACGCCTTTCTGCATTCACTTATACAAACATGTTTAGTGAAAAAATTGGAACACATTAATTGGTCATAGCTGCAGACAGCTGTTAAATATAAATACTTCCCAGGTACGTTCTGTTTAGTTTAACTGAAAAGAATGTTATCAGGAAATTGTTCACATTTACAATCATCTTTGGGTAAAAACAATCACACCACTGCTATTTTAATAATATATTATAAGTGAACAATTTGACTTGTCTGGAAGAGGAAATGGCATATTAAAACTAAGGAGTACTAATGAATAAATACAGCAAGGTTGCGACTTTTGAATATATAACGTTCTGAGTTGAACTCTAAACAGGTCAATGTGATTGACAAATATCATTGATAGGTGTCAATGTATTGGCGTGTGATTGACAGGTGTAACTGTATGTATTGGCATGTGATTGATAATGTCAAGTATGTTTTGGCATGCAATTGACATGCATCAATGTATGTACTGGCATGTGATTGACAGGTGTATGAGCGACTGGACTGGCGTGTGATGGTCATCTCGCGGTCAACTACGGCCGCCTGTGGCGTTGACCAGACAGCAAAGAGCTTCAGCTACAAGGAAGGCGCGAGTCTCTTTCTCCAACTACAGGAGTCAGAGAGAGACTGTGAGTCGACTCTACTTGACACTCAGTGTAGTCAGTCACATCAACAGCATGTTCACAATGGCAGTGTTTGTTGAAAATGTCCATGTAACGTGATGAAGATGGCACTGTTTTTTAAGATGTTCATGCAACATGTTCATGATGGCACTGTATTTGTTGATGAGGTTCTTGCCCAATTACATACATTTGTTACTGCCCGGTTGAGTTGAGACGTACATAATATGCAGTGTGCACAACACAGCCATTGCAGTTATAGAAATAAGCTAAAACAATTGTCCACTGGATAAGCCAATCGTAAAATCTGTTTATCTGTCCAATTTTATGTGTCTCCATAATCGGTAAGTGGTAATGAAAAAGAAGCATTAGGAAAAAAAAAAAAAGACTAAGTGATGTTGATATAAAAACAGATCTAACAGCCGTGCTTTGACATGTTTCAGATGACGACTGTCCCCAACGCTACGACACGGGGACCGACCCGTACGTGAAGCAGGCCAAGATCTTTGTGATGGCCGCAGCAGACAGACACTCAGCACCACTGCTTGCCTCACTTATCCTTCTCTCTCTTGTCGTCTACCTGTCATGAGACATGGTGTTAGTGTCATAGTCTCTGTCATGAGACAGTGTCAGTGTTATGTTATAAAGACAGTGTCCATGTCATTGTCTGTGACACAATGTCAATGTCATCAAAGACGTATTAAGAATGTATACATATACATTTATGTGTGTATATATATGTCTTAAGTGTCATCACCTATGTGTCATGAGGACACTGCATCAATGTCATCATCTCTGTGTCATCATGACATAATGTCGTAACCACCACTTGTCATCTGGACAGTGTATCAGTGTCTTCTGTCCCTGTCAATGTCATCATATCAAAACCATGACATATCTTACTGAGAATACTGGCAGTCATTTCTACACATTGTTGTATTCAATGTGTGGAATCAATGAGACAGAGGTCGTGACTTGCAGAAGAGAGAGGTTGGTGCACTCGGCGCATAACTCGATCAGTGGACACCGTTGAAGCAAACCCTGTAATAGGAACATTTTGTTTCCCTACATTTGAGCAGCACGTCTTATTGTACAGTTTGAATACTAGATTTGATGTTTAGAAAACAGCATGCTTTCGGCAAAGATATTAATTCATAAATTACATATTCTACTTATTAAACAGATTTAATGTTGACTATTGCTACATTTAAAAAATGAAACTTGATCTGGACGTGGAGCGCAGTAGCGCAACGGTAAGAGCTCTCAACTGAGAGAATGTGGGTTCGAATTCTGTGCAGCGGTGTCGAACTTCGGGCAAGTTTGTTTACATTGCTTTAGTTCACTCAGCTGTATGAATGAATACCTGGCTATAGACAGTGGTGGATATTTATGTACGAATAGGCTTGGCAGCGTGGCTGAATGCTTCCCAGAGAAGTCAAGATGGTGTTCGATTGAACAGGTCTGCCAGGGAGTAAAGTGTAAAGCGCTTTGAACAGTCCTGAGGACTGGATACTGCACTATCTAAGAAGTTACCTTTAATAAGAAGTTACCTTTACTACTGCCAACTGATTACAACCATTTATTCTTTCTAAATATAAAAATAATCCAGAATATTATATATGAGCATTTGGGAGCCACAGTATAGAATGCTAAGATGTTCATCTGTAATACAGTATTTTCAAGAAATACTTGGTGTGGCTAATTTGTGATCCAACCAACAATTCATGGCTCTTGCATCATTAGATTTGTTATTATATAGGATTCTTTGGGTATATTGGAAGTATGGAATATTTACATATACGTTCAAAGGTAATTGTAATTTTCTTGGCTGGTGTGTCAGAAAGAAGCAGAAATGGTGTCTTACGTAATGTTCTAGAAACAGTCCAGTTGGTGTCTCTGTTGAGAGTGTACAATAACAGATTATTTTAACTTCAATCGCAATCACTCTACCTGCTCTTTTATATGAATGTTGTGTGGTCTTACATTGTTTATATACTTCAAATACGGTGGTAGGCAAGATTTCACTGTGAATATGCATGCTTTATAAATGTAGAGTTAGGGTAATGTTCTAAAAAGTAACACCAGTGCTGTAGATTTTGTATATCATGCGACAGTAATTAATCTTTTATATTTATCTTGTAAAAGTGATTAAGCATTCCTGTGAACTTTTTACAACACAACCGGGAATTGTTAAAACAAAACATACATACGTGACAAGATTGTGAAACATTCCAATTAAGGGGAGCATTCCATAATGAAGACATGTATTATATCATGGTATCTTTTAATCTACAAAACATACATACGTGGGGAGATTGTGAGACATTCCAATTAAGGGGAGCATTCCATAATGAAGGCATGTATTTTATCATTGTATCATAATCTGGCCTGGCTACACATAAGTGTGACACATATGTATATGCATTATGTATAAATGCACCATGTGTTTCAGATAGATTGTTCTTTTTATCTCTATACGTCTGAACATACACGTGTGCTGGCAACATTATAAGAATAAAATTACTTTTTTGAAATTTGTGACTTATGGCCGAGTGGTTTTGTTTAAAAATATCCTTAGAGGATTGACATCTTACATTATATGCGGATATTGTGTCATTTAGTGTCTGTTATGTACAACACCAGACAACTACTGTACAGCAGTGAACAAATTTGACAACTGTGGACTGGTATATGGACTTTAATGGGCATAGAATGACACTACTTAAAGGAGGAAATCTGTTCCTGGTTTCTCATTTATTAATTAATATAATGTACCATACCAACTATGTTGAATGTAAACTGCCCACTAAGTTGTAAGCCAACAACAACATCCATTTTCAAAAGAAGCTTTAGTGGCAGTAACACTGAGGGGCTTTAACAGCTATACCCTTTGACGCTTGACAACTTCCCATGTTCTACACGGCAGACTTCCTGTTACAAATGACTACACCAGCTAATTCAGGGTAGAGGAACAGACTGGCTCCCTGTAAGATATATGCTTGTGAGACAGCATAAACTAACCAGTCAGCTTGATTGACAAATGGAATGATTCCAACTCGCGTAATAAATTTTTTTTCTCAACTCCGATATCAGATTACTAGAATTGAATATTCTCATTCTTGGTCAAATAATAATAAACTCAATTTTATAACACATCAGTCCGAACGTGTGCTGAATGTTTGTATTGATTCCCATGTACAAATATGTTGTTCATCAAAAATAAATAAAAATGATACTATATAAATATCGACGATATAATTGTAAAGTAAGTAGGCTACCTGTTTGTGCACTTCTAGGAATTAGAGTGCCCGAATTCTTTATTCATTACAGTAACATGATCTCGTCATGACGGAAAGCATGAAGTTTTACATGACATGATCATGTATGTAATTTGTGAATGCTTGGATGCAAGTATATACATGCACTGCTTTTGTGTGACAGCTATGTCACCTTTATATAAGACAACCTTGGTCATCATCAGTGTGGCAGTAACTTACCTGGTGAGACCTACACAGACCAGCCATGCTCCAGTACTTTAAAGGTGTTATCTGATGACCCCTCAGGCTATCCTCCAGGTCTCCTTCACTCCTGCTTCTGACGCTAGACCGTTTGAATGACTCATGCTAGACATGCTTTAAGAGCAGGAATGACCAGACCATCAGCTCAGCAAATCAATGCTGTTTTCTACAGTAGCTTTGTGTCGTTGAGAATCTGGTTACATATGTAACAATTACGTAACAACTAAATGCAATAATAAGACAAAGTAGTTCCATGAAGAACATTTATTTTGGTATCAAGCGATAGATATGTTTCTGTAAAACAATACTAACATGTAGATTATGAGTCGGGTGTTCCCGAGATATGAGCCCGGTGTTCCTGAGAATGACATTAAGCCTGGCTTCAGCTCAACTCAACATGTATCACAATCTTAACCTTCTCGTAGATAACACAGTCACATGGTTTCAGTGTCCATATCTTAACTGCACTGTTGTAGTAAATTAACAACTGCTCATTTGACATTATGTACCTCACAAGTAACATGATTTTCATTCCCGAACATTTTGGCCATGACCATAGACGTGGAAACAGGCGGCAAGGGGGACAGCTGCCCCTCTGGAATTATGCTAAGGGTAGATACAGGTCTGCCCCCTGGTAAATCTGAGCCTGAATGTGGTTTTTTTTGGCAAGCATCAAGGGGGGCAAATTGAGGTATTCCGAGAGCCTTTAGGTAGGTTTTAGGGGGGCATCAAGGGTGGTGCAAAATTGTGAATCGCCACAAAAAATATTAAACTGTGATGTAATTAGTCAAGAGCCGAGAGAGTGGAGAGGTTGAAATTAAGGTGGCGCAGCGACAGACATTTTTTCACAGCACCCCCCATCTTCTGATGTCATGGTCCGACAGCGGAGCAGGATTGTGCTGAAGCTCTGGTTCTCAGCTCCCCTATATTAATTTCATTCCGCCAGTCGCCATGCCTTTGTAAGCAAACCGATTTCATTATGTCACATGACCAGTGTCATGTAACACAAGCAGGAGGTAAATAATGTCCAATGAAACAAGTGAAGAAACTGGAAGTTCTACACAACTGAGGACCATCCCCAATGAAAATAAACATTTCTTAATATTATATATTAATTTTTTTACCCCTCACTTTTGTATATATCAAGCTGGAATTACTGTAGCTAGTACTATAGAAAGGTGTGCAGTCTGCACACCGGGTATCTTTTTCCCTTGTGTTTTATATACTGTAAACATATGACAGTCAGTATGGTGTAATTTAATATAACAGCAATCAAGGGTTTTTTGGTAAATTACTAGCAACATTGAAGAAGTATGATTATTATATATGTACACAAATTTGTCATACATAACATGTGTGGTCCATCAATCTGTAATCTGGATGTACCTGGCTGTGCACAAGATGTTGACTATTGTATATATATTATATGTGCGCAATCCCTGTTAATAAATTTGATTGCCCAATACCAACCTACCCAATAGTTGGCGTAAATTCAGTACAAACAGAGAAAGGGCTGCATGAGCATAACACAGATACACCGGGAATAGGGGGGGTACCGAGTAGAGTAGTACACAAAATTAACATTTCTTAATATTATATATGAATTCGCCGACTTCCTGTGACACAGGTTTTCCACCCAGTTCATTCTTGTCTTTTGGTCGTTTCACAAGCACTTCAACTTGACACAATGAAGCTGAAATAGAGTAACAACTTCATATTAATACATGAGATTTGTCATCAACTTTCTAAAAAAAATGTCATAGCCAGTGTCATATCCACATCCACAGAGGAGGACCACATCCACTCATAGGACCATATACACTCAAAGGGACCCACCTCTATATAGAGGGACACATCCACTTATTCATGCAGCTTGGCTCATATTTACCAGATGGCAGCACTTTACTTGAGGTTACCTTCAAGGGGCATGTTTCGGGACAATGGAAAGCTGCAGGGGGATTTGAGGATAAGATGGAGATGCAGGAAGGGAGGGAAGCTGGGTAGGGGTGGTTGGGAGGGGGAAGCCTGGGGTGCAGGAAGGAGGGGCAGTGGTAGAGGGGTTTCAAGCTGATATGTTGGAATTTACAAGAACCAAAAATGTTGCCATGAAATCGGTTAATGTAATGTCAGTGATATGTGCAATGTAGACTACTGGACAGTTCAGTGAAACACGCAATGTACAATGTTGTCTTTAATTTGGCACATTCCTTAACATACATATATACAGTGGAACCTCGCTCTACGGTCAACTCGCTAATACAGCCACCTTGCAATTAAGGTCACCCTAGGACAGTCCCAGATTATTTTTGTAACAGGAATTACTCCTGCTAATACAGTCACCTCGCTAGTCTGGAGGGTGACCTTAATAGGGAGGTTCCACTGTACCTCGCTAGTCTGGAGGGTGACCTTAATAGGGAGGTTCCACTGTACCTCGCTAGTCTGGAGGGTGACCTTAATAGGGAGGTTCTACTGTACCTCGCTAGTCTGGAGGGTGACCATAATAGGGAGGTTCTACTTTACCTCGCTAGTCTGGAGGGTGACCATAATAGGGAGGTTCTACTGTACCTCGCTAGTCTGGAGGGTGACCGTAATAGGGAGGTTCTACTTTACCTCGCTAGTCTGGAGGGTGACCTTAATAGGGAGGTTCTACTTTACCTCGCTAGTCTGGAGGGTGACCTTAATAAGGAGGTTCTACGGGACCTCGCTAGTCTGGAGGGTGACCTTAATAGGAGGTTCTACTTTACCTCGCTAGTCTGGAGGGTGACCTTAATAGGGAGGTTCTACTTTACCTCGCTAGTCTGGAGGGTGACCTTAATAAGGAGGTTCTACTGTACCTCGCTAGTCTGGAGGGTGACCTTAATAGGGAGGTTCTACGGTACGTCGCTAGTCTGGAGGGTGACCTTAATAGGGAGGTTCTACTGTACCTCGTTAGTCTGGAGGGTGACCTTAATAGGGAGGTTCTACAGTACCTTGCTAGTCTGGAGGGTGACCTTAATAGGGAGGTTCCACTCTATTGACATCCGTTTTAAAAACACAGTTTTGCCAAAATCTATGACAAGCTGTACAGAATTAGTTTGGAGGTTTCCCACAGAACACATTACTTCCGTCTGTATACACAAACTGATTATCAGGTTCAGTTATGTGCATAAACTGTCAGAAAACTGGAAACTGGGTGTCTGGTGACACTAGACGACAGCAGTGACAGCTGTGTACGTTGACCCTGGTTACACTAACAGTGCCTGTGACCAACTGGAGCAGTGCCCTTAGAACACAAGGTGTACTTACCAAAGACCTCCTGGACCTGGTCGAGGAGAATGACATGAGGAGCCCCATCTGGGGGAAGTCCAGCCTCTGAAATGGAACACAGCAGAAATAACACTTCTACTTTCTATCTTTACACTCTCACTCGACGTTCTCCTGTAGCTACACAATTAGACAACAGTTTACACACAATTTCATAATTGCATACGTTTACATTTTCATAGACTCGAATTAGCAAAGGATTGGGCTTAACAGCATTAATATTCATAACATCTTTACAAGTTTCATACCCATTTTATCTAGTAGAGAATTGTGTGGAATATGAAGTCAAGCTGCTCACCGAATCCAGAATATCTTTACAAGTTTTATAACTACTGGCATTTTTTCAGTAGAAAATTCTGTAGAACATAAAGTCAACTTGTTCACTGAGAAATTTTCTCTTTTCGTGGAAATATAATGAGTGGACAAAGAACAAATTGCACTAATAGATCTCCCATGTGAACCAAATAAAGCAGTAGATACTCCCTCCTGTAGACTAACTGTTAGTTTCTTCTGTTCTCACCTTCTCTGGCTTTGTCTCCATAGTAGTTTATACACGACAGGCACTGACAGTCAATGGTCATCAGAGAGGACATCAATGTTGCGTACCTGAAACACGTTTATACACAATAGTTTATCCCCCATGATGCAACAAACCACCCGTTTGCTTACTATATGGTAATTTGGTACTATATGGTAATTTGATCACCACTCAGTTATCTCGGAGGAAAAAGCACTCTAGAAAAGTGTGCCTATCAAAAACATTCTTGTAAATAACTAAAAATATATATATACTGTATTCGTTCTTCTTAGCGTACATGCCCTAATTAGGGTACAGCCCCTTTTCCAGCAGTGTCTGATATCGGTTTGTGACTAAAACTGATCAATGGGTCAATCATTTATTGTAATTCCCTGTCAAGCTTTGACAATATGAGAAAGAAAGCTCCACCTGCATCCACAGCCTTTGCGAAGTTCCAGTATCCTTTTGACCACAAAATCACCATCACATGGATGTATAAGTCACTTCCAGTTAGCTTCAGTTAAGTTGATGTGTGTCATTCCGGCTGAACTAAACTTGAATCTATGCAAAGGATGGCATGGCCTGCTCTCTGACTTTGTCCGTGTCTTAACACCACTGTCATGCAGATTGTTTCTCTTCTAACTTATCTCTCCAATGTGAAATAGTTTTAAATACTTGGTAACTATAAATAATTGACAACATTGTGTTTTCTAATCCAGAGTGACATGCGTGTAAATGGCACCATGATTATTTTTAAAACGGCAATGAATGATCACATAGCGGAATACAGTAGAAACAGTTAAAATACATGATTTCCACCATGTGGCTTCACCATTTTGTCATTTTCACACTGGTTTGAGAAACAGAATATTTTTGCAACTTTAAGAATATTTTGTAAGCGTACTGTACGCCAAAAAGAATGAATACGGTATATATATATATATTATATCATTGTGTGTTTTCTTAAATGTGTCGCCAGTTGGTAAATCAGAGGCCAATGTACCAAGGAAGTGAATGAACTCTGAAAGAGACAACTGGAGCTTGGCTCTTTGGAGGAGATGCATTTACAATGATCCAAAGTAAGCACATTAATATACAGTTCTGAAATATATAGACACATCCACAACCTGTGACAACTTGAAATATATAGACACATCCACAACGTGTGACAACTTGAAATATATAGACACATATCCACAACGTGTGACAACTTGAAATATACAGACACATCCACAACGTGTGACAACTTGAAATATACAGACACATCCACAACGTGTGACAACTTGAAATATATAGACACATCCACAACCTGTGACAACTTGAAATATATAGACACATCCACAACATGTGACAACTTGAAATATATAGACACATCCACAACGTGTGACAACTTGAAATATATAGACACATATCCACAACCTGTGACAACTTGAAATATATAGACACATCCACAACCTGTGACAACTTGAAATATATAGACACATATCCACAACGTGTGACAACTTGAAATATATAGACACATCCACAACTTGTAACAACTTGAAATATATAGACACATCCACAACCTGTGACAACTTGAAATATATAGACACATCCACAGCGTGTGACAACTTGAAATATATAGACACATATCCACTACTTGTGACAACTTGAACTATATAGACACATCCACAACGTGTGACAACGTGAAATATATAGACACATCCACAACGTGTGACAACTTGAAATATATAGACACATCCACAACGTGTGACAACTTGAAATATACAGACACATCCACAACGTGTGACAACTTGAAATATATAGACACATATCCACAACGTGTGACAACTTGAAATATACAGACACATCCACAACTTGTAACAACTTGAAATATATAGACACATATCCACAACGTGTGACAACTTGAAATATATAGATACATCCACAACTTGTGACAACTTGAAATATACAGATACATCCACAACCTGTGACAACTTGAAATATATAGACACATCCACAACGTGTGACAATTTGAAATATATAGATACATCCACAACCTGTGACAACTTGAAATATATAGATACATCCACAACCTGTGACAACTTGAAATATATAGATACATCCACAACGTGTGACAACTTGAAATATATAGATACATCCACAACCTGTGACAACTTGAAATATATAGACACATCCACAACGTGTGACAATTTGAAATATATAGACACATCTACAACTTGTTACAACTTGAAATATATAGACACATCTACAACTTGTTACAACTTGAAATATATAGACACATCCACAACTTGTTACAACTTGAAATATATAGACACATCCACAACTTGTTACAACTTGAAATATATAGACACATCCACAACTTGTTACAACTTGAAATATATAGACACATCCACAACTTGTTACAACTTGAAATATATAGACACATCTACAACTTGTTACAACTTGAAATATATAGACACATCCACAACTTGAAATATATAGACACATCCACAACTTGTTACAACTTGAAATATATAGACACATCCACAACTTGTTACAACTTGAAATATATAGACACATCCACAACTTGTTACAACTTGAAATATATAGACACATCTACAACTTGTTACAACTTGAAATATATAGACACATCCACAACTTGTTACAACTTGAAATATATAGACACATCTACAACTTGTTACAACTTGAAATATATAGACACATCCACAACTTCTTACAACTTGAAATATATAGACACATCCACAACTTGTTACAACTTGAAATATATAGACACATCTACAGCTTGTTACAACTTGAAATATATAGACACATCCACAACTTGTGACAACTTGAAATATATAGACACATCTACAACTTGTTACAACTTGAAATATATAGACACATCCACAACTTGTTACAACTTGAAATATATAGACACATCCACAACTTGTTACAACTTGAAATATATAGACACATCCACAACTTGTTACAACTTGAAATATATAGACACATCCACAACTTGTTACAACTTGAAATATATAGACACATCCACAACTTGTTACAACTTGAAATATATAGACACATCTACAACTTGTTACAACTTGAAATATATAGACACATCTACAACTTGAAATATACAGACACATCCACAACTTGTTACAACTTGAAATATATAGACACATCTACAACTTGTTACAACTTGAAATATATAGACACATCTACAAGTTGTTACAATTTGAAATATATAGACACATCCACAACTTGTTACAACTTGAAATATATAGACACATCTACAACTTGCGACAAACTGTAGGTCTCAAAAAAGCATCTTGAAAAAGATACACATATTTTGCCAAAACCTTCAATTCTATAAACAAGATTCATTTTTAAAGTTTTAAACATTGACTGCAGCTGATTATAACAGTATAGTAATGATAGCTGTGTGTAGAATATACCTTGGGCTGAGCAAGTGAGCGAGTGAGTGAGTGAGTGAGCGCGTAAGTGAGTGAGGACACTTACCGTTGTCTGTCATCAGGGTTTATGGCCCCCAATGCTCCACGGTCCCATATCACATCAAACTCACTCTCTAAGTCCCTGCAAAAGTAACATTATTTACCATATTCATTTTAATAAGTTTACATTGTGCCTAACAAATATTTGAAGCGCAATAATGTCAAATTTTGCCTTTCAATAAGCATACGTGGTTGTATAATCATCTCTCAGGAGACGGAGATCAACGCCAGTGTCACACACTGCTAAAAAGGGGAGTGAATGCTAATTAAGACATGCACGCGTACTAGAACTAGAACGACTACAATATGAGATTTCAAATGAAGAAGAAATGTCCATTTATTGAAAAATGTGAATTAGCAAAAATTTATTAAAATTACTGTGCCTGGCATTTGTTTGACATAACAAGATTACCACTTATAACAAAACACTTCAAACTTCACGTGAACACGCCGTTTTACATTACCAGGAGTAAAAATTTGCATTTTTTACTTAAAATTCTGTTTAACGATTATAATTGTCAAGAAAGCTTTCTACAAAAAGTATGTGTAAACAATGTGTATTTATGTCTATTTAACTGTTGCGGTTTAAACTAATGATTTATGTACATACACTGCTCTTTCCCGCTTAGGTTACGACATCGATAACAACTGATTCACTGCAGCTTACTTGTTGAACTCAAAGATGTCACAGCAGTAAATCTTGATGTTTACCTCTTCTGCCTAAACACAGACAACACAGATCTCACTCAGCAATAGGTCTGTGAGTGCATGCATGCTTGTGTGCGTGCATACATTTATGTATGCTGGTGTGTGTGTGTTGTGTGTATGTGTGTGTGTGTTGTGTGTGTGTACAAATCCTATAGGATTGATTTTAAGATGTAAATTCCAGTACTGTCACAATCATTATAATTTATCAAACATCAAAATCAACTTTTAACAACATCCGTTGAACGTCAAAATCAACTTTTTAACAACATCCCTTGAATGAAAAATCAACTTTTGAACACAAATTTGACCCTCTACCCGCATTTCATGGCAAAATGTTATTATGATTAAATTCCAAAGTCAACAATAAGTTTCAAGCCACCTGCAAGTGTAACTGTTATACAGCTTAAACAAATTATAAGAGTAATTGTTCCACAGCTTACAAAAATTACAAGTGCTATTGTAATACAGCAAGACAATTAAGTTATTAATAAGAAATCACCTACTTTGTACAACTGTCCTGGTATACGCCCAATATCTTCCACAGTGTACTTAACATTGTTCTCACTAAAGAAGTCTTTGACGGGTACAGATGATGCCTCTATTCCAACCACAGAATGTCCCAACTCTGCAAACCTGCAATGTCAACACATCTCCATTATGGCATCTCTTTCTGGATGCATTTGAAAGTTCTGTTCTTACCAGTTCTACTTTTAAAATCAGTGTTAGTTTTAAAATCAGTTACAAATTAAGTTTTACTGATGACCAAATTAGTACATTTGCAGCCATATATTTAAACGTTTTCCTGGCTCTTCTTAAAGGAAATAAAAATAAGGCATTAGCTAAAATCCTTTTTCCATGTGTACACAAAGTTTAACATTGTATGTAACATTTGACAACATTAAACAAATACAGAAAAATATATTTGTACCATAAATTCGATTTTAAGCCCGTCTGTGAAGCGATTCCCGCGGAAAATAAAATTGTAATGAGCTAGGTGATCACGTGGTATCGTGACGTCACTTATGATACACACTCGCATCAGGCCGACCCTTTCCGTGCATTCAGAGGATGTTTACAAGGATAGCTTTTGGGTCGAAACGAGCGTCAGAATGAGTTATTGTGCAATATTCCGACGTAATACAAACACTAGTCATCATAGAGGAACAAACATTTATCTTACGGTTCCACATGAATCGACTTTTATTTAAAACAACGAATGCGAATGGGCCTACAAGTCGACTAGGTTTCGCCGAGCTTGGGCTCGTTTTCAGAATAATTATATCGAATGCAACCAACGGAAGATGATCTACACCAATAAACATACATGGCAAACATTTATTGTATCCAGCTACATAAAGTAACGTGTATAATCTCATAATATTACTAGAATATCGATATATGAAGGAGTTGTACAATTGATCATAACAACATTAATCAGACAGAGAGCTTCCGTTAGTTCCGCTAGCTCAGTGGGTGGGTGCGTTGGTTACTCGTCATTTATTTTACAATCGGGCGACGCCGGTTCAATCCTGACAGCATGCAAACCTTTGATTTTATTTACACTTTTTTTGTTTATGTTTTCACGAAGTAATATAAACAAAATCATTTTATACTATAATGCGCTGTTTGTAAATATTTTTTAAATTTTTGTAGTAATTATTTATTCGCCACAAAAATGAAAATATGGTCATTTATAACGATGTTTCTAAATTTTATTTATTCAAACAAATATAATGTAATGGATATATTATTTATTAATTGTAAATATATTGTACGTTAATATACTGTAATTATATATGTGAAAACAGATTGTGATCTGTCTGGATAAATAAAATTTAGAAACATTGTTATATATAATGACCATATTTTCATTTTTGTGGCGAATAAATAATTACTACAAAAATAAAAAATATTTACAAACAGTGCATCATAGTATACTAAATGATTTGGTTTATATTACTTCGTGAAAACATAAACAAAAAAAGTGTAAAGAAAATCAATGGTTTGCATTCTGTCGGGATTGAACCGGCATCGCCCCATTTAAAATAAATGATAAGAAACCAACGCATCTACCAACTGAGCTAGCGGCACCAACAGAAATTCACTGACTGATTTAAGTTGTTATGATAAATTGTACAACTCCTGCTTCATATATCGATATTCTAGTGATATTATGAGATTATACACGTTACTTTCTGTAGCTGGATACAATATATGTTTGCTATGTATGTTTATTGGTGTATATTATCTCCCGTTGGTTGCATTCGATATAATTATTCTGAAAACGAGCCCAAGCTCGGCAAAACCTAGTCGACTTGTAGGCCCATTAGCATTCATTGTTTTGAATAAAATTTGATTCATGTGGAACCGTAAGATAACTGCTTCTTCCTCTATGATGACTAGTGTTTGTATTACGTCGGAATATTGCACAATAACTCATTCTGACTCTCGTTTCGACCCAAAAGCTATCCTTGTAAACATGCTCTGAATGCATGGAAAGGGTCGGCCTGATGCAAGTGTGTGTCATAAGTGACGTCACGATACCACATGATCATTAAAATTTTATTTTCCGCGGGAATCGCTTCACAGACGGGCTTAAAATCGAATTTATGCTACAAATGTATTTTTCTGTATTTGTTTAATGTTGTCAAATGTTACATACAATGTTCAACTTTGTGTACAGATCGAAAAATAATTTTAGCTAATGCCTTATTTTTATTTCTTTTAAAGTACCATTTTGACTATTTTTTAAGAAAGTGTGTACAACATGAACAATATTTACTTATTTCATTATACTTGCTGCTGTATATGTCAATTTGGCATCTGATACATTATTCAATAAATTATGCCTTTGCAAAGTTACCGGTCACCAGGTCTGGCCAGGGGTATAATAAATGTATGACACGCAGATATAATTTATCGCCTTTTGCACCATTTTATCTTACAATTGCATATAATGTGAAAACTAGTTTATATAGAGTTGAGGAAAGTGACAAGGTAGGGGTATATTGAGTCACTGGACATTTTTATTTAAAAGATGGATGATCTCAGAGTGTAACTTTAAGTATTAAATGTGTGTTGCAAATTAAACGTATCTGATCATAACAACATTTTAATGTAAAGACAGAGAACGTACCATGATATTTCAACAGCTTTCCCACACAATGGGATGAACACTTTGTGTATCTTCCCACTATCACCAAATAAAACCTCAACATTGTCTGCAAGAAACCTGAAAGCAAAGGTCAACGTTATGTGAAATATCAAAGTCAATACATTTTCATTTCAGTAAAATGTCTGTTTTGTTGAAATGGTTTTAATAAAATGCAATTAACTAATATAACTTTTTTAGAATAGAAAATATGATTAAAAAACATATTTTCTTGCGATTATTCAGTTAAACTAGAATTAAAGTGTTTCCTCAACTTAAATGTGCTTGTCTCATGTCACTTCAGATTCATTTTCCAAACTAATGAATATATCTTGTGTCCACGGTTCATTTATACATTTTTTTTTTTGAATAGTTTTTGGGAAATAACTATTGTAGTGCTCCAAATCACCACCTACCGAGGTAGTCACCGAGTCATTCGATCTGGCATTCACAGCACAATGCTTTCCTACTAATTACTTGCAATTAACAGTTAATCTTGCTTTAGTTAATTATTCTATTTACTTATTTATACACAATTGAGATATTTTAATTATTTATAATTTCATTTATTTATATTTTATATCCCAGCCAATGTTTTATTAATCTACTTTATTTAATTGTTTTATCTATTTTAAAGTACCTATTGTACTTTTCAGCGTCTATGCGTATGGCTGCCAAGGAAATCAACTCATTATTATTACTGTCCTCCCTCAGGCCTTAATCTGGCCGACTTAAAGGGAATAAAAACATATATTGCTTGAATTCATGTTATATTATATCCTGCTATTTATTTCCACGTCCACCAAGCAAAAAAAAATCAAAAAAATTCAATGAATTAGAAATTCCACATTTTATGCTGTACATCCGGACATTTTCGAATATGCATATTTTTGGCGCACTTTTCGGGATGCCAAGATGTGACGTCACTGGTGACTCAAACTCGCATCAGGCCGACCCTTTCCATGCATTCAGAGCATGTTTACAAGTATAGTTTTTGGGTCGAAACGAGCGTCAGAATGAGTTATTGTGCAATTTTCCGACGTAATACAAACACTAGTCATCATAGAGGAACAAGCAGTTATCTTACGGTTCCACATGAATCGAATTTTATTCAAAACAACGTATGTGAATGGGCCTACAAGTCGACTAGAATTCGCCGAGCTTGGCCTTGGGCTCGTTTTCAGAATAATTATATCGAATACAACCAACGGGAGTTAATTTTCACCAATAAACTTACATAGCAAACATAGATTGTATCCAGCTACATAAAGTAACGTGTATAATCTCATAATATCACTAGAATATCGATATATGAAGGAGTTGTACAATTTACCATATCAACTTAAATCAGTTAGAGAGTTTCCGCTGGTCCCGATGGCTCAGTGGGTAGGTGCGTTGGTTACTTGTCGTTTACTTTACAGTCGGGCGACGCCGGTTCAATCCTGACAGCATGCAAACTATTGATTTTCTTTACACTTTTTTTGTTTATGTTTTCACGAAGTAATATAAACCAAATCATTTAGTATATAGTATGATGCACTGTTTGTAAATAATTTATATTTTTGTAGTAATTATTTATTCGCCACAAAAATGAAAATATGGTCATTATATAACGATGTTTCTAAATTTTATTTATCCAAACAAATATAATGTAATGGATATATAATTGATTAATTGTAAATATATTGTACAATAATATATTGTAATTATATATGTGAAAAAGATTTTGATATGTCTGGATAAATACAATTTAGAAACATCGTTATATATAATGACCATATTTTCATTTTTGTGGCGAATAAATAATTACTACAAAAATAAAAATAAATATTTACAAACAGTGCATCATAGTATACTAAATGAAAATTTGTGAAAACATAAACAAAAAAAGTGTAAAGAAAATCTATAGTTTGCATGCTGTCAGGATTGAACCGGCGTCGCCCAATTGTAAAACAAATGCCAAGGAACCAATGCGTTTACGAAGTGAGCTATCAGGGCCGGCAGAAATTCGCTGACTGATTTCAGTTGTTATGATAAATTGTACAACTCCTCCTTCATACATCGATATTCTAGTGATATTATGAGATTTTACACGTTACTTTCTGTAGCTGGATACGTTTGCTATGTATGTATATTGGTGTACATTGGTGTACATTATCTCCCGTTGGTTGCATTCGATATAATTATTCTGAAAACGAGCCCAAGCTCGGCGAAACCTAGTCGACTTGTACTACAAGTTGTAGGCTCATTCGCATTCATTGTTTTGAATAAAATTTAATTCATGTGGAACCGTAAGATAACTGCTTGTTCCTCTATGATGACTAGTGTTTGTATTACATCGGATTATTGCATAACAACTCATTCTGACGCTCGTTTCGACCCCAACATTATCCATGTAAACATGCTCTGATTGCATAGAAAGGGTCGGCCTGCTGCGAGTGTGAGTCATGTGTGACGTTAAGATACCACGTGATCGCCTAGCTCATTAAATTTTTATTTTCCGCGGGAATCGCTACACAGACGGGTTTAAAATCTAATTTATGCTACAAATGTTTTTTTCTGTATTTTTTAATGTTCTCGAATGTTACATGCAATATTAAACTTTCTGTACACATGGAAAACGGATTTTAGCTAATGCCTTGTTTTTATTTCCTTTAATGACAAGACCATTTACAGATTTTGGATTGCACCATTATAAGGCTCACCCAATTTGGACCATTAAACCATCGTTTAATTTCTGAGGTTTGACAGCCAGTTGCCAAGGAAACAGCAAATGGCCACCATCAAGTTCAAGTATATGGCCAGATAATTCGTGGCACACCAGAAATTGTGTCATTGAAATCTTGTGTGCTAATACTCTTGGCCTATGTTAATACACTGCCTGATCTCGCATGTCACACTCTGGCCATAGAATGATATACACTGCGCAGATAGGATGCATGGTTTTGGACGTAGGCATCTTTTACAAGATTTGTATTTCAGTATAATTTCACCGCCTTAGTTTCATAAGTACTTCACTCAAAACAAGTTTTCTAACAGTTCGTGTCCATGACATTCAACATATATATATATGTGTTAGAGATTTAGAATATATGGCTATATTATGGCTATATATTATGGAAGAATTTGTTTTGTTACAATTGCATAAAATACTCATACACCCTTAGTATAATGTAAGTGTTGACAGAGAGAACTCACGGGTGCTTGTACTGACAGTGCCATGGAGCCTTCCCCTCCTTGTGCATGCCCAGCCAGTAGTCAAGGTGGTCAGGTTCCGTAGGGATCTCACTCGACTCATTTTTCACTTCTGTCATCTTCTCTACCGTTGGTGGACAGACACCTACAGAGGGAAGCTAGAGAGTGAGGCAATCTGAACTACAGCTGTACGTGTCAACAAATATACACACCAGTGAACTAATGGCACCATGGTGATGGGGGCATTGTTACACAAAGGGTAAACGGGACCATGATGGCATTGTTACGTGGTGACATTGTTACATATTGGCACCTTAGTGGTAGTATCATATGTTACACAATTGGCATTGTCACAGTGTCACTGTCATACACAGGCACAAGGGTCACATTATTACATAATGACACCAAGTCACCTAATGACGCCATGATTGCATTGTTACACAATAATTTAACGACACTGCGATTGCATTGTCACATAATTTATTGACAACATGAATGCACTGTCAAATAATGACACAAAATGATGATCCCCATATTTGTAATTACATTTCGCAAGGCTGCCATCCAAAACAAGCTCCTAATGACAAGAGTGCAAACTTGTACAAGACTATGAGCTTAGAGTAGGAAGCCATTGATTGTCATCAATACAAATTACATGAATACAACATTGGGCAGAATCAAACCTGTGCTAACATAACAAACTAACACGGTGTGGCTTTGATTCAAAATCTCCTGCATTGGTTACTGAATGGTCGGACAGAATATTTGGCAATATGTAACATTGGAGGCCCAAATCAGTACATTTGTCAATACTTGCAGAGATAAACTTCCGGAAACTTTGTTAAAAACTAACAATTATGCAAATGAAATTAAACTGTCACAAATGTCACATTCTCCAGCCATTCCTCTCAAACGAATGCCACTTGAACATGACAACGTGCCTCTCAAACGAATGCCACTTGAACATGACAATGGCACGAGTCATATTCTTCATGCTTTGACCTCAGAAGTGGACCTTGGAATGACCACTAACCAACTATGACAGCTAATGCTCGGAAAACGTGGAAATTCTTATCTGAGGACACATTTGGGCCAACTCACATAAGAAATCAGAAGAGTATGGAGACACCACACATACCTGTAAACTCACTTTTAGAAACTAAACAAACTGTAGTAATACTAGTATAAAACAAATGTTCAGTACTTAGCAGGTGACAACAGTGTCATCTGGAGGTGAAAATAACACCAACAGAAACATCAACCCTTGAGATGGTGTCAGTATTCAAGTTTGGATCAATAATATTGACATTATTTTAGGTATACATTACATATTTATATATATACTAACCCTTTCATACCAACAAGTCGGGTACATAAAATAATTAATTGTATTTTGTACCATTATATTTATCAGAAGACAAGAAAACTACCACAAGAATTGAAGTTGGTGTTATATTTAGGGTCAATATGTGTGCTACAAAAATTGTTTTTAACTTTTAAAAATTCTTACTTGCGAGTTAAGCTGCAGGTATAATATATACTATGTGAATATTATATACACTGTACTTAGCTTTACTGAAAGAGTGTGTGCTACTGTGTACATCAAAAGAACTGAGTTTTTTAATAACACTAATTAGATCGGGTACTTGATTTTGTAAATAGTCTCATGAATGTATAACTGAGGCAGGGACCCAGTGCCCATTTTCACATAATTCTGACTTGGCTCAGTCGAAAATAATTTAATACATACCTGTATACATGTGGAGAGTTTGTCTAATAATTAATTACAAAGGAAATAAAACAAACATATTAGCACGTCATACATATGTACATGTAAGTATGGATACAAAAACTGTAATTGCGGAAGCTGTTTTAACTTAAATGAGGCTGTCTGTATCATTACCCAGTATCAACCAGGGGTGGTAAATATTGGCAGAATGTGCATGTTGTTTTGAATGGGGAAACCTCATGAACGTGTCAAACATTAAAAGGCCTTAATTTAAGTTAATCCAGTTGGCATGCACAAAACTGGTGACCGTATTAGTGGAACTAATATTAAAATCCTATATTTTACTTGATGTGGAAATAATTTGGGACTGTTCTATGGTGACCTTAATTGTGAGGTGGCCATATTACAGAGGTGACCATGAAACACTGTACTAGTACTAGAATATGAATGTTTTGTTTACAATTTGAACATTTCACAGTGGAAATATTCAAACTGCGGGTTTATTAATTTGGTGGGCAGTAGGCCTACATATATACCTCCAATATTAGATATTATATAGGCCTATACTATAGTTTGAATTGTATTAAGAAGAACAACATTGTATTAACTTTAAGAAGAACATTGTATTAATTTTGCGTTACAACCTGTACCACTAAATTAAGGCCCAAGTCCAAAGCAATGACCTTGGTTTAGCTATAGCGCCGAGTTCACTACTCATTCTAGGTTAGAATGACCGCGGTCAGTATAGTGAGTACCGCTCTATAGACTATACGGCGCTGCCCCGTACGTACTGCACTTGGTTTCCAGTAGGCCTATCGACTAGTATCGTTCACGCACATCATATCATAAATACTATTCGATCATGATTCATGCCACTTACCGGGTACCTACTTTCTCAAATGAAAGCAACAGGTATACCAAGAATTAATCGGCGTTTTGTAGTCGAGGAAACAACTGCTCGTATCCCTGTCGCAAATAGTGAACAGTCCCAGTATTCTACAACGTCGAAGACACGTAATTTGCTATCTGAATCAGTCGTATCACCCGGCCTCCCCTGTGAATAATTAGCGCTAAACCATTGCCATTGGATAAATTTACTAACCGCGGTCACGGATGGCGGCTATGAATAGGGCTATGCCGCGATTGGTACGCCTATGACTGTCAGTAGCGTCCGAACACTGACCTGCACAACTATTTCTGTAGGCCCGCCTATTGCTGAAACTGTATTGAAAATATAAATAAATTATGAAAACTTTGTTGATCGGCGCGTGAGAGCTTCGCTCTCTGGTCTAATCTGGTTGCAGGTGGCTGCTTAGTCACTGACTCACCGGGTGGCGCCACCGTCAAACACGTCGATTTACGGAAAACCGCCACACGTCGTTCCGACGTAAACATGTCACGGCACGGAAGTTTACCAGAGTTCACAGAAAGACTGGTCTTCTTCTTTTCTTCTTCCGTTAAGTAGCCACAATCAATATGTGATTATTCTGCCACTATTCTGGGGATCTGGCATTTGAAAAGAAAAACCCACCTCCTACAAAATATATAAAAATACACCCTACTAGTAAACCCTGCATAAGGCAGTGTCAGACCCAAAAAAGCAAAACAAAACAGACAGAAAAAACAAAACATAAAACAACTACAAAGCTACTACTAATACTAATTTTCTACAGCTCTCTAACAAAGACCCTAGCAGATGAATGTTAGTCTGGAGATCCTTGACACAAAAGTGTCGACTGTGTTGGCCTCTACTACTAGATCTGGAAGGTCGTTCCATTTCCGGATGGTTCTGGGCAGGAATGAGTGCTGATGGTACTGAGTGCGACACTGTGGCTGTGATAACTGAAGGCTGTGGCCGCGTCGTTGGCGTGGTGGTGGTGGTGGTGGCTTCAGCTTACTCTTCAGTCCAGTGGCACTGACTTGGTTGTTGTGAATTTTATACAGCGTGCATGGTCAGTCTAGCTATTTGGCGGCGTCGTTGTAGAGGGCCACAGCAGTTCCTCAAGCATGTCCTTGACGCTAGAGGTGTTGTGGTAGCGTCTAAGGACATATGTTGTCGATGTGGGTGTTCCAGCCCAAGTCCTTGTTGATGGTGACGCCAAGGTACTTTGCGAAGTCTGTGGTCTCAAGTGTGTGTCCATGGAGCTGGTAGGGGTGCTTCAGGACCTTCCTGGCTCTGGTGACAGGCAGTGTGGTGCACTTCTCTGGGTGCAAGGCCATGTCCCAGTTCTTCTCCCACTCGGCAAGTCGCTGTAGGTCTTGTTGTAGTTGCTCATGGTCTTTCAATGCCTTTACCACGGTGTATACTGCTGTGTCATCAGCAAACAGTCTGGCTGGTGACGTCAGGTTCTCAGGTAAGTCGTTGATGTATGCTAAGAACAAGCAGGGGCCCAGGACGGAGCCCTGGGGTACTCCTGAACGGACATCAATGAAGCTGGATCTAGTGCCCTCCACAACAACTGCTTGTCTCCGGTTGCTGAGGAAGTTGGTGATCCATGCATTGGTGGTACCCTGTATGCCATAGTGATGGAGCTTGTCTCACAGGATCTGTTTTTCCTTAATCCATGTTGCTGGTCACACAGGATTTTATGCTTTTCAAGATGGTTCATGACGGCATTAATTGGTGACGATGTGCTCCATCAATTTGCATGTGACACTGGTCTGTAATTGGATTGATCATACTGTTCTCCCTTTTTGAAGACCGGTGTCACGTGGGCATCCTTCCAGTCAGATGGGACTACTCCGGTGTTGATGGAGGACTGGAATATAGCTGTCAGGATTGGAGCCACTTCGGTTGCCAACTTGTGATGACTGCGACTCCATCCGGAAATGCTATCAGTCGTGAAGTGTTTTGAAACTACTTTTAATCACATATAATTAATGAACGGTTGTACATTAGCTGTGCCACCGGCCTGACATACGCTGCTAGGCTGTGTCCTCAGCCAGGTTACTCTACAGTCAGGGAGCATGCCTTAACTGACAGGGATATCACACTCCTCCCCTTTTAGATTTAAATTAGCCTACAATAATTACGATAAGCAAAAAACTAACTTCAATCTTTAAGTAACGGCTGATAGTGAACGATTCTAGTCATCGTGATAATATATTATTGTTACTCAAATATGCCTCAGTGTCCTTGTAGATCTATAACTCAATAACGATAATTATTCACTAAAAATGTTTCTATCAGACGATTATTTCCAAACTGAAGTTATTAAATATGTCACTACCAATGTCCACAATGTTCTTATCCAATACTACACTACGATAGTGAACGTCAGTTCATAGATTCAGTTTCTCCGGTGGTTTTCGGATTCCTCCGGATCTATGAACGCTTGTCGGCGGTCCAACAGGCCGTACGTCAGACAGCGGTGCGTCCGACGGCGGTGCGTGTACCTCAGACGGCGATGCATGTACTTCAGGCGGCGGTGCGCGTACTTCAGACGGCGGTGGATCTCCCTGAACAGGTTCCTGCGGAGACATAGGCAGTTCAAAAGATCGACTTCTCACATGATCGACGTGTCTCCGCACAACTCTCCCATCCTCCAGGCGAACCCTGAATGACACAGGACCAGTCTCTTCCACAATAACACCCTGGAGCCATTTTGTTTTTCCACTGAAGTTCATCACAAACACAGTGTCGCTGACTCGGAGTGTGCGATCCTTCGCATGAACGTTGTGCGATTATACTTGCTGCTGTTGTCGGTGAAGAACACGCTGGCCAATGTCTGGGTGCATTAAATCAAGATGCGAACGCGGATATCGTCCCAGTAACATCTCAGCTGGAGACAATCTGGTTGTGCTTTGCGGTGTGTTCTGGTAACGGAACAAGAATCTGGAGACTCTCGTTTCAACTGTTCCTCCCGTGAGTTTCGCGAATCCTTGTTTGAAGGTTTGCACTGCTCCCTCAGCCAAACCGTTTGAAGCTGGATGATAAAGGTGCCACACATATATGCTGAATGCCATTTTTCAACATACATGTCGCGAACTCGTCACTTGTGAAAAAACTGCCAATATTAGTCACATTGGTTTCGGCGAGGCCATGAATAGCGAATGTTTAACACTCCAGTGTAGCACTTGTTGTTGACTGTGCACAGGGAACACATCCATCCATTTGGAGTGCGCGTCGATGAGAACCAGGAACATTGTTCCCTGTATAGGCCCAGCATAGTCGAGATGGAGTCGAGACCATGCCAATCCAATGGATGTAGCCTTGCTTCAGCAGGAGCAGCGCGATGCTCTTGGCAGACCGAGCACGTATTTACTTTGTTTTCCAGTGCTTCGTCGATACCTGGCCACCAGACCAGATCTCTGGCTAGGGCTTTCATTCTTGCGATACCGGGGTGTGCTTCGTGTAGTGTCAATCACACGAGCTCTGCCCTGAGGTGGTACCACTACTCGATTTCCCCACAGAAGCACTTGGTCTTGAACACTGAGTTCAAATTTTCGTTGCAGGTACGGCTTGAGATCAATGTCCGATTTCAGATGTTCTGGAAAACCGCATTGTACCAGTTTCCTCATACGTGACAACAACGGATCTTTGTTTGTCCATGTCGTAACATGAGACACATTCACTGGGAATTCATCCATCTTCTCTAGTAGCATGATTGTGTCACCGGGAACTGGAGGTGTAGGCACACTCTGTGGCATCGGTAATCTACTCAGACAGTCGACATTGACAAGCTTGGATCCTGGACGATAGACAATGCTGTAATCATATGCAGCTAGCATAAGTGCCCATCGCTGCAGTCTTGCAGAAACCATCACGGGAATGCCTTTCTGTGCATCCAGAATGCTCATCAGTGGTTTGTGGTCCGATACCACCTGAAACGTCCTTTCAAAGATGTATTGGTGGAATCGTTTTATTCTAAAGATGATGGCTAATGCTTCTTTGTCAAGTTGGGAGTAGTTCTTCTCTGCTGTCGCCAAGGAACGGGAAACGATAGGCTTCTCTGAGCCACCTGGCATGGTGTGCGATAGAACAGTACCTACTCCGTAGGGCGAGGCATCGCACGCTAAGTTGAGCGGAAGCTTGGGATCGTAGTGTGCAAGCAGTTGACAGGAAGACAAATGGGACTTGACCTTCTGGAAGGCATGGTCTTCCTTCTTCGTCCATGCCCAAAGAACATCTTTCTGTAACAGCCGATGTTGTGGCGCTAGTGTAGTTGCGAGATTTGGCAAGAATTTCTGGTAATATTGTACCATGCCAAGGAACGATTTTATTTCTGTCACATTCTGTGGAGCCGCTGCTGACACCAAAGCTTGCACTTTTTCGTCGAGTGGATGCAATCCTTGTGCATCGATGCGGTAGCCCAGATATTTAACAGATTCTCTCTTGAAACTACATTTCCCCCCATTCAGCCTGAGACCAGCTTTGCTAAGTCTATCCAAGACTCTAGCCATATTGTCATTGTGTTCAGCATCATCCAAACCAGTGACCAGGATGTCATCCAGGTACACGCAAACGTGAGGAATGTCGCACAGCATACACTCCATAGTACACTGGAAGATTGCTGGAGCAGCTGATACACCGAAGGGTAAGCGTCGGTACTGGTACAACCCTTTGTGTGTGTTAATCGTGGTAAGTTTCCTTGATTCCTCATCCAGGACCAGTTGCTGGTAAGCATTGCTCATGTCAAGCTTTGTGAAGGTTCTCCCCCTGGAGAGAGATGCAAACAAGTCCTCAATTCGGGGAATTGGGTAGCAGTTAGGCTTTGCTACCTGTTTAAGGTTCATCTTACAGTCCCCACAAATGCGTACTGATGATTGATCAGATGTCAGAACGAGTATTACAGGAGCTGCCCATTCAGAATACTTGACCGGCTCGATCACACCTTGCTTCTCTAAGCGTTCCAGTTCAGCTTCTACCCGTTCACGGAGAGCATAGGCGATGTTTCTATGCTTGTAGAAACGTGGCTATGCAGGAACTGTGACATAAATTTTCACTTTGGTGTACTTTATTTCTCCAAGTCCTTCTCGGAACACAACGGGGTACAAGTTGAGGGTGTCCTCTAACTCTGCACTTCCTACCCTCATGATGGATCCCCAGTCTAGCCTAATTTCCTTAAGCCAGTCACGTCCGAAAATATTTGCTCGTTTCCCTTGGACATCAGCTGACTGATCTCCATATTGTATCTTCACTCTGGCGGACCCTAGTAGAGGTATCTTTTCACCCAGGTATGATCTCAAGTTTTCACGGGCAGGTTCCAGGACTGGAAGATCTTTTCATAATGTTCGGTATGTTTCTTCATTTATGAGCGAAGTTGCGGCTCCAGTGTCGACTTCAAGAGTCAATGGTTTCCTGTTTAGCAAAACATTTGCTAAGTTTGGGGGCTGCCTCTCCTTTCTCGGTACGATGAGTGGGGGCTAGCATCTACCTTGTAGATGTCATAAATCGGTACTGCCACTGTCTGGTGTATCAACAACGACTTGGTTGGTTGCATTCCGACCTCTTCCTCTTCCACCGGCCTGACCTCCGTAGCCAGGACGAAAGGAGTGTCCGCGGAACGGAAATCCTCCACCTCGCCGCGCCTGACCGTCAGGTGGTGCACTGCAGCATACACGAACAATGTGACCGACTTTGCCACACTGTCTGCATGTAACACCTTTGAACCGACAGTTGGGAGCGGTGTGGTTCAGACCACCACATCAGTCACATGGTTTGACTCTCTGACTTTTCTGTGCCGCGAGGTTATTAACCTGTCCGTGAATAGGTGACGCCGATGATACCTTAGGCATGTCGACATGAAACCATCCTCGCGCGCCAGGGATCGCTGCTGCTAATTACGTCAGTGTCAGCCAACAGTACCCCCTGGCTGATCGCTTTGCGAAATTCAGAATTTAAGCTCAGCCTATGAAATCGCTCACTAGATCAGTGGATCTCGGCAGGTCAGGTGGTCATAATAAAACTAATTTCAACCAACCGTGGCTCGTGTTACATGCAATGTTTAGGAAGTAGAAGTAATTATTCGAATACACAATACCGCTCAGCTGCTCGTGCTAATGGGCGAACGGGTCATTATATATGGGGATTCTCAGAAGTCGTTTATCCGTCTTCAAATTGGGGCAGGTATTTGCGCTGTTCTCACGGGTGATACAGTCGCGACTGGCGAAGTCAATTACTAGTTCGACTCAGCTAACTTCCGCACTTCGCGTAGGGGATCAGCCAGGGCCAGTTTTGCATGGCAAACAGCCCTGGCTTGCGAGGATGCATGAAACTGTTGTTTCATGTCTTTCACATTGCGATCTGCCAGCTCCATGCTCTGGGCTAGCGCCAACGCTTTGTTGTAATCCAGAGTTTTCTCCGCTAACAATCGGCGTTGTATGGCGTCGTCGTTGATCCCACAAACTACCCGGTCCCTCAGTGAGCTGTCAATGTTGTCCCCCGAAGTCACATGTCCCAGATAAGCGACGCAGCTCTGACACGTAAGCCGCCACACTCTCACTCTGTCCCGTTTGTGGAATTTCAGGCGTTCGACGATGACTGATGGTGTCGGGTGCTGATGGTGGCGCATGAGCTTTACTAATTCTGCGAACGTTTTATCACCGGGTTCTGCGGGCGCACACAAGTTTCTGAGCAAAATATATGCTTTCTTACCCATCTCGCTCAGCATGCTTGCACGTTTAAGATGAGTGGCGTCATCGGCAATGTTTCTGGCTGCGAAACAATGATCGAGTCTCTCACAATATATGTCCCAATTGTCCGTATCTGGATCGAATTCCTTGATTCTGCCGAAGCTACCTGCCACTGCCATGGTTGGTTACGCGAGTCGGGAAACACGTAGCACTAGTTTGTCTTAGGCTTAGCCGGAGCCTCAGCCGTAGGCATAAATGATTGACTTACTGCCAGACCTGGGGCCGAGTACATTTTCATGAGTACGAGTAAGAGTACTTTGATGATGGATGAGTACGAGTACATTGCTAAAAGCTGAGTACGAGTACAAGTACGAGTACATTCTCACGAGTACGAGTACATAAAAAAATATTTAAATATTAAATAATAATGTAGTTTTTTATTATTAATTAATCTAATTTATATAACTCAGCACAAGTGAATATGCAATGGCAGTTAATACATTTTTGCTGACATTAGAAGTTTGCAATTTATATTTTCTGATCGTAGGCTACTGGTTTTGAGAGGGTTAGCACATGTCCATATAACAGGCTCAAAATCCCCTTTGGACTTTTTAGCCAGGCTGCTGGCACCGGATTATACTAGTGTAGGATGCAGTCTGACTTGAGCCACCTTATACTTCTACAGAGGAAGAGTGGCATTTCTTGTTCTTAGCAGTTGGCACTGTCAGCCAGTGCCAACTGGCATGGTCTCCAGACTACATCAAAGGCATTTCTTGTCTAACTGGTGGGTTAACTGCTAATTGGCTCTTTATGGACATCCTGGTAGCTTAATTAAACAAACAGGTTTATGACCTGATAGCCTACAATTATTGTTTGCTTAACATGGTGTTTCTGACTGGGAAAAGATGCTGCCTGTTGCCATGTTTGGTTATCATAGTCATGGTTATCAGAGAATGAGGATGTGCTATGTCTAGGGATGGTAAGGTGGTATTATATCAGAAATAACACAATATTTAAAAAATAGTTGAACATTTAAATATTTCAGGAAAGTTTCATTTTATAACTATAAATAAATATATTTTCCTCAATATGTATTGAGGAAGTACTCAAATGTACTCGTAAAATCTGAGTACAATGAGTATGAGTACGAGTCCATGACCCATAACATAGCTTTATGAGTACAAGTACGAGTATGAGACTGAGTACTTCAAAAATGTACTCGAGTACACGAGTACCGAGTACTTCTGCCCCAGGTGTGCTTACTGCCACTAATTACTGACTGCGCTCGAGTCGTTTACGCAATGTGTTTACTATAATAATAAGCAATGTGTTTACTATAATAATAAGTATACTTTACTATAATAATAAGTAAACTTATTATTATAGTAAACACATTGCATAAACAACTCAAGTCTCAAGCGCTCGTGATTACTGACACTGCGGTTCGCCGATGGTCATCCGATACGCCGATCTCAACATCCTCGTCGCCAAATATGTGATGTCTGCGACTCCATCCGGAAATGCTATAAGTAGTGAATGTTTTTAAACTACTTTTAATCACATATAATAAATTAACGACTGTACATTAGCTGTGCCAGCGGCCTGACACACGCCGCTAGCTGTGTCCTCGTTTTGGCCACTCTCTGCAGTCAGGGAGCATGCCTTAACTGATTGGGATATCACACAGCTCTTTGAGGATTCTGGGGCTGATAGTATCGGGGCCGCTTGCCTTGTTGGCCTGCAGATTTTGGAGAAGTTTCCGCACCCCCTCTACTGAGATTTGGATGTTATCGAGAACCGGGAAGTCATGTGATGAGCCCATTTTGCACTTTGCCTGGAATTCTACATAGGTATAGCTTCTGCCCTCACTGAACATCGACTGAAATTGCCTGTTGAGGATGTCGGCCTGTGCTGTTGGGTCCGATACCAATTTTCCTTCCTGGTCGTCTTATTAGGACATATTAGGATTTTAGTTTGGAGCAAATGACATCGCCGACGACGCCATAGGCATAGGCAAGCGCAGAGCAATCTTACTAACATCTGTGGGGCAAGAAACTTATATGCGTTGTTACGCAGCCTAGCTGGCATCGCCCCGGGTGCCGGCTGATTTCTCCTACGTCACGATAATGTACATTACAAAAAAACTAAAAATTGTTATATAATAATGTAAACACTTCTGTGTGATAGTGTATGCTATGTAGTTTACATCCCTTTTTGAAATATCTTTATATTAACAAAGTAAATCCACTTTTTAATGTCGAAATATTGAGGTAAAATAAAAAACTATAACCCAAAAACGTTGTCCTAGTACGAAGTGACTTTGACATGACCTAGTTATTTGACCTTTAATGACCGTTGACCTATTTATGATGACAAATGACCTAATTAAGATATTATGTGTGACGCAATGGCTTGGTAGGTTTATAAATTGTTGGAATGGAACATTTATGTACACATTGACCATAAAATAGCATATTAACGCAAAGACCAATAGTGACCTAATTTGTTTTTAAAATTGACCTTCGACCTAATTGTATGTTTGAATATCTAATTTATTTTTACTTATTAAGTGTGGTATGTTGCGCTAGTAAATTAAGGTAACTAGCTTAATGTTTAGCCTTGACCATAATGGCATATGACCCTGACACAACCTAGATAATTGACCTTGAACGAGTATTGATTTATTTATTCTTACAGGTCCTCTTCCGGCTTCTAGGCTGTGATGCCTCTTACGCTAGCTCTGATGTTTGTCGTCAAACTGTATGGTGCGCATGCGTCTGACGAGTTGTTTCATAATAGGGGTGGGGCTGTGTAATCGAGCTTAATTGGGTGGTTTTTCCATAACTTGTCTAATTTTCCCTCAAAGGACTGGATTGATGGAGCCTCTACCACACACTGTGGGAGGTTGTTCCATATACGTCCGTGCATCGGTGTATAAATAATTTTTTTAATGTTTAACCGACATCATCCTTTGAATATTTTATGCAGTCTACTCCAGAGCAGTAACCATATGGAATAGACTACCACCATCTGCTGTTCTACACATCACGCCATCATTGCCAGCCTTCCTGTGTGTCGCCATGCCAGCCATCAGGGAAATGCAACCATGGCATGGCGCCCACATCCTGTAAACCTACAAACTTATGTATATAGTGCACCAGTTGTTTTTATACGCGCTTTTATTTGTTTTTCGTTGGTTTTCATTGTTTTTCTTTCTTTATTTTGAACATCCTTCTACACGATTTTTTCCGTTTTTTTCGACTGCCCTGACGTTACGCACTGCACACATGCCAGTTTAGCTATGAACAGCTGTATTTGGGATTATTACATCAAGCAACAAGGTGATGCCCTCTCGTACATGATTCATTATCCCTCAATGTTATAAAGTCCGATGTCACAGCTGTATCATATTTCTCTATTAAAATCATACTTTTCAATCATGTCTCCTCTGAGGCGACGATATATGCTATAGTTGGTAATTTTAGTCTTTGCAGACGTTCATTATATTAAAAATCTTTCAAACCGGGAATTAATTTGGTTGCTCTACGCTAAACATTTTCAAGAGCTGTAAAGCGTTTCATTAAGTCTAAGAACGCAGCCCATGCTTGATTTGCACATTCAATATGTGGACGGACGAGATATTTAAAAGCAGTAGACAAACACTGTCCATCCGTGTAATCAAATGTGCGACGAATTATCCCTATAATTGAATTGGCTTTATCAATTTTTTCCGACATATGTGCCTCGAAGTTAGGTGACGAGTCAAAAGTAACGCCAATATCCTTCACCTTATCCGTACTTGCCAGCGTTATATGGTTAGGTCCCAGTGTGTAGCTGTCATTTCTTTTGGTTGATGATCCTACTCTCATGTGGCTGTTTTCGGGTGAAACTTTAAGAGAGATTCGTATGTCCAAAGTTCTGCATGGGTAAGATCTTGTTGAATCCTAGTGCAATATTCTTCGGTATAAATTGGACGGAAGAGCTTCATAACATCAGCAAACAGGAATACTTCGGAGCTCTTTATAACATCAGGTAAGTCATTAATAAATATAACAAAAAGTAGGGGGCCAACCACCGATCCTTGTGGTTTTTCGCTGATGACATCATGCCAATCTGAAAACGAATTATTGACCCTTACACGTTGTCTTCTATGGGCCAACAGAGCTGCAACAGAGATCAATACTCGTTCAAGGTCAATTATCTAGGTCATGTCAAGGTCATATGCCATTATGGTCAAGGCTAAACATTTAGCTAGTTATTTTAATTTACTAGCGCAACATACCACAATTAATAAATAAAAATAAATTGGATATTCAAACATACAATTAGGTCGAAGGTTGTTGTATCTAATGGTTTAAATATAGACTCAGTCAAAGTCGTATTTATGCAGAACGATAACTGTTCATTTATTGACTCGCACCCGCGCACTGCGGCTTTTACATAAATTCAAATCTTGGGACCGTGTGTCCGCGTCATCAACACTACGTCATCCATCAGGTGACAGGTGGCTCATTATAATAATATTGTAAACACAACATTCTTCCCCTACTTGGAATTAAAGTCAGTACTGGGCTCATGCAAATACTAAAGTTCGAAATACGCTTATACTATGTTAAAAATACAATAATTAATTATACGATCGATGTAGAGGAGGGGTTACTACCACATCACTCTTTGATGAAGTGTTAAAAGCATATTCACATAATCGACGTGTGTACAAACGTGAAATAGAACTAGAGGAGAGGTTGCCAGCACATCACTCTTTCTTATTCAGTGAAATCTTTGAACCTCACGGGCGGTTTACGAAACCTGCTGGAACGTCGAACGACTTGCGACGACAGGCACGGCTTCAGCGTTGGTCTTGCGAGCGTGTCGTCGCGTGTGTCGTCGCACGTGTCGTCGCGCGTGTTATCGCGCGTGTTGTCGAAATCGTCGGCGTCGTTATGGTACGTGTCGTGTGGTAGGGAATGTGTCGCATTCAATCGTTTGAAATGCGAGATGTTTCGTGTGATCGTGTACATCCCTCTTTTAGCTGTTACGAGAGTTCCTGTACGTCGTACGACTTCGAGTGGTCGCGGGTCGAATGGTGTTGTTAACTTGTTTCTCCGAGGTTGTCGGACGAGAACCATTTCCCCAACTTGTAGTTGAGATCGCTTTGCGTTTCGTCGTTTGTCAGTGTAGACTTTCGATTTCGCTTTGTTGTCTGTGTCGCGACGTCGTAGTTTCTCATGAATCTCAGAAGCGCGAGTCTGTTGTGGGAGTTGTGGGAGTGTGACGTTTAGTTTCCTTCCTTACAGTGCTTCAGCGGGCGATACACCTGTCGTACAGTGTGGTGTGGCGCGATATTGCCGAAGGAAGTTGTACAGCTCCTGTTTCCAACTCCGTTGTTCCACGTGTGCCGCTCTGATGGCTTTCATTAGAGGAGCCATAAAGCGTTCTGCCTCGCCGTTAGCGCACGGCCAGATCGGGGTTATTTTCTTGTGTTCGAACCCGAGATAGTGTGCGAACTTGGTTAGTTCACTGCCGTTGAATGGCGGGCCGTTGTCTGATTTGAGTACATCTGGGATGCCGTGACGAGCGAACATGCTGTCCAACTTGGGGATCACGGTGGAGGCTGCAGTCAACGTGACTATCTCCACCTCCGGGAATCTGCTGAAGTCATCAATGACTACTAGTATCAGCTCGCCTGTAGGTAATGGTCCCAGGAAATCAGCTGACAGATTCTTCCATGGTGCTGACGGAATCGGCGTCGGGATCATCGGCTCAGGTGTCATGGGTGTGCTAATTGTAGCTTGACAAGCCAGGCAACTTTTGATCTGCCTCTCGGCCATGCTGTCAATTGCGGGAAACCAAACTTTCTCGCGTAGTAACATTTTTGTCTTCACAACACCCTGGTGAACCACGTGTGCAAGTTCAGCTGCTCTTTGCTGTAGAGTAGACGGCAGTATGATACGGGTACCTCTTAGTACGATGCCACTGCATGCTGTCAGTTCGTTTTTGACATGGACGTAGTCGTGAACGAGTGTGTCGTCCCAGCGACCAGTTTGTATAGCCCTGGTGACGGCTTGCAGAACTACATCTGTCGCCGTCTGCTCCTTGACCTCGACAGCGGTCATGGCTTTTGGGATAGCTGCATTGCAGATGTATCGCACGTACTCCTCGGTCGAGTCGGTTGCTCCTTTCGCATATGGGTGTCGGCTTATGTAGTCGGCTGGATTCCGGTCGTCTTTTCCGGGTCGATACTTCAGTTCAAACTGGTAGGGAAGTAGACGCAATCTCCATCGCTCAATCCGTGCGGACGCAGGACGCTGACTCTTGAATATTCCGAGTAATGGCTGGTGATCTGTGTAGATCGTGAAGCTTGCACCGTACAGATATAGGTGGAAATGCTCTGCGCTCCAAACAACTGCTAGCATTTCACGTTCTGTTTGAGAGTACCTTCGTTCGACGTCTGAGAGTGCTCGGCTTGCGTTGCTGACTACCTTTCCACTTTGCGTGAGAATAGCCCCTAAGCCGAGAGGGCTGGCATCGACGAATACTTCCGACGACTTGTTGGGGTCGAAGTAGGTCATCGTGCTCGTGTTCGTCAGCGCGTGTGTTAGCGCCTGGAACGATTGTTCGTGTTTAGGCTGCCAATTCCACAGTTCATCTTGTTTGGTCAGTTCTCGCAGTGGTGCAACGATGTTGGCGAAGTCGGCAATGAATCGAGACACGTACTGCGCCATGCCAAGTAGAGAGTGTACTTCTGATGGGTTTGTTGGTCGACTCGCCTTCGAAATTGAATCGAGTTTCTTCGGATCAGCACGCAGTCCATGCGCACCGAAAACGTGTCCGTAGAAAATGACGGTTGGCTGCGAGAATTTGCATTTTTCTCGGTTCAGGCGAACGTTGTTTTCTCGCAATCTGTCTAAGACTGCTCTCAAATTCGCATCGTGTTCTGCAGGCGTCTTGCCGTGGACGATGATGTCGTCTGAAATGTTTCTGCATCCATTCAGGCCGTGTAGAAGTTCTGCGATCGTATTCTGAAATATTTCCGAAGCGGCGTTAATGCCAAACATTAACCGCTTGTACCTGTAGAGAGCGACGTGTGTGCTGAATGTCGTGATGTGTCGACTTTCAGGGTCGAGTTCCAATTGATGATATCCGGCTCTCAGGTCGAGTGTGCTGAACATTGTCGCGCCATTCAGATCTGTTATTAGGTCATCGATGGTGGGCATTAGATGTTTCTCTCGCTTTACTGCTTTATTGGCTTCTCGCATGTCCACACATATGCGCACGGCTCCCGTCTTCTTTGGCACAACGACAATCGGACTCACCCACGGCGTCGGCCCGTCCGTCTTCTCGATCACGTCGTCTGCTTCGAGTCGTGCTAGTTCCTGTTCAACGTCCTTACGTATGTGGAACGGTATGCGGCGATGCTTTTGCTGTTTTGGCGTGACAGTCTCGTCAATGTGCAGTGTGATCAGCCTGTCCTTGACCTTTCCCATTCCTGCGAATAGGTCGCTGTAGTCCTCTATGACCTTGACCTTGTCGTCATCAGCTGTCGTGATTTGTCTCGCCATCGTCAGTATCTTAAGGTTCTCGGCTGCTGCATAGCCAAGCAAATTTCCACTGCTGCCTTCAATAACATGAAAAGGCACTGTTAGTTGCTCACCATTATGTTGCAATTCGAAGTTCGCCATGCCAAGCACAGATAGCGGCGTTGTCGCGCCGTACGGGAACACGCGAGTTGTCGTGGGCTGCAATGCTGGCTTCACATGTAGGCTGTCATACGTGTGCGATTCAAGAATGTTAACTGATGCTCCTGTGTCGACTATCATTTCTACCTGCTGACCTTGAACCTGGATGAGACGTTTTGGGATGTGCTGCCTTCCCAGAGCGACGTGGACTTGCTCGTCTGTGCACGAAGTGAACACGTACTCTCGTTCGTCATCGTTGGTAGCAGCGTGTGTTGTCACGGTGTTCGCAACCGGATGTCGCGACATTGGACGTGATGCATGCTGGGTAGCGCGCTGTGATGATCGACAAACTAATTCAAAATGGCCGACCTTGTCGCACGCATTGCACTTCCTGCCTCGCGCCGGGCAACCAGAACGATGTGGTAGTTAATTACCGCAGTAATTGCAGGCCTTAGCGTGTCTGCTTGTAGCATTGGAGCGATTGGTCGAGTTGTAACGCTCACCTCTGTTGCCAAAATTGCGATTTCTTGACGTGTGTCTTCCCCTGGCGGATGACTGTGAAGAAGTTGCGTTGATTGGACGATCAGCTTTCGTCCCACCTTCGACGGCGCTTGCTTGTTGTTCGCTCAACTCGAGCGCTCTAGCAGCGGCGATCAGCCTGTTTAGCGATAGATCGTCCCGCAGTGCACGTCTGCGTAGCGGCTTAGATTGACATGCAAAAATTATTTGGTTAGCGATCTCCCTGTCAACGTTTGCAAAGTCACAGGATTTTGCCAATTTGCGTAGCCGTGTTGCGTAATTGTCAATCGTTTCCGTCTCACCTTGTGCAGCTTGGCGAAAGCTGTAGATCTCGAAAGCGGTGTTCGTTTTCGGCGTGAAATAGTCAGTCAGTGCGTTGGCGGCTGCTTGGTAAACATTGACGTCATCGGTAACGTCAGGCACGATCAGCGTGTCGAATAGCTCGTCGACTTCGTGTCCCGCGTAATGGAGAAGCAACGCGCGCATGCGCGTCGGCTCGCTGACTGCCATGGCCGTGGTCAACCTTTCAAAACGGTCAAGCCATTTCCTCCAACGAGGTCCCAAATTGCCATCCATTCGCATGTCAAACTGTGCGAACGTGGGTAGAGCCATTGTAGACGTAGCAGTGTGTTTTTGTGGAGTTACGAGATCAGTTGTTGACGTAGTAGTTACAGCCGTGTTCATGCGGCACGCCAGAAGTAGCAATGACGTCAGCAGAGCGAGCACCGGTCTTGTTGAAAACGGCGGCGTGTTCTATTAATAAACTCACAGTTTAGAGAATTCCAGTCCAACTCCGTAGCTCGTTTCCACTGCCTAGGCGTCTGTGGGTTGTAGTGTACCTCGTCGCCAGATGTTGTATCTAATGGTTTAGATATAGACTCGGTCAAAGTCGTATTTATGCAGAACGATAACTGTTCATTTATTGACTCGCACCCGCGCACTGCGGCTTTTACATAAATTCAAATCTTGGGACCGTGTGTCCGCGTCATCAACACTACGTCATCCATCAGGTGACAGGTGGTTCATTATAATAATATTGTAAACACAACAAAGGTCAATTTTAAAAACAAATTAGGTCACTAATGCAACCCAGCTTAGAATATTTCCTTGAATTCCATAGCTCTGGAGTTTCTCTATAAGTCGTAGAACTTTGTCAAATGCTTTCATAAAATCACAGTATACTACATCAATACATCCACCATTATCTAGTGTCTCAGTCCATGAATCGAGTACTTTCAGTAATTGGAGAACTGTAGACCGACCTTTGATAAAACCAAATTGCTTGTCATTCAACAGGTCATTATCTTTCAAGTATTTATTGATGGTATCTCTGACTATTCCCTCCATTATTTTCTCTACTATGCTCTTTTATGTTGACAAATGACTTAATTAAATTATTATGGTTAACAAGTCGAGTTAGTAATTTTATAAATGGTTGTAATGGATCATGTATTTACACATTGATCATAAAATGGCATACTAAAGTGTGAACCATTGACTTAATTTGTAAAAAAAGTACTTGACCTCTGATCTAATTGTCTATATTAATGTCCGATTTATTTTTACTTAATAATTATGATATTATGCTGTGCTAGCAAAATGAAAGTTAAACTATTAATTAACTGTTGGCCATTGTGACATTACTGTGACCTGATTGTTTGACCTTTATTGACTTTGACCTACACACGTTTGTAAACATTGAAGTATCCCCTACAAACCCAGTGTTTATAATTGTTGTGAAGAAACGCCACTTGGATTTAACACCATTTATTATACATTCCAAGATCGTTACCATTTCATGCACAGTTCACTGTGTGATAAAATTTTCACAGTATGATGCACAGATCTGGATTACAATAATTATATGTAATTGTTTTGTTCAATACTGTCTCACTTCAACATGAAGTAATGTTAATATATTGTTCAATGTATGTAGCCGACTAGTAGACAAGGAAAACAACTGAAACAGCAGAAGTACAAGAACTAGTCAGCTTCACTGCACATACAGAGAATTATGGAAGGAGGAACAGAGTACATTGTCGGTTCACTATTATATCGCAAGTGAAGTGAGCCAATGTTCCCAGGACACTGTTGGCTGAGTACAAATATAATCAGTTCAATGTTTCATATTATACATGAAAGTGCAGTGTGCTAATGTTCCAAGGACACTGTTGGTTGGGTGTAGATATGATCCGTTCACTGTTTCATATATCCATGCAAGTGAAGTGTGTCTGTTTCACAGGACACTGTTCACAGGTTCAGTGTAGATGTAGTCAGTTCAGTGTTTCATATATCCATGTAAATGATGTGTGCCAGTTTTCACAAAAGTTATCTTCACTGTATCGTACCTCTTCATACATTTGCAGCAGAATCCTTCAACATGAAATAGAGGAAAACTATATTAATGTACATGTGTAATACAATGTAATGCAGTACCACTATTGCATTAGCTATATCAGCGACAAACTCGAGAAGCTGGGTTTCACAGGATCTCATACTGCGGAATCCGTAGTAGTAAGGTAGGTGGTCTACCTGGGATGGTTGGCGCGGCGCGGAGCAAGAGCAAGAAAGTAGTTCCGGTTCCCATGTTAAAAGATAGGGAAAATACCCGGATGTTGACGAATTTTGCTCTCGCTCCGCGCCGCACCAATCCAACTTGGACCCATTTTGTATAGGTCTAAAAGGGGTAAGTTGGACTTTGAAAATAGGGCAAAACGTCAATTCAATTTATCGTAAAGGTATACGACGACTTTTTGAGATCGAGGTTCCAATTTGCCCCTAGATTTTTAGTCGTTCAAACCCCATGTTAAAACATAGCGAAATTTACCTATATTTTTATTTTTCGAGAGTTCGATTTACCCAAAATGTCTTTAAAAAACTGTCCTACCAATTTTTCCCATGGTAAATGATAGGGAATTTTTCCCATATTAAAAGATATGTGATAAACCCTATGTTAAAGGATAGGAGCTTCCAATTTACCCCAAATTACCCTCTGAAACCTGTACTACCAATTTCCCCCATGTTAAAGGATAGGGAATTTTTCCCAGGTTAAAAGATAGGAGCTATTATCGTAAAGGTATTCGACCATATTTTGACTTTGAGTTTATCCCTAATTGTTTTACCCCTACAAAGCCCATGTTAAACCATAGCAAACTTTCCCCATGTTAAAGGATAGGACATTTTCCCCTTGTTAAAGCATAGGGGCTAAAGCCTATCTGACCTACAGCTCATAACCACTGACGTACAACATTCCTACATCGATCTGCGACACATAACCAGTACTAAACATTGACTTACAATTCACAAACACCGACATTCATCATAGGTCAAACATATTGGCTAGTTTTATTAGGTAGTACCTAAATTCGCGTCTCTTATAAATCCCGTACTCGAGATGTGTCTGGACATGTTTGTTTGTTGCGAGCGTGAGCGCGCGCACCCTGTATGACGTCATCAAACTGCTACGCGCATAATTTTGTATGCGAGGTGATTTGGTCAAGCAGGTAGTGATTTGATTAGACCTTGTTTTGAACTTGCGCGCTTGAATATAATTCAATCATGTGACTTCATGATGCAGTGACGTCATTAAACTATAAACTGCTACGCGCAGTAATTTTGTGCGCGAGGTGAGTTGGTTATACAGGTAGTGATTTGGTTAGCCAGCGTTTTGAACTTGCGCGTATGTAATGTAATTCCATTATTTGCCGTCATGGTCAGTGAGTGACGTCATGGTACGCGCAGTAATTTTGTGCGCGAGATGAGTTGGTTATACAGGTAGTGCTTTGGTTAGCCATTGTTTTGAACTCTCGGCACAAAAGAGTATTAGCTATTCTCATAGGTTATAAATTTCGTCTTCATTCGGCACGCCCACGTGACCTTTATGTTCTGTCGAACTGTTATAAAAGGCCTGCGTCGGTTTTTTGTGTTCATTATATCTTACATTTTGGTAGATGAACAACATGACTAGTGATAACGTCCGACAAGAGAGATTGCTACCGAAGGCGCAGCCTGCTCTGGCCATGGGCCCACTCAACCTCTCGATACCGACAATCAATCCGGACCAACAGCCAACGACCAATTCAACGATCAGTTCGACGACCAAACCAATTTCGTCGCCAGCTCCGTCAACCAATCCAACCATCAACCCGACGTCTTCACCTCCGACGAAACGTCGGAAGCTTTTGCCTCGTTATGCCTGCTGCATGTGTGGCAGTACCTTCAGTTCTAAAGGGAGTTGGAACATTCATTTGAAGCAGGGCTATTGTCAAAGGAAGCAAGATAAGCAGCGGCAGCGTAAAGAACAACTTGAAGAGCTAATAGTATGTTTCAATTTCTCAAAGTATTCAAATGCTATTCAGGTCTTGTTCTAAGTCAAAGCCTGCTACAAAGAGCATAATATTATATTTCTCTTATACATATCAGTTGACCATTCATTATTAAATTCATTCCTTCACTGTTTCAGCGGCAAGAAAAGGAGCGTATTGCTGCATTTCTCGATACTTCTCCCTCTTCTCCCCTGTTGCGGTAAAATATCGACCCTCCAAGCGACTGTCTCCACTGCTGAACACACCCAAGCAGTGCAAGGAGAAACGACGACAGTCTTTACATAGAAGAGTTGAACTTACTTCAGATGGTTGTCTGTTTGCAAACTGGTTTGAACTGGTATTCGCTGTGCAAGTCTGATCTACTATACAGTCCGTGGATGTGTACTTTCTACTCTGCAGTCCGTGCTCGTTCGGCACGACCACGTGACTTTTCGGCACATTCACTAACTATATAAGCGCGGTGTTTTGCCAATAGGACCGTCATTCGTATTACGACGACATCACGCCTAACATCAAGGATGTTGAAAATACCCTATTACCGACCTTCCGATGCGGCAGATTCGAGCGATCAGGACGAGTCTACGAAGCGACCCATTATGCCGGTGACCAACCGCCCTTCCGTTCCGACGGAACCAGAGGGCGAGGACATCTGGTACACTAGGCTCTGCGATGTGCCAATTTCCGCTCCCGCCGATGTCACAATTTCTGCCGATACAGTCGATGTGACAACTTCTGCTCCTGTCGATGTCCCAACTTCTGCCGATATGATCGATGTGACAACTTCCGCTCCCGCCGATGTCGCAACTTCTGCCGATACGACCGATGTGACAACTTCTATCGATTCCTGAAGACGTCACAACTTCAACTCACGTGACCAAAGTCACAATTTTTGGGTTAGCATTAGGATTAGGGTTGGGGTTAGGGTTAAGGTTAGGATTTCGGGCAGCGTTAGGGTTAGGGTTAGGATTAGGCTTAGCGTCAAAATTAGCTCCATAACAAAGGTGTGCAAAGCTGAACTCTCAAGACGACACTATCCATGTGTAATATCAAGTGTTGGTTACAAGACTCCGTTTCAAAACAGTGGCGAAACACTATGAAACAAATGGTTCTGACACTAATGGAGGATGAGGTTGATTAAAGACTGGTTGGCTGTCTGGAACAATACCGCAACCAAGTATCCGAACCGACTTTGTTGGACCCACAAGGGCTCCTCGCCGTATGGCAGACAAGACTGAAGTAGTGAGGTGTGGTATTGTCTTGTACACGATTAAACTTTACAAGACTCTGTATCAATGTCTAGTCTCTGGTTCTTGTAGTTATGGAGCGTGACATGTAAATGCGTTTGTGTTGTTCACGAATAAACAGTGCAAACCTTATCTTGTGTATTTACTTAACCAAACTAAGACCAACGACTTCCACGAATCACACTTTGACTAGCGAGATGCACGAACCAAGCATTCAAACAAACTTGTCGGACAAACGAAACACCAAACACTTAGACCAAAGAGTGATAAGAACCAAACTTGTCGAACAAACGAAACACCAAACACTTAGATCAACGAGTGACAAGAAACAAACTTGTCGGACAAACAAAACACCAAACACTTAGACCAACGAGTGACAAGAACCAAACTTGTCTGATAAACGAAACACCAAACACTTAGACCAACGAGTGGCAAGAAACAAACTTGTCTGACAAACGAAACACCAAACACTTAGACCAACGAGTGACAAGAACCAAACTTGTCTGACAGCCGAAACACCAAACACATAGACCAAAGTGTGACAAGAACCAAACTTGTCTGATAAACGAAACAACAAACACTTAGACCAATGAGTGACAAGAACCAAACTTGTCTGACAAACGAAACACCAAACACTTAGACCAACGAGTGGCAAGAAACAAACTTGTCGGACAAACGAAACACCAAACACTTAGACCAACGAGTGACAAGAACTAAACTACGAGACAAGAGACGAGACAACGGACGATATATTGCACAAGACTGCGACTTGTCAGACAAACGAAACACCAAACACTTAGACCAACGAGTGACAAGAACTAAACTACGAGACAAGAGACGAGACAACGGACGATATATTGCTCGAGACTGCGACTTGCCAGACAAACGAAACACCAAACACTTAGATCAACGTGTGACAAGAAACAAACTTGTCGGACAAACGAAACACCAAACACTTAGACTAACGAGTGGCAAGAAACAAACTTGTCGGACAAACGAAACAACAAACACTTAGACCAAAGAGTGACAAGAACCAAACTTGTCTGACAAACGAAACACCAAACACTTAGACAAACGAGTAGCAAGAATCAAACTTGTCGGACAAACGAAACACCAAACACTGAGGCCAAAGAGTAACAAGAACCAAACTTGTCAGACAAACCAAGCACCAAACACTTAGACCAACGAGTGACAAGAACTAAACTATGAGAAAAAAGACGAGACAACGGACGTTATATTGCTCGAGACTGCGACTTGTCAGACAAACGAAACACCAAACACTTAGATCAACGAGTGACAAGAAACAAACTTGTCGGACAAACGAAACACCAAACACTTAGATCAAAGAGTGACAAGAACCAAACTTGTCTGACAAACGAAACACCAAACACTTAGACTAACGAGTGGCAAGAAACAAACTTGTCGGACAAACGAAACACCAAACACTTAGACCAAAGAGTGACAGGAACCAAACTTGTCTGACAAACGAAACACCAAACACTTAGACCAACGAGTAGCAAGAAACAAACTTGTCGGACAAACGAAACACCAAACACTTAGGCCAAAAAGTAACAAGAACCAAACTTGTCAGACAAACGAAACACCAAATACTTAGACCAACGAACGAGATATCACACGAGACTATGGATGAAACATTACATGAGAGTACGGACGAAACAACGGACGAGATATCACACGAGACTATGGATGAGACATCACATGAGAGTACGATCGAGACAAGAGACGAGACAACGGGCGAGATATTGCACGAGACTGCGACTTGTCGGACAAACGAAACACCAAACACTTAGACCAACGAGTGACAATTCGACGGGTTACCGCGTGAGATTCCACCAAAAGGGGGCAAATAGACGGGTTATCACGTGAGATTCCACCAAAAGGGGACAAATTCGACGCGTTGTCCCCTTTTGGTGGAATCTCACGTGATAACCCGTCTATTTGCCCCCTTTTGGTGGCGTTGTCGCATCAAATCCCTCTTTTTTGGAGCAAATTCGACACGTTGTCGCGTAAAATCCCTCTTTTTGGAGCAAATTCGACGCGTTGTCGCGTCAAATCCCTCTTTTTGGGGCAAATTCGACGCGTTGTCGCATCAAATCCCTCTTTTTTGGAGCAAATTTGACGCGTTGTCGCGTCAAATCCCTCTTTTTGGAGCAAATTCGACACGTTGTCGCGTCGAATCCCTCCTTTTTGGAGCAAATTCGTCAGTTTATCGCGTGACATCTCTACCAAACTTAGCGCACGAGACTATGGCCGAGACATTGCATGAGACTACGTGTTCCAAGAACCATCCCGTTCTTTACACTTGAACAGTAAACACGTACATCATGAGCTTATGGACTAGTCTACCAGCTACCAACAAGCCTACATCATCATCACCATCACGTGCAGCCTTTCAGTACCCAGATTGCAAGAGACATTTCACACATCGATACAACTTGAAACGACACAGTATCCTCAGTCGCTGTGCACTGTCGACAAACGCTACATTGCTGAAATCACTTGTCCTGAAGCTCACTACGACATCTGTGTAACACCAAACACTTATAGCAAAGAGTGACAAGAACCAAACTTGTCAGACAAACGAATAACCAAACATTTAGATCAATGAGTGACAAGAACCAAACATCACATACATTCATGTCAAGAGACGATCATCTGTTCGGATTCACAGCCAACGAGACGACCATAGGACTCGTATGAGGTATCGCTTCTTTTAACGGAAAACATATATATATGAAACATCCGTCTTTACAACGTAACAATTCTATATTTACAAATAGTGCGAGCGATCAGACACGATTCGACCTTCTCGAGAGTCGAAAAAGGAAAGACCGGAATCGTCGGATGTATGGTATATACATTAGTTTTCGGCGTCATCTCATTTGCATAACCAATCAGACCGAACGTAAATCACGTGACTTAACTTAACACAAAAACTGTGGACGTTCATGAGAGAGGCGACATCCGACGCCACTCAACGGACACCAATGTAATTAGTCAGAGTATTGCCATCTATCAGCCATGATAGATCTCTATTCGTTGACACACTTCCGGGAATACCGGAAGCGTAGAGGCCGCCATGACAGTCAAGTAACTTCCGGTACGACGTCACTTCCGACCTAGCGTTCCTAGTAGAGGCTGCCATAGCAAGCGAATTTGAAAACTGCTATGATCGAAAACGACTATGTCAATAACATGTAAGGACAACCACCTGACAGGACTTCATTCAAAGAGGCGACCATCATGGTTCCCACGCCGTAGTCTCGTGCGCTAAGTTTGGTAGAGATGTCACGCGATAAACTGACGAATTTGCTCCAAAAAGGAGGGATTTGACGCGACAACGCATCGAATTTGCTCCAAAAAGGAGAGATTTGACGCGACAACCGGTAACCCGTCGAATTGTCACTCATTGGTCTAAGTGTTTGGTGTTTCGTTTGTCCGACAAGTCGCAGTCTCGTGCAATATCTCGCCCGATGTCTCGTCTCTTGTCTCGACCGTACTCTCATGTGATGTCTCATCCATAGTCTCGTGTGATATCTCGTCCGTTGTTTCGTCCGTACTCTCATGTAATGTTTCATCCATAGTCTCGTGTGATATCTCTTTCGTTGGTCTAAGTGTTTGGTGTTTCGTTTGTCTGACAAGTTTGGTTCTTGTTACTCTTTGGCCTAAGTGTTTGGTGTTTCGTTTGTTCGACAAGTTTGTTTCTTGCTACTCGTTGGTCTAAGTGTTTGGTGTTTCGTTTGTCAGACAAGTTTGGTTCTTGTCACTCTTTGATCCATTGTTTGGTGTTTCGTTTGTCTGACAAGTTTGGTTCTTGTCACTCTTTGATCTAAATGTTTGGTATTTCGTTTGTCTGACAAGTTTGGTTCTTGTTACACTTTGGCCTAAGTGTTTGGTGTTTCGTTTGTCCGAAAAGTTTGTTTCTTGCTACTCGTTGGTCTAAGTGTTTGGTGTTTCGTTTGTCAGACAAGTTTGGTTCTTGTCATTTTTTGGTTTAAGCGTTTGGTGTTTCGTTTGTCCGACAAGTTTGTTTCTTGCCACTCGTTAGTCTAAGTGTTTGGTGTTTCGTTTGTCAAACAAGTTTGGTTCTTGTCACTCTTTGATCTAAGTGTTTGGTGTTTCGTTTGTCCGACAAGTTTGTTTCTTGTCACTCGTTAGTCTAAGTGTTTGGTGTTTCGTTTGTCAGACAAGTTTGGTTCTTGTCACTCTTTGATCTAAGTGATTGGTGTTTCGTTTGTCTGACAAGTCGCAGTCTCGAGCAATATATCGTCCGTTGTCTCGTCTCTTGTCTCGTAGTTTAGTTCTTGTCACTCGTTGGTCTAAGTGTTTGGTGTTTCGTTTGTCCGACAAGTTTGTTTCTTGTCACTCGTTGATCTAAGTGTTTGGTGTTTCGTTTGTTCGACAAGTTTGGTTCTTATCACTCTTTGGTCTAAGTGTTTGGTGTTTCGTTTGTCCGACAAGTTTGTTTGAATGCTTGGTTCGTGCATCTCGCTAGTCAAATTTGATTCGTGGAAGTCGTTGGTCTTAGTTTGGTTAAGTAAATACACAAGATAAGGTTTGCACTGTTTATTCGTGAACAACACAAACGCATTTACATGTCACGCTCCATAACTACAAGAACCAGAGACTAGACATTGATACAGAGTCTTGTAAAGTTTAATCGTGTACAAGACAATACCACACCTCACTACTTCAGTCTTGTCTGCCATACGGCGAGGAGCCCTTGTGGGTCCAACAAAGTCGGTTCGGATACTTGGTTGCGGTATTGTTCCAGACAGCCAACCAGTCTTTAATCAACCTCATCCTCCATTAGTGTCAGAACCATTTGTTTCATAGTGTTTCGCCACTGTTTTGAAACGGAGTCTTGTAACCAACACTTGATATTACACATGGATAGTGTCGTCTTGAGAGTTCAGCTTTGCACACCTTTGTTATGGAGCTAATTTTGACGCTAGGCCTAATCCTAACCCTAACCCTAACGCTGCCCGAAATCCTAACCTTAACCCTAACCCCAACCCTAATCCTAATGCTAACCCAAAAATTGTGACATTGGTCACGTGAGTTGAAGTTGTGACGTCTTCAGGAACGGTAGTTGTTACATTGGTACCATCGGAAGAAGTTGTCACATCGGTCGTATCGGCAGAAGTAGGGACATCGACAGAAGCAGAAGTTGTCACATCGACTGTATCGGCAGAAATTGTGACATCGGCGGGAGCGGAGGTTGGCACAGCGATCGTGTCGGCAGAAATCGTGACATCGTCAGGAGCGGAAGTTAGCACATCGCAGAGCCTAGTGTACCAGATGTCCTCGCCCTCTGGTTCCGTCGGATCGGAAGGGCGGTTGGTCACCGGCATGATGGTTCGGTTCGTTGGCTCGTCCTCATCGCTTGAGTCTGCCGCATCGGAAGGTCGGTAATAGGGTATGTTCAACATTCTGATGTTAGGCGTGATGTCGTCGTAATACGAATGACGGTCCTATTGGCAAAACACCGCACTTATATAGTTACTGAATGTGCCGAAAAGTCACCTGGTCGTGCCGAACGAGCACGGACTGCAGAGTAGAAAGTACACATCCACGGACTGTATAGTAGATCAGACTTGCACAGCGAATACCAGCTCAAACCAGTTTGCAAACAGACAACCATCTGAAGTAAGTTAAACTCTTCTATGTAAAGACTGTCGTCGTTTCTCCTTGCACTGCTTGGGTGTGTTCAGCAGTTGAGACAGTCGCTTGGAGGGTCGATATTTGCCACAACAGGGGAGAAGAGGGAGAAGTATCGAGAAATGCAGCAATACGCTCCTTTTCTTGCCGCTGAAACAGTGAAGGAATGAGTTTAATAATGAATGGTCAACTGATATGTATAAGATCAATATAATATTATGCTCTTTGTAGCAGGCTTTGACTTAGAACAAGACCTGAATAGCATTTGAATACTTTGAGAAATTGAAACATACTATTAGCTCTTCAAGTTGTTCTTTACGCTGCCGCTGCTTATCTTGCTTCCTTTGACAGTAGCCCTGCTTCACATGAATGTTCCAACTCCCTTTACAACTGAAGGTACTGCCACACATGCAGCAGGCATAACGAGGCAAAAGCTTCCGACGTTTCGTCGGAGGTGAAGACGTCGGGTTGATGGTTGGATTGGTTGACGGAGCTGGCGACGAAATTGGTTTGGTCGTCGAACTGATCGTTGAATTTGTCGTTGGCTGTTAGTCCGGATTTATTGTCGGTATCGAAAGGTTGAGTGGGCCCATGGCCAGAGCAGGCTGCGCCTTCGGTAGCAATCTCTCTTGTCGGACGTTATCACTAGTCATGTTGTTCATCTTCCAAAATGTAAGATATAATGAACACAAAAAACCGACGCAGGCCTTTTATAACAGTTCGACAGAACATAAAGGTCACGTGGGCGTGCCGAATGAAGACGACATTTCTAACCTATGAGAATAGCTAATATTCTTTTATGCCGATAGTTCAAAACAATGGCTAACCAAAGCACTACCTGTATAACCAACTCATCTCGCGCACAAAATTACTGCACGTACCATAACGTCACTCACTGACCATGACGTCAAATAATGGAATTACATTACATACGCGCAAGTTCAAAACGCTGGCTAACCAAATCACTACCTGTATAACCAACTCACCTCGCGCACAAAATTACTGCGCGTAGCAGTTTATAGTTTAATGACGTCACTGCATCATGACGTCACATGATGGAATTATATTCAAGCGCGCAAGTTCAAAACAAGGTCTAACCAAATCACTACCTGCGTGACCAAATCACCTTGCGTACAAAATTACTGCGCGTATCAGTTTGATGACGTCATACAGGGTGCGCGCGCTCACGCTCGCAACAAACAAACATGTCCAGACACATCTCGAGTATGGGATTTATAAGAGACACGAATTTAGGTACTACCTAATAAAACTAGCCAATATGTTTGACCTATGATGAATGTCGGTGTTTGTGAATTGTAAGTCAATGTTTAGTACTGGTTATGTGTCGCAGATCGATGTATGAATGTTGTACGTCAGTGGTTATGAGTTATAGGTCAGATAGGCTTTAACCCCTATGCTTTAACAGGGGGAAAATGTCCTATCCTTTAACATGGGGAAAGTTTGCTATGGTTTAACATGGGCTTTGTAGGGGTAAAACAATTAGGGATAAACTGGAACTTGCAAGTCAAAATATGGTCGAATACCTTTACGATAATAGCTCCTATCTTTTAACATGGGAAAATGTCTTATCCTTTAACATGGGGAAAATTGGTAGGACAGGTTTCAGAGAATAATTTGGGGTAAATTGGAAGCTCCTATCCTTTAACATAGGGTTTAGCACCTATCTTTTAACATGGGAAAATTATCTATCCTTTAACATGGGGAAAATTGGTTGGACAGGTTTTAGAGGATAATTTGGGGTAAATTGGAAGCTCCTATCCTTTAACGTAGGGTTTAGCACCTATCTTTTAACATGGGAAAAATTCCCTATCCTTTAACATGGGGAAAATTGGTAGGACAGGTTTCAGAGGATAATTTGGGGTAAATTGGAAGCTCCTATCCTTTAACATAGGGTTTAGCACCTATCTTTTAAAATGGGAAAATTGGTAGGACATTTTTTTTTGAAGACATTTGGGGTAAATCGAACCCTCGAAAAATAAAAAATATATGTAAATTTCGCTGTTTTAACATGGGGTTTGAACGACTAAAAATCTAGGGGCAAATTGGAACCTCGATCTCAAAAAGTCGTCGTATACCTTTACGATAAATTGAATTGACGTTTTGCCCCATTTTCAAAGTCCAACTTACCCCTTTTAGACCTATACGAAATGGGTCCAAGTTGGATTGGTGCGGCGCGGAGCGAGAGCAAAATTCGTCAACATCCGGGTATTTTCCCAATTTTTTAACATGGGAACCGGAACTACTTTCTTGCTCTTGCTCCGCGCCGCGCCAACCATCCCAGGTAGACCACCTACCTTACTACTATCCGTGTTGGAGCTTGTATAGTATATTATATGTGTTGGCGTATCTCATGATGCTGGTGGTGATGATATGTTCAAGGAGTTTGCATGAGATACATGTGAGTGAGATGGGTCTGTAGTTGTCGGCTTGGTTTTTCAGCCCTTTCTTGTAATTTGGAATTACATTTGCTGTCAGCCATTCATCAGGGACCTCTCCTGTTTCATAAGACCGCTTGAATGTGACTGTCAGTATGGGTGCGATGGTTATTGCGAGCTCCTTGAGTACACGTGGTCCAATCTGGTCGGGGCCTGCAGCCTTGTGCACTTTGAGTCGCTCCAGTAATTTCTGCACTCCTTGTTCTGTGATTTCAATGTCCTCCATTGGTGGATGAACCGACTGTTCAGGGAGTAGGTCTGGTCTGGCGGGTTTTTTTGGTGAATACGGACTCAAATTGTTTGTTCATGATGTTGACTTTTTCCTTGGGACTTGTGTGGGTTTGGCCTAGGTGTTTGAGTGGTCCTTGTTACGGTGTTTTATGAAGGACCAGAACCCCTTCATGCATGTGTACGTTTCCTCTTCTTTCTCCAGTGTGATTATGGATTCAATGTGGGCCCAGAATGCTCTTCTTGTTTTCTTGTGGATCTCCCATTTGATGACTTTTAGCTTACTGTTCTGATTTTGGTACTTCATAGTAGAGTGTTCAAAGTTATTTTGTGATCTTTTCCTCCTCTTGTAGAGTCTATCTCGTTTTTATTACCTTTTCGATCTCTCGGGTGATGTACGGTAGACTTTTACTTTACTTTTAAAGGTCTTCCACGGTATGTGTTTTTCGATGTCTTCCTTGGTGGATAGACGCTTTCCAGCATTAATGTAATCCAGAACCATCACAATGTTTAGATCTAGTTGACGTTACTGTTTATTTAAAAAAAGTCAATATGTATATATTGACTTCTATAAGTAAACAGTAACGTCAAAACTATAATTGTTAGAACTAATTGTTGTGTAGCCGTTATTATTTTTATATTGGCGTCAATAAAATGAGTTCATAGTTTTTGGATGTGGGATATTCGGAGTAAAAAATGGGCCAAGAGGCCCTGACGTCCTTTGGACCATGTTGTGAGTTTGTAATTATTAATGAAATGTTTTTTGGTGAATCATAGGTACAGATCATTAAGAGTTATGATGGAAGTAGTGTTGACATGTTCAGTAGCTCTCTAGACTATATGCATGCCAGTGAAGATACACCTGGAAATAAAGTATTCGAGTAGACTATTTCCTGAATATTGTATATATTAGTTAATGTGTTATTAAAAATACTGTCGGTTTTATCCCGATACTCTGCTATTTAGGTCGATTTTTAGTGGTTGTAGAAACCATGCAGGAGAGTTGGTGAGTTGCAATATCGCATGTAGCACAGTAAAACATTGTCTAAGAAAATGCACACGCATTATCTGTTTTCATTTTGCCCCTACCATCCTCCCCCAGAATGGGAAGAAGAAAAAGACGAACTATGATAAAACTTTATTTGTTAACAAGGTACATATGCATAGCATTTTGACTTAAAACAGTAACAATGACAGTTAAAAGCAGTAGTAACGACATAATACTGATATAACTAGAGTGACGGAATACCTGCAACATGTACAGTAAAACATCTTAATATGTAAATAATATTCCTTATAATGTTTGGCTAAATATGCTTTACTCTTTTCGAGTATACCTGTTATTTTACTTTAGATAATTTATTATTATTATATCTAAGTTATTTTAATCCTAGGTCATATCTTTATATTGCACTGATAATTATGTCTACTGCTGTTTTAAAGTTCCTCAGGTTCTACCAGTGCAGTAGGGATTCCCATTACACATTAGTTACAGCCCACTGTTCGACACTGGGAAGATACAGCTTAAAGGGAATAAAAACATATATTGCTTGAATTCATGTTATATTACATCCTGCTATCTATTTCCACGTCCACCAGGCAAAACAAATATAAAAAATTCAATGAATTAGAAATTCCACATTTTATGCTGTACATCCGGACATTTTCGAATATGCATATTTTTGGCGTGCTTTTCAGGATGCCGAGATGTGACGTCACTTATGACTCAAACTCGCATCAGGCCGATCCTTTCCATGCATTCAGAGCATGTTTACAAGTATAGTTTTTGGGTCGAAACGAGCGTCAGAATGAGTTATTGTGCAATTTTCCAACGTAATACAAACACTAGTCATCATAGAGGAACAAGCAGTTATCTTACGGTTCCACATGAATCCAATTTGATTCAAAACAACGTATGCGAATGGGTCTACAAGTCGACTAGGTTTCGCCGAGCTTGGGCTCGTTTTCAGAATAATTATATCGAATGCAGCCAACGGGAGATAATCTACACCAATAAACATACATAGCAAACATATAGTGTATCCAGCTACATAAAGTAACGTGTATAATCTCATAATATAACTAGAATATCGATATATGAAGGAGTTGTACAATTTATCATAACAACTTAAATCAGTTAGAGTTTCCGCTGGTCCCGGTAGCTCAGTGGGTAGGCGCGTTGGTTATTTGTCGTTTATTTTACAATCGGGCGACGCCGGTTCAATCCTGACAGCATGCAAACTATTGATTTTCTTTACACTTTTTTTGTTTATGTTTTCACTAAGTAATATAAACCAAATCATTTAGTATACTATGATGCACTGTTTGTAAATCATTTTTATTTTTGTAGTAATTATTTATTCGCCACAAAAATGAAAATATGGTCATTATATAACGATGTTTCTAAATTTTATTTATCCAAACAAATGTAATGTAATGGATATATCATTTATTAATTGTAAATATATTGTACAGTAATATATTGTAATTATATATGTGAAAAAGATTGTGATATGTCTGGATAAATACAATTTAGAAACATCGTTATATATAATGACCATATTTTCATTTTTGTGGCGAATAAATAATTACTACCAACAACAAAAAATATTTACAAACAGTGCATCATAGTATACTAAATGATTTGGTTTATATTACTTCGTGAAAGCATAAACAAAAAAAGTGTAAAGAAAATCAATAGTTTGCATGCTGTCAGGATTGAACCGGCGTCGCCCGATTGTAAAACAGAAGCCAAGGAACCAACGCGTTTACCAACTGAGCTACCAGGGCCGGCAGAAATTCGCTGACTGATTTCAGTTGTTATGATAAATTGTACAACTCCTCCTTCATACATCGATATTCTAGTGATATTATGATATTTTACAGGTTACTTTCTGTAGCTGGATACGATATATGTTTGCTATGTATGTATATTGGTGTACATTATCTCTCGTTGGTTGCATTCGATATAATTATTCTGAAAACGAGCCCAAGCTCGGCGAAACCTAGTCGACTTGTACTACAAGTTGTAGGCTCATTCGCATTCGTTGTTTTGAATAAAATTGAATTCATGTGGAACCGTAAGATAACTGCTTGTTCCTCTATGATGACTAGTGTTTGTATTACATCGGATTATTGCATAACAACTCATTCTGACGCTCGTTTCGACCCCAACATTATCCATGTAAACATGCTCTGAATGCATAGAAAGGGTCGGCCTGCTGCGAGTGTGAGTCATGTGTGACGTTAAGATACCACGTGATCGCTTAGCTCATAAAATTTTTATTTTCCGCGGTAATCGCTACACAGACGGGTTTAAAATCGAATTTATGCTACAAATGTATTTTTCTGTATCTTTTTAATGTTCTCGAATGTTACATGCAATATTAAACTTTCTGTACACATGGAAAACGGATTTTAGCTATTGCCTTGTTTTTATTTCCTTTAAAACGTACATGCAACTGTCCAGTTTAACAGGGGTCTAGTGGGTTAATGCTGTCTGTTGACGCAATCCTCTGCCAGCGACCAATTACAGATTAGTCAGTTTCCATCAACCAAAAGCAGGCAGAGAACCTAAGCTCCACAGTGGAGAGGGGGGTGGGGTGAGTGTAATACACAATCAATTGGCACTCTGCCAACATAGTCCAGGCAGAAACAGACAAAATGTGAACATTTAGGTTTTTGGGAGGCCCTTAGGTGCTCTTAGAATGATTCAATCAAATACAATTCTTGTGTACAGTGACACTACCCTAAGAGACGTCTACGCAAAATTAGAAAAAAAAGTTACAGAAAAGGTTTTGAAATAACAAAAAAGACAACCTCTGATCCATGCAAGACACATACTCCGCATGTGACAGATGTTGTTGGAAAAGGGATTAGCTATGTGACAGTGCCAGCCAGTTATAAATAGGCGTTTCTGCTGCAGTAGACAATTTAGTTGCATTTTAGGGGTCCTTTGGTGCCCTTAGAATTATTTAATCAAATACAGATTTCTTGTGTATAATGGCACTACCACATAAAATGTCTATGTAAAATTAGAGAAAACATTACTGAAGAGTTTTTGAAAAAATAGGCAAAATGTGAAAATTTACCAGTTTTGGGGTCCTTTTTTGGGCCATTAGATTAATTTATTTCTTGTGAATAATGGCATTACCACATGAATTGTCTACAAAATTAGAAAAAAAATTACTGAATAGTTTTTGAAAAAATAGGCAAAATGTGAAGTTTCTGGGCCCTGAGAATGATTCAATCAAATACAGATTTCTCGTGCATAGTGGCAGTACCCTAAGATACCTCTACGCAAAATTAGAGAAAAAGTTACTGAACGGTTTCTGAGATATGGCAGGTAACGGCAGACAGCGGACGAAGAGTGATGGCATTAGTCCTTTGGACCTTCGGCGCAAAGGACTAAAAATGTTAGGATGTGAGATACGAGGGTACAAAAATGGGATGAGGAGCCTAAGGCACACCCCCAGTGAAAATGTTTGGATTTTAACTAGCTATCAGACCCTCACTGTTATTTCATTTTTTTATTGACACAAATTTGTTCATTTTATTCAGATCATCTTTGAGAACCACAAGGCTGCAGCATATGTATGACACCATGGTAATTGATGAATTGTCAACAGCATTGATCCCTGGTGATCTAGGCACATTGATTGGTGGAGAAGTTGATGACTACAACTTACAAGGCCGTAAAATTCAGAGAGGATGGAAACTATATAAAAATCTGTATCACTGTGACACAGGTGTTTATAATTGTGTTCTGTGAGATACATTTGCAGGTGATTCAAAAATCTAGTTGTACATTTTGTTTAAACATTTGAAGCTCAGTTGTGTGATGCTCAGTGAGTACTACGTACAGGCGTACATGTAAGTAGGTTATACATTCTTCCATAGTTACATATGGACAACAGCTTGTTTTCCTGTGCTGGTAACTATTGTTCATTTCATAATTTTATATTGGTGTTGTTTCGAAACAAACAGGTTCATAGTTTTTTAGTACTGGATATTGTGCCAAGGATGTATGTTTTGTAATTAAGAATAAGAATAACACAAGTTTATTAGCAACTCAATTAACTGAGTTGGATTCACGTTATACAATAAAATACAACTAATACATTGAAACGTCATACAGTAGTAATACACTGAAATGTCATACAGTATAAACACCATCCTTTTGTCCTTCATTTGTTATTGGCAGTTGTGTAATCCCCATGGTATAAAAGAGTTACGGTATCTGTTTGTTCGGGTTATTGACAAAGGGTACACATTACCCTGTCTGATGTCATATTTGGTATGCCTTTGAAGTTTGGTCAGGTAGCAGATAGTTTAATCTGTGTGTACTAACTTTAATCTTACTGAAATATTTTTGACAAAGGCAGTCCCGTCTTGTTTTCAATGTCTCCAATTTATCATACCTGATTATCTCAGCGTAACTTATTGCACGAAAAAATACACTTTAATGCTCTTTTTTGTATCATTTCAATATTGTGGCAAGATAAACAGATAAATATTGTGGCAAGTTTGTGAGCCATACAGGGCATGCATATTCTAAAACAGGTATCACAACACCGACATATATTGTGACCAGATCAATCTGGCTAATCCTACTCGCTTTAACTGATACAACATGTACAGTCGTTACCCGGCCTTTTTCACAATATTTTTTACATGCTTATTCCATGTCAGATCCTGTGAAATTGTAACACCTAGAAGTTTGGCATGGTCTACTTGATCCACATCTTTTCCATCGATCTTTATATTTGGGATAATCTTTCGAAAATTGCAGTCTTGCGCAAAACAGATGATCATCTCTTTTGATTTTCCTGAATTAATTTTCACATCATTCTATTCTGTCCATCTAGCAGCAACGTCAACCGATTCTTCTATAAAAGTTACACCCTTTCTATTGCATTCTTCGAACAATGTACTGTCATCTATATACTTATATAATGGAGCAGGCGTTTCTAAATCATTTATGTAGACTAGGAAACATTTAGGTCCAGACAGTGTTCCTTGTGAGTTCTGTCCAATAAAAATGTTGCCATCCATCTTATAATATGTAAAGTAAAACCATACAACTGTAGCTTTTCTAGTAACAAATGATGATTAATAAGGTAAAACGCTTTGCTAAAATCTAGCATTACAACTCGGACATAATAATCCAAGTTTAGTTCATACATGCATAACCAAGTGAATGTAGTCATTTATTTTGATTATGCCAAGGATGCATGTGCTGTACATAGCTTAGCTTGTCAGATACATGCATTTCCATGTGAATTTAGTCCATTAGTTGTACATTGTGTGAAGAATCATCCCTGTAAATTCCATGCATCTGATAGACTACATTACAGCACATCACCATGAGTGTGGTGCCATTTAGTTTATCAGATACACGGAATTTCCAAGTGAATTTACATTGTGCTAAGGTTGTATGTGCTGATCAGATTTCAGGTACACGCATTTCAGTACCAAGTGTTTATATTATTAGATGAATGTTTACCTAATATAATCTAGTTCCATACTTGTAAAATAATTTCTACATGTGATGTATGCATTATCATATATATAGATGACAGGTACTTGAATGTAATGAACGTAAATTTTATATGTTGTTGAACATGACGAATGTTAACTTTCCATTGTCATGTAATTATGTTAATAATGTCAATGTAGTACATGTTGAACAAGTGCTTTTCTATGAACACTGAAGTGAATGAGTAACAAAACGATTACTTCGAAAGAAATAATCTGTATATGTCCAGATTCAAATATGAATTTGCCACACAATGCATTAGACACAACATAGTAGAGACAGTTAACAATACACCAAGTATTATCATTAATAAAATTTACACCCACAGTCTATATGGTTTTTCAACATACACAAAAAACTTTTTAATTTTAAATTATAAATCCAGTTGTCGTATTCATAATTGCTTTATTTGTAATTTGTAATACGTATTGAAATGTATACCTAAGTATCCATATTGTACAAGAGTACATATAATCAGTCCTTGTATTATGTATGTATGTTGATACACCGAGTAATTATCAACTGTAAAACAAGGCATATGCTATTCTGATTTGTGACATGTAAATTTTTTTGTTTGTTTATATTTATGGGGTGGCTCATGTGCTAGCGATATTATCTCCCGACCTTATCTAATACTTACGTTATTCATTGTTTATGTATCGTATTTATAGGTCAAATAAATTGATTCGGAGTTCTGATTACCAAAGTAGGTGTTTGTTAATTGTCAATAACCATTTGTTGTTCAAAATAGTTTTTAACTAGTGTACACTTTTAAACAAACACCATACAAATTATCCCAAGATAATTATTTGAAGAAGTTTAAATAGTGTTTATGGCAAACTTGATATCTGACCTGGATGGACATTTTTCATTTAAGTGCACACAACACTACTCATTGTATAAGCTGGTAATAATTGAAGCTGGCCTGGACAGATACACATTGTATATTATCTGAGTGGGTGTATTTCTAAATGTTTAATTGGCCCAATTAAGATGGTATGGTGTTCGTTTAATTTTGGCTAACACCAAAAGAATTTGGCCTTTAGCCAACTTTGTTAAAGGAAATTTATGACTAGAGTTAGCCCAGCCAGGAATCATGCTGGGGGCAGATGCATGGTCCTGCCCCCCCCCAATAAACCTGACCCTGAATGTAGGGGTTTGGGGCAAGCCTCAAGGGGGACAAATTGAGATGTTCTGAGAGCCTTAAGGTGAGTTTTAGGTGAGCGTCAAGGGTGGTGCAAAACGGTGAGCGTTGCCGCAAAAAATCCGATGCAGCAGTAAACTTTTTTCAACAGCACCCCCCCATCTTCTGATATCATGCCGAAAGCGGAGCGGTGTCGTGCTGAAGCTCCGGTTTTTGGCTACTCTATATTAATTTCATTCCGCCAGTCGCCATGCCTTGCGACGTTTGTCAGCAAACTGATTTCGTTATGGTGTGTCACATGACCAAGCAGGAAGTAAATACTGTCCAATGAAACAAGCCAACACACTGGAAGTTCTACACAATCGAGAACCATCCCTAATGCAAATATGGGGTCAAATACATTGAAAAGGATTTAAATACAAATACTCCTGAGGGGTTCAAATACAATTACAAATAATTTGTAATGCAAAAGTATTTAAATACAAATACATTAGGAAGTATGTCAAGTACTTTTCAAAATACTTTTTACAAGAGCCTGAACCAAACACAATAGCAAATCTTATATTATTAGATAATTATGTTGTTTATAGACATAATTTCATGAAGTTATGTATAACTATTACATGAGATATTCCTTATAGACTGGCAATATTTGGTATGCTGTAAAATTGCAACAATGTAGGCAAGTAATGTTCTGGCTTGGGAAGCCCCTACCTTCCCCTCAACCCACAGAGTGCAAATATGTCTTATCAGTTCACATAAGCATTGACACAACAGCATTCCTTAGCAGCTAGCAGGGTTCTTTAATAGGGGCAATAAAACCATGATCAAAAGACAGGCATGCCAGTGCAAGTCATGTTGTTGCTAACTGCATCTTGGTCACAGGTGACAACTAACAAATTGATCCTGACTTCACTGGTATGCTCTCATAATGACCTCAGTGACTTCCACATAATGGCTTTCTTTCTGACTGGAAAATGTGGTCAATTGTCAAATGAACCAGTAAAATGTTTGACTCTCAAGAAGTTAAACAAGATAGGTGAATACAAAATCTAACTTATCATTTATTAATAACCATGCCCAAATAAAAGTATTTTAAATAGTATTTGAAAGTATTTAAAATTTTCAGTTATTTTATGGATGTATTTAAATACAAATAATATCATTAGTGTCAAATACAATTACAAATACTTCAAAAAATGTATTTAAATACTTTCAAATACAAATGCATTTGATCCCATGTCCACTCCCAATGTCTTATTCAGCAAAATCTATGTCTCCCCCAAGTTGATGAACCAGTAAAATGTTTGACTCTCAAGAAGTTAAACAAGATTGGTGAATACAAAATCTAACTTATCATTTATTAATAACCATGCCCAAATAAAAGTATTTGAAATGTATTTGAAAGTATTTACAATTTTCAAATATTTTATGGATGTATTTAAATACAAATAATATCATTAGTGTCAAATACAATTACAAATACTTCAAAAAATGTATTTAAATACTTTCATATACAAATGTCCGCCCCCAATGTCTTATTCAGCAATATCTATGTCTCCCCAAGTTGATGAAAATTAACATTTCTTAATATTATATAGGAAATGGCCGACTTCCTGTGACACAGGTGTTCCACCCATTTGATTCTTGTCTTTTGGTCGTTTCACAAGCAGCTCAACTTGACACAGTGAAGCTGAAATAGACATAACAACTTCATATTAATACATGAGATTAGTCATCAACTTTCTAAAAAAATGTCATAGCCAGTGTCACAATAGCGTCTGCAGCTTTCAACCAGCTGAGGAAAATTTGGAACAACAAGAAATTCACCTTGAAATCTAAACTCCGCTTTTATAACTCAAACGTTATACCAACCTAGGTGGATGTGAAACATGGCAACTAAAAACAAGCCAAATTGATGCATTCAGTACTAAATGCGTGAACGATCTTGGACATACACTGGAGCAACCATGTAACGAATAAAGATGTTTGGACACGATCAGGACTACCTCATCATCTACTATCAGCAGAAGGCGATTTTGCTGGCTCGGCCATGTCACAAGGCTCCCACCTACTAGACCTGCCCAACAAGCGCTATGGTGGATACCAGCTGGCCAGAGAAAGAGGGGACGACCAAGAATGAACTGGTGCCAAACAACTGACCGTGACCTACAGCTGGTCAACAAAACTTGGAGTGACGTCAGAACACTAGCAAGCGATGTATCTGGATGGCATGCTTTGACTGCCTCATGCGTCTATAGACGAGGGAGCCGCTAAGTCTAAGTCAGTGTCACATCCGCAGAGAGGAGAACAACATCCATTCACAGGACCATATACACTCAAAGGGACCCACATCTATGTAGAGGACCACATCCACTTATTCATGCAGCTTGGCTCATATTTACCAGATGGCAGCACTTTACTTGAGGTTTCCTTCAAGGGGCATGTTTCGGAACAAAGAAAAGATGGAAATATGGTGATGTAAATGCAGGAAGGGAGGGAAGCTGGGAAGGGGTGGTTGGGAGGAAGGCAGGGGTGTGGGAAGGAGGGGCAGTGGTAGAGGGGTTTCAAGCTGTTATTTTAGAATTTACAAGAACCCAAAATATTGCCATGGAATCCGTTATGTCAGTGATATGTGCAATGTAGACTACTGGACAGTTCAGTGAAACACGCAGTATACAATGTTGTGTCTAATTTGGCACATTCCGTAACGTGTATACAGTAGAACCTTGCTCTACTGTCTTCTCTGTAATACAGCCACCTCACAATTGAGGTCATCCTGGGGGAGTCCCAAATTATTTTTGTAACAGTAAAGTATATGAAATTAGTCTTGCTAATAAGGTCACCTCGCTATTCAGGTCACTTTTGTCCAGTCCCGAAAGTGACCTTAATAGGGAGGTTCCACTTTATTGACATCCGTTTTAAAAACACAGTTTTGCCAAAATCTATGACAAGCTGTACAGGATTAGTTTGAAGATTGCACTTCACTTTCCCGTAACCCGTAAGGATCGTTGGGGCACCACATACGACTTTTTAAACAGCTCTCTCCACGTTTCCCTGCTCTCCACAGCCCTCTGGAAGTCGGCGAACTCCAGTCCTGTCAACTTTTTGATGTTGTCTTCCCACCTCTTTTTCTGTTTACCTCTTCTTCTCCCCCTCTCATAGTACCTTGTAAGATGGTCTCTGCAAGGCCAGGTGGTCGCGAGACATGGCCTTACCACTTCAGTTTACGCTTCTTGACCACTGTAAGGAGGTTTTCGTATGATCCAATGACTTGGTTGATCTTGTTGCGAACGTCTTCATTAGTAACATGGTCTTTGTATGATATGCCAAGATCTTCCGAAAGCACCTAATTTCCATGTCATGTATCCTCTTCTGTAGATCTGCTGAGAGGGTCCACGTTTCACAAGCATATAGAAAGATGGACATGACAAGGGAGCGCATCAGCCTTATTTTCAAACTGACATTGATGTTACTGTCATTCCATATGGGTTTTAACCTTGTAATTGCTGCTGTTGTCTGGGCAATCCTGGCAAGTATCTCATGTTTGGAACCCTCGTGATGATTGATCCCAAATACTTAAAGCTTGTTACTGTTTCAAGTCTCTGTCCGTTAACTTTGACCTCTGTGTTGATGCCTTGTGTGTTGTTTGTTGTCAGTTTGGACTTTTCGGCACTGATCTCCATGCCATATGCTGTAGAGGTTTTGTCGAGGTTCTCCACCAAGTTGACTAGTTCTTGTTCTTCTCCTGCTAGGCCGTTAATGTCATCAGCGAAGCGAAGGTTGATGATTGTCCTGCCTCCAATGCTGATATCTGACCTTGATGGTTTTCCAAGGCATCATTCATGATCCTTTCCAGAAAGATGTTGAAGAGGGTGGGTGATAGTAGGCATCTTTGTCGAACTCCCACAGTTTCCTATGCTACCATTGAAGAAGACTGCACTGGTGGTCTTGTCATATGTCAATGGTTTGGACAAGATTGGAGCCAATGTTGTATTTCCTCAGGGCTGCATGCCATACCCTATCAAAGGCCTTCTTAAAGTCTATGAAGACGTGGTACAGTCTTTGCTGGTGTTGAAGCTGTTTCTCACAAATGATTCTAAGGTAGAAGATATGTTCACTGGTGCTCCGTCCTGTTCGAAAACCCTCCTGTTCTTCTGCGATGATCTTTTCTGCTTGAGGTTTGAGACAGTTGAGTAGGAACTTCAGTATGACTTTACTTGGGTAACTAATAAGGCTGATTGTTCTATAATTTTGGCACAGCTGTAGGTTGCCTTTCTTGGGGAGCGTGATGATCAGTGACTGGGTCCATGGAGTGGGCCATTCTCCTGTCTACCAAATCTTGTTGCAGATTGTTGTGAGGGTGGTGATCAAAGCTTCTCCCCCAGCTTGAACCAGTTCTGCTGGTATATTGTCAATTCCAGCTGATTTTCCTTTTTTTTTAGAGATTTCAATGTTGCCTCCACTTCCTCACAAAGAACGGGGTAGTCGTTCTCTGTGGTTTGTGGACAAGTTAATACTGCTGGGTCCCTGTTGGTCTTGTAGTTGTACAGTTCTGAGCAGTATTCTGTCCATCGGTTTAGAATCTGTGGTTCTTCTGTAAGGCATTTCCCTGATTTGTCTGGGATGGTGATGGTTATCCCTTTCTTCACTGATGTCAGGTCTTTCACATCTTGGTAGGCCTTCTTGCTGTTATTCTTGCTCAGACTGTCTTTAATTTCACAACATTGTTCTGCTATCCAGTCACTAGCAGACAGCAGTGACAGCTGTGTACATTGACCCTGATTACACTAGCAGTGCCTTTGACCAACTGGAGCAGTGCCCTTAGAAAACAAGGTGTACTTACCAAAGATCTCCTGGACCTGGTGGAGAGGAATAACATAAGGATTGCCATCTGGGGGTAATCCAGCCTCTGAAATGGAACACAGCAGAACTAACACTTCTACTTTCTATCTTTACACTCTCACTCGACCTTCTCCTGTAGCTACAAAGTTAGATAACAGTTTACACACAATTTCATAATTGCACACATGTTTAAATTTTCATAGACTTGAATTAGCAAAGGATTGGGCTTAACAGCATTAGTATTCGTAACATCTTTACAAGTTTCATACCCATTTTATCTAGTAGAGAATTGTGTAGAATATGAAGTCAAGTTGCTCACCGAATCCAGAATATCTTTACAAGTTTTATAACTACTGGTATTTTTTTCAGTAGAAAATTCTGTAGAATATAAAGTCAACTTGTTCACTGAGAAATTTTCTCTTTTCATGGAAATATAATGAGTGGACAAAGAGCAAATTGCACGCACAGATCTTCCATGTGAACGAAATAAAGTAGTAGATACTCGCTCCTGTAAATTAATTGTTAGTTTCCCCTGTTCTCACCTTCTCTGGCTTTGTCTCCATAGTAGTTTATACACGACAGGTACCGACAGTCACTGGTCATCAGAGAGGACATCAATGTTGCGTACCTGAAACACGTTTATACACAATAGTTTATCTCCCATGATGCAACAAACCACCCTATATGGTAATTTGATGTGTCGCCAATTGGTAAATCAGAGGCCACTGGACCAAGGAAATGAATGAATTCTGAAAGAGGCAACTGGAGCTTGGCACTTTGGAGGAGATGCATTTACAACGATCCAAAGTAAGCACAGTTCTGAAATATATAGACATATCCACAACTTGTGACAACTTGAAATATATAGACACATCCACAACTTGAAATATATAGACACACCCACAACTTGTGACAACTTGAAATATATAGACACATCCACAACTTGAAATATATAGACACATCCACAACTTGTGACAACTTGAAATATATAGACACATCCACAACTTGTGACAACTTGAAATATATAGACACATCTACAACTTGTGACAACTTGAAATATATAGACACATCCACAACTTGTGACAACTTGAAATATATAGACACATCCACAACTTGTGACAACTTGAAATATATAGACACATCCACAACTTGTGACAAATTGAAATATATAGACACATCTACAACTTGTGACAAGCTGTAGGTCTCAAAAAAGCATCTTGAAAAAGATACACATATTTTGCCAAAACCTTCAATTTGATAAATAAGATACATTTTAGTTTTAAACATTGACTGCAGCTGATTATAACAGTATGTTAATGATAGCTGTGTGTAGAATACAGCTTGGGCTGAGTGAGTGAGTGAGTGAGTGAGTGTGTGTGAGTGAGTGAGTGAGTGAGTGAGTGAGTGAGTGAGTGAGTGAGTGAGTGAGTGAGTGAGTGAGTGAGTGCGTGAGTGAGCGAGCGAGCGAGTGAGTGTGTGTGAGTGAGTGTGTGAGCGAGTGAGTTAGTGAGGACAATTACCGTCGTCTGTCATCAGGGTATATGCCGCCCAATGCTCCACGGTCCCATATCACATCAAACTCGCTCTCTAAGTCCCTGCAGAAGTAACATCATTTACCGTATTAATTCTAATAAATGTACAGTGTGCCTAACAAATATTTGAGACGTTATAATATGTCAAATTGTGTCTTTCAATAAGCATACGTGGGTGTGCACCTATTTCTGGGGACCCTCAGTATAACCATCTCAGCAGACGGAGATCAATGCTAAAAAGGGGAGTGAATGCTAATTAAGACATGCAAATCAAATCAAATTACCTCAAATCAAATTTTGCAACAACAGCAACATAATCGAATACACAAAACAATCGTTAAAAAAAGTAATGTTGGGTTGCATGGGGTCACATGGCATGTTAGATGCTGTCTTCCTGTGACCTCACAAGCATAAATATAAACTACGACACACATATATGCACGTGTACGATAACTATATAATGATGATGACCATATAACAGCGGACTGAGGGTATTATGGAATGAATAATAATAAAAAACATATTACTTCGTAACTGTATAGAAAATAATTGTATGAGATTTATCCGGATCCAACGTAGATATAAAACACCTCTAGCTGCACTCCACACATCTGGGATTTAGGCAATGTACATAGTTGAGATAGCTGTCTATATATTGTTTGCATAATAAAACTATGAATTTTGGTCTAGACTTAATGTTTTGTATCTTATAATCAAGACTATCCCATATTTTAATGAAATTATGTTTAGGTAACCTAGATAAAAAATGTATTCTGGGTTTTTCTGTATGTAAGAGTTTATATTGTCTGGTAAGTCTGATATTAGTGGCTAAATTTTGTATATATATATATAGGATTTAGGCAATGCATCATGGTGATAGTCATACATAAACAGTAAGACGTGCAACCTGTATTTATCACCAAATTTAAGTATATTTTCAGATTTAAAAATAGGATCGGTGTGACTTCTGTATCTTTTATATTAATTATTCGTATAGCGCGTTTTTGTAACAATTCTAACTTCCTTACAGTATTTCCATTTCCCCATACTTGTACACCGTAAGTTAAATGACTTTGATTTAAGGTAAAATAGTTTTTAAAATGTTTTTTAAAGCATTATGTGGCAGAACATTTTCCATTATATGATATTTTACAACTGATTAAATTAATATGTTTATTCCTGTTTATTTCATGCTAAATGTTTATCAATATGTATTCCCAAGAACTTCACTGTTTCTTCTTTGTTATGTTTACCAACATAATTAATAACTTCCCTGTTTATTTTAATACAATTATTTACCTGGTATTTGCTATTTGGTGAACTATATATGCAAAAGTGTGTCTTTTTAATATTTAAAGACAATTTATTGGCACAAAGCCTGTCGAACAAATATATCAATGCTTGGTTTACACTGTTTATTAAAGAGTCAACATGAGGACCTGATTGGTACAGTTGCGTCATCCGCAAAATACAATAAATTCAAAGATGCAGAGTTAATTATATCATTGATATAAATTAAGAACAAGACTGGTCCAAGTATGGAACTTTGGAGTACTCCATTTATAATATTTGTTTGCGGTGATTGACATTTATGTATCTCAATATATTGTTTTCGATTTTATAAATAACTGGTAAATCTCAACTATGTACATTGCCTAAATCCCAGATGTGTGGAGTGCAGCTAGAGGTGTTTTATATCTACGTTGGATCCGGATAAATCTCATACAATTATTTTCTATACAGTTACGAAGTAATATGTTTTTTATTATTATTACTTATTCCCCAAATTCCATAAAAAATAAATTTGTACAGTAAAATATCATGGTTAATTGTATGAAATGCCTTTGAAAGGTCCAGAAACACAGCCAAAGTAGGGTCTTTCGTTTTTTTAGCATTTGCATCTGCAATATCCTTGAGCATATGCAGTATTGGGTGAATAGTAGAACGTTTTGTACGAAATACATAGTGGTGTTTATATAGAATGCTATATTTTCTAAAAACATGATTAATCTAATGCATACATTTTTTACATTATTTTAGAAATCACAGGTAGAATATTTATAGGTCTATAATTATTAAACATTTTGTTGTTACCTGATTTGAAAACAGGAATTACTTTTGCGGTTTTTAAGTTTTCAGGAACAGTGCCCATAACAAATGATTGATTTAATATATGCTCAAGCAGAGTGGCTACTTCATGTATGGTCGCTTGCAGTAGTTTAGTGGATAAGCCGTCAAATCCTTCGGTGTATTTAGTTTTAAGCTTTTGTACAACTGTTTCAATTTCAGTTGTCTGTGTGGGTTGCATGAAAAAAATTACCAGATAATTTATCGGATGTATGTGTCAAATTGCTTAACAGGAAGAGCTACCAAGTCGCTTATTGATTTACCTATTCCAACAACAAAAATTATTAAATTCTTCTGCAATTTTGTTTAAATTATAATTTTCTTGTCCGTTTATGATGAAGGTTTCAGGTAGTTTGGAGAATTTTTTTTTTTAATGTATTGCCTGTTGTAACACAGCCCATATTTCTTTGATATTGTGCTTATGTTCCTCCACCATGTCTGTGTCATAAGTACTTTTTGCTGCTCGTTTAACCTTATTAAAAACTCTATAATATTCTCTATATTTATTGATAATTTCTGGATTACGTCTGGGTAATTTCTTTTGGAATAACTGCTTTATTTAACGATGAAGTCAAATGCCTGATGTCATCTATTCCAAGGTTCACGTTTAACGTATTTTTTCTTAACTTTAACATATTTAATTGGACAAGATATTTCGAAAAGTGATTTGTATATTATCATAAAATTATCGTAAGCTTCATTCGCATTGGCAGTGGATAATACAGTTGAGTAATCAGCCGTAGTCAATAGATTTCTAAATAATAAAATATTTTTTGGGTCAACTGTTGAACCTGCTTATATATTGATCTTTGTGGTCAAGGTGTACCATATACAGTGTATTATATGAAATATTCCAAAATGATCAGCTAAATAATTTATAATAATCCCCGATTGATAACTAGGATGACTATGATTTGAATTTAAGTGGTCTATAAGTGTTGCCGAATATGATGTTACTCTTGTTGGTTTGGTTATATGCGGAATAAATCCTTGGAATATTACGTTAGCTATGAAGTCTTTGGTTTTTTGATGGGTGACAAAGTTTAGCAAATTAATGTTATTATCGCCCATTAAATATGCAGTTATATTTTCATTTCAAATTTTATCCTGGATTTCTACAATTTTGCTTATAAACAGATCAATATCTGCACAGGGAGGAGTGTTACTAGAACTAGAACGATGAGATTTAAAATGAAGAAGAAATGTCCATTTATTGAAAAATGTGAATTAGCACAAATTCATTAAAGCTAATGTGCCTGGCATTTCAAGATTGACACTTATAACAAAACGCTTCAAACTTCATATAAACACGCCGTTTTACATTACCAGGAGTAAACATTTGCGTTTTTGACTTGAAATTCTGTTTAACGATTATAATTGTCAAGGAAGCTTTATATAAAAAGTATGAGTAAACAATGTTTATTTATGTCTATTTAACTGTTGTGGTTTAAATTAATGATTTATGTACGTACACTGCTCTTTCCAGCTTAGGTTAAGACATCGATAACAACTGATTCTCTGCAGCTTACTTACTTGTTGAACTCAAAGATGTCACAGCAGTATATATTGATGTTTACCTCTTCTGCCTAAACACAGATCTCACTCAGCAATAGGTGTGTATGTGTATGCGTGCGTACATGCATGCATGCATGCGTGCGTACATCTATGTATGCTAGGGTGTGGGTGTGTGTGTTATGTGTGTGTGTGTGTGTGTGTGTGTGTGTGTGTGTGTGTGTGTGTGTGTGTGTACAAATTCTGTCGGTTTTATTTTAAGACGTAAATTCCAGTACTGTCACAATCATTATAATTGGTCAAACATAAAAATCAACTTTTAACAACATCCCTTGAATGTAAAAATCAACTTTTAACAATACCCCTTGAACACAAATGTGAACCCTCTATTCCATTTCATGGCAAAATGTTATTATGATTAAATTCCAAAGTCAACAATAAGTTTCAAGCCACCTGCAAGTGTAACTGTTATACAGCTTAAACAAATTATAAGAGTAATTGTTCCACAGCTTACAAAAATTACAAGTGCTATTGTAATACAGCAAGACAATTAAGTTATTAATAAGAAATCACCTACTTTGTACAACTGTCCTGGTATATGCCCAATATCTTCCACAGTGTACTTAACATTGTTCTCACTAAAGAAGTCTTTGACGGGTACAGATGATGCCTCTATTCCAACCACAGAATGTCCCAACTCTGCAAACCTGCAATGTCAACACATCCTCATTATGTCATCTCTTTCTGGAAGCATTTGAAAGTTCTGTTCATACCGGTTTTACTTTTAAAATCAGTTTTAGAATAAGCTACAAATTAAGTTTTACTGATGACCAAATTAATACATTTGCAGCCATATATTTAAATGTTTTCGTGGCTCTACTTAAAGTTGCATTCTGAGTTAAACTACCATTTTGACTATTTTAAAGAAAGTGTGTGTGTGTACAACATGGACAATTTTTACTTATTTCATCATACTTGCTGCTGTATATGTCAATTTGGCATTTGATACATTATTCAATAAATTATGCCTTTGCAAAATTACCAGTCACCAGGTTCGGCCAGGGATGTAATAAACGTATGGCACGCTTATATAATTTCTCGTCTTTTGTACCATTTTATTTTACAACTACATATTATGTGAAAACAAGTTGATATAGAGTTGAGGAAAGTGACAATGTAGGGGTATATTGATTCACTTGATATTTTTATTTAAAAGATAGATGATCTCAGAGTGTAACTTTAAGTATTAAATGTGTGTTGCAAATTAAACATGTCTGATCATAACAACATTCTAATGTAAAGACAGAGAACGTACCATGATATTTCAACAGCTTTCCCACACAATGGGATGAGCACTTTGTGTATCTTCCCACTATCACCAAATAAAACCTCAACATTGTCTGCAAGAAACCTGAAAGCAAAGGTCAAGGTTGTGTGAAATATTAAAGTCAATACTTTTTCATTTCAGTAAAACGTCTGTTTTGTTGAAATTGTTTTAATAAAATGCAATTAACTAACATAACATTTTAATATAGAAAATATGATTAAACAAAAATATTTTCTTGCGATTATTCCTTTAAAGACAATGAATATAGTTTATTTTGGTCAATATATACAAGAACCAATAGCAAAATAATAAACATCGCAAAGTATATATTGAGACATAACATATGTACATCAACGTGAAGACATTCATGGTGTAATTTGTTAACAAATGAAAACTACTAAATAACATAATAGTCAATATATTTACATTTGTAGAAAAGAAACTTAGTTGATACGATGTTATTGTACTGACCAGGGAGACTCTCACTAAGACCGCAAGGTCGCTATTGTGAGAGTCATCCTTAAATATTACAATGTTGGATTCATCCATAAATAATTGATTAATTAATAAGAGTTCAAAGCTAATATTTATTGATCTTATGACAAACTAAGAGAAAGAAACGAAGCGAAGAACAGAAGGAGGGTTTGCACGTATATACGAATATGTATGTATGTGCATATGGATATAAAATAAAATAAACATCATATGGCAACTGGTGCAACAATATAATATAGTCTAACAAATTCATATATGCAATATATATCTTGCAGTTCTTCATATATTCACATACATCTTTAGGAGTTTTGTACACATTGAATGCACAGTAGGTACCGGGTTTTACCTATGAGACACTAGCCAATACAATTGAAAGTGATTACTAGTACATTACGATAGCAAACACAATATATCTTACATGTATAAGGTGAATAATGCTATCTTACAGGTAAGAAGAGAGGGAAACAAATCAGACAGTTTACAAAAAAAACAAAGAGTACATTTTAAATATAATTCGGCAAGTTGAGCTGTACTTTGAAATTAAATAGTTTTTTTTGTATATTCACTGACGCCTTTGAGAGAGTGGGTTTGAATTGTGTCCGTGATTAAGTTGGGAGTACCATTATATACACGAGTGATACCACGTCTGATGCTTTTATTTGCAAGGTTACTGTTAGTACTGCACTTTCAATGTGGATATGTTCCTGACTTCTGGTACTATGTGTGTACGTCAGAATTACCGGGTAAGTCTTATTAGTAGTTGTCAAGAAGTAGTTGTATTGAAAAGTTGTAGCGCTGCTGAGTGTGGCTTCTCCTGGAAATATCATAAATTTTAAATGTAACAGATTAGTTGTTATTCTAAATATTGTGCAATACTCTTCATTAACAATCAAGGATTCTCTGCGGAACACTTGTTAGTGGTTTTAGTGCGTTTTTATCTTCAATTTTAATCGAATTTATCTGGACTTTTAACCTGAGGTGTGGCCGACGGAAGCACCTGAGCGGAACGGCAACCGGTTTATTCGCCGCCTGGACCTGTGTTCGATCTACTGGAGCATGGCATTGTCACGATCGTTTCTGCTCTGACTAAGACAATGCTGGCAGCCGGCTACCTATCCGTGGACAACAACGATAGCTGAACTCAATCTGCGCCGACCACCGACCAGACGCTGGACAAAGGCCGGATTGAGAAGTCGATCCCGGCAAATAACAAAGGTGCCACGCAGGTGGCCCTTGGCTGGTGCAGCCAGCCATGTCACGGGCGAGGTGAGCCATGTATACAAACAATCAGGAGTGAACATGTCAAACATAATACAATGGGTGACACCGCCGTCTTATCCGAAGTCTATCTGTAACGTGAACAATTCGGTCCACACCACCCTGGCACTGATGAATGCCCGATCAGTTCGCAACAAAGCCGAAGCCATTTGTGATTACATCAGCGAATGCGATTTTGATACAAATTGTATGACTGAGACATGGCTCTCAGAAAACGATGTTGCTTCCACATACGTCGTTACTCCCAACGGATACAATTTCCGCCATCTTCCACGGAGCGACCGACGAGGCGGCGGAGTTGGGGTAATGTTTAAGACGTCATACCAGCTGTGCTCAACGACGCCAATACCCGCCCAGTTGTTTGAGGGTATCGAAGTAGTATTGCGTCATGTTCGCGCAGCGTCGATCATATGAGTGTTAACGATATATCGACCACCTTCATCTACCGGGAAGTCTACGCCATTTCGTTTATTCATCGATGAATTCAGTCGTGTTCTGGAACATGCAACTACACAGCAGACCCAGTGTGTTATTGTCGGTGACTTCAACGCGCATTACGGCGATGATCGTGCCAGCGATCCCTGCGATCTCACTGACCTTCTCCGTGAGACTGATTTTCAACAGCACGTCACTGAACCGACCCACGTGTGTGGTCACATCCTCGACCTCGTGATAACACGAAACACGCCCGATTGTATCGTATCTGCCGCATCAGTTGAAAGTCTGTTAACTGACCATCATGTGATCAAATGTGACCTTGTAACGGTCAAGCCGAGAAAGCCAAGAAAAAAGATCAGCTACATGAAATACGCGGCAATAAACAATGCTGAGTTTGTCGCAGATCTGACAACATCGCGACTGCTAACTGACCCTAGAAATAGCATTGATGAACTGTATCTTCAATACAACACCACTATCGCAGATTTGATCAACAAGCATGCACCGCTCACCAGCCGTGTTATCACCATCCGCCCCAAAACACCCTGGTACAACAGTGAGCTGTAAGATGTGAAACGCAAACTTCGGCGAGCAGAGCGGCGGTGGCGAGAGACGTGGCTAGTTGTGCATAGATACATCTTCTTCCAATACACGCCTAGCCTCAACATGCTGAGGATACAGGCGGTGCCGTGGCATGGCAGGCGAACAGGAAATTTTTGTTTTGTTTTTAGAGTGCAATATATAAGAACACAAATTATCGTGTAAATAAACATAAATACGTGCAGAAGAACTTGTTAACGTCTAAAACATGGGGTACTGCAAAGTCTGGATGTTGCTTTTAAACGTATACAGGCTGTTTTGATTTACAATATATTGAGGGAGGGAATTCCAAAGTCGAATGGTACTGGGGAAAAAAGAATACAAGTGGTAGTTGCATCTGGAGTGAGGGATAAGGTAAGATAAGGAATGTTGTTTTCTAGTGACTATATTTACAGGAATAAGGTATTGGTTTGCTGGTATACCCACTAGGCCATTTGCTATCTTGTACATCATACATAGTTTTGCATCAGTTCTTCTGTCTGATAAGGATCTCCATCCTAATGTCTGGAGCATGTCTGTTACACTGGAGGTATTGTGGTGGCGATATAAGACATATCGGGCTGCACGGCGTTGAATCATTTCTAGTTTGTTTATTTGTGTAAGGGTATATGGATCCCAGACAGTACAGCTGTTCTCCACGATGGGTCTGACAAAGGTGAAGTAGGCCTGAGTTTTTATTTGAATTGACGGAACTTTGAGATTTCTGCGGAGGAAGCCTAGTGATCTATTTGCTTTTAGACAAATGTTATTTATGTGGGCATTCCACCGGAGATCTGAGGTTATGGTTATACCAAGATATTTTACCTGTGAAACAGTTTCTAGTGTTTGACCGTGAAGCATGTATTGATTGTTAATGACAGTTTTGTTTCTTGTTACAGGTATGACATGGCATTTTTGAAGATTGAATTCCATGTTCCAGGTTATGGCCCATTTTCCAAGTTTGTGAAGATCTTCCTGGAGCACAGCTGTATTTGTCTTAGGCTTAAGGGCTATATACATTATGGTGTCATCAGCAAAAAGTCTAACTGTAGATGTAATATTGTCTGGGATGTCATTTATGTAAAAGAGGAATAGACAAGGGCCAAGTACAGAGCCTTGTGGTACTCCTGATGTTACGGGTACCTCAGAGGAGGCCTCGCCCTCTATTATGACTCTTTGAGTTCTGTCTGTTAAAAATGATCGAATCCAGGAATTTGTTTTGCCTTGGATGCCATAGTGATGGAGTTTGTAAATCAGTTTTTTATGGCTGACCTTATCAAATGCTTTAGAGAAGTCCATCACTATGACATCCGTTTGCATGCCAGACTGCATATGGGTAACTAAGTCATGTATGAACTGAATAAGCTGTGTCTCACAAGATACTTGGGAGCGAAAGCCATGTTGAAGATGATAAAGAATGTTGTGTGAATGTGCATGTTTCATTATACTACTAACCAAGACATGTTCCATTAGTTTTGATGCTATGCATGTCAGGGAAATGGGCCTATAATTTGAAGCTATGTATTTTTGACCATTCTTGAAAATAGGTGAGACATTTGCGTTTAGCCAGTCTGTGGGGACTTCTCCTGTAGCATATGACTTCTGAAAGATTAAAATTAGCGATGGTGCAATTTCAACAGCCAATTCTTTTAGAATTATTGGGTTGATGTTGTCTGGTCCTTGTGCTTTATACGGTTTAAGATTTTGTAGGAGTTTTAGTACACCAGCTTCTGTAATTTCTATTTCTGGCATTTCTGGTAGTGTTGGATTGGGTAGTTTGGTTACTTGGGGAGATGGGTCATCTGTAAAGACTGACTGAAACTGCTGATTTAGTATCTCCGCTTTGGCTTTAGGGTTTGAGTGTAGGATTCCATTTTGTTTGAAAGGCGATATCGCTGTGTGGTTTGTACGGCAGTGTTTCATGTAAGTCCAGAATCTCTTAGCATAACCTTGTTTTTGTTGACTATCTTCAGTAGAGGTGACAATTTCATTTACATAGTTCCAGTAGGCAGTTCTCAGTTGTTGCTGAATAGTTTGTTTTAGATGTTTGTATTTTGGAGTGTGCTTGTGACATTTGTACATTCTGTCCCTTTTTTGCATAAGTTTCTTTAGTGTTGGTGTAATCCAGGGGTATCCGTCCCTACATCTAGCCATTCTGGATGGTATATACAACCCAGTACCTTTGACAATGCTATCCCGAAACATACACCACAACTTGTTTGCACTGTTTTGTTCATAGCAATTTTGTAGATTTTTGCTTACATCTTTCATATGTTTTCTAAATTTGTCCCAGTCTGCCTTATTGAAAAGGGGAATATTTCTAGGTTTCTGTTTCTGTTTCATTGGGTTTATGTCTAGCTCTGTGTAACAACAGTCATGATCTGAGATTCCTGGTAATATCTCTGTTCGGTTGACATTGGTAGGGTTATTTGTGATCATTAAGTCTAGAGTGTTTTCTCCCCTTGTTGGCTTGTCTATAATCTGGATAAGACCAAGGTCATCTAGAATGTTTCGAAATTTATCATGAAGTAATACGTTTTGGCAGTTTGGTTTTAACATTCCATTCTGCCAGTCCCATCCAGGAAAATTAAAATCTCCTGCAATGAATAAGTGTTGCTTTTGATTTACTCTGCCTAGAGATATTTCAAATTGTTCTATGCTGTGTTCGTCATTTACGTCAGGTCTGTAGTAGGCACATATGTGAAGTAATTTACAACCAGCTATGCTAATCTTAGCCCAAATGATTTCGCAGTCTGTCTCTAATTCAAATTCCTCTTCACTAAGCAGGTCAGAATGTATTGCAATGAATACCCCTCCTCCTCTCTGTTCATCTGTTCTGTCCTTTCTATATACATTGAATTTATCTGGGAAATATTCAGAATCTAATATGCTATTGCTAAGCCAGGATTCAGTGCCAATAATTATGTCTGGTTTGGAGCTATCAATGAGTGAAAGGAATTCTGCCTTCTTGTTTTTTAGTGATTGACAATTTAGGTTGATGATTCTCAATGGTTTTTTAGTATTAGGAGTATGACGGTAATTGTGCTGTTTCCTTTGATTCGAAGGAGATGATGTATGTAGTGGAGGTCCTAACCCTGCTGGTGTTGTAGGGAGTTGAATGGAGTCATCATTTGATTGAGAGATGTGTTGATATATATTTTCAGAAAGTTCAATGTCGTCATAATTGAAAAGGGTACTACTGAAATTAGGCATTCCACATTTTAGGCAATTCCATGATGTGTTGGTGTTTTGCATCGTTTCATATATTGTGTCTCTGACATTTTCACATTGCGTGTGGAACCAAGTATTGCAGGAGTCGCAACAAATTGCTTTCTGTTTCCAAGTTACTGTTTTTTGGCAAACACCACAAGGGTACTTGGGTGCTCTGGGGCCGGGATTTAATTCAATGTCGTTTGCCAGTACAAGAAGATATAGCATAAAGTATGATGGGAATTTTTGGGGGTTTGCTCTGGACATCCTTGGTTTATGCAGCAAGTTGATGGACAATGCCTTGATGAGAGAAATCGATCCTGATGTGTTTACAGAAATTTCATGTGAAGTTGCATAACAGTCATTCGTACTATTTTTAATCTCTACAAATACAACCATGAGAAAAACAACACTCAGGTAAAACATCCTGTAATTGTAAAACCTAGTATTTATGTTAGTCAGGAAGTGCTACAGTATGGAGGTACTGCTATGTGCTAAAGGAAAAAAAAAAGTAGATAGTGTAGAAGAAAGACTTGAAATGGAAATGTAGAGTCTTCGTCCCAGGGCCTACACTGGACACACAAAGAGCAGCACCATTTACGAGGCCATGTTAGGCAGACCCAAGCCAGGAATTTTATTATTTTTTTATTATTGTAAACTTATACTAAGACAGGAGTATAACTAATCCCTATGTTTATGTACCAGTCTCAGTGTATTTGAACCGATTTGCATGTAGATTTACGGATCATAGGTGCCTTGGTTACCAGTTGTTTACTGGGCGATAATACAGTGTCTTGATAAATAATGTTCGTTTTAGACAGAAATGGGTGTTTTTTTTTGTATTTGTGTTGGTCACAGGACGCCAACTAATAGCACTTATCGAACACCTTACCGTAATATAAATCAAATTAAAAACAAGTAAAATAATAAGATTAATAGAGGATGATTTAAAATTTTCCTGTTCGCGCCACCAGCCTCGCTCTCATTTTTACAACTATGCGAGACCTTTACAGAAAACAACTGATGATGGCAAAGTCCGCGTTTTACTGTCGGAAAATACAAGAGTCTGTCCGTGACACGAAAGCTGTGTACCGTGTTATGAATTACATCACCGGACGCAAACAACTACCAATGCTTCCCGAATGCAACGGCTCGCATGAGGATTTGGCGGAACGTTTTCTTGTATATTTCTTCGAGAAGATTACGAAGATCCGCCATACACTGAATCACCGTGACGCGCCACCACCGTTACTACCAATCGACAGCAATCACCACTACTGTTGTACTCTGTCAGCATTTACACCGACAACAGCCACAGCTATCGTTCGACTCATGAACAAATGCCCTTGCAAATCTTGCTCTCTCAACCCTTGGCCGACAGCACTGTTGAAGACAAACATCGATATAATCGCACCAATTATGGCGAGTATCATCAATCTGTCATTGGAATCTGCGACGGTACCATCTGAAATGAAACATGCGCTGGTCACGCCACTGTTTAAGAAGACTGGTCTTGATGCAAATGACATTACAAACTACCGCCCTATATCCAATCTCAGCTTTGTGTCAAAGTTGTTGGAGAGGCATGTCGAAGCTGACCTTCGCCGCTACATTGACGGAAACAAACTGCTTGACCCGTTCCAAAGCGCGTATCGTCCGCACCACAGCACCGAAACAGCATTCGTGCGTATTCACGACGACATCATGCAGGTACTCGACTGTCGAAAAGGAATAATACTCATCCTTCTTGATCTTACTGCTGCTTTCGACACTGTGGACCATGCTATACTACTCGGGCAAATGAAATCCATCGGCATCCGTGATTCGGCGCTGGCGTGGGTGGCATCTTACTTGTCGGACAGAACACTGGATATAAAAATCGGCGATGCCATTTCTCGCCGGCAACGGTTGAGCTATGGTGTGCCTCAGGGATCGGTTCTTGGTCCCTTACTGTTCACAATATTATGTATGCCAATCACTGCCATATTCACTAAACACCGCTTGAAATACCACATGTACGCCGATGACACTCAACTCTATGTCGATTTCCCACGTGATCAGCCCTGTGACGCAGACAATGCTACCCGTCGTATCGAACAATGCACCATCGAAATCAAACGTTGGATGGCGAACCATCAACTGTTATTAAATGAGGCAAAGACCGAAACAATTGTCTTCTACGCACCTAACACCAAAGCGCCTCCTGCGATTACGAGAGTCGACGTGTGTGGGCGTGACATAACGCCTCAGCCGACTGTACGAGACATCAGCGTTTCCTTGGACAGTGGGCTGGATATGTCGGTGCAAGTTGCTCGTACGTGCCAGGCGGCATATTTCCAGCTGCACAACATCGCCAAGATACGACATTGCTTGACCGCTGATGCATGTAAAATCATCGTTCATGCTCTGGTGACCTCAAAGCTGGACTACGGTAATGCGGTGTTGTTTGGCATCAACGAGCGATTGCTACAAAAATTGTAACGGGTGCAAAATTCAGCGTCGTGTGTAGTAACGCAGCAACGACGCCGAGATCACCTCCACATCATGCCTGTGTTGATCGCACTACACTGGTTGCCCATTCGATGGCGTGTAATATACAAAATACTGGTGTTGACTTTCCGAGCGATGCACGACCTCGCGCCCGTATACATCGATGACATTTTAGAACGATATGGTCGGCGTGGTTTTTCAATGACGGCACTGCGTCTGTGAAATGATCTGCCGGACTGTCTGCGCCTGATAGATTCTCTTGAACTTTTTAAGTCACATTTGAAAACATATCTTTTTAAAGCCGCATTTATCGACTTCTTGTAGTAAAATAAATAAATAAATATACTTATATAGCGCCAACTCTAGTTAGAAACTATTCAAGGCGCTTTACATGTAAAATAGTAATAAATCCAAAAAGTAATCAATTAAATAAAAAAATGATATTAAAAAAGTATCTTTAAATATTAGTATTATCATGTCATATAAACAAAAGATAATTGATAAAAGCTTAATACCAAGTCTAAAAGTCACAATAGCAATTAAAATTGATTAAAAGAGAGTGTTTAAAAGTGCTCTTAAAAGTCTCAGTGTTCATTGCATGCATTGAAAACAAGTAGACCACTCCGCAGATCCGGGACTGCTGCGGCTGCTGGAGTTAAAATATCGATTAAAATAGAGTGTTTTTAATGCGCTTTTAAAAGCTGCTTCACTGTTTAGTTCACGCATTTATGTTGGTAAATCGTTCCAGAGGTCCGGAGCTGCTGCCATAAAACTCGCGTCTCCGACTTTGCATCTTGTTCGCGGTCTCGCAAGTTGACGATTTCCCGCTGACCGAAGGGACCTGTTGGGCACGTAGAGGCAGACAAACTCGCTCCGGTACACGGGCCCACACTTGTTGACAGCTCTGTGCACGAATACCAGGACCTTGAAACGAACGCGTTCTCGTACCGGCAGCCAAAGTAGGTCTTGGAGCACTAGCGTGATGCTTGCGTATTTGGGCACTCGCACGATCATTCTGGCTGCAGAGTTTTGGACACGCTGTAACCGTACAAAGTTCTTGTCCATGGTGCCGTACAGGAGGAAGTTGCAGTAGTCGAGCCTTGATGTCACTAATACGTTGACTACTCTCTCCCTCGTCTGTCTTGGCAGGAACTTGTTGATTTGGCTGATGTGATGTAGGTGGAAATAGCAGGTCCGGATAATCGCTGATGTGTTGGCAGACATGTCCATATGACAGTCTAAGACGGCACTAAGGTCTTTAATCTGATGCACAGCTCGGATGAGAGAACCACCAACATGCAGAAACTGGGACAATCGGAAGGAACACGGTTTTCTGGTCGTTCAGTTTGAGGTAATTAGAGGTCAGCCACTCCCGAATCTCCACCACGCAGGCTTCAAGACGCCGTAGGGCCTCGAGTAATGCCGTAGGATTATGCGCAAACGCACGCATCATAGTAACCTGCCGGTAAACCGTAGAACACCCAGGTCAACCTCACCTCCTTGTGGTTCCCCCTGGGAAACCACTACCTTGCGGTTGTGGGCAAACGAGGCTCTGACTAGGGGAAGGAAAACCCCAAAATTAAACCTACTGCGGAGGGCCAACAACCCCCCCAGTTCAATAATTGTTACGGAAACTAAACGTGTGACTTTGCCAGCACATGCTGGAAACGGTTATGAAGAGGCGACGCTCCATATACCTGAGGACATCAGATACATGGAAAGTATGACATTTCCGGATCAAAGCCAATCGGACGTTCGGCAGTCGATAGCGTCGCTGACCAGACCAAAGGAAACTGTAAATATAGGATGTTGGAATGTGAGAACGTTATATTCAATAGGTAAATCAGCACAACTTGCAAAAGAAATGGATAAATACAGAATCGATGTCATGGGCATTAGCGAATGCAGATGGACAGGACACGGGAAAGTCAAGTTAAACACTGGAGAGAGTGTTATTTTCTCTGGGAGAGAAGACAACCTACACAGACATGGAGTGGCAATAATGATGAGAAAGAAAGCAGAGCAAGCATTACTAGAGTGGAAACCTATCAGTGATAGAATTATTTATGCTAGATTCTTTTCAAGATATGTTAAACTATCAATCATACAAACATATGCACCAACAAATGAAACAAGTGACGAAGAGAAAGACCAGTTCTATGAACAGTTGCAGTCAGTTGTGGGCAGTGTACATAAACATGACATGCTCATAGTAATGGGGGACCTAAATGCCAAAGTTGGAGAAGAAAATGAGGGCTATGAAGACATAATGGGAAGCCATGGAATTGGTGATAGAAACGAAAATGGAGAAAGACTAGTTGACTTCTGTGGATTAAACAACCTTGTGGTAACAGGAACCATATTTCCACACCGACGCATCCATAAGCAGACATGGACATCTCCAGGAGGGCGAACCAAAAACCAAATTGACCATGTGCTAGTGAGCAGGCAGCACAGAACATCAGTTATGGACACCAGAGTGATGAGGGGGGCAGACATTGCGAGTGACCATCAATTAGTGCGCTCGAAGATCAGGCTGAAGCTAAAGAGGAAGCAAAAGACCAGTGAGAACAGAAAGAAATTCGACACAATCAAGCTGCAACAACCAACCATAAAAATGCAATTCTCATTGAAGCTACGGAACAGATATGATGTACTACAGGACTACGACGAGACAGATAATGACATTGTTGAGAGAAAATGGCAAGAATTCGAGGTGGCCTACAAAGAAACAGCCAAAGAAGTACTGGGTTACAAAAAGAGAGGACAAAAACCATGGATCAGCAAAGGGTCATGGGAACTGGTAGAAGACAGGAAACGACTAAAGAACAACATGGAACAAGCAAAGTCAGAAAGGATAAAGCAGAGCTACAAGGATAAGTATCAACAAAAAGACAAAGACGTAAAGAAAAACATGAGACAAGATAAAAGAAAGTGGGTAGACAACCTGGCTGCAGAAGCAGAGAAAGCAGCCGGGAATGGAAGGATGAAAGAAGTCTACAACATCACAAAGACACTTAGTAACGACAAACACAAAACAGCGAATGCAGTAAAAGACAAATCTGGAAACCTAATAACTGAAGGACCAGCCAAGCGGACAAGATGGAAGGAGCATTTTGAAGAAGTCCTTAATAGACCTATGCCCGATGACCCCGTTATAGATATTGAATTAGACTCAATCATAGATGAAATCAGCACAGACTCTATAACAAAAACAGAGATTAGATCAGCACTGAGGAAGCTAAAGAATGGGAAAGCTGCAGGTAAAGATGACATTACAGCAGAATTGTTGAAAGCAGACATGGCGACAACAGAGAATTGGCTTCTAAGCTTATTCAAAACAATTTGGGAACAAGAAAAAGTACCAAAGACGTGGAAACAAGGACTGATTGTTAAAATACCAAAGAAAGGTAACCTTACAGAGTGCGGAAACTGGAGAGGTATTACTCTAACATCTGTCCCCAGTAAAGTGTTCGGAAGAGTGATAATAGACAGAATAAGAGATGGAGTTGACAACAAGTTGAGAGATGAACAAGCAGGTTTCAGAAGAGGACGAAGCACAGTTGAGCAGATATTCATCCTTCGAAACATAATAGAACAGGTAGTGGAATGGCAAGCAACGCTATATGTAACTTTTGTAGACTTCGAAAAGGCATTTGACTCTGTACACCAAGAGAGCCTTTGGGAAATCATGGCGAGCTATGGAATCCCATACAAGATAATCAGAATGGTCCAGATTTTGTACGAGGACAGTGAATGTGCAGTGTTAGATGAAGGTGAACAATCTGAGTGGTTCAAGGTAAAAACTGGAGTTAAGCAAGGAGACGTAATGTCCGGATTTCTTTTCTTGATGGTAATCGACTGGATAATGAGGAAAACAACTGAAGAAAACAACACAGGGATAAGATGGAGATTCATGTCAAAACTTGAAGACTTGGACTTCGCAGATGACATTGCGCTTATGTCATCAAGTTACAGACATATGCAAACAAAGGCAACAAAAATGAATGCATTCGCATCAAAAACTGGCCTAAAAATCAATAAAAAGAAAACTGAAGTACTGAGGATCAACAGCAAATGCAACAACAGAATACAGATTGATGATCAACAACTGAATGAAGTAGAGAAATATACATACCTGGGCGCAAACGTCAGCAAGCAAGGAGGAGGGGATGACGATATTAACAACAGAATACGAAAAGCAAGGACATCATTCATGAAACTCAAGCAGATATGGAACTCAAATGTGTACACATTAAAAACTAAACTCAGATTATACAATACTCTGGTCAAATCAGTGTTACTGTATGGATGTGAAACATGGAAAGTAAACAAATGCGACAACAAAAAACTTGACATTTTCCATTTCAACTGTCTCAGAAGAATTTTAAAAATTAGATGGCCAGTAATAATTTCGAACAAAGACATTGAGAACATAACAGCAGAAGAGAAGATCAGCACAGAAGTACAGAGAAGAAGGTGGAATTGGATCGGGCATGTGCTGAGAAAGAAGGACCAAAACCACTGCCTGACAGCACTGACATGGACGCCGGAAGGAACAAGAAAAGTTGGTCGACCAAAAACAACGTGGAGAACCACAGTGGAAAAAGAACGGAAGCAACTGGGCTGGGCAACTTGGAGCAAAGCCAGACACATAGCCGTTGACAGGGCGAGGTGGCGGAGTCGCACAGCAGCCTTATGGGCCACAAGGCCCGAAGAGGATAGGTAAGGTAAGGTAAGGCACGCATCAGCTGTAGGTCATCAGCATAATGATGAAACGTTACACCAAGCCTTCTGATGACATTGCCGACTGGTTGGACATACAGAGAGAACAGTACAGGCTGCGGCACTCCTGTTTTAAGAATGTGATGTTCAGATGCACTCTGGCCAATTACAACACGCTGCTTGCGGTCTTGCAGATATGATTCCATCCACTGGAGGGCGTAACCTTGAATACCAGTGTGGTCAATCGTGTCAAAAGCTGAACTCAGGTCAAGAAACACGAGCAGAGTGCCTTCTTTGCGATCCAAGGCCACCCGGACATCACTGCAGACTTTCAACAATGCGATTTCTGTAGAGTGAAGCTTTTTGTATGCCGACTGGAAATGTTCATTCATATCTTGTGAGTCAAGATGATCAGACAATCGCTGTGCTACTATCTTCTCAATAACCTTGGACAGATGAGACAGACTGCTGACAGGTCTGTAGTTGTGTAGCACGTCACGGTCCAGAGATGGCTTCTTCAATAGTGGACGAACACGAGCCTCCTTTAAGGATGCTGGCACTGTTCCTTCTTCAAATGACTTGTTGGTAATAGCGGTAATAACTGGTACCAATGATGACAGGCACTGCTGAATTTGTTTGCCTGGCAGAGGATCAAGTTGACAGCTCTTTGTTAATCCAGACACAATCTTGTGTATCTCCTCTTCCGATGTTGGCACGAGCAAAACGAGAGGTTCATTGAAACATGCCTTCTCTCTCACTGGTGAGTTTGAGCGGTACATCGTTTGTAACTCTGTCCGAATCTGTTGCACTTTGTTAGTGAAGTGTTGCGCAAACTTACTGCAACCATCATCAGTGGATTCAAAGTCCGGATAAATGTTCTTCTGTTCAGCCCCGAGGGACCTCACGAACCGGAACATCGATTTGTTGTCAGCTCTCTGCAGAGAGCCTTGATAGTAGTTACTCTTAGCCATAGCTATGCAAACTGTCGAAACATTGCGGGCTTCGACATAGAGCTGCCGGTGAACTTCGAGTTTGGTCGTCCTCCAACGATGTTCACACTAGCGTCTCTTCTCTCTAGCCTCCTTCACCTTTCTGTTGTACCATGGACATGGCTTAGTCCCTCTCCTCACTCTGTTCTTGATTGGAGCGTGTCTGTCCAAGACCGTACGCAATACTGTATCGTAGATGTTAACCATGTCTGGCGTGCTTTCTGGGTGTCTATGTAGAATTTGTTCGCACTGGTAGGCGATATCTTCCTGAAAAAGACCAATTTGGAAGTGGCGGAAGTCACGTACAAGGATGGCAGTGGGGAGAGTTAATGGCTTGCTCACCGCCAGCACACAGTCAATACAGTGATGATCGGCTATTGACATAGGCTTGACCGTCACTGACTGGTCCACAGCGCGACTAATCACTAGGTCCAGAATGTGACCGTGCTTGTGTGTCGGAGCCCTAACATGTTGAATTAGTTCAAATGTGTCCAACATATCTACCAGTTTGATAGCTTTTATTGGATCGTCAAAGTGTATGTTGAAGTCGCCAACAATGAGTGCTGGCACAACGGAGAGGGTAATGTCACTGAGCAATATTTCTAGTTCATCAATGAAATCTGAGGTTGTGCCAGAGTTCTTGCTTGCTGCCGGTGGGTGGTACAGAACGTACACATCGAAAGGCCGCACGCTGTTTCCTGTGAGGCGAGCACGCAGCAGTTCCATATGTTTGAAACGTGGTATTGCGAGTAGCTTGCACGAGTAGACATCTCGGTGGAGTAGACCGACCCCTCCACCTCTGCCGCGCTGCCTCGGCACATTGACGAATCTGTAGCCATCGGGAGCAAGCTCGGTGATTATAGCAGAATCACCATCTCGCTTCAACCACGTCTCAGTGATCGCCAGAACATCAATTTCGTCGCCGAGAACATATTCGTTTATCAAAAGTGTTTTGTTTCTGACACTTTGCGCATTCATTAACACCATACGTGGATGCTTCGTTGGCAGGGTAGGAGTCACATTTTCATCAGTTCTGTTTTTGTGTTGACGTGTGTCTGGTGCCGCTGGTGCCGCTTGGGCTGCTGGGGCCGCTGGTGCAGCTGCTGCCGCTGCTGCCGGTGCTGCCGCTGCTGCCGCTGGTGCCGCTGGTTCCGCTGGTGCTACTGCTGTCGCCGCTGTCACTGCTGTCGCCGCTGGTGCCACTGCTGTCGCCGCTGGTACCACTGCTGCCGCCGCTGGTGCAACTGCTGTTGCCGCTGGGGCCACTGCTATCACTGCTGTCGCCGCTGGTGCCAGTGCTGTCGCCGCTGGTGCCACTGCTGTCACCGCTGGTGCCACTGCTGTCATTGCTGCCGCCGTTGGTGCCACTGCTGCCGCCGCTGTCAATGCTGTTGCCGCTATCACTGCTGTCGCCGCTGGTGCCATTGCTGTCGCCGCTGGTGCCACTGCTGTCACTGCTGCCACCGCTGCCACCGCTGGTGCCACTGCTGTCGCCGCTGTCACTGTTGTCGCCACTGTCACTGTTGTCGTCGCTGGTGCCACTGCTGTTGCTGCTATCGCCGCTGCCACTGCTGACGCCGTTGTTGCTGGTGCCACTTTAAATAGACTCAACAATGTTCTCTTCAGTTCGACTCTTGCAGGGCACCAGGTTGACAGCGTTTGATCCGGTCTGTTTATGTCTCTTTGAACGGGGACGATTGCCCGTGACTGCTTGAAAAGTTAATAAACAAGAAGCTAAGTCAGAATCATCAATGCGTTGATTCGGGTCCTGCCCTGTGCGTTTGATGTGATGACCACCCCGACGACTGCGCAAATGCAAGATGCCCAAATCTTTAAGAGTAGTAAAAACAATAGATTCGACAGTAGATCTTCCACGTTTCATAGACCACAGTTCTGCATTGCTGTATGTTTTGGTCTGGGCCTGCTTGGCACTGCAGTCATTGTAACCAGTACGCTGCAGGTTTCCGGACGACAATGGTTGTTGAAGTCAGTGGCCGCACAAACACAATAGAAGGCAATTGGGCGTTGACCGTGCAGGTTGAAGCCGTGTAGGCTTGCGATATTCAGAGCCAGGAAACTCACAACGTACATCATAAGAATTCACATTTATTTTTCACCAATTCTGGCATAGACGTGTATCCAGTGTATGGACTGTATACTCACAATGTGTTCTTTCAAAAAAATAGTATGTACCATATTGCATTTATCTTAGTCATAATTATAGGTTTTTTTTCAATATTAATTTATTATCTTATTTTATTATTAATTATTGACTTATCCTATTTTATTATTAATTTATTAGTTTACTTTACTATTAATTTATTATGGATAAGTTAGGCTTATACATTACGAGTTTTAGAAGCCTTACATTTTTTACATAATATTTTACGTATCTTATGTAATATATTTATCATGTAAGCTCAAACAATTGTATATTTATATTTTAACAATGTTGTATTTTTATGCGCCTCTGAGCAGAATTATATTCCGGATATACGGCGCTTTATAAATAAAATTATTATTATTATATTGTGATATTTTGTGTATATTCAGGAAGGTTTCTATTTACATATTTGTGATCACATTTTTTAATTGTTGTAACTTAAAGATGTCTTCAAATTTTAGACTTTTGAACAAAGGGTCAGTATGTGCGTTATATTTACTGTTTGTAATCATTCGTATTGCTCTTTGTTGTAGTTCTGTTATTCTGTTGAGTTGAGATCCCCATACAAGTATACAGTAATTGATGTGGGGGAGAATTAGTGAATTGTATAGTTTTAATAATACATATTGAGGAATGAACCATCTCAACTTATTTATAATTCCTATTGTACGTGATATTTTGGAAGCTATTATATCGATATGGCTGTTCCACCTAAGATGTTTGTTTATAGTTAAACCTAGGAAATTGAAATTATCTACGCATTCAACTGGTGTGTTGTCTATCTTTAAGAATAATCTTGGGATTTTCTTTTGTGGAGAATGGACTAACATGTATTTAGATTTTGTTATGTTTAATGACAGTTTGTTAACTATTAATCACGCATTTATTTTGTCTAACTCAATATTGATTTCTTGGAAATTGCCATGTATATTAATGGTTCCCAATGTACTTGTTAATACTGAATCATCTGCATATAGCAGTAGTTTAAACACTGTGCTAGCGTTTGTAATGTCATTAAAGTAAATCAGAAATAAGAGAGGACCTAGAATGGATCCTTGAGGCACTCCTGTGGTAATCGGAAGCATATCAGATTTAGTGCCTTCAAATTTGACATATTGTTTTGTTCCAGTTTTAAATAACTGTGTAGATTGTGTTTCCATTTCCATTAATTCCATAGTATGATAATTGTTTTAATAAGATGTCATAATCTAGTGTATCAAAGGCTTTTGATAAGTCTAGAAATATTGTTATGGGAATTTCTCCTTTATCCATTTCGCAGATGATTTTGTCAATAAGTTTGAGTGCTGCTAACTCCGTAGAATGTCCCTGTCTAAAACCATATTGACTTTATAGAATAGTTTGTGATTTTGAAAGAAGGAATATAGCTGGTTATAGATTATTCTTTCAAACACTAGAGATTGCTGAAAGTACTGAAATTTGTTGATAATTTGTGAATAACCTTTTGTTTTCCTTTTTGACTATGGGAATTACTTTGGCTGTTTTCAAGATATCAAGAAAGGTTCCTGTTTCTAAAGACTGGTTTATTATGATTTCGAGTCATTCAAGTAAATATGTCTTTAATTGTTTCAATGCTTTTGTTGATATACCATCATCACCACAACTGGATTTCTGCTGAAGGTGATTAATGACAGTTTCTATGTCTTGTTGGTTCACTTTTTGAAAGGAACATTGTACACCGTGTTTGAATTGCAGGTAATCTTGAAATGTTTTGTTGTCTGGGTTATGTATTTTTTGACAAGTTCCGGTCCAATGTTTGTAAAGAATACATTAAATTTTTTTGCGATAATAAGCTTGTCTGTTCTTCCACAGTAAAATATTCTGGGAATGATTTTTTTTTTTCCGTTTTATTTCGTATATCATTTACAGTTATAGTCTTTTTATATTTCTTTTGTGTCCAATAAAGCAAGAGGCGTAATAACTTAATTTAGCATATCTAATTGTTCGCTTAAGTACAACATTAATATTATGTAGTTCCGTTTTTAGTAGTGTGTAGTCGTGTGAACTAGGTATAAGCGTGCGTAATTTCTTGTACAATTTATCTCTATGTTTTATACATTTAATAGTGCCTTGTGTAACCCAGTTTGATTTTTTTGTGGCGATGTTTGTTGAATTAAAAAAATTTACTTGGAAAATGTTTTTATATATTTTTTCAATGGTATCACACATAATGTTTGTGTTTGTATTTGGGTTGGTGTTATGGGATTAGTCTAGTTTTCCAGCAATATTGTTACTTGTTAATTCGTATAGTAGGTTATTTAAGGCATTTGGTTTTTGTTTTTTCTTTTTTTTAAATAAATTTTGTAGGTGATTCTTGGAGACTTCTTTCAGCAATTAGGCATGTAAACTAAGGCTGATGATTTGAATTTTTTTAATCAAAATGTCTGATATAGTATTCATAGTAGTATTGGAAAGTTTGCAGAAAAAGATATCTATTAATGTACCCTTAGAATTAGAGAACCTTTTGGGTAGAGTAATTTTGGGGTAGAAACTGTGTGTCATAGATTGTACTATAGCTGGAGACCGTTATAACGGGTTGGTTATACCTTGATATGCTACCATGGTATTTGATCGTTTTCCTAATAAAGAGTCATCACTTCCTATTGAAACCAGAAGCACATGTTGTGTTAAATACGAACATAATATGGTGTCATAAGTGGCATTCATTATGTGATAATGAATATTAAAGGTTGAGTTGGTATACCTATAAGGTAGGGCAGGTGATTGTCTACAAATAGTCTGATAGTTAAAGCTGTGTGACTGAAAATGGAATTTTTCAAACCACCCAGTCACATCGCGTTTGATACAACCAACCTAGATGAAACATGGAGGAGCTGGGAACAGCAGTTTAGAACATTCTTCACTGCCTGTGAAATAAACGCGAAGGCACCTGAGGTCCAGGTAGCAATACTGCTCCACTCTGCTGGACCTGAAGCACAAGAAGTTTATAACCAATTCGTATTCAGGCCAGCAGGACCTGACAATAACCCACCAGCTGAACAGAATAATAACTGGGAGACTGTTCTTACAAAGTTCCGTCAATACTGCCAGCCTCGAAAAAACACTGTCTACGAAAGATATTGTTTCTGGGACAGACATCAAGGCCGTGGTGAGTTAGTGGATCAGTGGGTCAAGAATCTACGAAGTAAAGCCAAATTGTGTGAATTTGGTGATCAGGAAGACTTGATGATCAGGGACAAAATTGTGTTCAGTGTGAATGACGAACGTGTAAAGGAACGACTTCTGAGAGAGTCGGAGCTTACGCTGAGTAAGGCAATAGACGTTTGTCGGGCAGCCGAGACAACAAAGGCGCAATTAAAGGTCATGACAACTGAAGGAAAGTTAGATACCAAAGTAAATATTGTCAGACAGGACAAACCAAAATGGAAGACAACAAGTAAAGGCTTCAGATCGCAAGGCAAAGGTTCATGGGTAGCTAGTAAAGGTGCTACAAATAGCCATGGAGCTCCATCTAAACAAGGTCGTACCGAAGGAATCATTGACTGTAAGTCATGTGGTAGACGACACACTCCAAAGTCATGTCCTGCGCATGGTAAACAATGTAACCGATGCAAGGGATGGAATCACTTTGCCGTGATGCATGGTAAGCGTACAGCTACAGGAGATAAGCATGTACAGGTGGTCTATGAAGAAGACGAGGACAATGAAAGTCTGTTTCTGGGAGCTCTTTTCCTAGATATATATGCACACAATCCGTCTGTTGAAGACTGGACAACAGAAATTATGGTAGGCAACCAGAGAGTAAGCTTCAAGCTGGACACTGGTGCTCAAGCAAACGTGCTTCCCTTGTCAACGTATGACAAGATAATGCCAATAATACCTATGCAGCCCACACAGACAGTATTGTCAGCGTTTGTCAGTAGTGTCAAAGTCAGGCCAGCGGGCACTGTGACACTACAGTGCATTCCAGAGAATTCAGAGAAACCAACGTTCATTGAGTTCTATGTGACAAACCACACCAAGACACCACTGCTTGGTTGTCAAACATGCGAAACGTTGGGACTTGTGAAACGCATCAATGATGTATCACATGAGAAACCGTTAACCAAAGATCTGTTGACGTCAGAGTACAAGGAAGTGTTCACTGGGATTGGTGAACTTGAACAGCCATATCACATTGAGCTGAGGGATGATGTAGAGCCAGTGATCCAAGCAACAAGGAAGATTCCATATGCACGAATGGAGACTTTGAAAGCGACTCTAGACAAATTGGAGAAAGATGGAATTATCGCAGATGTCGACCGGCCCACACCTTGGGTGAACAATCTGGTGATAACAGAAGAGAAATGGTTCTTTGAGAATATGTCTTGACCCAAAGCCTCTCAACAGAGCAATCAAACGTGAACATTTTGAAATTCCGACACCAGAAAGTGTCCAGGCACGTTTGGCAGGCAAGAAAGTGTTCTCAGTTATTGACATGTCGATGGCATACTGGCACGTGAAACTGACTGAGGAGTCCAGTTATCTGTGCACGTTTCACACACCATGGGGGCGCAAGCGCTTCCTACACATGCCATTCGGCATCAGTTCAGCAAGTGAAGTCCTACAGAAGCGTATGCAATACACATTCGGCGACATCGATGGGGCCTATATCATCGCAGATGACATCATCATCGCTGGAGATGATGAACGAGATCATGATGCTATCATGCTCAGGGTACTGAGAAGGGCCAGAGAGAGGAATGTAAAGTTCAACGCCTCCAAGGTACAACTGAAAGTGAACAAGGTGCTCTACATGGGACATGTAATGTCTGAAGCAGGCTTCAGCCCAGACCCGAGCAAGGTGGAAGCTATTGTGGGCATGCCGCTTCCTACCGACAAGCGTTCACTGCTCAGGTTCTTGAACATGATCAAGTACCAGGGAAAGTTCATTCCTGGAGAGTCGCACATTGCCGCACCGCTGCGAGCACTGTTGAAGGAAGATGCAGTGTGGTGTTGGCAGCCAGAGCATACAGATGCTGTGAATAAATTGAAAGGACTGCTCAGCAGCATGCCGGTGCTAAAGTTCTACGATGTACGCAAACCAGTGACACTGCAGTCAGATGCTTCGCAGAGTGGTCTGGGAGCATGTCTGCTGCAGGAAGGGCATGTAATTGCTTATGCATCACGGGCATTCATGGGCCCAGAACTACACTATGCTCAGCTAGAGAAGGAACTTCTCGCTGTAGTGTTTGCAACGAGCAAGTTTCACCAATACATCTATGGCAAAGATGTTGAGGCCCAAACATACCACAAGCCACTTGAAATAATCATGAAGAAACCGATCGGCAATGCGACAGCTCGAGTGCAAAGAATGATGCTAAAACTGCAACGATATACACTACATGTGGTGTATGTGCCTGGGAAACATCTACATGTTGCTGATGCTCTCTCACGAGCATACGTAGAGGGTGAGCCAGACAAGGAGCTGATCGACGACGTGGAAGTCATGGTCCACAGTTTGACACGAGACTTTCCGGCAAGTCCAGGGAGACTGGAACAAATCAGAAGAGCAACAGCTGATGACGCAACGCTCCAACGGCTACAGCGAATCGTGATGGATGGTTGGCCTGATTTACGGAAATCTGTACCAGCGGACTTGAAAGGATACTGGAATATGAGAGACCAGTTGAGTGCAAATGAAGGCTTACTGTTTGCAGGTGACAGGTTCATCATACCCGAGGCAATGAAGCATGAAATGTTGCAAGTTCTTCACGAGCCACACATGGGCATGGAGAAGACAAAATCGAGAGCTAGAACAGTGATATTCTGGCCAGGAATGTCTAAGGACATCGAGGACACAGTTGCGAAATGTCACACATGCCTACATTTCCAGAGAAGTCATCAGAAGGAGCCCATGATTGCACACGAGATACCGGACGGACCATTCCAGAAAGTCGCAATGGATATCATGACATTCAAGGGTCACGATTATCTGGTAGTTGTGGACTATTACTCGAAATATCCCGAGATTGCCAGGCTGGAGAATAAGACGACCGGATCAGTGATAGCTCATGTCAAGAGTATCAGCGCACGACACGGCATACCAGACGAGATAGTCGCAGACAATCAACCGTTCGGTAGTTACGAGTTTCGCAAGTTTGCACAAAGTTGGGGCATCAAAGTGTCCACGTCCAGCCCAACTTATCCTCAGTCAAATGGACAAGCCGAACGAGTAGTGCAGACACTCAAGTCCTTGCTGAAGAAAGCCGATGAAGAAGGTCGGGACCCCTACATTGCTCTGCTAGAGTACAGGAACACCCCGATCAGTGGACTGAAATATGCACCAGCACAACTGGCGATGAGTAGGATGCTGCAGTCGAAACTGCCTGCAACCAAATCCGCATTCAAGCCGAGGGTAGTAAATGCCCAAACTGATCTGCAAACCAGTCAGGCACGGTTCAAAAGTGTCTACGATCGTGGTGCCAAGCCGTTGAAACCGCTCAGGCCAGGTGATGTTGTCCGTGTCCAGCGTAAATGGGGCTGGGATCCCGCTGTCGTTAAGTCTACTCACGAGAGTCCTCGGTCTTATGTGATTCAACACGAGGGAGGTGAGCTCCGTCGCAATCGCCGTCACCTACTGAAGACACTAGAGCAACCACCATTGCTACTGCCTCAGTTGGATGAGCCTGACACTCTTGACGCACGCAAGCCAGCAGACTCAGCACCACAGTTACCGATCCACCAGGACGACCGATCGGTCACGCCACCGTCACCAACTACACCGTTACAGCTGGCAGCGCAACCACCCCGAGCCGAGCTACCACCCATGATGGAAGAGTTCTCTGTGATCAGAACACCTAAGCGATATAACAATGTTACATAAGATGTAACATGCTAAATTAGCAACAGTGGAATTGACATTAGGATGCTTTCCTGTGTGAAGGTGTTTACAACAACCATTAATTTGTACTTTTGTTTCAGAATTATCTGACATTGAACTCTAAAAGAAAAGAGTACATATGAACATTTTGTTTGTTACACTACTGTGAATTATACATGTGCATGTTGATGTTTTGTTCGTTATACAATTGTGAGCTATAATTGTATACGTTTATGTTATTAAAAAAAAAAAAAAGGATGTCATAGATTGTACTATAGCTGGAAACCGTTATAACGGGTTGGTTATACCTTGATATGCTACCATGTTATTTTATCGTTCTCCTAATAAAGAGTCATCACTTCCTGTTGAAACTAGAAGCACATGTTGTGTTCAATACGAACATAATAATGTGTAGATAGTACATCAAAACAATTCACTAAAAATGTCTTCATGCATTAATTTATCGTTCAGTCATAGAATGCTACGCCACCATTATTGATAAGAATACGTTCATCCAGAGACAAGGGGGGGGGGTGATGTCTTGTAACATCACCAATACAAGTTGACATAAAAAGTAATATGGTGTAAAGTAAAGTTTCTCCTCAACTTAAATGTGCTTGTCTCATTTCAATTCAGATTCATTTTGTAAACTAATGAATATATCTGGTGTCCACAATTCATTTGTAAAATTTTGTGTTTGAATAGTTTTTGGGAAATCATCACACAAACTATTGTTGTGCTCCAAATCACCACCTAGTCACTGAATCATTCGATCTGGCATTCACAGCGCAATGCTTTCCTACTAATTACACTGTACCTGCAATTAACAGTGAACCTTGTTTTAGTTAATTATTATATTTACTTATTTATACACAATTTAGATATTTTAATTATTTATAATTTTATTTATTTAAATGTTATATCCCACCCAATGTTTTATTAATCTATTTTATTTAATTGTTTTATTTATTTTAATGTACCTATTATACTTGTCAGCCTCTATGCGTATGGCTGCCAAGGAATCAAATTCTAGTATACGGCCAAATAATTTGTGTCACACCAGAAATTGTGTCATTGAAATATTGTGTGGTAATGCTCTTGGCCTATGTTAATACACTGCCTGATCTCGCATGTCACACTCTGGCCATAGAATATTATACACTGCGCAGATAGGATGCATGGTTTTAGACGTATGCATCCTTTACAAGATTTGTATTTCACCGCCTTAGTTTCATAAGTACTTCACTCAAAACAATTTTTCTAACAGTTTGTGTCCTTGACATTCAACATATATATGTGTTAGAGATTTAGAATATATGGCTATATTATGGATATATATTATGAAAGAATTTGTTTTGGTACAATGGCATACTCATACACTCATTAATTTAGTGCAAGTGTTGAGAGAGAGAACTCACGTGTGTTTGTGCTGACTGTGCCACGGTGTCTTCCCCTGCTTGTGCTTGTCCAGCCAGTGGTCAAGGTGGTCAGGTGCCGTGAGCACCTCACTCGACTCATTTTTCACTTCTGTCATCTTCTCTGCCAGTGGTGGACAGGCACCTACAGAGGGAAGCTAGAGAGTGAGGCAGTCTGAACTACATGTCAACAAATATACACAACAGTGAACTAATGGCACCACGGTGATGGGGGCATTGTTACACAAAGGGTAAACGGGACTATGATGGCATTGTTACATGGTGACATTGTTACATATTGGCACCTTAGTTGTAGTACCATATTACATAATGGGACCATGGTACATTGTTACACAATTGGCATTGTCACAGTGTCACTGTCATACACTAGCACCATGGTCACATTATTACATAATTACACCAATGAGGTCAAGTCACCTAATGACACCATGATTGCATTGTTACATAATAATTTAATGACAATGATTGCATTGTTACATAATTTATTGACACCATGAATTCACTGTCAAATAAACTTAAAGGCACAAAATGATGATCCCCATATTTGTAATTACATTTAGCAAAGCTGCCATCCAAAACAAGCTCCTAATGACAAGAGTGCAAACTTGTACAAGACTACGAGCTTTGCCTTAGAGTAGGAAGCCATTGATTGTCATCAATACAAATTACATAAATACAACATTGGACAGAATCAATCCCGTGCTAACATAACAAACTAACACAGTGTGACTTTGATTCAAAATCTCCTGCATTGGTTGCTGAATGGTCGGACAGAATGTTTGGCAATACGTAATGTTGGAGGCCAAAATCAGTACATTTGTCAATACTTGCGGAGAGAAACTTCCGGAAACTTTGTTAGAAACTAACAATTACGCAAATGACATTAAACTGTCACAAATGTCACATTCCCAAGCCGTGCCTCTCAAACGAATGCCACTTGAACATGACAACTGCACGAATCACATTCGTCATGCTTTGACCTCAGAAGTGGACCTTGGAATGACCACTAACCAACAAATCAACAGCTAAAGCTCGGAAAGGTCTGGCATCACTCACTAACACCTAACACAAATGTCGCAGTAATTTGATATCGGGGGAGAGGACATTGCATTACGACATCGCCAAAAATGAGGTAATTAGAACAAATACGGTATATATAATAATAAATCACTTCTAACGCGCCAATATCCTCAGACGATCCAAGCTCAGGAAGGGAATTCCATATAGTCGGCGCGGCAACTGAAAAAGCTCGAATTCCAGCCTTTGTCTTAACTCTAGGAACAGAGCAACTTCGAACTAGATGACAGAAGTTGTCTGGCTTGTCTAGCTGGTGTGAGCATTAAGTGTAAATAACTAGGTTGTTTGGATGAAAGGGCTTGGTAGGTGATTGTACAGCTCTTAAACATAATGCGATATCGCACGGGGAGCCAATGCAATGATTTTAGAAGTGGATTGAGCGGGAGAATCGAGGAGGTTGAGTAACTACCCTTGCTAAACAATTTTGGACACGTTGTAGTTTTGCAATATCCTTGGTAGCAATATTATGAAGGAGGGAATTGCAATAATCTAATCTGCTGCTAACAAGATCTGTTGCGATAGCCTTAGCGACAGATTGGATTGGATAGGAACAATTTATTCGACAACAAACAAACAAAAACACACAATGCAACACACATTTTTACAATAGTTAGTCTATGTCGGGAGGCTCACTAAGGCTCAAAAGCCGCTAGCGTGAGAGCCACCCACGGGAAAAGAATATTTACTGCACTTAGTCAATCAAACATAGTAAATGATTATTCAGTAGACTACTTTTACGTTATCCATATCCGTATTCTCCCACTGTGGTGCACACTGTAAAAATATGAAGTGATTCGATAGAATATACACAAGGTCGCTATAATCCAGCACAATAATTATGAGCCTACATGTGATTTATCAATGGTTGTTTCATTTCATAGGAAAACACTTCATTGGAGAACAGAATGCCATGCTCGGTTTAGACTAAAATATAGTTTGCTTTTAGTCGCAATTGCTTCATACATTATTAAAGACGAGACACGACACAAATACTAAAAGGTTAGTATAAGTGGAGGCAGGTTAGATCTTCATAACCAGGGCTGCTCCGGTTCGGGAATACACACAGAAATCGGCCTATTAGTAAAAAGAGGATACAATTAAGAACTATTTGTGGTTTCAAATCAATTTATGCAAATACAAGCGTGTATGCTGTTTATTATATAATAAAATGTATTCATTTTCAAAAATTACAGACTTGTTTTGCCTACATATATAGCAATTGTGCAAGCCTCTTGGTATTGATCCAAAAGATATTTCTTCACATATATAAAAAGAAACTATGAAGACTATGAGTATTGACTTTTTCCGTAATGCTAGGTGGCATGTTTCTTAGTAGAGTTGGCAGGTAGTGTCTTATACACTCTCTGGCTCGGGAGGTACGGCTGTACGGAATAGAGATGTAATGACTTTGCCTAGTGTGGTGGCCATGGTGTGTGGTATTTAGTGAAAATAAAGATTTACAATAAGAAGGAACGATACTATTCACAAATCTGTGATAAAATATCAGACATATTTGCGTGAAAATGTCGTCAACTTTCAATAAGTTTAGTGATTTCATTAGAGGTTTTGTATGGGAATTATATTCGCTATGGGTAATAATTCTTATCGCCTTTTTCTGCAACTTCGAAATTCTGTTTGAATTAAAGAAAGCGACATATATCGGTGAATGCGGCGAAGATTACGGATATGATAAAAACAGCAGCGGCACGTTTGGGATATGTTTTGTCTGAAATTGAAATCGCAATCAAAGGTCATTCCTAGATTCCGTACTGCTGCTGGTGTGATATTTTGACTCTGGTTGCATGTTGGAAAAAGTCATTAAGTTTGCCTCGCTGCATTGGAGTACCAATGTTTAGAAATTCAGTTTTGTCTGCATTCAACTTTAATTTGCTGTCGGTCATCCATAATAAAACTTCTTGGAGAAAATCATTGAGTCGGTTTAGGGAGTGACTTGTATCGGGCGTGGCCAAGGAAATGTAGATATGTGTCATCTGCATAAAGGTGATGATCCAAGTTATAACTTTGGATTACAGAGCTGAGTGACGTAGTGTAGAGAATGAAAAGCAAAGGCCCAAGAACGGAACCCTGGAGAATGCCACATGAAGTGGGGAGTGCAGTTGAAAAGTAATTATCTATCTTTATAGATTGATGTCTATTGGTTAGATATGAAGAATACCAGGCCAGAGCTGTGCCAGATATGCCATACCACATTGATAAACGTTTGACAAGAGTGTTGTGATCAATGGTATCAAAGGCGGCAGACAGATCAAGCAAGGTAAGTGCAGTTACTTTGCTTTTATCAATGTTTAACATAACATCATTGTGTACTTTTAGGAGAGCAGTCTCTGTAGAATGAAATTGTTTGTATGCTGATTGGAGCACACTGGATAAACAAGTTGAGCTGATATGACACCTTAGACAGCTTGCTACGACTTTCTCAAGTATCTTAGAAATAAAGCTAAGATTAGAAATTGGCCTTTAATTTTTGAAATCATCTTTTGGCAGAGAAGTCTTCTTGAGAACAGGATTTACATGTGCATGTTCAAAATCATACCCGAACTCAGTGATAAATTTATGATATTTGTTATTGAACCAAGTAAAGAGTCAATACATGCTTTTAGTAGTATGGTTGGCAATGGATCGAGATCGCATGACTTATTTGGGGAGGACATTATTATTTTCATCACTTCATCAACTGTGACTGGCTAAAACAATACAAGTGGAGAATTTACTTGTGTAGAGTCCACATTTACAGTACTTAAAGTGTGACATGGAAAAGCAGAACGTATAAGACTTATTTTATCTTTGAAATGACTAGAAAACACAGAGATTTGACTGACACATGACTAGGTAGAGATGGAGGCGGCCGTCTGTGTAAAATATGATTTATGCAGTTCCATAGCTGACGTGGGTTATCAGAGTTACTCGAGACCATGTTTGTGTAATAATATGATTTAGTTTTGGCCATTTGTCTGTTGCAGTAGTGACACTGTTTAGAATATCGTGATCTGTCCAAAGGCGAGCGTGATTTGCGGCATACAATTTCAAGATAGCGCCGGCGCTTTTTAGGTTGTAGAATTTCAGGAGTCAACCATGGAGCATGTGGCTTTTGGGACACAGATTTATATCTCAGGGGTGCATGTTTATTAAGTAAATCTTTGAGTACTTGACAGTACTGTCGACACAGATCTGACAGATGTTCTTTGGGGTTACTGATGAGGTCGGATTTAAGGATGTCTGTCATTAATGCAGCAATGTCAATCTTATGGATCAGTCGGTAAAACACGTTGTGTTTCGACTCTACGGGAATTCTAGGAACTTTGAGATCAACAATGACAGTGTGGTGGTCTGATAAATCATCTGAAGCAGTAGGTATCTGAATATTGTTACAATCTGAACGGGTGATTAAAGGAAATAAAAATAAGGCATTAGCTAAAATCCTTTTTCCATGTGTACACAAAGTTTAACATTGTACGTAACATTTGACAACATTAAACAAATACAGAAAAATACATTTGTAGCATAAATTCGATTTTAAGCCCGTCTGTGAAGCGATTCCCGCGGAAAATAAAATTTTAATGAGCTAGGCGATCACGTGGTATCGTGACGTCACTTATGACACGCACTCGCATCAGGCCGACCCTTTGCATGCATTCAGAGCATGTTTACACGTATAGCTTTTGGGTCGAAACGAGCGTCAGAACGAGTTATTGTGCAATATTCCGACGTAATACAAACACTAGTCATCATAGAGGAACAAACATTTATCTTACGGTTCCACATGAATCGAATTTTATTCAAAACAACGAATGCGAATGGGCCTACAAGTCGACTAGGTTTCGCCGAGCTTGGGCTCGTTTTCAGAATAATTATATCGAATGCAACCAACGGCAGATAATCTACACCAATAAACATACATAGCAAACATATATTATATCCAGCTACATAAAGTAACGTGTATAATCTCATAATATCACTAGAGTATCGATATATGAAGGCGTTGTACAATTTATCATAACAACTTAAATCAGTGAGAGATTTACCGTTGGTCCCGCTAGCTTAGTGGGTAGGCGCGTTGGTTACTTATCATTTATTTTACAATCGGGTGACGCCGGTTCAATCCTGACTGCATGCAAACTTTTGATTTTCTTTACACTTTTTTGTTTATGTTTTCACGAAGTAATATAAACAAAATCATTTTATACTATAATGCACTGTTTGTAAATAGTTTTTTATTTTTGTAGTAATTATTTATTCGCCACAAAAATGAAAACATGGTCATTATATAACGATGTTTCTAAATTTTATTTATCCAAACAAATATAATGTAATGGATATATAATTTATTAATTGTAAATATATTGTACGGCAATATATTGTAATTATATATGTGAAAAAGATTGAGATCTGTCTGGATAAATACAATTCAGAAACATCGTTATATATAATGACCATATTTTATTGACGTCACATCTCGGCATCCCGAAAAGCGCGCCAAAAATATGCATATTCGAAAATGTCCGGATGCACACCATAAAATGTGGAATTCCTAATTCATTGAATTTTTTGATTTTTTTGGCTTTGTGGACGTGGAAATAGATAGCAGGATGTAATATAACATAAATTCGAGCAATATATGTTTTTAATCCCTTTAAGAGATCGAGCCAGTGGCCACCCAGCAAACACATAACGTTCTGCTAACGTTAGCACAATGTTATATTTAGGTTACGGAATTTTGTTTTTCATATATGACGTTTCACGGTGGTAAACAGGTTTTCTACATCATCAGTGTTAAGATATAAACCCCGTAATAGGAAATAAACAGTACGTTTAAAAAAAATTGCATGTGCTAATAGTTTCGGAACGTTCGCAGAACGTTCGTGGAACGTAACGCTTATAACGTTATGAGAACGTTACTAGAACGTTCTGACACAATGTTTGAAGAACGTTCGTAGAACGTTCGTGGAACGTAACGTTTCAATAACGTACCGAAAACGTTACTAGAACGTTCTGACACAGTGTACATTTTATTACAAAACGTAAATAAAATTAATGGCGTATATTATATACCCAATCATTTTCGATCAATACATGTGGATATCGTGGACTGTGTTTTTTTAAATATCTGCATCTGCTAATCGCAGGAACGTTCGTAGAACGTTAGGGGAACGTAACGCTTCAATAACGTTATGAGAACGTTACTGGAACGTTCTGACACAATGTACATTTTATTACAAAATGTAATTACCTAAATGGTGTATACTATATGCCCAGTCATTTTCGGTCAAGACATGGGGATAACGTGAACTGTGTTTTTTTTAATATCTGCATCTGATAATAGTAGGAACGTTCGCAGAACGTTCGTGGAACGTAACGCTTCAATAACGTCATGAGAACGTTACTAGAACGTTCTGACACAATGTTCGAAGAACGTTCGTGGAACATAATGCTTCAATAACGTTATGAGAACGTTACTAGAACGTTCTGACACAATGTACATTTCATTATAAAACGCAAGTAAGTTAATGGTGTACTATGCTACATGCCCAATCATTTTCGGCCAAGACATGGGGATATCATGGTCAGTTAGCTTCAAATGAGTAGTCAGTCGTAAGATGTATTGCTAAAGTTGTAAAAACGTTCTGCGACACTGGAACTTTACATTTAATTAATTTCGTTCCGACGCCATTTGAGTTTTTTTGGCAAGCTTCAATTAAGAGGGGGTGCAATTGGAGGTTTTGTCCCCCCAGACTACCCAGTAAACAAGGAACCAATTTTAAACCAGTTTGACAAGTGTCTTTCTAACTGGTACGGCTCCACCAGTACGTGTATAATTAATTCACGTGAATGCACGTGCATCTTCATCAATTCACGGATTGAACTGAAGAAACTGGTATGGTTGTAGTGGAACGTGTATTCACGTGAATTCACATGTTTTAAAATGTCACCTGTCGAACTGGGGAAACCTATACGATTCTAGCAGCACGTGTATTCACATGAATAATTCACTTATTTTTTCAGATGTGGACCTGGAGAAAATGGCACTGTTTTACCCATACGCATATTCACGTGAATTCGTGTTTTTTTGTTCGCGTGCAGAACTGGAGAAATTAATTAGTACGGTTCTAGACGTACGTGTATTCACGTGAATGCACGTGTTCATTCATGTGCGGAACTAGGAAAACGTGTTTATTCATTGGCACTCCTGCACTGATCAGTTTTGTAACTTTAATAATTAGCATGAACATTAAACGGATCACGTGAAATAAGATCAACTTATGGTACGGACTCTCACACATATTTAACGGTGAAAAGGTAAATTGACTGTGTAACAATAGTAAAAAGATCACTCGTTTGAACCATCCAGTCTAATGAACCTCGATATGCAATCATAAGGTCATATTATAAATATAAATAAGTGACAAATTCAGAAACTGTAAAAAAACAGAACACATTATAAACATGTTTTCATTTACGTAGTTGGTATTCTTTCAGTTATCTTGACTAGCGAAGCCCGCGAATCCTAGATTGATGGGAGTTTAACAACCTCCGTGCAACTAATGGCCATTTCGGGTGAGAGGTTGTTTGGAAAACAGATTAATCTTGGGGTGGTTCCCATCCTGGCAGTAGACTAAACACGTGTATTCAAAGTGTAATATGGGATACCCAGCGTTCAACAATACTGCCAGTCAGTGAATCCATGTTCTGTCGGGCACGTACATAGGGCTAAGCTTTAATTTGACTATTATATTATATATATATACATACATATGTAATATTTCATACTATCCTTTATAATCATAATGTCATCGTTGGACGTCTCCTCGTATTCAAGGATGGCATTTATCGTCCCGTTCTTATCTTCCTATTTGTCGTGCGTATGTTGGCTCATCCCAGCGGGCAGACACGCGATGTTCTTACACATACTTAATGGTATTTTGGTATTTCCAGATGACATATCACAATGGCGTATAAAGGCACATATGTTAGACATATTTTTATTGCCATCAATATGGGGTCTATTAGACATTTTGTCATACGGGAGAGTTGACATATGCTATACATAGTTTTATTGATACGAAAATTACAGTGAACAGCTAGATTACCTTTTCCCATATCATCGTGATATAAAATCGACTGTCATTCCATTGACCTAGCAACAACTAAGGTCCGTCAAGCCTTCAAAGTTGGTGCCGAACATTAGCAGCTGTCGGACATTATGTTGTACATTCTGTTGAAATTCAGGTTTGAATATTGAGTTGTCATTGACGGGGCCTCAACATTTTAGGTTACAGGTCCGGTTGGCGCTCGACACTTTAAACATTATGTCACACATTAACATATACGTACGCACTATATATATATATATAAATATATATATATATATATATATAGGATGTGGTGGATTGGAGCGTAGGTCACGTGGAGCGGAGTAGCGAGCGGTAAGAGCTCCGGACTCTCGACTGAGAGAACGTGGGTTCGAATCCTGCGGCGGTGTCGAACCTTGGGCAAGTTCGTTTACTATACATTGCTTCAGTTCACTCACCTGTATGAATGAGTACCTGGCTATAGACAGCGGTGGATATTTGTGTACAAATAGTCTTCGCGCATTAATTGCAGCCTGGCTGAATGCTTCCCAGAGGAGTCAAGATGGTGTTCGATTGAACAGATCTGCCAGGGAGTAAAGTGTAAAGCGCTTTGAGCAGTCCTGAGGACTGGATACTGCGCTGTATAAGAACTTATTTTTTACATACATGATTACACACTCAAACACACACCCACCTACACACGACCACACACACACACGCGCACGCGCGCATACGCACACACAAAGACGAATAAGGTGATGAAAACCATGATTATCAATAATTATGATGGTGATGATGCAGAATGGTGATGATGATTGATGGTATTGACAATGAACATGAAGAAGAGATCGATAACTGTGATGCATATGAAGATGATAATTCAGAAGAAGACGACAACGAAGAAGATGAAATGATGGTCAGATTATTATGATGTTAATGATCCAAACACTACATGATCGATAAACATGTTTCACCCTTGTAAACACTGAGTGTATCATCAATACCATGTTAAAACCAGCACAAAATCTGCTAATCAGTCAAATTGAAAACTGTCCCGGCAGAAACCCAGTACAAACACATGACCAATAAGGTCATTTTGTTCACACAAGAAACGAATTCTAGCCACTGGCGTTGGTTTCGTATCGATTGGTACACTGGGTCAAAAAACGAAACCCTAGAGTTTATCTGCAAACCCTAGGTTTAAAAACTGCATCTATTGCATCCACCAACCATTGACACAATGTCCCCGCGAAATAAAGATCACTTTCATCACATGCAAGTGACATATGCGCAGGCGCGCCAGTGTAACTTTCAAGTGGGATTCGTCAGGAAATGGTCAATACTTCGCGGGGAATTATGGAAAATATGGGTCGGGATTTTCAACCGAACTATTATATTTTTGTGGGAGAATGATTCGGTTCACTTTTGTACAACAACATATATGTATACCATTCAAACAGTACTTATACTCTCGCTGTTGTTCACATAAACATATTTCGCTTTTTATAATAAAGTGTATTCGTACTGCAATGTACATTTCGGCTAAAACAATATTTATATTATAAAGCATATCCTTAACTGTTATCTTCTTTCATCGCCAAAGTAGGTAATGTGTGAATAATTTATGACAATTACCCATAGTCAATTTAATAAAAAGTGCACTCATTTGTTTAACTTGTCAAAAGTATTGACTTTGTCTGTAATTATTACATCTGAACTGTAACTAACCAAAACCAATTGCCGGGCCGACATTGTTGACTTTAAAATTACGGAGGACCAATAACTTATTGATGATGTCATTAAGCAATTATAATAATTTCTTTATGATATATATATATATATCTGTGGGGCGCTGGATCTGCAGATCTTCATGTAATCTATATACAGAAATTAAGAAGTAGTCCACATGCTGGGCACGTTTGCCGAAGTGTAAACGGGATATTCGTGCAATGGTGACAATGCTAATTTTTGTTGCAACCCAACAATGTTATAACTTGTGGTGTGTAGGCCTATGTGTTTTACATTTGCAGTTTTAAAACCAAATCAAACCAGATTTATATACACAACACAACATAGACTGGTTTATCTCTAAAATTAGAATCAGGACTAAGCACTGGCGAGTATTGGCGAGATGAAGGCCACAGCAGTGGCACTGATAAAGTGGTTCCGTCATTCGTCTAGCCAAGGACATCGTTTTAACACTGACCAGCTACATCCCAATCGTCTTCAACCACATTATTGTTGGCAGCTAATTTTTCATAGACGCTAAAGCGCTGGGCTGCTGTGTACATGCGATATGCCTATGTTCAACGCCCAAAATACCGGTAATCAGGTCTGGAAGACGAAGGCATTTGTGAAAGGGAACTTACTGGGGAAGCGAAGGGAACACATCGTTTGAATTGAGAGGTACGTACTATGCTTTTTACATACATTTATATCGTTGCTGTTCTAACTAGATCTGTGACTAAATTCGTCCATTGTCTAGTTCAGTGATATCGCATTGTCACGCAATTGCGCGACGCAAGAACTACTTAGGAAATGTAATTTACATATGGGCACTTGCGTAGAATCTTGACCCACCTCGATTGCGCCTAACTTTGATACATCAGTGCGTTAGTTCAATTATTCAACCTTATCTCACGCATATTTACGTTTACGAATATTGCGTCTTAGTGCACTTTTGAGGCGTAAATAGTCCCCGATTTGCATCAACATACACCACTATATCGCTCATTTTATGAGCGCGATGCGGTAATGCACGACCGCAGCGGTGCAGAATAGTGCAAACCGGGTCGCTATTTGGGCTTCAAAAGTGCATTAAGACACAATATTTTCGTAATATAAATATCCCTGGGATGATATTGAATGATGGAACTAACGCTCTGATGTATCAAATTTAGGCAAAACTCAAGTTATCACGGCGAAATCGAGGTGGATCCGGATTCACGAGTGCTTATATTATATACGTAATACGAGTAATATTGTGGCATATAAACACATAGTCGGCCGAAATAAATTATACTGGTTTTCTGAGCATCGAAAACTAGACTAGTATTTCCAATTCCAGTTCAGTGACTTGCTAACAGTGACAGGGAAGAGTGGGTCTGTGGTGAATCTGCCATCTCAATGTTGTGGGACAGATTACCTGGTTGATCCAATGTTGTCTTCCTACTCTAATTTAGTAACACATTTGGATGATAATAATAGTGTAAACTACTAATGTATGTTCATAAGACTGATATGCAATTAAATATTACATAACACTATTATAACAATCAGTAAGATACGTACACAGAGACCCTTAATATATACTAAGTAACGTAAACAAAACTATATTATCCAGTGTAGATGTCTCCCAAAGGGGTAAATTGACCTGTTACCAACCCCTGTTTACCACAAAGGGGCAACACAAGTTTCCATCTGGTCAGTTAATCACCTTAGTTGAACTCCAAGTCCCAAACGTGGGCTACTTCGCTAATGGGTCTCCAAGGTGCCTCCTTGGGACAGCAGTGGTGTTATGGCTACACTGACAGTGCTGCAGCTGTTAGTTTTACTGTCATCTATACTCACCCCTTTAAAGTTGTCCCCTGCCGTTCTCTTGTCCCCATTACACTAATGGTAATGTCTACTACAGGATTGACATTATGACTTTGTGACAGCAGGACTTAATTAGAATAAAGACATAACTCCATAGACTTTTGTCTATGTGGAATAGGTTAAACTAGTTAATACTCACTAACTAATAAGTACGTAGGTCCCATTAACGCATATGTAATTTTAATTGCAATGACAAATGAAAAGTAACTGTAATTGATTTTGTGTAATTGGACCCAGCCCTGCTGACAGAACTAGACAAGGACAATTTATTGAAATAAAATGTTATTGAGCAAATAGATTCCATAAAGCACGCTGACTAGAGCCTAATTGCATTAGCTATAATGGTCTCTATTGACCCTTGGACAGTGACAGATGGTAATCCACTGTCTGAGAAACCAGTAGTATTGGACACTGCCAGCCAAATGTGTCCTTCTCATTAATTAGCACAGTTATGTTAATGACACGTTGGGATCACAGTATCACAACTCAGGCATTGAGTATCTTGTATAGTTTACTATTTTGTAGACTGCAAACAATCTGAAGGACATCTGTTTTTTAATAGTTTTTTTTAAACTGTGTAATTGATGTAACTAAACTCAATTACACATAAAAATATATTACAATTGCAGGACATGTTCAAAAACATAATCAATTACAACATTTGTCTGTAATCAATTAAAAATACAATCACATAATTGGACCCAGCCCTGGGTATAATAAGAGTTTTCATAAAGTCATCGGGTAGAGGATCATATCCATGTGTGATAAAGTCACCAGGTAGAGGATCATGTCCATGTGTGATAAAGTCACCGGGTAGAGGATCATGTCTGTGTGATAAAGACACCGGGTAGAGGATCATGTCCATGTGTGATAAAGTCACCAGGTAGAGGATCATGTCCATGTGTGATAAAGTCACCGGGTAGAGGATCGTGTCCATGTGTGATAAAGTCACCGGGTAGAGGATCATGTCCGTGTGATAAAGTCACCGGGTAGAGGATCATGTTCATGTTATAAAGTCACCGGGTAGAGGATCATGTTCATGTGTGATAAAGTCACCGGGTAGAGGATCATGTCCGTGTGATAAAGTCACCAGGTAGAGGATCATGTCCATGTGTGATAAAGTCACCGGGTAGAGGATCATGTGCATGTGTGATAAAGTCACCGGGTAGAGAATCATGTCCATGTGTGATAAAGTCACCGGGTAGAGGATCATGTCCGTTTGATAAAGTCACCGGGTAGAGGATCATGTTCATGTGTGATAAAGTCGCCGGTTGTACGACTGGACGCCCGTGGTATAGAATGATAATTGTATGTCATTCTGGTGAAAACAAATGTTTAAAAATAGCTATCTACGCCTACCGCTCCTTAACAATAGAATGTCCACTAGTAATGTCAAGGGGTTGATGGTTAATCATGGCTTGATTGCCTCTGCAAATCTCGAAAGTAAGCATTAGGAGCTGGCTGGAATTTATGGGGCAATTAGGACAGCTGGTAGGTCTTTGCCAGAAACTTGAGGACAAGGAATTCCAGAATAAAACTGTAAGGAGGGGTTTTCATTAATAATTCTGGGTTTTGCATTAAACATTTTAATGTGGGGACCTGAATTTTTTTTAATGCGTTACCAGGTAAAATAAAATAACATTCAAATTGTCTGGGGTGGGGGTATCAATTAATTTGTTTGTGGGTGGGGGTAAATATGAGGCATCAGTATTTGAAAAGTTGAAAAGTAATTAAAATGGAGAAGGGGGGCATTTTCTCAAGGTACATGTATGTGGCAGAAATTATACTGAGATGTGTGGGTAGGTAAGTAATTCAATATGTGTGGGTAGTGGGGCCAAAACAAGTTCATGACCACTCCCCCAACTGTTTAAATGGAAAAGCCCTTAGTGAATCAAACATATTGCTACATGTATGTTTAAAGATAAATGTAAAAAAGTGTATATTTGGCAACAATAAACAAAACGACAATTGTATCAATACAAAGTTTTGATATGCAATATATCAGTGGATATACATTTTCTCAAGGTGTTCATATCAAGTTGTTTTGAAACATGACTTTAATTGTTTCTCTTGATTTATCCTAAGGTTCTCTACTTGAGCTCCTTGGGAGGAGTGAATACTGGCGACAGTATTCGTCGCATGCTGCGGAAAGTGGCAACGAATGATATTCTTGGACAATAGAGCCTGGGGAAAAAATTGAAGCGAAAGTTTGTGGAGTTGTCCATCTGCCAAGTTGTGATCAGTATGTTTCTCTGTTCTTTATTTTATATCACCTAGTCACCGATTAATACAATTACCACCTCATAGCAATTGATCAAACTCAAAACTCTGGACGTGATCCATTATTCCTCCACTGGTAATTTACTGTGCCATGGGCAAGATGCTGGTTTCCTTAATATCGGACATTTTAGAATCTTCCACTTTGAGACTGCATTTCAAGTTAACCACTGATGTGAAGATGTTGATTGTAGTTGCAAATGGTTAGCTTATATTCAGTTTTTAGGTGCATAGCCACAAAAGTTGCCTTTTGTTTCCCTTCAAGATATTTTAGTTTGTAATGTGTTACCTCATTTCATTTTTCTCATTGATTTCAGAAGCGTGTACACGCATTCACCAAATTTCAAAAGTTAATTACATTGAAGAAGTGATCGCTGAAACGTTGAAGTTTGCACCTCACAGAGGAGGGAGAAAGGCCAACAAGGTATTTGACCATGACTCGCTCTTAGTAATTTCTTTCGTAAATGAAATGCCCCCTGGCCTTGCTATTGAATTTGCCATTCTGTGGTAGGCCATAGATATAAATTTGTGGATTCCCATGAAATCAATATGACTCTCTCCTAGTGGTTATAATTAATACACGATTAATGTTGCTGGAGAAAGCCATATTAATGCACTATGTTCTTTTTTATGTAAAATAACACCTGTTTCTGATGCAAAATAATAACTAGGTTCATGTTATTGCAACAAATACATACAATTAAATTATTGCAACAAATACATACATATACATTGTGTTTTTTGTGTGCAAAAATATATATTATAAAACAATATGGTTCTCTGTGTAGGTCTGTCTGTCTGTCCGCCTGTCAGTCTGTCAGTCTGTCTGTCTGCCCGCCCGCCCGCCCGCCCGCCCGCTTGTCTGTCTGTCTGTGTGTAGACCGTTATCACCGTTTGCATGTATGAGGCTGAAATATTGTGTGTGATCTAGCAGACCCATTTGGGTGGTTTGTAGATTTAGATTTTTTCGAAATTTGTTTGGGTGGTCGGGATGTTGGGGGGTCACAATATTAAACTGGCACTTTTGTCCATCCGTTTTGCATGTACGTGGCTGAAATGTTGTGCAATCTAATGGGGCCCATTGTGGTGGTTTATAGATTTAGATTCTTTTTAATGTTTCTGGGTGGTGGGGATCTTGGGAAATCACTATTTTTAAATGGCACTTATCTCCATCAGTTTTGCATGTATGGGACTGAAATTTTGTGTGCAATCTATATAGAGGGTCTATTGGGGTGGTTCGATCGTACATTTAGATTTTTTTCAAAATTCGTCTAGGGCGGTGGGGTCTCGGGGAGTCACAATTTCAAGAGTTTCAGTGTAAGCAACAGCCTTTTTTCCCCATGCAACGTCGGTTATTCAGCTAGTTGTTCAACAATACATCATCAAACATATTCTTTACAGAAGGCCTTTACATTCCCCAAAATAAATAGTGTTTGATTCATATTGATATTTAGAATACATGTTTATATTCAACAGATGCCGGCAGTCTCTCAGGTCAACCAGGTTGAAGATGATGACGAGGAAGATTGAGTTTTGTAACTACCATGTAACTGCCATGTGTAAATAAAAGTAATGAAGACCCATTTATTATTGCTTTATCGTTCTGTTAACATTAGACAAAAACGTTCTGCTAACGTTAGGCAATAACGTTATTTGTAACGTTCTCGGAACGTTAAGAAAACTTTCCAAAAAAACGTTCTGCTAACGTTAGGGAAAAACGTTATGCTAACGTTACGCAACAACGTTATATGTAACGTTCTCGGAACGTTAAGAAAACTTTCTAAAAAAACTTTCTGCTAACGTTAGGGAAAAACGTTCTGCTAACGTTACGCAACAACGTTATCTGTAACGTTCTCGGAACGTTAAGAAAACTTCCAAAAAAAACGTTCTGCTAACGTTAGGGAAAAACGTTATGCTAACGTTACGCAACAACGTTCTCGGAACGTTAAGAAAACTTTCCAAAAAAACGTTCTGCTAACGTTAGGGAAAAACGTTCTGCTAACGTTACGCAACAACGTTATCTGTAACGTTCTCGGAACGTTAAGAAAACTTTCCAAAAAAACGTTCTGCTAACTTTAGGGAAAAACGTTCTGCTAACGTTACGCAACAACGTTATCTGTAACGTTCTCGGAACGTTAAGAAAACTTTCCAAAAAAACGTTCTTCGAACGTTATCACTAACGTTATCGTAACGTAAAACTAACGTTCTGGGAACCTGTTTTTGTTAGCTGGGCATGTATGTGTCGAGAAAGTAACGTGTTGTTTCATGTCATACGATGCCAGAAAGTCATTAAATGTACTTGTTGGTGAAGGTGTGTCCAGATGAAGATTAAAATCACTGAGTATATAACATTCTGAATAAACAGTTGCCAGATTATCAAGTAGATCCTGGAATTCTTCAAAGAAATGGGCAGGGTGTCCTGGAGGGCGATAAATGCACACAAAATAAGCAGAAAAAGATGAATAGAAAATTCCGGCATAGATGGCCTCAAAGCTGGACCCAGCCAGCACGCCACCCTCGGCCCGATCTGAGCGGCTGGAAAGCGGCACTCGTCGGCACACGACAGCCACCTGCCAGCCGCTCTCTAGCCGCCGTTGACCCAGTGACAGAGTCCGTTAGTCATTTATCAGCAGTGGGGCCTGCCTCGGCTGGAGCACTGGGGTAGTGACGTTTGACACTACGGTGTACCGCCATTTTTTAACACAGTCCAGACTGACAGTTAGAGGAAACAGTAAAGCAGAGCTCCGGGGAAAAGGTACGTTTTTAGACATTCTGTTGTAAATCTTTGTATATTTCTAGATTACTCAAATACATTAATGTTTGCATGACTTTATAAACACACATTTGATTGTGTGGAAACTTGTTATTTATGCGTAAAACATTAAATAGAATGTGGGGCAGAATAACCTGATGTCATGATTGTCGCCGCCCTATAATAGGCTATGGATGACGATGATACCCCTTGGAAGATGTATCATATACACAGTGTACTATTATCATTAGCCAGAATCTCGTAAGACAAACTATGCTACAGAATGCATGGCTATGGTTGCAAGAGATATAAGAGAAAACAATGATGGCACAGAACACAATTAAGCATACACTGTAACTTAATATAAACCGTGTATTTAAAATTGCATGCAGAAACACACAAATAAGTAAAAAACACCACCAGCCATATAAATGCTCAGGTGTGGACGGGGTAGGAGGGTGGGAAAACAATCTTCAAAAATCGAGAGCGAATATACCTTTTCAATTCTGGAAATTTCGAGAGAGAGGCTGGGATTGGAGAGCTAGTCTTATGTTTCCGTCAGCCTCATCATTTGTTGAGCTTACCGTATATTCCAGAATAGAAGCATTGGTTTTGTTGCCCACATAAATGCCGTTTGAATTTCATTCAAAAGGTGTTTTTATGCGGGACAACACTACCAAATAAAGTTGTGACTCCGTGACTCGGAAACGTGGCTTGTTTGCTGATAACACAAGTCAGATGTATGTTTGTATAAGAGCTTAATAGTAAGCCAACTCTTTATGTATAACTAGATTACATAACTACAATAATATACAATGTCGATACCTAGTTATACATGTCATAACAAATACACAAAACTGACAGCAAAGGTGGGGGAACCAACCACACACAGGTGGAGGAAACCCACCATCTTACTTACATGTGTGAAATTCTGTGATTCAAATACAAGGGGAAAGCGTTAGGTACATGTGCACATGTCCCCGCCCTAAAACCCCTTGGAAGATGTATCATGTACACAGTGTACTATTATCATTAGCCAGAATCTCGTAAGACAAACTATGCTACAGAATGCATGGCTATAGTTGCAAGAGATATAAGAGAAAACAATGATGGCACAGAACACAATTATGCATACACTGTAACTTAATATAAAATGTGTATTTAAAATTGCATGCAGAAACACACAAATAAGTAAAAAACACCACCAGCCATATAAATACTCAGGTGTGGACGGGGTAGGAGGGTGGGAAAACAATCTTCAAAAATCGAGAGCGAATATACCTTTTCAATTCTGGAAATTTCGAGAGAGAGGCTGGGATTGGAGAGCTAGTCTCATGTTTCCGTCAGCCTCATAATTTTTTGAGCTTACCGTATATTCCAGAATAGAAGCATTGTTTTGTTGCCCACATAAATGCCGTTTGAATTTCATTCAAAAGGTGTTTTAATAATGTAAATGAGGGGTGCGGTTTATGGTAAATGTGTGTATGTTGATCCCGATGACGGTACTAACAACTATCAATGCAACTCATCGTCAACAATTAACAACTTATCAAAGTCTTAAGATGTCTACTGAATGTATTTCTTACAAGTACGCACATTCCTTTGGTTTGGTGTGAAATATAGTTTTCTGTTTTTGCGCAGAATTATTGCATGCATAGTTAATCAAAGGATAATTATATGTCAAAATTGAGTTTTGTGGAAGCTATTTTACAATTGTTGTGCTGATGAGAAACCGGGAATTTATTTTATAAAAGTGAAGTAAAATTATTTTATGTGACCTTATTGTGAGACAAAATATGTTTAATATTTTACACATTTTATAGATACTATGCATTGTATAATGTGGTGCCTTCATTGAAGAAATTAAATATTTGTACGTTAATATTCCAGATGCTGTTAGAAAGAATGAAGTGGCAACATTGCCACTGACGTATACAACATCAGGAGAACATTCTGTACATCAAGACTGCCTCTGACGGGAATGGTGTTAAACAGCACCGGATGACAAATGCAGCTGGATGTAGCAGAAAAGAGTTTATGGACACTAATAATTAAGCAGCATTTTTATACAATATTTGAGTTGTCATGTGCCGCATGAATCAATGGACACTAATTGCAACTTTGCCTTTTGATTTTCTTGTATTAAATTATGTGTTTGCTATGCGCATTGGAGTTGTTTGCGTATTTAATTTTAGTTTATAATAATTGGATGGGATACTCGACACCCAATCTTTTTTTTCTTCAAAATTCCAGTTAATCTCAATAAATTGATGAATGTGTATCACGTAATGTTCATTTTACCATTAGAGTTACAATGCATGATGATTACTATTGAAATGTTCAAGTTATAAGACCAATACACATAAGTGTATAATTTTGTCTTATTACTTGAAAACACACACAATACACAGGGGTTTAACCCAGTTTTGCTAGTTTAACCTAGGACTGGGTTAAACTAGGCTTTACTCTATTTGAGAACTCAGGATGATATTATTAGGGGATATTCTTGATATTAATACAGTTGGTACGTGGATTGATGGTGGTTTAAACTTTAATAGTGGTGTCATATTATTGATGTCATTAAAATTGCTCTTTAAATAAGTGCCAATTTGTTTAGCTATCACTGTAAGTTAACCAGATGATAATTATGCGATTGGTATGTTATGTTATTGACAGAATTATCAATGGCATCGACGACATCAATCAAGAAGACTTCTTCATGATCACAACAAACCGCACACGAGGCCACAAAAAAAAATTGTATAAGACACCAAGCAGACTTGATATTCCCTTAGCAAAAAAACTATAGATTTTCTATAGAAAACTACAGGATTTTTGCGCATAGTTTTCTATCGAAAACTATAGGATTTTTGTGCAGTTTTCTATATAGTTCTATCGAAAACTATAGGATTTTTGTGCAGTTTTCTATATAGAAAACTACAGGATTTTTGCAGTTTTCTATAGAAAACTATAGGAAATTTTCTATAGAAAACTACAGGATTTTTGTGCAGTTTTCTATAGAAAACTATAGGAAATTGTCTATAGAAAACTACAGGATTTTTGCGCAGTTTTCTATAGAAAACTATAGGAAATTGTCTATAGAAAACTACAGGATTTTTGCGGTTTTCCGTAGAAAACTATATGAAATTTTCTATAGAAAACTACAGGATTTTTTTGGTTTTCCATAGAAAACTATGACATTTTCTATAGAAAACTACAGGATTTTTGCGGTTTTCTACAGAAAACTACAGGACATTTTCTATAGTTTTTTTTATAGAATATTCAATAGGAAATTTTCTATAGAAAACTATAGGAAATATCCTATAGTATTCTCTATGGAATATTTCCTATAAGAAATATCCTATAGGCTATTTCATGTAGGATATATCATAGAGAATATATCCTGTAGAAAATATTCTGTATGACATACTCATTAACAGAGGTGCACGTTAATCTTCAAATATTTGTATTATATTATATATTCAAATACATTAATCATACAGGCAATCTACAGTAATATCCAAGCGTATTGAATGACCAAATAAAACAAATACAAAATAAAGTCTATTGAGCGTACATGTACATAAATGCAAGCAATGCTAATAATGACACAAATCATTTCTCAAATCCTTATGTATACATTATAATACAATATGAACAATTAAGTATATGATAAATACAACAAATAGACTATTGAGCATACATGTCAAGAAATTAATCCTTAAATTCTCGTGAACAGTAATGAGCCATTATCTGAAATAGCACAGACTACATGTCACAATGACATTCACAACAGGGATGGCAAGAAAAATATTGTTGGAAACATTAAATATATTACTGCTAAAATACACATCAATTAACATCCATGTCGGAAACAAATTAAACATGGTAATACTTGTTTTACTTACATAGGCATTGGGGGGCTTAGTCCCTAATATTTGTTGATTAGGAGCTTAGCTCCCCAACATTTAGGAAGGGGTGTGCAGTTTGTGGTGTATGGGGGCTGGAATATTGCGGAATGGGGGTGCTTATTTAAGTTTTCAGCGAGCCTCAAGGGGGTGCAGATCGAGATGTCTGGAGAACCTCAAGGTGGTTTTTTTTGGAACGCCCCCTTCCCTGTTCCAATGCCAGTGACTTGATATACACTGTAATCGGGTATACTACCATGGTATTTTGAAACAGGTACAACATGGTATTTTCATACATGGTACAAACACCAAAGATTGCCAGTCAGTGACATCTCATGTCATTTTTGTACATAACATCGTCAAATTATGTTGATAAACAACATATCTCAATATAAGATTTGCCATTATTTTTGCTATTGGCGGTTTTGTAAAAAGAATTCTGAAAAGTACCTTTAATACATATTTGTATTGAAATATATACTTTTTCATTTTATCATATTTTAACCCTTCAAGATTATTTGTATTTAAATACATGTCAATGAATTTGACCCATATCTGGTATACTACCACGGTATTTTGAAACAGGTACAACATGGTATTCCATTTGATATTGACAAAGAGAGCAAGGAAAATGTGTGGTAGAAAGAGAAAAACGAAATCACTTGGCATGATAGTGTCAAGAGGGTAGGGGTGAACAGTTGATAGTGACTCTAAACAAGATGGGTTGTTTCTCAACATTTCTAGAATGTTAGATTGGAAACTGTTGTTGGGTCAGTCATTCTGACTGAACATAATTGGCATGGTTGAATGATTTTCTTCCATTACTTGGAACGTGGCATACCACACTGTATTTATACACTCATGCATTATTACCAGTGCATAACAATAGTATATATAGGAAGGGTTTAAGGGTAAAATACAATAAACGTCATGCGGCTCTGGTGACATATTTGCCTAGGCAAAATTGCAGAATTGAAATGTACAGTAGAACCTGTCTTGAGTGACCGCCACTTCAGCCTAACAAAAGTGGTCTTTCAAGACAGGTGTTCGCCCATGACAGGTCAATAAACTTTGAAAATATGATCAATTTCAAGAGGAACCGAGAAAGCAGGTGGTTATCCAAGACAGGTTCTACTGTAAAAAAATAGTTTGGGTCTAGATATCGGTCATTATGATTTTGTAGTATTGAGATATTCAATATAATGTCAATTTTAAGATGATATTTACACCATTGCGCTTTGCCCTGAAACCTTACACATGTACCATATTTATTGGTCAAATAAACTGATTCCGAGTTCTGTATTGCAATATACATTATAATTGTACAGGGTATGTTATCATAATATTCAATAATTCAGAATGCACACAGACAAACACCACTTATATTGGTATCAGTGCTGTCAGAATGGACAAATCTTGCTTTTGGACATCGGTGATGACACCAACCTGAAATAAATGGAACAGAACACAATAAAAATACAATATGTGTTGCTTATATTATACATCATAAATCTAAAAAATTGAACATTTTGACAAATACTTATTATTCAGCAAAGTCCTATTACAATGTTGCACTGTGGTTTTATCTCATATCCTCATCTACATGCCCAACAGGTAGTAAGTCCACTACAGGATGGACTCAAATTAGCTCATTTATCCCATGTGTGGGATCTTTTACTTCCTCTGGCAGATAACAGTTAGAAGGGACCAATGGCTTAGTGTATTTTCCAAGAGAACAAAATTTCCCAAGTTTTTTAAACTGACCGATAGTTGGATTCGAGTCCAGTCCCCTCGACCGTTGCTTTACCACTTGGCCACTGGTTCCCATTATCGGCAGTAGTCGGTACCCATATAATTTTTGAACAAGTAGGTCTAGTACTGTGACAGTAATCTACCTTTATATATATTACTATTATCAGGATTAGTAACATTAACAAACAGACAACTAAATTGTTAATATTGTTATTATGAATCAAAATAAATAGTTGTTTAAATCATTGGCATTGCCATTAGGCATTACATACATTAGTATAGACTTGATGTTTATATCTAAAAATGTTAATTATATACCTACAGGATACACTAGTCCCTAGCTGGCTATGGCCTATGGCTATGCATCACAAAAAAGGTAAAAAGTTTGAACTTGAAACACACACATCATCAATCACATATTTGCATTCTATTGTCATTTAATTTAGGGTATTTTTTAACAGTGTTGCATTTTACTTGTTTTTATTATTCATATACCATCTGGCTAAATGTAAAATAATTGATCAGAAAATAATGCTCGGTGTGTACCTCAAACAATAATTGACATACACAAACAATATGGAGTGACGGAATGATCGATTTGGTATAGAAAACGAGGTAAAATCGTTGCATCGATGCAGGTTTGAATTGGCGGTTACACAAACGGCTGTCTGTCTATAACTATTTCGTAATATTGTTAACAGTATTTTACTCTGTGGATCAAATAGTTACAAAAACAACACACAGCAATCTTTGGCAACGTCCTACCGTGGCATGAATGGCCGAAAGTCTTCGTTATAATGACTGCCCGCAATCTACCAACTTCGCACTAGTTCGTCTGGCCTTCTTCTGTTTGAAATTGAACGTTACGCGCCGAAATGACTCACGGGTAAAAACATTATGGGATGCGGTAGCGGCACTGCCGGATTCATAACTATATGCTTAGCTGAATGTTTCGGTATAAAATAATACAGTAGCATCGTTTTAGTTTACGACATACTGACATATATACATTAATATTTAACATCCACCACATGTACATAACAAAAAAACGTACATGTTTCTAAAACAGTGGTTAAAAGTTTCCACAGAAACTAAAATAACATTTCTACAGAAAACTATAGATTATCTAAAAACTATAGAATTCTATAGAATATTCTAGTTTTCTGTAGAATCCTACAAAAAAACTATAGGTTCTCTAAAATATATAGGATTGTATAGAATATTCTAGTTTTCTATAAAATCCTACAAAAAACTATAGGTTCTCTAAAAACTATAGGATTGTATAGAATATTCTATAGTTTTCTGTAGAATCCTAAAAAAATAGGTTCTCTAAAAACTATAGAATTCTATAGAATATTCTATAATTTTCTATAAAATCCTACAAAAAACAATAGGTTCTCTAAAAACTATAGGATTCTATAGAATATTCTATAGTTTTCTGTAATCCTACAAAAAACTATAGGTTCTCTAAAAACTATAGGATTCTATAGAATATTCTATAGTTTTCTCTAAAATCCTACAAAAAACTATAGGTTCTCTAAAAACTATAGAATTCTATAGAATATTCTATAGTTTTCTACAGATTCCTACAAAAAAACCTATAGGTTGTCTTAAACTATAAGATTCTATAGAATATCCTATAGTTTTCTGTATATTCCTACAAAAAACCTATAGGTTGCCTAAAAACTATAGGATTCTATAGAATATTATATAGTTTTCTATAGAATCCTACAGAAAACTATAGGTTCTTTAAAAACTATAGCATATTCTATAGAATTCTGTAGGAAATTAAGATTTCCATAGACAATTTATAGTTTTCTATAGAAAAACTATAGAATACTGTAGAATACTATAGGAAATTTATAGTTTTCTATAGATTTTTTTGCTAAGGGTTAGGAAACACTCCTTTTCACAACGCATCTTCCTAGACTGGAACAACCTTTCTCAGCAAACAGTGAACGCTGAAAACATCCTCTCCTTCAAAACAAAACTCGACAAAGAATTGAAGATGGACAGGTTTAAATTTTAATAAAAGTACAAAATAACAAGACAAGCCACGTTCTCAATACCAAAATACGATGCATAAAGGCGGGTGTACACAAGGCTGTTATGTCTTACTTTAAAACCCGAAGATCCAGGCAAGTTAAGAAACAACTTTTCTGCACATGACCGATACAAAGGTTTCCCTTCAGTCTCAGATGGTAGTATTTTTTCCAGCCAGAAACTAAGTTAATACAAAGTTAATATCCTCCCTATTTGTAGTTCGAGCAAAACCCAACAACCGGGTCCCTAAGCCTCCGGCTGACATTAATTTTTATGGGCGAGCGCAACAGTCGTAAATGTAAACACTGGTTGTGGGTTTGGCTTGTCATCCCAAATCAAGAAAAGTTAAACAAAAGTACATCGAATCATTGTCGGGGGATGTAAAAACACGGTATTTGCACAAGATAGCACTTGTAGGTAAGGAGGAAGAGATACATACAAAATTGCGAAGAAAGACTGGTAGCATGACTTGTACTTGTTACTAGTTCTGACCATAATCCTTTTATGTGTGCCAGGAAATCCATAATAAAAGGCACTGTTATCAGTGAGTCATAGCCATAACATGCATATGTTGCTCTCACAATGAACAGTGCCATTAATTTCTTAACCCGGGGGGGGGGGGGCAGGTTAAACTTGCCAATATGCTTGATGAAGGTGTAAAGTGATTGGCCCAATGCTTTCTACTCAGCAGCCACTTGTTGTAACATCTTCACATAGATATAGACTGTTACATGTGAAAGAAGTACAAATTCATTACCAACATTTTTTAGACATTGAATAGTTCTTTCTAGTTCTAGTCCTTCTAGTTCTAGTTGTTTCCAGCACTCTGCAACGTTGTATTAACTGACTAGTCTGTATATATTGTGGTTATATGTTATGATCTTATGAGGTCTCATTCAACTAGTCAATCTTTTTCAGAACATTATCGCCAAGCCGACCTTTCTATGCTGGCACTGAGGGTGGTCACTGCCAGGGTGCTTGTCGTCCTCAGTGGTTCTATTACGTCCCAAATTGAGAATAGTAACTTTAATAGTGCTAGTAGCACTAACATCTTAGTTTGCACCATGTTTAAGGGTGGCAGACCAGCTAAGGCTGTGTGGGAACAGTTTGTTAAAGTAGAAAGTAATGGAAAAACAGTTGCTAGATGCAAGCTCTGTTGTCACCATATGTCATCCAAGTGTTTCCAGTCATTGCTTCATCGCTTATGCAATTAGCAAAATCATAAATTTATGCATATGGCATGTATTAGATTCTGACAGCTTCTGACGTCAGAAATCTGTCAGAAACCAGTCTGACAGTTTCTGACATTGTCTCATCAGAAATACCTTCCTGACTGTCAGAAACCCAACCCTGATTTAGATGAGCCGCCTTCGCAGGAAGTCGTAGGGCATTTACAGAGACATGTAGATCTGACCACCAAGGCCACCGCCTACGGTCAGGAACAACCTAAGTAAACCTAAGTAAGTCATCCTTCAGGATGTTGTGCCAGGAACAGACTAAAACACCCCACCTTCCCCTCTTTCCTTATCTTATCTCAAATACTGTGGTAAAGTGAAGTTTTAAACCCAAAAGGCAAAACTTGGCAATAATATCGGCTTTGGCTAGAGGTAAGTTCCTATTCAAAATTTTATGTGAATTATTAAATAAAAACTCTGACATGTTACGCTTTTAAGACAGTTGGTGCTTGTCCAGTTATGCCTTGTATTTGTGAAGCAGGTTCAATTCCTGCTGATGTTTTCATACTCAAAACATTAACTGGTTGTTTCACATACTAGCTAGGCCTAACCCCTACCCGAGTTACTACCCAAATGGGTAGTAACTAACAAAGTACTCATTTTGTTTGCATGGAATAATGACAGTTACAGTTTCGACAATTTCAGAAACTGTATTTTGCTACATACTCTATAATAATGCAATTACAAATTCCTAACTTCTGTGAAGATTAAGAACCTATTCTATTGGCTTCAAAATATTTCATTTTGCATATATCCAAATGTTTGGATATGCAAAATGAATAGTTTGAATTGAATAAGAACTACCCTGAAGATTGTTCAGTAATCTATTCTATTGGCATAATTTATGACACTATAGCAACACATATTTTGATTTAATTTCACTTTGTATGGTTTTAATTGTAGTTTCATGGAACAGGTGCTTGCAAGAGCACTGCCATTGCTGTTTTAAATGGGATTTAATTTTTAACATAACAACTTTGTGTTAGCTGAGGTGGAGCCAACAGTTGTGCGATGCAGTACTTTTGTATGTGGCAATGATTAATCTGGTGGCTATATGGAACGACATCCGTCATCTCCATCGTACGTTAGATCAACATCTCCGACTGATTCAAAAAGCCCAGGAGACGTGCCCTAGAGTGCCCATCGTAGTGCCTGGTGTACTCTCGTGTTATGATGAGTGAGTATGTACAGTAACTGGGATTATATCAGTCCACATTTCCAGCAGTAGTTAGCTAATTATCCATTACAGACATGTTTATTTGTCTGTGGTGTTTCAGTAATTGTAGATGCCACAATAGCATGTTTATGCCGGAAAGGTTTCTATGGTCTTGCTAGTCTTAATTCACAACTTCCATCAGATGATATTGCTTATCTATGAAACATATAATTTTATTCAAATTACGTGAGCAGGTGATCATGCAGTGGATTATTACAGGCACATTCAATGTTAATATGCTATTACAGAAAAAATACTCTTCCAAGCAGTAACCATCACAGTGTGAGTACTGGTTCCAATAACAATAGCAATAAACAAAAGTATATGCCTACGCAAGCTACTAACATTAGCAATCTTACTCCGTGTAATACCGCTGCCAGTTATATTCATAACAGATGGCAACAAATTACAACCATACATTCTCCCCTTAAAAATTATGAGGAGTACTGAAACATCACTCTTTCTTGATAATGCAAACATAGCCACTCATATAATTAATAAGCCTGTGGTTTTTGGTGCCGGAACAAGATAGGTGAAATCCACTCTTGCTAACAAATAATATAACAGAAAATCAGTTCAGGTTGATTGTGCAAGGTGAAAATGCGCATCGACACATCTATGACCATGTACACACATGCTGAATAATACTAGGCAGTGCTAATCGGGATGACAACAATATTTTCAGACAAACGTGTATCAAAACAAGTAATTCTCTTTTACTTTATCCAATGATCAGAGGTAATGAGTGACTAGTCTTTTTCATTTCACTTCTGCATATTTAAGTACGAATCGGCTTGCTCTTTACTTAATTAACAAAATGCCAGTTCTTGATGTGTTTACCATAAAGGTGTATTATATTCAACAACACGTGGCCAGTAAAATCTGTACTGTTACTGCCACTTTGAGATTTTAAATACAAGAGACAGTGTTACTGAATGTCAAGTGTTTCAAACAAGTTCAAGTTAGGGAATAACAAAATAATGTTCTTGAGGAAACATTGTTTCTTCATATAGAAATAAATAATACACAAGTTACTATTGATAGCAGACATACTTGAATCGTGTGAAGTTTGCTTATTAACTCCAATATGAACAAAAACCCAACATTACCCAGCTAAATATATATCTACACACCATAAAATGTGTTCATCTTGGAACCAATGAGCATCCAGTTTTCACCAGGTCAGATATCCACAGCTAGACGAGTACAGCTGTATGTCGATAAATCTTTAAATAATTTGCTATGAAACCCTAACGTTTCTTTACCAAGCGCTTTTCACATTTTCATTATAACATACTGGCATCTAAAATATAAGGCAACAATGTTGTATTTTGAACAAAGATACCATTAAACCACACATTGTTCATCCAACTCTACAAAACTACAAAAGCAGGCATGGGACATGTGAAATGTTGCATATTCTAATGAAATACGTCACAAGATTTCTTTCCCCTACAACTCTGTTTCTGTATGGAAAATATTCAATAAGTATTTGGCATGTTTGGCATTTGCGCTCAATAAATACTTTGTATCAGACCATCACTTCTGTTGGCATGATCTAGTGGTATGATTGCACATAATTACCTTACGCCATTAGGTGATCAAATGCACACTTCGAGTCACACAAACAAACACTAGTACGTATGCGTAACTAGAACAGTGTTTTAATAAGAGAACACAAAACTGCAACTCACAACAGGAAGTATCCAAACATGCGAGGCCGTGACGCGGAAACTAGGGGTCACGACAATATTACCATTGAACAACAATCATGGAATAGTAACTAATAGCCATTGGCGTGACTTCTTTCTTCTCATAATTATGTATGCTACTATGAGATAGCTATCATATAGACATACAATAATGATTATAGAGATAAAGGTTCATGAGATGAAGTCTTTCAGATACTCAGGAGGCTTCCGAGTTCTTGTAGAGCGTCTCGGAGGTTCCTCGGGCGGACAGCTATGTTGATCTGGCTCGTATGACATTGTCGATTCGTTGTTGACTGTCGCCGTTTCTTGTCGATGAGACTCGGCTGTTGATGGTTCTACGGGCTGAGCTGCTGTGACTGGAGGGTACGAGAGTTGAACTGGTACGTCTGGAGGTTTCTCTGGAGGAGCTGGGTCATCTGCGGGTGTTAGTTCGTCATACTGGTACGACACTGGAAGATCGTGGGTAGCTTCAGCTGCCACCTTGTAGCACTCTGTTCGCTTCACTCTGTATGACGTGGCACGCAACTGGTTACCGGCGAACTTGCTGATGTTGATCCATTCTCCTTCTGTGCTCACTACGAGATACCGACACCTGGAGCGTAGTTTACTCTTGTCTGAGTACAAGTACACGATGTCGCCAATGTCGATATGTTGGGGTCTGGGTACTGAACCGCGAGGAGACTTCGATATTTGACTGTGTTCGTGGTTAGCGTTGCGCGAGGCATGCTGTTGTTGAATGATGCTATAGTCGTTCAGCGGTAATTGTTCGTTGGTGAATTGGTCACGCTGGGTCCACAGCTCACGAGCTGACATTCCTCTGTTTCGTACTCGGGCGTTGAGGTTGGCAGTAGCGACAGACAGTAGCACCTGCGTGATGGCGCCGCCTGTTGGTTGTTGGTGTAAAATTTCACCCTCGAGTTCCCGAATGGCTTTTTCGGCCACAGGGTTTTTGTTGATGTTTTTGACCCGTCCTAGTTCGATGGTGAGTCGATACTTGTTCAACAGTGCGTCGTTGACGAGAGCTGCGAATCCAGGAGCTGGGTCTGTGCGTATTACGGCAGGAGGTCCATCAAGCGGTCGGAGGCCGATGCAGAGTTGAATGATGGAGTCCCGTAACGTGTCGCGTCGTTCGTCGTTGACGAAGCATGTACCGTGTATGATGTTACACACTCGCGTAGCACCAAGATCAGTTGTCTTTCTCGTTTGATGATGTCGGCTGCATATGAGATACCCACTACTTCTGGGGGATCGTTGGTAGATTGCGCGATAGTTAGGTTTGGGGTGTTCCGTAACGACGTACAGCATGACTTGCTTTAGCTGGTACGAAGACGGGTGATCCAGTTGGATGTGCAGGGCCGTTACTAGTCCGTCTAGGACTTTTCGCGGTACGATGATGCACTCTCGTGTAGGACTCAGTGGGTCGTTACGTTGTACGACCAGTAGACCGTCACGAGCGATTGATGCGACGTTAAGGTATCTTTTGACGTCTTTTGCGTTTGTCACCTTTTTGGATGGTCGTGTTCCTTGTGTAAGGTGTGAACGAGTCCTTCGCAAGTCTTGGCAGTCTGCTTGAATGCCGAGCCATGCTGAACGATTGGTGAACGGAAGTCGAGCTTTCCCAGATGTTATGTCGTCTGTTGTAACGCGTTGCATCACGACTGACTCTTCAGTCTGTCGTATATAGGAGCACACTTGGCACTGTTGTTCCCGGCATGTGGGTGCGTTGCGACTCGCGAAGTCTGATGGAACATTAGCTGAACCGGCGAGATGGCGAATAGTTGCCTGGTACCGACTGACGACTGATAGGAATGTCGATACGCGCGGGCTGACGGAGAATTCACCGCGACAAAGCTTCTCGTGGGCTTGTACGCAAGGCTTGCTGTCTGTGAGTATCGCTGTGTTGTGCGCTGACTGTACGATATACGGGCTGAAATGTCTGATAGCGGCTGCGATGGATAGTGCTTCTACTTCGCATGGCAACCAGGAGATCTGTCGTCCGCGGAGTTTTGCGCTGAAGAATCCGGCCAGCATCAATTTGCCATTGCGCATCACGTACAAGGTGGCTCCTAGACCGCACTGTTTGACAGCGCCGTCCGTCACTAGCCATAGTTCGTCACTTGGCCGAGGTAATGTGATAGCCTTGTTAGTCTGAAGACTGGTTTGTGCGTGTTTGAAGGCTTCTCTTAATGCATCGGTCCATGTGACGCGATCACTTGACTGTTTGCCACCCGTTACTTCGTCGAACGGGGCAAGCAAGGCGGAGCATCCTGGTATGACGCGTGCTAGCATTGTGTAGGCTCCGACGAATGCTCGCATCGCTTTGACTGTGAGTGGAGCGTCGCAGCTGGCTAGGGTGGCGATGCGATGTTGGCTTGCATGGATGGAGCCGAGGTTCCACACCCAGCCAAGTATCGTGGTCGTAGTAGGGCACATCGTTGTTTTGGCAGCGGACAGGCGCAACCCGCTGTTGGCGAAGCTTTGGAGCAATCGTCTTACGTTCTGTTGGAGTTCGGCGATGGTGTTTCCTCCACAATATATATCGTCTGCCAGTTTGGCGACGACACCTTCTTCGAGTAGATCTCCCAGTACGCGGCACAACAGCTCTTCGAGTGCGGTTTCGGACCCGGGCATGCCCATCGCTGAGCGAGCGTATACGCGTACACCGCGGAACGGAGTGACTACTCCGCAGTACTTCATTGATTCACGCGATAGAGGGATTTGGTAGAACGCATTGGACATATCGGTAGTCGCTATGTACCTCCATTGTGCGATTTTTCGTAGGGTGTTGTCGACATCAGGCATCAATGAAGGCTGCGGCTTGCTATAGCGGCCTACGTCAGTGAAGGCAGTGACGAGTCGGTGTCCTCCGCTTTGCTTCTTTATCAGGAATGACGGGTTGAGGTACTCGACGTTGACCGGTACATCCTCAGGCCGGACGAACACGCCCATCGTCTCGAGTTCATCGAACTTGTTTTGGAGTTCTACGAGCTGGTTTCGTGCGTATTGGGGTAGGCGTCCTTTACGTTGGGGCGGTTGTACTGGGCCCATGTTGACAACAGCTTTGAATGGTCCCACGTGACCATTGTATCCACTGTAGCTTGGGTCGAATACGTCGTCATACTCTTCCACGATCGATCGGAATGCCGCTCGTTCGTCGGGGGAGAGCGCGTGATCAGGATCGATGGTGACCGCTGTTGAGTGTTTGATGGCAGTAGCATTCGAGCTGCGTGTGCGTATGCTTACGGCTACGCTGGTGCATTGACTGTCTGGTATGGATGTTGCCTTGTCGGGTACGAACACTTCTCTGATTTGGCAAAAGTGTTCGTTTCTTTTCAGTGTGCGAGTGGAGTTCGTGAGATTTGGTATGCGCAATACACCTTCTACGCTGGTGATTAGTGAAGGTTGTGGCCACACATCGTTCTCGTGTACTCCTTTGTTGCCGGTGGTATCGTGACGTGGTTCCAGAGCAAATGTGGCGTCTGCGATATACGCGTCTGAAGGCAGGTCGACTTCCACGAAGTCGCCTGGCCACACAGTGATGTTGGTTGGTGGTGCTCGCAGTATGTGGGCACGGCGGACTGCATGCCTGTCGAGGGCCCTCTGTGTTGTACCATATGTGTACGTGGTGCCATCTGCGAGGGTGATGGTTCGTTTGGCGGGACGGATGGTAATGTCGTTGACTTCCATAAATGGTGTCCCGGCCAGCATCTCGACATCCAGATTCTGTACCACTAGTCCACAGAACTGGAATGATTTATTTTTGCGGGCGAGTGATATGGTAATTTCGCCAACTATGGTTAGAGGCGATGATCCGTCAGCTTGGTGAGCCGATTGGGAAGAGTTCTTGATAGTACATCCCAATCTCACTGCCGTGTCATGACGGATCATATTGCCCGTTGCACCGCTATCGATCGTCACTCGAACGGCGTGATGGTCGTGGAACGCGTCGAGATAAGGCGATTGTCGTACATCGATACGTTGCACGGTAGTGGTGTTTACGGGGCGTTCGTCATAAACTTCGTAGGTATCGTCGTCGCCTTCATCGACTCCGTCGACGATATCACTGACTTGTCGTACCTTAGCCATGTAGCGGCGATCTTGTTCCGGAAGGTACGAGCACTCGCTGAGGAAGTGGTGTACATCACTGCGGCCTACTTGTTTGCAAAGAGGGCAAGTCTTCACGCTCGTGGGACGCCTAGGGTTGTTAGATGGTGCCGGTTGTCGTCTTGAGAACGCTGGTCTTTGTCCGCGTAGGTTAGGCCTAGTCTCGGTGCGCATAACCTTTGCGGTGTCAGCAGACGCAATCTCGTCTAGTAGCGATTCGAGTGCCTGTGATATTTCTGGCTTGATCGATGCTAGTGTTCTTGACCTCAGCTCTGTGCCATATCGTTGCTTTATGAGCTTAGGCAGTGCGGGGTTGATAAGTCGTAACCAGGTCAGTACTACCATGTTCTCTAGGGAAGGAGACATTTCTTCGTCAACGTGTATGACGTCACCGTGGTGCAGAATGACACTTCCCTCTTGTAGCATGTTGTCTTCAACGAAGGCCACTAGGCGCTGATACAAGTCTTCGGGGCGTTCGTCAGCTTGTAGGTGGATATCAGCAAAGTCCAGGAAATGGGCCCCTGTAGACTGGAACCCATAGTGCAGTCGGATAGTTTGCCAGATACCGGATAAACTGGTTGAGTTTTTGGCGATCGTGTTGCGCGATATGACTGGGCAATAGTTCGCTATTTGGCCTAACATTAGATCGAGCATGTAGGCTTGCTGAATGGCTGTATGATCATTCTCGTCGGTGAAGCCGCGGTTTGGATGTGCTGCACATCGCTTCTCCCATTTAGCGTCAGTGGCGATAAACTGGGCGAAGTTTGGGTCGAGTGAGAGGGTGTAGACGAGGTTCTGGCGCCAGTTCTCAAATGTGTTGACCGTTTCCGTTTTTGTGAGGCACCACTGTCTCGGTGCGCGTTGCATGTTGTTAGCAATGTTGTTACCACACCTGCTAGTGATACAGAGCCGTTTCGGCTAGCTGTTTGCGCCGTGAGGTCGGCGGACTGTCAATGTGTATCTGCTTTTATTGCGCCCGTTTTGGTGAGCGGGTTCGTTGTGAGCGCTGCCACCACGCCATTAGGTGATCAAATGCACACTTCGAGTCACACAAACAAACACTAGTACGTATGCGTAACTAGAACAGTGTTTTAATAAGAGAACACAAAACTGCAACTCACAACAGGAAGTATCCAAACATGCGAGGCCGTGACCCGGAAACTAGGGGTCACGACAATATTACCATTGAACAACAATCATGGAATAGTAACTAATAGCCATTGGCGTTATCTCTCCATCATATTAACATTGCTTTGTGAATCTTACCTTCAACATTCAAAGACAACATTTTACTGCTAGAAAATGTGTACAAATAAAGTAAAATTACAAAGAATTCATATCTACAGACTAATGGTACAATTCATTCAGACATTAGTTAACCTCCTGTTTTGCATAAACCTCATTTACACATTTCATATCACTGTAGCTACATACAAGTTTACAGTGTCTAGATTCTGTTGGCAACACTGAAAATACAACGGTTGTTTCTCTTTGATTGACTTGGCTCCACTGCCTAAGTCAATATCTACTCTTCAGCATTACCTATTACAGCATCAGGCCCAGCAGAACCAACCAACCAACACTCCAACATCTCCCCTCCTGCTGCATAGGCATCCACCTACATGACATTTTGTTTGCCACTTCTCACGATTTCCGATACTTAATAATGTCATCAGTCAAATAATAGATCTTTTTATCATAGACATTTCCAGCAAGATGACAACAAAACTGTGCTTTTGTTTCAAATATCAACCAGCCGAATAAACTTTTTTCTTGTTCTTGTTCTTATTCTGTTAATAAGTTTCAAATCAAGTATCAACCAGCCGAGATATAAAATTTTCATTGGTTACATTTCTGTTAATAAAACTAATAAAGCCGACAAAATAATACATTTTGTTTACGAAAAAACTGTCTGCAAACAAGAACAATTTAGAGATATATACAATGTGGGAGTTTGAGTTTGTTGGTTCTGCCAGTCCAAAGATACACTGTAGCAACTGGAAGGCCGAAGCAATGAGGGGGTGTCACTGTGCCATGACATACCCCGTCAACGGTGAAGTCAAGGGGTCCCTTGTCCTGGACGTACAGGCTGCTGACACAATACTCCAGCATCTTCCCGTGCTGGCCAAATGTCTTGCTGTCCAGGTTAGGCACTCCGCCTGAAGCATAACAACCACTGTCAACCCTCTGGCCGAACACGATACAATTAACCTATCAATCACGTGACCTGTTGCCTAGCAAAACCTCCGTCAAGTTATTAGAAAACATGTGGTGGGTTCGAACATTCCATCGAATATTTTGTTGAAATTCTGGTCACAAAAGTGTTTCTTTATGTCAAAAACATAAGGCAAAGTTTGTAAAGTGAAAACTGTATGTGGGAATGTTTAATTTATGAGATGTCATGCAGCAATAGTAATGTAATTCACGTATATATAACCATTAACAACATTGTTGGCAAAGGAAAGCTTCACAAAGGTCACATGCAAACTTTAATTGCGATATAAGCAAAACCGCGACGTAGTGGATATATCAATTATTACACAAACTAACAAAAGTACTGGTCCTTCAGAAGGGATACCTTGGTCATTTGTATGGTGCTCATTTTCACAGTTAGGTAAGAAATCAAGTGCTTAGTTTGGTATTTTGTGTGCATCATGGCATTACCTACACAGACGCAAGAGACGGTTTCAAGAAGTATTTATGAGACAATTGATGAAGAATGCATAACTTGGGACAGTTGTGTGCAATGCCATGCATGTTTTCTATGATTGTTCCATGCTACATTTTTAAGTACAAGATATTTGTGAGACTTGCCAATATACATGTTGCCGCGTGTTTTCAGCATGTGTAATACTCCTCCAGATTATCCCTCTACAAAGCTTAATCTGTTGATCTCAAGACTTCCTTTCATCCCAGTCCTGAAATCAACAACTTCGTCCATATTCATCTACTCATACCATAGCTAATATCACAAATACCTGGGTTTTATTGTTAAACTGAAAAAATGCTTTAAAATTCATATCGGTTAAAGTATGATCTATAAATAGCTATTAATATGATGTAAAAGCATATGTTTAAATGTTGGGAATCTTGCAACCCTTGTATCACATTTATCTAGGTGCATATACTTGCAGCAGACTATGTTCTCTTTAATGTGTATCTACTACTATCTAGTTTAATTCAAATAACAATTCTTGGACCATCATACAGTGTAAATGCCACAAACACTACTTTGCTCTGGAGAATATATAGTTCTATGTAAAGGTTCATAACCGACCAATATCATAAACACTTCATACGTGACCTGCCAGGTATTAAGTCGCACAGGTCTATTTACAAACCAAAAATAACAGTGTAAGTCTTGTCCCATAAATTGTTTGATTTTGGCAGAAGTGCATACTTCATAATCTCATATTCCAATGTCCAGTTTATTTTCCTCGACAACTAATCCAAAACTAATAAAATACAAGCACTTATGAACCCACATATTAACTTGTTTCTCAAAATATCACTTTTGAAACGTTTCCTTCAATTTTAGCAATAAATCAAAAACTACTGAAGATATTTCAATAAATGTGGTATTATTTTAAAGCTCAAGTTCAGTGGAACCCCAAACGGTAAAAACTCAATTTAACAATTTTGAAACTTAATATCCACTTAACTGTGGCAGGCCATACGCCAATGGCTATTAGTTACTATTCCATGATTGTTGTTCAATGGTAATATTGTCGTGACCCTTAGTTTCCGGGTCACGGCCTCGCATGTTTGGATACTTCCTGTTGCGAGTTGCAGTTTTGTGTTCTCTTATTAAAACACTGTTCTAGTTACGCATACGTACTAGTGTTTGTTTGTGTGACTCGAAGTGTGCATTTGATCACCTAATGGCGTGGTGGCAGCGCTCACAACGAACCCACTCACCAAAACGGGCGCAATAAAAGCAGATACACATTGACAGTCCGCCGACCTCACGGCGCAAACAGCTAGCCGAAACGGCTCTGTATCACTAGCAGGTGTGGTAACAACATTGCTAACAACATGCAACGCGCACCGAGACAGTGGTGCCTCACAAAAACGGAAACGGTCAACACATTTGAGAACTGGCGCCAGAACCTCGTCTACACCCTCTCACTCGACCCAAACTTCGCCCAGTTTATCGCCACTGACGCTAAATGGGAGAAGCGATGTGCAGCACATCCAAACCGCGGCTTCACCGACGAGAATGATCATACAGCCATTCAGCAAGCCTACATGCTCGATCTAATGTTAGGCCAAATAGCGAACTATTGCCCAGTCATATCGCGCAACACGATCGCCAAAAACTCAACCAGTTTATCCGGTATCTGGCAAACTATCCGACTGCACTATGGGTTCCAGTCTACAGGGGCCCATTTCCTGGACTTTGCTGATATCCACCTACAAGCTGACGAACGCCCCGAAGACTTGTATCAGCGCCTAGTGGCCTTCGTTGAAGACAACATGCTACAAGAGGGAAGTGTCATTCTGCACCACGGTGACGTCATACACGTTGACGAAGAAATGTCTCCTTCCCTAGAGAACATGGTAGTACTGACCTGGTTACGACTTATCAACCCCGCACTGCCTAAGCTCATAAAGCAACGATATGGCACAGAGCTGAGGTCAAGAACACTAGCATCGATCAAGCCAGAAATATCACAGGCACTCGAATCACTACTAGACGAGATTGCGTCTGCTGACACCGCAAAGGTTATGCGCACCGAGACTAGGCCTAACCTACGCGGACAAAGACCAGCGTTCTCAAGACGACAACCGGCACCATCTAACAACCCTAGGCGTCCCACGAGCGTGAAGACTTGCCCTCTTTGCAAACAAGTAGGCCGCAGTGATGTACACCACTTCCTCAGCGAGTGCTCGTACCTTCCGGAACAAGATCGCCGCTACATGGCTAAGGTACGACAAGTCAGTGATATCATCGACGGAGTCGATGAAGGCGACGACGATACCTACGAAGTTTATGACGAACGCCCCGTAAACACCACTACCGTGCAACGTATCGATGTACGACAATCGCCTTACCTCGACGCGTTCCACGACCATCACGCCGTTCGAGTGACGATCGATAGCGGTGCAACGGGCAATATGATCCGTCATGACACGGCAGTGAGATTGGGGTGTACTATCAAGAACTCTTCCCAATCGGCTCACCAAGCTGACGGATCATCGCCTCTAACCATAGTTGGCGAAATTACCATATCACTCGCCCGCAAAAATAAATCATTCCAGTTCTGTGGACTAGTGGTACAGAATCTGGATGTCGAGATGCTGGCCGGGACACCATTTATGGAAGTCAACGACATTACCATCCGTCCCGCCAAACGAACCATCACCCTCGCAGATGGCACCACGTACACATATGGTACAACACAGAGGGCCCTCAACAGGCATGCAGTCCGCCGTGCCCACATACTGCGAGCACCACCAACCAACATCACTGTGTGGCCAGGCGACTTCGTGGAAGTCGACCTGCCTTCAGACGCGTATATCGCAGACGCCACATTCGCTCTGGAACCACGTCACGATACCACCGGCAACAAAGGAGTACACGAGAACGATGTGTGGCCACAACCTTCACTAATCACCAGCGTAGAAGGTGTATTGCGCATACCAAATCTCACGAACTCCACTCGCACACTGAAAAGAAACGAACACTTTTGCCAAATCAGAGAAGTGTTCGTACCCGACAAGGCAACATCCATACCAGACAGTCAATGCACCAGCGTAGCCGTAAGCATACGCACACGCAGCTCGAATGCTACTGCCATCAAACACTCAACAGCGGTCACCATCGATCCTGATCACGCGCTCTCCCCCGACGAACGAGCGGCATTCCGATCGATCGTGGAAGAGTATGACGACGTATTCGACCCAAGCTACAGTGGATACAATGGTCACGTGGGACCATTCAAAGCTGTTGTCAACATGGGCCCAGTACAACCGCCCCAACGTAAAGGACGCCTACCCCAATACGCACGAAACCAGCTCGTAGAACTCCAAAACAAGTTCGATGAACTCGAGACGATGGGCGTGTTCGTCCGGCCTGAGGATGTACCGGTCAACGTCGAGTACCTCAACCCGTCATTCCTGATAAAGAAGCAAAGCGGAGGACACCGACTCGTCACTGCCTTCACTGACGTAGGCCGCTATAGCAAGCCGCAGCCTTCATTGATGCCTGATGTCGACAACACCCTACGAAAAATCGCACAATGGAGGTACATAGCGACTACCGATATGTCCAATGCGTTCTACCAAATCCCTCTATCGCGTGAATCAATGAAGTACTGCGGAGTAGTCACTCCGTTCCGCGGTGTACGCGTATACGCTCGCTCAGCGATGGGCATGCCCGGGTCCGAAACCGCACTCGAAGAGCTGTTGTGCCGCGTACTGGGAGATCTACTCGAAGAAGGTGTCGTCGCCAAACTGGCAGACGATATATATTGTGGAGGAAACACCATCGCCGAACTCCAACAGAACGTAAGACGATTGCTCCAAAGCTTCGCCAACAGCGGGTTGCGCCTGTCCGCTGCCAAAACAACGATGTGCCCTACTACGACCACGATACTTGGCTGGGTGTGGAACCTCGGCTCCATCCATGCAAGCCAACATCGCATCGCCACCCTAGCCAGCTGCGACGCTCCACTCACAGTCAAAGCGATGCGAGCATTCGTCGGAGCCTACAAAATGCTAGCACGCGTCATACCAGGATGCTCCGCCTTGCTTGCCCCGTTCGACGAAGTAACGGGTGGCAAACAGTCAAGTGATCGCGTCACATGGACCGATGCATTAAGAGAAGCCTTCAAACACGCACAAACCAGTCTTCAGACTAACAAGGCTATCACATTACCTCGGCCAAGTGACGAACTATGGCTAGTGACGGACGGCGCTGTCAAACAGTGCGGTCTAGGAGCCACCTTGTACGTGATGCGCAATGGCAAATTGATGCTGGCCGGATTCTTCAGCGCAAAACTCCGCGGACGACAGATCTCCTGGTTGCCATGCGAAGTAGAAGCACTATCCATCGCAGCCGCTATCAGACATTTCAGCCCGTATATCGTACAGTCAGCGCACAACACAGCGATACTCACAGACAGCAAGCCTTGCGTACAAGCCCACGAGAAGCTTTGTCGCGGTGAATTCTCCGTCAGCCCGCGCGTATCGACATTCCTATCAGTCGTCAGTCGGTACCAGGCAACTATTCGCCATCTCGCCGGTTCAGCTAATGTTCCATCAGACTTCGCGAGTCGCAATGCACCCACATGCCGGGAACAACAGTGCCAAGTGTGCTCCTATATACGACAGACTGAAGAGTCAGTCGTGATGCAACGCGTTACAACAGACGACATAACATCTGGGAAAGCTCGACTTCCGTTCACCAATCGTTCAGCATGGCTCGGCATTCAAGCAGACTGCCAAGACTTGCGAAGGACTCATTCACACCTTACACAAGGAACACGACCATCCAAAAAGGTGACAAACGCGAAAGACGTCAAAAGATACCTTAACGTCGCATCAATCGCTCGTGACGGTCTACTGGTCGTACAACGTAACGACCCACTGAGTCCTACACGAGAGTGCATCATCGTACCGCGAAAAGTCCTAGACGGACTAGTAACGGCCCTGCACATCCAACTGGATCACCCGTCTTCGTACCAGCTAAAGCAAGTCATGCATCGCTATGTATTCGCTCTCGACCTCGACAAGTCTGTCGAGTCCACCTCGCGCAGCTGTCATCACTGTACGTCGTTACGGAACACCCCAAACCTAACTATCGCGCAATCTACCAACGATCCCCCAGAAGTAGTGGGTATCTCATATGCAGCCGACATCATCAAACGAGAAAGACAACTGATCTTGGTGCTACGCGAGTGTGTAACATCATACACGGTAACATGCTTCGTCAACGACGAACGACGCGACACGTTACGGGACTCCATCATTCAACTCTGCATCGGCCTCCGACCGCTTGATGGACCTCCTGCCGTAATACGCACAGACCCAGCTCCTGGATTCGCAGCTCTCGTCAACGACGCACTGTTGAACAAGTATCGACTCACCATCGAACTAGGACGGGTCAAAAACATCAACAAAAACCCTGTGGCCGAAAAAGCCATTCGGGAACTCGAGGGTGAAATTTTACACCAACAACCAACAGGCGGCGCCATCACGCAGGTGCTACTGTCTGTCGCTACTGCCAACCTCAACGCCCGAGTACGAAACAGAGGAATGTCAGCTCGTGAGCTGTGGACCCAGCGTGACCAATTCACCAACGAACAATTACCGCTGAACGACTATAGCATCATTCAACAACAGCATGCCTCGCGCAACGCTAACCACGAACACAGTCAAATATCGAAGTCTCCTCGCGGTTCAGTACCCAGACCCCAACATATCGACATTGGCGACATCGTGTACTTGTACTCAGACAAGAGTAAACTACGCTCCAGGTGTCGGTATCTCGTAGTGAGCACAGAAGGAGAATGGATCAACATCAGCAAGTTCGCCGGTAACCAGTTGCGTGCCACGTCATACAGAGTGAAGCGAACAGAGTGCTACAAGGTGGCAGCTGAAGCTACCCACGATCTTCCAGTGTCGTACCAGTATGACGAACTAACACCCGCAGATGACCCAGCTCCTCCAGAGAAACCTCCAGACGTACCAGTTCAACTCTCGTACCCTCCAGTCACAGCAGCTCAGCCCGTAGAACCATCAACAGCCGAGTCTCATCGACAAGAAACGGCGACAGTCAACAACGAATCGACAATGTCATACGAGCCAGATCAACATAGCTGTCCGCCCGAGGAACCTCCGAGACGCTCTACAAGAACTCGGAAGCCTCCTGAGTATCTGAAAGACTTCATCTCATGAACCTTTATCTCTATAATCATTATTGTATGTCTATATGATAGCTATCTCATAGTAGCATACATAATTATGAGAAGAAAGAAGTCACGCCAATGGCTATTAGTTACTATTCCATGATTGTTGTTCAATGGTAATATTGTCGTGACCCCTAGTTTCCGGGTCACGGCCTCGCATGTTTGGATACTTCCTGTTGTGAGTTGCAGTTTTGTGTTCTCTTATTAAAACACTGTTCTAGTTACGCATACGTACTAGTGTTTGTTTGTGTGACTCGAAGTGTGCATTTGATCACCTAATGGCGATATATGTGAATGTTAGATCGTTTTTTTAATGTATGCGTATAAATAGATAAAATATAAATACACCATATAAGTACACCATATATAAGCATGACACAAGAAAGTGCATGCACTTGTTTCCATTGTGGTCCATGGACAGACACAGACAAATACATGACACAGTTTTTCATAAAATATGACAAAATAACAGACTAAAACAACAATAATTAATAACTTAAATACTAGTTATTATTCAGATTAATACTGATGATACTGAAAAGAGAGGGAGATTACCTCCTGATTATTAAGTTATTTGAAAACCGACTCATGTACTAGATATACATAATACCAGCATTTTGAGACACATTTTATACATTTATATTTTATGCACAAAATCACAAATTTTACAATTCTGTTTTTTAATTAGACTTCCCCGGTATAGCACACAATATATCGATAACAAAAACGCAAACCGAAAACACGAACACATGCCCCTTATTCCTAAGCAGAATGTGAATAAAGCTACGATAGGATGTAATCAAATTACAATTTGGGTAAATGTTGCATAGATCTATTTACCAAGCTTACAACGACCCGGCACCTGATTGCGCACTACACTCACCGTCATATCTAGCAATGTAGTCCTCTACGTCGTCCTTTTTCGCTTCAGATTTCATCCATCTGTAATTATCATAACAGAGTTTTAAAACAAACATACAACAACCCAGTCTGGCATTACAAAATATTCTAAGTGTACCGTGTTTTTTAATACATACTTGTAACATATCTTTGGTACCAATACAGAACTAATTCAATTACCTTTCAAGCAAACATAAGTAGAAGACTTATGCACATTTTAATAATAAAAATGCACTTCTTTAACGCCTATATCCTTGGAAAATCTGAGCTTAGTGATGCAACAATTATACATGATTTTAACGAGTCAATTACATGTGTTGCTCTAACATGTAAAGAAATCGATACCAAATATCAATAAAACAGAAATGAATAATAACAGGCTGTCAAGGTTACATTTCTGGGAAACTGGCATGATCGATTTAATTAATCAATGACAATTGAGTGTCTAGCCGGTGCCAGTAATCTGATGCCAGTCCCTGTCACCTACTAGCATCAAGCTGTGCAGTAGTATGCGCATAGCAGGTTCTTAGCTGGCATACAACTTCTGGCATGTATCAATGCCATCGTATGACAAACATAAATACTTCAAATTGATCAATGCAGAGATAAATAGATCAAAACAAATAAACATGTAATGTGATAACAGATCTATAGATGTTTAAATTATAAAAAAATTAAATAACAAGAATAAATCATGCCATAATTGCTGTGATCTAAAAGAAATATTTTCTGCCAGTTTTATTCTGCCAGAGTAAGACTAGAAGTTTTTTACAACCACGGTACCAACCTTCTTCTGAATGTGGGTTGGTATCTTGTATCCTTTTCAGATGACTGCATTGAAAACTCCAGACGAAAGGCCTGAAAATTAAACAAAATATTTAATTGTACAAATAAAAAGTCAGAGTAGTAATGTTTTCTACATTTCAAAAGTGTATCAAAGTATTTTATTTGTCCTTTCTATTAGATGCAGGTAAAAAAGGCATATAGGCATAAAAGTGTATAAAATACTACATGTAGAAGTGTGTGACTGCAACATCTACCTGATAGACTGCTAAAAATTCACTAAATTCCAACAGAAAAAGAACTGAGTATTAAAGTTTCTCATTTTCAAAAAATCTTTCTCAAATTTGTTTTATATAATTCAACAAAACACAAGCTAAATTCTTAAAGTTAGTTTTTAACAACTTGTGAAAGTAAAAAGTGATTCACATTTGCAACCTGTGCTCTATATTAGTGCTTCTCCACCGGTGTGCCGTGGCACACTGGTGACGGTGTGCCCCCTCAACCTCCATATCTGGTCATTAAAATAATTTTTTTATTGTCTTAACAATAAGCTACATTCATAGACACTGTTCTAAATTTCACCGTTTTATAATCATTATGTCAGCATTCTATTATGTGTGTCTTGAGAGGAAAAGAAGACAGCCAGAGATGTGTGTTTGTTTTCATTAGTTCACCTGCATCCATCATTAGTCCAACATATGATTTCATTTAATTTCTTATTGGTGTACTAAGCACTAGGACATTGCTCACTGGAGATATTTAAAGAGATGAATAACACACATCCTGAACAGAAACTACTGAATATCATAGCAGAACATATAGTTATGCTTTGCAAAACAATTCAGCATTATTTCCAGTAGACTGGCACTGAACAGTATGACTGGGTTTCTGATCCTTTCGCGTCATCTGAAGAGGCTTCCGCTGGGGAGCTTCCTCTGAACATTTGAGAAGAACCGATAGACTTCAGGAGCGATCGCACCGTCATACTTCATACTTAAGTTCTTTGATGTGCCCCAGGACATATTTTGGGTGCATGTGAAAAATGAGTATCAAACCGTCACTGATCGTACCATTGATGTGTTGCTATGATTTATGTCAGCTTCTCGACATTAATACTTATCAAGACCAAGAAGGATCAGGAACTTTGAGTAAATCTTTCCAGCACAGAGTCTAACATTAAGCGTCTCTGTTCCAGAAGACAGGCGCACGTTTCTCACTAGTGCCATAGATGTTCCGGCCTATACATTAATTGCCTAACATGTGATCTATAATGATTATTTGAGAGACGTGTTTGGAAACAGAATATATATTTGCTTGAAAAATTGAATGGTAAGTAAGATTTATTTTATAAATAAAACTACAATACGTATTAATATATATTTCGTATGACACTTGGAATTAAATGATTTCTATAAAAAAACTATTCATTTTTTCTAATACCCATTTGAATACTCTTTCAGGAACAACTTTCAGTTTGTCAATATCTTGTTTGATTTTGATTTTATAGGCTTTTTTCTATTCAAAACTGGAGAAAATTGATGTGAGTTTTGGTGTCGTATGGACATAGCTAATAAATCCACAAACAAATTATGCTGAGATCTTTGATATTATAATTGCCCCAAATTATGACAAAACTGTTGGCAAATAATTTCCAGTCTGAATTGGCCAATCATACCCCCTCCTTCTTTGGGATAATTAACATAATTTATGTGAGTCGCATATAAATTATCATTTTTGTCAAAAAAAGTTTTCTGAAAATACAGATACAAATTTTTGGTATGGAAAAACACATTAAGCTGTCAATTTTTATGGTAAAGTTTGTTCACAATAAAAAAAATGGAATTGACTCCTTTGCAACGGAATATCACAAGACAACAAAGTTTCCATCCGACACCAAAACCATGTCCATCCGACACTAAAACTTCCATCCAATACAAAAACCAACAGGGATCAGATGAGCACAGTGAAGCAATGAGAAACATTGTTAAGCATTGTATCCATAGTTTTTGAGCAAAGCCAAACCAGAGTTTGTTGAAAATAGACCACATGTACATGTAGGCCTATGTACCCTGATACAGCCTTTGCATGTCATTTAGATGACATTTCAATGTTCAATGATTTCACATGTTCCAGAGTCACATTCATAACAGTTATTATGATATGATATCAAAATCAAATATTGATGTGTTACTGGGTATCTATGACTTTTAATTGTGATTTCTTCGGCTAACATGAGTTTTGTTGTCGGGTGGACATTTTATCAAATGATGGATGTAAGTTTATCATTCAAAAAAGGAAAGATAAACATCAGAGGAAGCTTTTCTACAACATTTTTTAAGGAAACATGTGGATTATGTGGGTGAAAATGCTGTTTTATATTTCAGTATCTGATGATTCCATCCGACACCAAAACCATTTCCATCTGATTTAACAAGATTTAACAAGATTTTAACAAGATTGCCATCCAGAGAATTAACTCTAGATGGCAGATGGACAAGGAAGCCCTTTGGCTTATCGAGAGTCCAACCCTTTTATCTACATATATCCAGCCCTTCTGAGGTATGTGTCGATTTTATTTTTAAACATATTCACACTACTAGCACCCACACAATCATCAGATAATCTGTTCCATTCATTCACAGTCCTTTGTGAAAATGAGAACTTTCTCACGTCTAATCTACACTGCTCCTTTACTAATGTAACTTTGTCTTCTAGTCTTTCTATCTTTCTTAACTGAAAAAAACATATTTCTATCAATATTTTCGTAACCATTCAATATTTTAAACACTTCTATCTGATCTCCTCTCAGTCTCCTGGTCTCTAGTGTTGTTAAACCACATTCTTTTAGGCGTTTTTCATAACTAAAATCCCTCAGTTTTGGTATCATTTTAGTCGCTCTCCTCTGTACTCTTTCTAGCATATCTATGTCCTTCTTGCAGTATGGCCTCCACGCTTGTATACAATATTCTAAATGAGGCCTAACTATTGTTTTGTACAGCGGTATTATTAGTTCTTTTTCTTTATATGCTATATTTTGCCTAATCAATCCAAGGATTTGATTTCCCTTTGAAGCTGCAATTCCACACTGCTCTGAAACCTTCATGTCAGCACTAATTGTCAGCCCTAAGTCTTTTTCTTTTACAGTAGTACTTAGTACAGTTCCCCCCATTGTATATTCTACATATTCGTTCCCATGTCCTGTGTGAAGGCATTTACATTTCCCAAAATTGAACAACATTTGCCACTTTTCAGACCATTTGATCAACCTGTCAAGATCTTCTTGTAAATGCTGTCTATCCCCATCACTTTTAATCTTTCTAAACACTTTTGTATCATCTGCAAATTTCAACACCTTGCTAGCTATATCATCGTCCAAATCGTTTATATATATTAAGAATAATATAGGTCCCAGTACTGATCCCTGTGGAACCCCACTCAAAACTGATTTCCAGTTTGAAGCCTCCCCATCAACAACTACCCGTTGTCTTCTGTCAATCAGCCATTTTTCTATCCAGTTAATTATACCATTTCCTATGCCATGGGCTTTTAGTTTAAGCAGTAATCTCTGATGTGGCACTTTGTCGAAAGCTTTTTGAAAATCTAAGTAGATGATATCTACTGGTGATCCATCATCTACCCACTTAGTGATATCTTCCAAAAAACATAACATATTTGTTAAGCATGACCTCGCTTTTAGAAACCCATGTTGAGATGGGTTTATCAAGTTATGTTTAACAAGAAAATCCACTATGTGATCTTTAATTAGTCTTTCTAATAATTTACAAATCACCGATATTAAACTAACTGGTCTATAATTATTTGACTTGTTTCTCGAACCTTTTTTAAATAACGGTATAATGTTTGCTTCTTTCCATTCTAAAGGAACCACTCCCTCTTCTAATGACAAGTTGAAAACTGTTGCAAGCGGTATGCTAATTTGTTCTACAATTTCCACTAGTAGTTTGGGTGGAATACCATCCACTCCAGGTGATTTATTTTCCTTCATAGCCCTAATTTTCTTAGCTACCATTTCTGGGGTTACAATTAACTGTCTTAAATAGTCTGATTCTGCCCCCTTGAACTTAGCCTCTGGTACTGGCAGTGAACTAGTGTCTTCTCTGGTAAACACTGAACTAAAATACTCATTTAGGTCTTCTGCCATTAAGAATCCTTCTGATATTATATTTCCAGCACTATCTTCTAGAGGACCGACCTTATCCTGAACTTTCTGTTTGCTTCGAACATACGCATAAAAACTCTTGCTGTCATGTTTTATATTACAAGCTCATTTATGTTCATAGCTTCTCTTTGAATTTCTAATTTCAGCTGTAGCTTGGTTTAGTGCTTCTTTATAAATGTTGTAGTCTTCGTCATTTCCAGTATGTCTATATGACTTCCACATCATTTGTTTATACTTAATTTTTCTAATGGCTTCTTTCGATAAGTATTTCTTTCTGGTCCGTTTCCCTTGTTTTTTGAAGGGAACAAATTTATCTACGATGCACTCTATTTCATTCTTTAAGATATTCCAGCATTCTGTTGCTGTCTTATTCTTCAGTGTATTATTCCAGTCTATCTTTGCTAAATATTTCCTCATTTCCTTATATCTTCCTTTGTGGAAATTTCTCCTGAACTGCTTTTTATTATTTTTTTCTGATTTTACTTTGATGGTAAAATGTATCTGGTTGTGATCTGACACCAAAACAAATCACACCCCAGAGGAAAAGGGGTTAATCTAAAAAATATTAATTATCATGCCAGGTATATGTGTTACCTTCTCTGATTCTTGATGACAGTCTGTTTTTAGCATTCTCTTGTGTCATTTTAATGAAATAATGAATCAAATGCAACAAAGTGGGAATCTTGATTTTCATCAGAATCCGACACTAAAACTATTAAAAGGGCTGTCAGGACAAAGGAGGTTAATTCTGATATCTGGTTACTGGTGTTATAAGGAGAGGTCCTCTAGCCCTATCTATTCCAACCAACAAACACTGTTTATCAAGAGTGAGAATAGTGGTATAAGAACATGAATTTGTCAATTCCATCCGACACCATAACGGGCATTTTGAAACACACACGTGACTCGGTGTGCCGCAAGGATCAAGCTATAATGTGTGCCGCGAACTTTAAAAAGTTGAGAAGTATATTGCATTAGCGCGAAAAACTGTTTCAAATTTATGTCACAACAAACACAATTTATAGATATATACTATCGGAAACTGATTTCTTGGTGTGAGTGCTTGTGTGTATAATCTGTCATACTCATTGACTGGAAGCTGCCAGACTTCTTCTTCTTGCGGTCATGTTCCATAATAAGAGTCCAAGCGAACTTTTTCTCCGACACTTCGTCATCTTCATCAAATCCCTCAACATCACCAGTCGGACAGATCTGTCATGTAACAAAATAGCACATACATTACATTGGCATAGGAACTTGGCATGCCGCTGTCGGTTCAGTCAGACATGACAACAGGGTGCATTTTAGCTGTGACATAAATTTTGGCTTTGACTCTCACTCAATCACTCAACACTGTCAGACATGACATTTGAAGATGCGAGGCGGAGGGGGGTTGTTAAAATATTTTCACAATAACATATCATTTTTGCCTGCCATCTCCTGAACTTTTCCATTCTATCAGACATGACAATGGAAGATGGGGAGAAGGGGGGTATTCTTGTTGACAATTTTAATGGTTTACGTTCTAAATTTTGCTACATTTTATTACAAAAACACTCAATACCCAGGTATTTGGGGAAGCTCATGCTTCTTCTCCATCCAAAAATGCATGCTACATTATGGGCTTATGGCAATTCGGACTACTAAAACTGCCAGTATAGCTTATCACATATGTTATGCATTTAGAGACACATCTACATTAACAGGTGTTCAACAACTATTAATTGGCAGGGTCCATTTTCGGACATTAATACCAAGAGATGGGAGTTTTAGAGAATGAGATCCCAGATCTCATGAAATCCAGCCTCATAACTCAGCAACGGCCCTAGGTGGGCTATACACAACAATTGTAAGAAGGCATGTCAGCATCTATATTGCATTCAAACGAGGAAAACAGTTCACTATTTTTTTCAGCTACACATCTTTGGCCGGTCACCTAAAGAACTTGTATGTTACTGTCAGGGCTTAGACTTGGCATCATGCATCAAAATACCACTGCAATCGTTTGGGTCCCATTCACCCATTGTAGACAATACACAACATTTGATTGTGTATAGCTAAGATGGGTGATAACCTTGACGACTGCACATCAAATATTAAGGGCAATGACATACGACTAACGGTCCTAATCACAGGTGTTTCCAACGTTCCGTTTCCCTGTGGCTGATTTTTTATTTCCCCTGGCACAAACACCAGTTAGAAGAACCAACGGCTTATACTTCTACGTGGTTGATCGGCATAGTCCATCAGTCTGGATTTTAATGCCGATCTGTGTGTGTGTCAACAACAGTGCTGTGCCAGATGTGAAGGTGTTAAAAAAGTATAAAGTGCGAGTAAACTTAAAGTATGAACGATGTGTAAATAAAAGCACAGACTGTGGCTTAGAAGCATGAAACAAACCATTCACCTGAAGGCCTGGATGGTTGGGGCTAACAACACCATTCCCGGGGAGGGCGTTCCACCAGAACGAATGGCAGAAGACAGACTTTAATAGGCCTGGGCCGAGGTGACGTTGAATGATGGAATTAACGCTCAGCCTCCGAGGTATCAAAGTTAGGCAAAACTCAAGTTTTAACGGCGAAATCGAGGTGGATCCAGATTCCATAGAAGTGCTCATATAGCCCAATAGTCATTACAGGTTCAGACACATATAATTCAAGATGTAATGCCTAGATGTAATGCCTCTTCGTTGTCGCTATGCGTGCCATCTTCCGGGACCCCACAGACCCTCCATACCGCTGTCACGACACGATCATCTTCTGACGTGGCCGGTTCTGTCGAACTTCGAAGTCGTCATTTTCTTCTTTACGTTCCGTTTTGCTTGCGCCTTACCGCGCTTTTTGGGAAACTTCTTTGTTATTTTGAACTTCAAATAAATACGTATGCTGGGTGTAAATAGTGATTTAACTAGTCTTGGTGAACTTCGCTAGTCCCACACGTGTTCACTAGTCTAGCCTAGTTACGTAGAGTCTAGGGCGTGAGACCACTGTTAGATTTCCCATTGGCGACCATGTCAACGTTTTGTCAGATTATAAGAAAACTGTACTGACAAAAATCGCAAATTCATTCACAGTCACTGATATCATGTCATTGATATACTGATGAAATTTCGTCGAAATCAAATACCTCCAGCTCTTTTAAAACGCATGCATACACGGTGCGATACTGACCAAAATAACCACATTTTTCTGCACCCACGTGTGCCACGTAGAAAAAATGGCAAAATACCACTCCGCCAACTACACTCTTCCAGATATGCGTGCTTATAGAAGCGATGTTGGCGGCGGCAGCAGTAGTGGTTGTCAACTGCTGTCACAGTCGATGTTATTGTTGACCTACTTGTTATTGTACTACCTGACCTCTCCTCAACCCTACCTGTACTGGTGGCCGGTACAGAGGGGAAACATTTCCAGGATCAGGTTGTGAAGGCGGCACAACGTGAAGTCAATGCCCATCACTCCCATCGGCACCCCGTGTCTCGGGCGACTCTTCCCGCCGCTGTCCATAGACACATACAACAATTCAGACTATACCCTATTAATTGGAGGCGTTATGTACAGTTAGGCGACCTGGCTTCCGGTATCTGTATCTGTATTTTGACTGGCAAAATGTCCTATGGACACATCACGCCAGTGCGCATGGTGGCTCTTATGGATTAATTTTTTACATGTTGGGCTAGGCTAATCTGGAATGAATTCAGTGACGTACTTGATACAATGCTTGGAGGTAGAGAATTCCACTCTTTTATTGTGACTGGGAAAAAGCTGTTTCCAAATATGTTTGTCGAGTGCCTGATTTGTACTAACTGTTTATTATGTTTACGTGAGCATCTGGTGTTGCGTTTGGTGTATTGATCTAGTGGGATATCTATGAGGTTATGTTCCATTTTATATAATATGCTAAGTCTTTGGGTTTTTCTTCGTGATTGGAGGGTGTCCCACTGGAGATATGTCTCGTATATACGGTATGTCTGATGGTGATGCTCACAGAGAACAAGAAAGCCTCGAATGCATTCAGAAGGCATCCAAACGCTCTATTCACTTTAATAAAAAGAGGTGTAAATTTAATTCACATGCGTGATAGGGATTCCTGATAGCAAAGTTCGTTGAAGTGGCTGTATAGCCAGTGTCAAATCAAACATACCAAGGTATAGTGGTATGATCGAACGGCTTGCCGTGGACGTAGCCCGGGAACTGCCGGAATACACAGTTGTACATGCCAACGTAGCGAGGCAAATTGGCCGGACGTTCGACCTCGATCCAAAAGTCTAGTCTTCTCCGTCAACGCCACCATTTCCCGCACGCCTTTCTGCAAAACGCCCATGGTTACATCAGTACATTCGACTAAGTCACGCGATTTGTGTAAAGACACGGCAAATATTCTGATCGTTTCAATAATACATCAGACAACATTTTAAATGAATGTATCGTGGTACATATTCGTTAAGCGATGAGTCTAGCAAACGTCAAGCCACCGAGACACCACGAGTCGCCTCCTTCTGTCTGAACCCCTAGCCTAGCCAGATCACAGATCTGTACACTTAATGTACCCTACATAAGTGCATATTTTATTTGTACATCTTAAAGCACCGGATCAGCTATAGACGGGGGCGAACACTTCTGCCAGCATTGGGTGTGTATAAGGGAAGAGCGGCTCTCACTTTGAACATATCTGACGTAGCATTCGCTCTACACATGTAGTTTTCATAGCGTCGTACAGTGACAGCATCTTCTAGCTGGTTGAAATAGTGGTACGGATCCGTGAAGGTGGCCTCGGTAAACTTCACCACGGAAGGTACTCAGTAAACTATTTATGGTAGTCACGATACCAGTAGCATATTTCGGAGAACTGGACATATATCACCATTTGGCGCCTATATGCAGATGGTACAACAACAGCCCTACTATTCTGCTGTTAAACACCTTGATCAAAACAACGTTCACAGGTTTCATCAACACAATGCGACATCAACTTAATACTAACGGTGATGTTTATAATTATTATATCAATGGAACCGTCTTTTTTTTTTACAAATGAAGGAAGCTCTGTCCTAACCTGTCGTTGAGATCCAGTTGTTGTACTCGCAGAGCGGCACCTCGAGGTCAGGCGCTGGTAAACGAAACGCCGCGAGAAGGCGCTAGTATATGACCACGTCTGTCGGTTGCCATTGGTGAAGACGATACACAGCGAGAAATTGGTACCGGCGATCTACGATATACACACGCCCGCTTGTAACAATTAACATGATTTAACAAGATTGCCATCCAGAAAATTAACTCTAGATGGCAGGTAGACAAGGAAGCCTTTTGGCTTATCGAGAGTCCAATACTTTTTATTTACGTGTATCCCGCCCTTTAGGTATGTGTCGATTTATTTTTTAAACATATTCACGCTACTAGCACCAACACAATCAGGAGATAATCTGTTCTATTCATTAACAGTCTTTTGTGAGAATGCGAACTTTCTTATATCTAATCTACACTGCTCCTTTACTAATGTAACTTCATGTCATCTGGTCCTTGTATATTTCTTAACTGGGAAAACAATATTTCTATCAATATGTTCATAACCATTCAATATTTTAAACACTTCTATCTGATCTCGTCTCAATCTCCTGGTCTCTAGTGTTCATAAATCACATTTTTAGGCGTATTTCGTAATTAAGATCCCTCAGTCTTGGTCTAATTTTAGTTGCTCTCCTCTGTACTCTTTCTAGCATATCTATGTCCTTCCTGTGATATGGCCTCCACGCTTGAATACAATATTCTAAATGAAGAAATCCCCCTCCCTACTACTGAGACCTAACTATTGTTGTGTACACCGGTAATTGCTACTCTAACAATAGCTGTAACAACACAAAGGTGTACATGTTGTACTAATAGCACTGGTTGTGATAATGTTAATGCTAATAATATACCTGCCAATTAAACGTCCTGGAATTTCGGGGAGTCTCCTTGATTTTGGGGGTATTTCCCGGTCTCCCGGAATAAAGACAAATATCCCGAGCTTTCGCTTAAAATCTCCAACTGCATCACCTCCTGTCTTCGAGACAGCGAACCGGTGAATTTGCGACGAGAAGTCTCCATCACCCCTCGTCTTTCGGTGTCAAGATCCGAGACAGCTCGACAGGGTAGAGAAGCGTGCTGAACTGCTGCTGAATCTCCCGGAATTAAAAACAGTTGGCAGGTATGTAACAATACTATTATTAATAATAATAATACAAAAAATAATATAAAATACTTTATTTGTAAAACTGCAACAATCATTTTTTATAATTGTCACTGTCAACATTTGCCCTATCATTTCCGTAATGACTGTCGATCCCAGCGAAACCCCTGTGGATCGTTTCAATAACGTTAGCCTGATTTTTTTCTTTTAAATCGACTTCGCGTCTTTATGGTGATCTTGTCTACAGAAAACTGTCAATTGTCAACACTATAACGCGCCGGTTTATTTTATCGGTGTGTCACAAACAAACAGTGCCCTCGGTGTTTCGGCGGCGGCACTTGACATTTTGAAATACCTCCTTAAACTTAACAACGCATTTTGTTCAATGTTTTATTTTTGTTATGATCCCATTGTCTTAGTGAATCGGTCCCCGGATCACAAGAAACCACGTTTGACCATTCGGGTGTAGACTGACAGGTCTCCAGGTGCACCTGGTCATGACCAGCGACGTCAAGATGCCGTCATGACGCGGGTCACCGCTGTTCGTGACGAGTGCGCAAAAAAACTCCACTGCCGCCCCTGGAGCAAAATATGAATAACGTCATCAGTGATGTTGTCTCTTCTGTAGTTATTGTTATAACGTCCGTCTCTATCATCACCACCCCACAACCCTTATCCCCACCGCCTCTGTCACCGCCCCACCACCTCTGTCACCGCCCCACCGCCCCTGTCTTCACCCCACCGCCTATGTCATCACGTCACCGCCTCAGTCATCGCCTCTCAACCTCTGTCTTCACCTTAACACCTCTGTCACCACCCAACCGCCTCTGTCATCGCCTCACTGCCTTTGTCTTCCCCTACCGCGTCTGTCACCACCCCAATGCCTCTGTCACCGCCCCACCGCGTCTGTCACCGCCCCACCGCGTCTGTCACCAACCCACCGCCTCTGTCACCGCGCCACCGCCTTTGTCACTACGCCACCGCGTCTGTCTCCACTCACCGTCTCTGTCATTGCCCCACCACCTCTGTCACCACCCACCGCGTCTGTCACCATCCCACCGCGTCTGTCACCACCCACCGTCTCTGTCATTGCCCCACCACCTCTGTCACCACCCACCGCCTCTGTCGCCATCCCACCTCCTCTTTCGTCACCCCACCGCCTCTGTCACCACCCCACTGCGTCTGTCACCACCTACAGTCTCTGTCATTGCCCCACCACCTCTGTCACCACCCACCGCGTCTGTCACCATCCTACAGCCTCTGTCACCACCCCACCGCCTCTGTCATCACTCCACGCCTCTGTCACCACCCAACCGCCTCTGTCTTCACCCTAAGGCCTCTTTCACCACTGCTCTGACTCTGTCATTGCCACACCACCTCTGTCACCACACCACCACGTCTGTCACCACCCCACCGCGTCTGACACCTCACCACCGTCTCTGTCATCACCCCACAGCCTCTGTCATGACCCTACCGCATCTTTCATCACTGAACCGCCTCTGTCACCATCCCACCGCCTCTATCATCACCCCACCGCCTCTGTCACCACCCCACCGCCTCTACTATCACCCCGCCGCATCTGTCATTGCCCCACCACCTCTGTCACCACCCACCGCGTCTGTCACCATCGCCTCTGTCATTACTCAACCGCCTCTGTTATCACTCCACCGCCTCTATCATCACCCCACCGCCTCTGTCATTACTCCAACGCGTCTATCATCACCCAACCGCCTATGTTATCACTCCACCGCCTCTGTCACCGCCCAACCACCTTTACCTTACCGCCCTTCCCCCACCGTTGCCGACATAACGACAATAAAACCCACTTAATTTTGACATTTGTTCTACTCATCAAAACACATACGACGTGGACATTTAACTGATTTTATAGTTGGTAATACCAGTGCACAACAACTCGTAGAATACAACAACGTACGGTGAACAAATAATTCATATTGTGTGTATGTTTCTGCAAAATAGTCCCTCCGTTTGGTACCAGCGATTGTTACTTTAAACTAATTACACTTCTCTCATAGGTATATTTGCCTTGGTTTCGTATTCACATCATGTATACTATGTACCTGTACCTATCGGTTATGCTGAAAGAACCGCGCTGTAGGGGTACTTATACACAGGACACAATGCATTATTGTAAATGTCAATCACAACATAGTTACCTCTTCATCGAATCTGGTCTGCGATATCGAGCAGCGGCCGGTCGCCCGACGCCCTGAGGCGGCTCGGCAGGTGAGGATGGTACAACGTCATGCCGCGACCGTCGATGACGAAGGTGTAATGCCACTGGCCCTGCCTCGTAGGCGCTACAGCAGTTGACGGTGATCACTTCAGTGTGTATTTTCAGTTAGACCGATAGCGGCGACACCTCGCAACTCTCCCGGCGGCCAGAAGACGGGTAGATTCTCGACAACTGTCACACCTGGTACAGACACTGACCTGTACAATTGAACCTCGCTTTACGGTCACCTCGGTAATATAGTCACCTCCTAATTAAGGTCAACCTAGTACAGCCCAAAATTATTTCCACAGCAGTAAAACGTAGGAAATTAGTCTCGCTAATAAGGTCACCTCGCTATTCAGGTCACTTTGGCTGCCTTCCTTCCTTCCTTCCTTCCTTCCATCCTTCCTTCCTTCCTTCCTGCCTTCCTGCCTTCCTGCCTTCCTGCCTTCCTGCCTTCCTGCCTGCCTTCCTGCCTGCCTGCCTCCCTCCCTGCCTGCCTGCCTGCCTGCCTGCCTGCCTGCCTGCCTGCCTGCCTGCCTGCCTGCCTGCCTGCCTGCCTGCCTGCCTGCCAGTCGCCTGCCTGTCAGTCGCCTGCCTGCCTGCCTGCCTGCCTGCCTGCCTGCCTGCCTGCCTGCCAGCCTGCCTGCCTGCCTGCCTGCCTGCCTGCCTACCTGCCGCCTGCCGCCTGCCGCCTGCCTAGCCATCAATGTACTTGCCTAAAATGTTCAAAGTACTTGGTACTTTAGTTTTTCACAAAGTACTTGTACTTCCCTATATTTTTTAGATGAGTACTTGTACTTGGCAAAATTGAAAGTACTTGTACTTGTATTCAAGTACATTGTGCATGTACTTGACCCATCCCTGATAGTTGTATAAAGAAAACAACTAAACAAGAAATATAGAGCTATATATATATATATATATATATACATATTTTCGAGTAGAGCTATATATATATATATATATATAGCTCTACTCGAAAATATGTTATTGGTTCAAACGCGTGCAATCGTAATTTTGTGCACCGTTAGTCGACCGTAATGAAAGAAATGGCCGTGGAGTTGTAAGTATCAAAGCCTGCTTCTAGAGAACTCGACAAAATAAACATCGGTCAAGTATTAACAACGTTACAGGAGTTGCTCAAAGCTTACCTGTCATTGTGGGGCCAACCTTCCCTTACATTATTTTGATCTTCTGAAATTTGTTCACACTGGGGAGCGGTGTTCATCTCACATTGCCTGTGTCTTTCGGAAGAGGCACTAAAAGTCGTTGGTCCCTTCCAGCTGGTGTCTGTGCTAGGGGAAGTAAAAGACCACACACAGGGGAGGTGATCTCTATCTCAAACCCACTAGATCCTGCTCCCAGCGGCCGGAGTTGCTTCCAAGTCAGGCGTGTGAGAGACAGAGCAGACAGTGTAGGCAGTGTATACACTGTATCATTGGACTCACTGGTTCCTATATAATGAACTCACTGTGGCGCCCTGTGGATGAGAGTGGTTCACTACTCAATACAGTACAGGTTTTCACAGGTTGTTGAAAGACCGTGTAGAATAGAACAGCATATCGTAAACACGTATGTATATCACTATCTCTTGTGAAGTGGGTTATGCAGTTTCCAGAATAGGTGGAAATAAAATATCCATGCAATTCGGTGATGTTATAAAATGCGGCTGAAGTTGTTGAATTGAATAAGTGTATGTGCACAACCTGTTGTGTTTTGAATACTGAACACAGGCAAGATTTGAACCTGCCACACACGACACTGGGACATATTTGCTATAAACTGCACAACTCAACAAAATGGTTAGACAAATAACTCACACAAAGTATTTGGGTCAGGCCACGAAAATTTTCCCATTTCAAATTCACCACCTTCCTCTTGTCTCATGGTCATTATTTTAAGACATATTACTATATACTTCTAATTTCAGGCTAATTGCATTGTGCCACCTCCATATACACAATGCAAGATTAGGGACTATTTAAGAAAGGTATCTCATTGAGACTGACAAATATACCAACAACAATTTAACAACACCTGTTATTAATTGTTTGAAACCTGCACTTGGACATGCATCAAAGCTAAACATTACCTTGTACCTACCCAACACTAAACCCCCCATATTATGTAATGTTCATTTGTACGTACACACGCATACATCATAATGTACATTCTGTGGGATGCTATCCTGGTAATATACAATTCATATTATCTTAAGAGTGAAATACTTTATTAGACCAACAAACATTACAGGGTAAACAATGTTGCTACTAAATAATTTTTCGAATTGCTCTAATTACCATCCAGCATTGTGATAATAATCATCTAAATATATACATTAGTACCTTATCTTTAGAAAGGTACCTTCTGTTTGGAAAGATCAATTGTGAAAGCATATTGCCGACAAACCAGTTAACCTAATACTGCCTACACAGCCAACAGTGTTTAGATGTTGCCAGAAAAAATCGAGAATCTCTTAGCTGGACAAATTGTCATCTTTGAACCGGTGTCTACATTTACCTCGGTAAAAATAACATTATGATGTAACCAAGAAAATGCTTTGGAACAATTTATTACCATCTCGGCTGACCAACATTTAAGAACTGCTACCAACTGATTCAACACCAGAATTAATTTAATAACTAGTCTAATTCCCTTTGTACATCATATCACCAGTGCTCAGTTGTGGCTGTCAAAGCATCCACAACGACCCACAGCGTTTTGTCAAATTGTGGGATACTACATTTAATAAATCTGAAATATCAGAGTAAGCAAAAATTCAACAGATAAATAACACATAATTGTATGTAAACAGAGGCACACCACCTTCATCGAAGGCAACAACATGCATTCTTTAAAAATTGATTAGTTACAAATTAATCGTTAAGTGGCACAGCAATTATACTGATGCATGGAAATGCCAGGTATTTCCTTACTGGGACAATGGCACCAGCCCAGACCTTCCAAGTTGACAATCCAATAGCGGAAGATCTCCCCCATATGGGGCATCTGAAAGTGGGAGTTTTGTGCAACGTGACTATTTAGTGAGGATGTCTCGGATCTCATCTACGACGTTCAACAATATTGATTCGTCGATGCTCTTGCCGTCAAAGTTCAAAGTGTTTGGCTGAAACAAAACGGTTTGAAAGTGCCAGTCTACATTGTCAAGACATGTCACTGCAATTCTGTTATTTTTTATGAAATTGCACAGACCAATGTCAGTTATTAAACCAACAGCATCAAATGTAGTTTTGTGATAACTTGGAAATATAAGTGCACAAGACACAACTACAGGAGTGGATATCAGCACAATTAATATGTAACTGATGTAAACATCTATTGAAATAACGCAAAAATGCATTATATTAGAGCACCAAACATGTTTACTCCCCCATTAAATCATACTACTAACACAATTCTGAATACCACATCTATACAACAGACATATAAAATTATCATTATCAGGAGCAAATACAACATTGAGATATTGGCACCGAGTGGCCAATGCAACTAAATACAATGGCGAGAGATGGGCAGAATAAACCTCCTTACCTGCAGCTTGACTAGTAAACACAGATTATGGCTCTGGATGCTACAGCTGTACAGAGATGCCATGTTACCAATCTGCTCCACCACTGCAAGCGAAAGAACACAACGTTCAAACCGGTGTCAATGATATCTACACGGATTTATCATCCAATTTTTAAAATGTCTTGTTTGAATGTAACTGTCAACAATATATTTAGTGAAATCGGTTGTACTTTTTTCTAGTAGCTTACTCCTATAGCCGCGACTGTACCACCAGTGAAAACAGTGCAGATGCCTGCACCCCATATCAAAGACTCAAGGGAATCCCAAAATAATTATCTGTTTGACCATTCTCCTGAGCGGTAATGTGTGTTCAAGTAACTACTACTTCCTAACCATTAGTAATATCAGCCACAACTGCATGGCCAAAACCCAAACAATAAAATCTTGTGAGGATGGTTCAGCAAGAACAATAATTTGTTGTGGATGACCTTGAGTTGACCTACCGCAGAAGTGGGCAAGGAAGCAGATCTTTGCGAGGATTGGAGTAAGATCCGGCTCGGCGACTGTCGCCTGCATGGATGACTTGTGCTCCAGGTTGCCACTGCCTAGTAACTTCGAAGGAGTCGCTGTCAACAACGTTAGAGCACCATATTTAATAATATATATATTTATATAGCACACTTTTCAGCCTAAACGGCTCAACGGCGCTTTAAAAAATAATTAAAGCAATTCATACATACTAAAAAACTCAAAACTTAAAAACTATTACATTTCTATATAAAAAACTATGGTAAATTAAAACTAGAGATCTAAGATATGTTAATTACAAAGTATCTCTAGAATAAACACATACAAAACTATGAACAATGCAAGTGTTTTATATAAAATGTCATAAATAATTATAAAACATCTAAAATGCCTTGCGAAACAAATACGTCTTTACCTGTCTTTTGAATATGTCTGTCGGTGGAGCCTGGCGAATGGATAGAGGTATGTTGTTCCATAGTGTGGATGCAGCCAAAGAGCCTTCTCTGTGGCTGCAACTATTTTGGTAAATGTCCATCATTCATAACTCATGGATTTTTCAAACATTATGGACATGCTACACTACATGACATTCCTTAGTTTTGTTTGTTTTGAGTAAGGTTTTTTTATTGTGAGATTTTTGCCAAACGGAATCCAAATAACATGTCTGAAAAGCAACTCCTGCAAGAATTTTAATGAGCTGTGAGTCTAGCACAATCCTATCAATACACAGTAAAACTTGTCTATAGAAGACACTGTCTAGACTGAGCAATATGTCCATTATGGCCAGGTTACCATTATGAACAGGTAGTGGACAATGCAAATTAGTCCTTTAGGTCTTTCATGTGTCCACTGTAGACATCTAACAACTGCTAGAAGACAAGAAACACACCCATCACAAGGCACCCCAACCAAGTAGGAGGTACACGGCAGACTCAGCTTGAAGTGAATCTTCTTCTGTGTCACTCCCTCTTCATTCTACACACACAGTCGTCAATGTACACAGAGAAACATTCAAGGAACACACTGCAGGTAACACAGGAAAATATAAAACTACCTATTTGCATGTAAGAATGTACCCCTAATGGGGTGCTAGCTTGTCCACCCTGAGTAGCTGGCTAGAAGGCAGTCGAATTCACTTTGGACCCGTGAGCTAGATATATTTTATTCTGATCGATCATGAATGTAATTGGAACTGGTCTGTTGCTTTGCAAACTACATGGTCAACAATTTATTTAGATTTTGCACATAGTTTGCATCATCAAGTATCCAAAATTAACACAGGCTACTAAAAAGATAATTATTCTGTCATATCTACTCTCTGGTTACTGCAGACCTTGGTGTTGTCTGGCTAACAAATATCTTTTCTCCACTAAATTAGCCACTAGCTTGCAAATGCAATATAATGCACCAAGGCTAACAACAGAACTGCTATAAACTACAAACGAACATGTGGTTTGGAGGGCCATGATCTACCAATGCCTCTGACAGACACAGCACATAGAAGAAGAAGACTAACATAGAATGTCCAGCAAGCTAGCCCGAGAGCACTGTACTAACTTTGACAATGTACATGAGTGTGCCCTTCAGTTTTTGTGGCATGTTGATACTGGTTATGGTGAAGGCACACTGCCCCTCATTCTCTGTGTTTGGCAGAAGGATGAATGTCACTTTCACACCGTCGTCTCCCTGGTAACACACACATCAAAGTACAAGTATATTCAGAACATGTGACTTATCATAATTAAAATCGAGTGCATAAAACAACTGGTAATCAGATGACAAAACACATGACTGGCTTGCCAGTGACATTGTCTGGTGGTGAACCAACATTAGCATTATTAATCATTATGATGGATATAAAGAAATTAGAAGTCAAATTAAATGCAGTTCGGCAGGAAATATCATCTCCATGGCAACACAGATATCAAACTACAAGCTTATAAAGAACATACATTGCCACTGAAGCTGCCTGGTTATGAACCAACATTACAGGGTTCCTTGAATGTAACGACATTCCAGTTTCTTGACTTATTTAAATATTTGTTTACATTACCTCTCAAGAAACATAAGCATTTTTGTTTTTGAATATTTCGGTCTTTGGCAGGGAAGTGTCATTGTTGCACTACAGGCCTATCACATTACATTTCGATGGTGAAAACAGCACAACACAGTAGAAATATACGAGAAATAAGTTTCTTGAGAGGCAATGTCAACAAATATTGAACATTAGAGTTGAATGAGTATAAAGTGGTCTAAGACTCTACTCATGCTGCTGCAGATGAGCTTAGAGTTGAGTGAGTATAAAGTGGTCTAAGACTACTCATGCTGCCGCGGACACGTTTAGAGTTCAGTGAGTATAAAGTGGTCTAAGACTCTACTGATGCTGCCGCGGACACGTTTAGAGTTGAGTTAGTAAAAATTGGTCTTACTCTACTCACGCTGCTGCGGACAAGTTTAGAGTTGAGTGAATATAAAGTGGTCTAAGACTATACTCATGCTGCCATGGACAAGTTTAGAGCTGAGTGTGTAAAAATTGGTCTAAGACTCTATTGATGCTGCTGCAGACGAGCTTACAGTTGAGTGAGCATAAAGTGGTCTAAGACTACTCATGCTGCTGCAGACAAGCTTAGAGTTGAGTGAGTATAAAGTGGTCTAAGACTACTCGTGCTGCTACGGAAGAGCTTAGAGTTGAGTGAGTATAATGTGGTCTAAGACTCTACTCATGCTGCTGCAGACACGTTTAGAGTTGAGTGAGGAAAAATTGGTCTAAGACTACTCACGCTTCTGCGGACAAGTTTAGAGTTGAGTGGGTATAAAGTGGTCTAAGACTCTACTCACGCTTCTGCGGACAAGTTTAGAGTTGAGTGAGTATAAAGTGGTCTAAGACTCTACTCATGCTGCTGCAGACACATTTAGAGTTGAGTGAGTAAAAATTGGTCTAACACTCTAATCACCGAGTGAGGTTCGAGAAGATGATGGAGACGACGACCTGGTAGCTCTGCTCCAGATTCACTCATCTCTCGTAAGCCTTAAACAATCAATGGTGGTCCAAATAACAGTACTTGAGTATGGTATGAGGTGAGTGCACACCTATGATATGTGATGTCATCAGTAGAGAGTAAGGTACGAGGTGAGTGGTGACTGCAAACCTATGATATGTGATGTCATCAGTAGTGTAAGGTTACGTGGTGAGTGGTGACTTCACACCTGTGATATGTGATGTCATCAGTAGAGAGTAAGGTACGAGGTGAGTGGTGACTGCAAACCTATGATATGTGATGTCATCAGTAGTGTAAGGTTACGGGGTGAGTGGTGACTTCACACCTGTGATATGTGATGTCATCAGTAGAGTGTGAGGTACGAGGTGAGTGGTGACTGCACACGTATGATATGTGATGTTATAAATAGAGTGTAAGGTACGAGGTGAGTGGTGACTGCACACCAATGATATGTGATGTCATCAGTAGTGTAAGGTACGGGGTGAGTGCAGTCGGACACCCTACAATGGCTCTAAGCAAAATTAATCCCTCGGAGCATGCCAGTGCTATATCATTTCTCAAATCTGTCATCCAAGTTTTTACTGGAATACAAATTGGTAATAAGTGGAAACCTGTTCAAACAGGTGTTATTCTATCAACACAGTCTGTCATAGACATTCAGAATGAGTTACTTGACAAAGGCCACAGTTATCTGTTAACAGCTAGATTTACCCAGGATTGTCTAGAAAATCTGTTCAGCTGTGTACGCCTGAAAAACCATGTTCCCTCTCCAGTCGAATTCAAATACGCATTGAAAATATTGACTGTTGCCCAGTTCCTGAAAATATCTACTACTGGAAATTATGAGAATGAGGAAGGAGAGTTTGTGGCAGACTTTCTTGATCAGCAGCAGGTCTCACCTAAGCTAGCAGAGTCAGACTTACAGTTACAGCCAATGATCTTTTCTGAAGCGAAATCTGTGAATGAACTTGGTAGTGCAGAAGAGAACAGCTTGTACTACCTAGCTGGATACTGTGTATCAAAAATCCAGAAGCATGACAAAGTTTGTGACAATTGCATCTCAAGTGTTGTTAGTTCCAATGTTACATCTCTTGATGCTGCCAAACTAACTCGGTTTAAAGAGTATAAGGATGGTAGCCTTACCCATCCAACAAAACAAGCATTTCAGGTCTTGTTGGCATGTGAAATGGTGTTTCGTCAACAGGATGAAAAACTTCTTATGTCGCAAAGAAATGTAAAGGCATTCTTGGTGAATGTTTTTTAATTAGCAACTACGAAAGTCCAACTCCCACTTTGTCATACTATCAAACATAAGCTGATTGGGCGATATACTGTTGTTCGGCTGCATATATTTTCCAAGATGTTACGACTTGCAAGGAAGAATGCAAGTTCAGTGCATAAATCCGGTAGTGAACTTGGCAGTAAGAGTATGGCAATGAGACAGATGGTGAAACATATTAAATAGAAATGTGACACGTTGCATTTATTTGCACTGTAAAGTTCATTTGTAGTTGTAGTTGTTGTAGTGGTAGTTGTTGGCACTAAGCTAAATGTCAACATTTCACCTTGTTAAATGTGTCATCTTTGTAAGTCAGTTAGATGTGAAGTTATGCAAGGTTGAATTGACTGATAGGTCACGTGTAATGCAGTCAAGTTTCTGGAACCTTCAGGGTACTAAATTACCCGTGGTACGCATTGTATTTTCCAAGACGTTATAACAACAAGAAAGAAAGCAAATTCACTGCATAAATCTGGTAGTGAACTTGGCAGTAAGAGTATGGCAATGAGACATGGCGAAGTATTAAATAGAAATGTGACATGTTGCACCTGTTTGCACTGTAAGATTCATTTTGTCATTATGGCATTGTGGGCATCATGCTAAATGACAACATGTTACCTTCTCAAAAGTGTTACTTTGTAAGTCAATTACATATGAAGTTGTGAGTGGTTGAATTGACCGAGAGGTTTAACATTGCAATCAAGTCTGAAATATTCAGGGTACTATATTACCTGTTGTACGCATTGTATTCTCCAAGATGTTAAGAACTGCAAAAATGCCAATACACTGCATAAATCTGGTAATGAATGTGACAATAAGATTCGTGTTGGCATTATGAAGTTCAGACACATTGCTAAATGCCAACAGTTCACCTTGTTAAAAGTGTTACTTTGTAAGTCAATTACATGTGAAGATGTGTATGTGCAGCTTTGAGAATAACGGTATTCACTTTTGCCAATATGTGTTAAATATGAACATACTACAGTGCATTTTGGATATGTTGAACTTCCAGGGACTCGTGGCAATACTTCTAGTTATCAGAAACTCCACTAATCAAGATCTGTTTTATGACCTTATATGACTGGGACTGAAGAGAAAGATCGACATAAGCAAGAGTCAACTAAAATGACAGTTCGAGTTATCTGAAGCGCACTGTATATATTTAAACAGGGTCCCATAGAAACACAGTCATGCTGAGTGCTACTACTGTATATTAATATGTTGCCTACTGGTCTGTATAATAATAGCCAATACCATAACAATGTCCTAGGTTCATATTCGTTTAACAGAGGAGCAAACTTTCTCAATCTTTATGCAATGTTCACAAAGACACATCATCCCATTAACAAGCTGTAAGCCTCATACACCAACTCTCCACCCCTTCAAAGTGATGCACAAAATATCTTTTAAATATTTAAACATAATTAAATTGTTATATTACGAAATATCTTTACTTCTATAATTTTAATGTATGACATGTAGACCCTTTTAATATGTGTGTATGTATATATATATATACTAAACACTTTTATTTTCTTGCATTGTGCGTATACAAATTATTAATTATACTCATGACTGGGAAATTTGTACCAGGTAAAAAACTGTATCCCTGAAATCTCACCATTCCTGACCCTCTTACCTTTTTTGTGATCAGATTTATTGTTTATTGTTAAAACGACTTAAAATATTAGGATGCACGATTTATGCTCCCACCACATCAGTATAAATACTCATTAAACTGCTATAATAGAGAATACGTATGAAAACATTTCATAAAAGTAGCATAACTAATATTAATCAGTCATCCATACATGTGTGTAGTAATAATTAGACATAACATGTGATGTATATGTATCGTTATCAGCTGTGCACTGAATCACTGTTGCTGCTGCTGCGCTGCAAATGGACCGAAAATGGCGCCCATGTTTTCAATTGGCCAAACTATATAGCAATGGCTCTGTGATATACGGTCTTTGGTCACCACCTAGCCACTAACTGTGGACCGAACATCCACACCATCACCAAATAAATATAATCAACCTGTGCTGTGTAAACATACATCTACGGGACAGATGTCATCCAAGTCCAACATTAGGGTTGGTCACCATAAATAAAGGTGTTCTCTAAAAACCTACTAGTTCAATAAAATGCCTTGCCTGTTAATACTGCCCATCAGCGGGACGAACAACAAAGTTACAGCGAAGTCGTGTTGCCAGGCTGCGTGACTTTGCCAGGAAGATAGTCTGGCAGAGCCCACTTGTTGACAGTCATGAGAGCTCTTCTTCTTCTTCTTCCAATACACGCCTAGCCTCAACATGCTGAGGATACAGGCGGTGCCGTGGCATGGCAGGCGAACAGGAAATTTTTGTTTTGTTTTTAGAGTGCAATATATAAGAACACAAATTATCGTGTAAATAAACATAAATACGTGCAGAAGAACTTGTTAACGTCTAAAACATGGGGTACTGCAAAGTCTGGATGTTGCTTTTAAACGCATACAGGCTGTTTTGATTTACAATATATTGAGGGAGGGAATTCCAAAGTCGAATGGTACTGGGGAAAAAAGAATACAAGTGGTAGTTGCATCTGGAGTGAGGGATAAGGTAAGATAAGGAATGTTGTTTTCTAGTGACTATATTTACAGGAATAAGGTATTGGTTTGCTGGTATACCCACTAGGCCATTTGCTATCTTGTACATCATACATAGTTTTGCATCAGTTCTTCTGTCTGATAAGGATCTCCATCCTAATGTCTGGAGCATGTCTGTTACACTGGAGGTATTGTGGTGGCAATATAAGACATATCGGGCTGCACGGCGTTGAATCATTTCTAGTTTGTTTATTTGTGTAAGGGTATATGGATCCCAGACAGTACAGCTGTTCTCCACGATGGGTCTGACAAAGGTGAAGTAGGCCTGAGTTTTTATTTGAATTGACGGAACTTTGAGATTTCTGCGGAGGAAGCCTAGTGATCTATTTGCTTTTAGACAAATGTTATTTATGTGGGCATTCCACCGGAGATCTGAGGTTATGGTTATACCAAGATATTTTACCTGTGAAACAGTTTCTAGTGTTTGACCGTGAAGCATGTATTGATTGTTAATGAGTTTTGTTTCTTGTTACAGGTATGACATGGCATTTTTGAAGATTAAATTCCATGTTCCAGGTTATGGCCCATTTTCCAAGTTTGTGAAGATCTTCCTGGAGCACAGCTGTATTTGTCTTAGGCTTAAGGGCTATATACATTATGGTGTCATCAGCAAAAAGTCTAACTGTAGATGTAATATTGTCTGGGATGTCATTTATGTAAAAGAGGAATAGACAAGGGCCAAGTACAGAGCCTTGTGGTACTCCTGATGTTACGGGTACCTCAGAGGAGGCCTCGCCCTCTATTATGACTCTTTGAGTTCTGTCTGTTAAAAATGATCGAATCCAGGAATTTGTTTTGCCTTGGATGCCATAGTGATGGAGTTTGTAAATCAGTTTTTTATGGCTGACCTTATCAAATGCTTTAGAGAAGTCCATCACTATGACATCCGTTTGCATGCCAGACTGCATATGGGTAACTAAGTCATGTATGAACTGAATAAGCTGTGTCTCACAAGATACTTGGGAGCGAAAGCCATGTTGAAGATGATAAAGAATGTTGTGTGAATGTGCATGTTTCATTATACTACTAACCAAGACATGTTCCATTAGTTTTGATGCTATGCATGTCAGGGAAATGGGCCTATAATTTGAAGCTATGTATTTTTGACCATTCTTGAAAATAGGTGAGACATTTGCTTTTAGCCAGTCTGTGGGGACTTCTCCTGTAGCATATGACTTCTGAAAGATTAAAGTTAGCGATGGTGCAATTTCAACAGCCAATTCTTTTAGAATTCTTGGGTTGATGTTGTCTGGTCCTTGTGCTTTATACGGTTTAAGATTTTGTAGGAGTTTTAGTACACCAGCTTCTGTAATTTCTATTTCTGGCATTTCTGGTAGTGTTGGATTGGGTAGTTTGGTTACTTGGGGAGATGGGTCATCTGTAAAGACTGATTGAAACTGCTGATTTAGTATCTCCGCTTTGGCTTTAGGGTTTGAGTGTAGGATTCCATTTTGTTTGAGAGGCGATATCACTGTGTGGTTTGTACGGCAGTGTTTCATGTAAGTCCAGAATCTCTTGGCATAACCTTGTTTTTGTTGACTATCTTCAGTAGAGGTGACAATTTCATTTACATAGTTCCAGTAGGCAGTTCTCAGTTGTTGCTGTATAGTTTGTTTTAGATGTTTGTATTTTGGAGTGTGCTTGTGACATTTGTACATTCTGTCCCTTTTTTGCATAAGTTTCTTTAGTGTTGGTGTAATCCAGGGGTATCCGTCCCTACATCTAGCCATTCTGGATGGTATATACATCCCAGTACCTTTGACAATGCTATCCCGAAACATACACCACAACTTGTTTGCACTGTTTTGTTCATAGCAATTTTGAAGATTTTTGCTTACATCTTTCATATGTTTTCTAAATTTGTCCCAATCTGCCTTATTGAAAAGGGGAATATTTCTAGGTTTCTGTTTGTGTTTCATTGGGTTTATGTCTAGCTCTGTGTAACAACAGTCATGATCTGAGATTCCTGGTAATATCTCTGTTCGGTTGACATTGGTAGGGTTATTTGTGATCATTAAGTCTAGAGTGTTTTCTCCCCTTGTTGGCTTGTCTATAATCTGGATAAGACCAAGGTCATCTAGAATGTTTCGAAATTTATCATGAAGTAGTACGTTTTGGCAGTTTGGTTTTAACATTCCATTCTGCCAGTCCCATCCAGGAAAATTAAAATCTCCTGCAATGAATAAGTGTTGCTTTTGATTTACTCTGCCTAGAGATATTTCAAATTGTTCTATGCTGTGTTCATCATTTACGTCAGGTCTGTAGTAGGCACATATGTGAAGTAATTTACAACCAGCTATGCTAATCTTAGCCCAAATGATTTCGCAGTCTGTCTCTAATTCAAATTCCTCTTCACTAAGCAGGTCAGAATGTATTGCAATGAATACCCCTCCTCCTCTCTGTTCATCTGTTCTGTCCTTTCTATATACATTGAATTTATCTGGGAAATATTCAGAATCTAATATGCTATTGCTAAGCCAGGATTCAGTGCCAATAATTATGTCTGGTTTGGAGCTATCAATGAGTGAAAGGAATTCTGCCTTCTTGTTTTTTAGTGATTGACAATTTAGGTTGATGATTCTCAATGTTTTTTAGTATTAGGAGTATGACGGTAATTGTGCTGTTTCCTTTGATTCGAAGGAGATGATGTATGTAGTGGAGGTCCTAACCCTGCTGGTGTTGTAGGGAGTTGAATGGAGTCATCATTTGATTGAGAGATGTGTTGATATATATTTTCAGAAAGTTCAATGTCGTCATAATTGAAAAGGGTACTACTGAAATTAGGCATTCCACATTTTAGGCAATTCCATGATGTGTTGGTGTTTTGCATTGTTTCATATATTGTGTCTCTGACATTTTCACATTGCGTGTGGAACCAAGTATTGCAGGAGTCGCAACAAATTGCTTTCTGTTTCCAAGTTACTGTTTTTTGGCAAACACCACATGGGTACATGGGTGCTCTGGGGCCGGGATTTAATTCAATGTCGTTTGCCAGTACAAGAAGATATAGCATAAAGTATGATGGGAATTTTTTGGGGTTTGCTCTGGACATCCTTGGTTTATGCAGCAAGTTGATGGACAATGCCTTGATGAGAGAAATCGATCCTGATGTGTTTACAGGAATTTCATGTGAAGTTGCATAACAGTCATTCGTACTATTTTTAATCTCTACAAATACAACCATGAGAAAAACAACACTCAGGTAAAACATCCTGTAAGTGTAAAACCTAGTATTTATGTTAGTCAGGAAGTGCTACAGTATGGATGGTACTGCTATGTGCTAAAGGACACACAAAAATTGTAGATAGTGTAGAAGAAAGACTTGAAATGGAAATGTAGAGTCTTCGTCCCAGGGCCTACACTGGACACACAAAGAGCAGCACCATTTACGAGGCCATGTTAGGCAGACCCAAGCCAGGAATTTTTATTTTTATTGTAAACTTATACTAAGACAGGAGTATAACTAATCCCTATGTTTATGTACCAGTCTCGGTGTATTTTAACCGATTTGCATGTAGATTTATGGATCATAGGTGCCTTGGTTACCAGTTGTTTACTGGGCGATAATCTTCTTCCAATACACGCCTAGCCTCAACATGCTGAGGATACAGGCGGTGCCATGGCATGGCAGGCGAACAGGACATTTTTGTTTTGTTTTTAGAGTGCAATATATAAGAACACAAATTATCGTGTAAATAAACATAAATACGTGCAGAAGAACTTGTTAACGTCTAAAACATGGGGTACTGCAAAGTCTGGATGTTGCTTTTAAACGCATACAGGCTGTTTTGATTTACAATATATTGAGGGAGGGAATTCCAAAGTCGAATGGTACTGGGGAAAAAAGAATACAAGTGGTAGTTGCATCTGGAGTGAGGGATAAGGTAAGATAAGGAATGTTGTTTTCTAGTGACTATATTTACAGGAATAAGGCATTGGTTTGCTGGTATACCCACTAGGCCATTTGCTATCTTGTACATCATACATAGTTTTGCATCAGTTCTTCTGTCTGATAAGGATCTCCATCCTAATGTCTGGAGCATGTCTGTTACACTGGAAGTATTGTGGTGGCGATATAAGACATATCGGGCTGCACGGCGTTGAATCATTTCTAGTTTGTTTATTTGTGTAAGGGTATATGGATCACAGACAGTACAGCAGTTCTCCACGTTGGGTCTGACAAAGGTGAAGTAGGCCTGAGTTTTTATTTGAATTGACGGAACTTTGAGATTTCTGCGGAGGAAGCTTAGTGATCTATTTGCTTTTAGACAAATGTTATTTATGTGGGCATTCCACCGGAGATCTGAGGTTATGGTTATACCAAGATATTTTACCTGTGAAACAGTTTCTAGTGTTTGACCGTGAAGCATGTATTAATTGTTAATGACAGTTTTGTTTCTTGTTACAGGTATGACATGGCATTTTTGAAGATTGAATTCCATGTTCCAGGTTATGGCCCATTTTCCAAGTTTGTGAAGATCTTCCTGGAGCACAGCTGTATTTGTCTTAGGCTTAAGGGCCATATACATTATGGTGTCATCAGCAAAAAGTCTAACTGTAGATGTAATATTGTCTGGGATGTCATTTATGTAAAAGAGGAATAGACAAGGGCCAAGTACAGAGCCTTGTGGTACTCCTGATGTTACGGGTACCTCAGAGGAGGCCTCGCCCTCTATTATGACTCTTTGAGTTCTGTCTGTTAAAAATGATCGAATCCAGGAATTTGTTTTGCCTTGGATGCCATAGTGATGGAGTTTGTAAATCAGTTTTTTATGGCTGACCTTATCAAATGCTTTAGAGAAGTCCATCACTATGACATCCGTTTGCATGCCAGACTGCATATGGGTAACTAAGTCATGTATGAACTGAATAAGCTGTGTCTCACAAGATACTTGGGCGCGAAAGCCATGTTGAAGATGATAAAGAATGTTGTGTGAATGTGCATGTTTCATTATACTACTAACCAAGACATGTTCCATTAGTTTTGATGCTATGCATGTCAGGGAAATGGGCCTATAATTTGAAGCTATGTATCTTTGACCATTCTTGAAAATAGGTGAGACATTTGCTTTTAGCCAGTCTGTGGGGACTTCTCCTGTAGCATATGACTTCTGAAAGATTAAAGTTAGCGATGGCGCAATTTCAACAGCCAATTATTTTAGAATTCTTGGGTTCATGTTGTCTGGTCCTTGTGCTTTATAAGGTTTAAGATTTTGTAGTTTTAGTACACCAGCTTCTGTAATTTATATTTCTGGCATTTCTGGTAGTGTTGGATTGGGTAGTTTGGTTACTTGGGGAGATGGGTCATCTGTAAAGACTGATTGAAACTGCTGATTTAGTATCTCCGCTTTGGCTTTAGGGTTTGAGTGTAAGATTCCTTTTTGTTTGAGAGGCGATACCTCTGTGTGGTTTGCACGGCAGTGTTTCATGTAAGTCCAGAATCTCTTAGCATAACCTTGTTTTTGTTGACTATCTTCAGTAGAGGTGATAATTTCATTTACATAGTTCCAGTAGGCAGTTCTCAGTTGTTGCTGTATAGTTTGTTTTAGATGTTTGTATTTTGGAGTGTGCTTGTGACATTTGTACATTCTGTCCCTTTTTTGCATAAGTTTCTTTAGTGTTGGTGTAATCCAGGGGTATCCGTCCCTACATCTAGCCATTCTGGATGGTATATACATCTCAGTACCTTTGACAATGCTATCCCGAAACATACACCACAACTTGTTTGCACTGTTTTGTTCATAGCAATTTTGAAGATTTTTGCTTACATCTTTCATATGTTTTCTAAATTTGTCCCAATCTGCCTTATTGAAAAGGGGAATATTTCTAGGTTTCTGTTTGTGTTTCATTGGGTTTATGTCTAGCTCTGTGTAACAACAGTCATGATCTGAGATTCCTGGTAATATCTCTGTTCGGTTGACATTGGTAGGGTTATTTGTGATCATTAAGTCTAGAGTGTTTTCTCCCCTTGTTGGCTTGTCTATAATCTGGATAAGACCAAGGTCATCTAGAATGTTTCGAAATTTATCATGAAGTAGTACGTTTTGGCAGTTTGGTTTTAACATTCCATTCTGCCAGTCCCATCCAGGAAAATTAAAATCTCCTGCAATGAATAAGTGTTGCTTTTGATTTACTCTGCCTAGAGATATTTCAAATTGTTCTATGCTGTGTTCATCATTTACGTCAGGTCTGTAGTAGGCACATATGTGAAGTAATTTACAACCAGCTATGCTAATCTTAGCCCAAATGATTTCGCAGTCTGTCTCTAATTCAAATTCCTCTTCACTAAGCAGGTCAGAATGTATTGCAATGAATACCCCTCCTCCTCTCTGTTCATCTGTTCTGTCCTTTCTATATACATTGAATTTATCTGGGAAATATTCAGAATCTAATATGCCATTGCTAAGCCAGGATTCAGTGCCAATAATTATGTCTGGTTTGGAGCTATCAATGAGTGAAAGGAATTCTGCCTTCTTGTTTTTTAGTGATTGACAATTTAGGTTGATGATTCTCAATGGTTTTTTAGTATTAGGAGTATGACGGTAATTGTGCTGTTTCCTTTGATTCGAAGGAGATGATGTATGTAGTGGAGGTCCTAACCCTGCTGGTGTTGTAGGGAGTTGAATGGAGTCATCATTTGATTGAGAGATGTGTTGATATATATTTTCAGAAAGTTCAATGTCGTCATAATTGAAAAGGGTACTACTGAAATTAGGCATTCCACATTTTAGGCAATTCCATGATGTGTTGGTGTTTTGCATTGTTTCATATATTGTGTCTCTGACATTTTCACATTGCGTGTGGAACCAAGTATTGCAGGAGTCGCAACAAATTGCTTTCTGTTTCCAAGTTACTGTTTTTTGGCAAACACCACATGGGTACATGGGTGCTCTGGGGCCGGGATTTAATTCAATGTCGTTTGCCAGTACAAGAAGATATAGCATAAAGTATGATGGGAATTTTTTGGGGTTTGCTCTGGACATCCTTGGTTTATGCAGCAAGTTGATGGACAATGCCTTGATGAGAGAAATCGATCCTGATGTGTTTACAGGAATTTCATGTGAAGTTGCATAACAGTCATTCGTACTATTTTTAATCTCTACAAATACAACCATGAGAAAAACAACACTCAGGTAAAACATCCTGTAAGTGTAAAACCTAGTATTTATGTTAGTCAGGAAGTGCTACAGTATGGATGGTACTGCTATGTGCTAAAGGACACACAAAAATAGTAGATAGTGTAGAAGAAAGACTTGAAATGGAAATGTAGAGTCTTCGTCCCAGGGCCTACACTGGACACACAAAGAGCAGCACCATTTACGAGGCCATGTTAGGCAGACCCAAGCCAGGAATTTTTTTTTTTTATTTATTATTATTTTTTTTTATTGTAAACTTATACTAAGACAGGAGTATAACTAATCCCTATGTTTATGTACCAGTCTCGGTGTATTTTAACCGATTTGCATGTAGATTTATGGATCATAGGTGCCTTGGTTACCAGTTGTATACTGGGCGATAATACAGTGTCTTGATAAATAATGTTCGTTTTAGACAGAAATGGGTGTTTTTTTTAGTATTTGTGTTGGTCACAGGACGCCAACTAATAGCACTTATCGAACACCTTACCGTAATATAAATCAAATTAAAAACAAGTAAAATAATAAGATTAATAGAGGATGATTTAAAATTTTCCTGTTCGCGCCACCAGCCTCGCTCTCGTCTTTGAGAATACAGTGTCTTGATAAATAATGTTCGTTTTAGACAGAAATGGGTGTTTTTGTTTTTGTTTGTGCTGCCACCTGGTGAATATGCATGTGATTAAAAGGCACTAAACTACGAAAAAAAGATTAATGTCGGTTTATTTTATGTGTGACATGTTTCAATATAAGTTTAATAATAATTAAGCAGCCTTTTTATAAAATATTTGAGTTGCCATGTGCCGCACGAATCAATGGACACTAATTGCAACTTTGCTTTTTGGAGTTGTTTGCGTATTTAATTTTAGTTTATAATAATTGGATGAGATACTCAACACCCATTCTCTTTTTGAAGCAGATTACATTTATGTTCCTAAATATAAATAAATATATTACTATATCTCAATAAATTTATGAATGTGTTTCAAGTAATGTTCATTTTAACATCAGAGTGACAATGCATGATGATCACTATTGAAATGGTCAAGTTATAAGACCAATACACGTAGGTGTATGTGTATAATTTGGTCTTTTTACTTGAATACACAAATTAGCAAAATTAGGCACAGTCGGCATATGAGCGGCTAACCATCGACAGAGTATTGGCGTCCGACTATGAGCCGCCCTCGGCCCGAAGGCGAGCCCCCGGACAAAAATCCCTCGTAGTTGTGTTATCTGGGAATGTAGTCCTATGTAATTTTGTCACTGGTGTACGTGCACCACAATGTACATTAATCAAGTCAGACAAGAACAAAGAGGGTGGACAGAAGAAGGATACGCAGGACCTGAGGGAAGAGGTCGTGAAGAGGTGTAGCTGAACGGGAAGGGTGGTAAGAGGCCGGGTGACATAGGCAGGCCACTTGATAAGAATGGGTGCAAGAAGACTACCGAAGCGATCAGAGAAAGGGAAACACCATCGATCCCGCATAAAAGGGAATACCCCAACTGAGATGGGAGGACTGCGTAACGAATCATTTTTATAAAGATGTATGAATATGGAAGTTGGAGACGGGGCTGCTGATAGGAGCAGTTAGCGGAGGACAAGAACAGAAAGAATATCGTGGAAGTCCGTCGTATGCGACGAAGACGTCAGTGACGCCGGAGGTGGGAGCGCAGCCCGAAGTCGGACGCGCAGACACAGCCTTGGTCTGTTGCAACTGACTCCCAGCCTAGGAGGGAGATGCCTCCAAAAAGTATTTGAAGCGTCTGATTGGGTAGCCTGTGTTTCTTTTGCCAGATTCCAGCTCAGAGAAAAAGGTCATCTCTGGCAGTCGCGAGTCGATTTCAATGGATGGCTCGGGGGAGGATGCTGGGTGCAGGTTCAAGCATCACTTCTGTTTTCCGAAGGCTGATGGTCAGCCCGAAGACTCTTGCATCTTCTGCGAGGCAGTTGGCAAGGTCTTGCAGGTCTGGTTCGCTGAATGCGGCTTGAGTGCAGTCGTCCGCAAGAGGAAGTCCTTCACGAGTGCCTTGAGGACTTTGATTCTGACCTCCGGGACCTCAGATCAAAGAAGCATCGGTAGCGGATGGTGATACCAGCATCAGTCTTGGACAGTGCAGCGGACAGCATTGTAGCAAACAGTAGGCTGAACAACATTGTTTAACCCTATTTGAAACTGGGAAGGGGTCTGACATGGAGCCATTTTCCATCACCTGAGCCATCATGCCGTCGTGAAAGGACCTGATGATAGTCCACAGGCCCTCGCGGCTGACGGTGTCAAATGCCTTGGTCAAGTCCACAAAGAGTAGAGGCTTTGGTTCTGCTCACAACATTTCTCTCGGATCTGCCGAACAACGAAGACCATGTCCACAGTCCCCACTTTTTCTGAATCCGCACTGGCTCTCCGAGACGACATCATCCAGCAAGTGGCGTGTGATGCGTTTTAGAATGATGCGGGCCAAGTTCGTCCCTGCTATGCTCAAGAGTGAGATGCCCCTGTAGTTATCGCAGTAAGCCTTGTCGCCTTTGTTCTTGTAGAGATGGATAATGTTGGCATCCTTGAAATCCTGTGGAACAGAGCCTTCCTTACAAAATAGCTCCATCAGCTCGGTGAGTTTAACGACGATGGCTTCACCTCCCTCTTTTCGTTCAATCTGCGGCACAAAAGCCTCCACTGGCGGCCGAACCAAAATGGTGTAGAAACTTTTTCGCTGCCGCGCCGCCGTAACTTTAACCTCCGTAAACTCATTGGTCAGCAACAGCGACCGTTGTCTATTCTCTACGACTCTGCCCTTGCCAGGCATTTCACATTTTCAGTGATCATGCCCATCCACTTAACTAAGCATTTCAGAAACTTCCATCTGGCAGGTGTATTTAAATTCCTCTTGCACGAAAGAATGTATATAAGAAGTAATTTGTACCTTCAGCCGTTGCTGTCCTGAATGCTGCACTCATGATGTGTTAGTAGAGCTGTAGTTTTGGGCGCGAGTGGTGGCAGATATTGACGTACTAGTGCCGTTCTCTGTTGTTCTGGGAGTGCTTGAGTTTGATCATTTTAGGCCACATGGTATGCTCGGAAAAACTTTACATTTAGTAAATTCACTGTTTATGTGTTATGTTTAGTTTTCGTTTTAGGATACTTCTGTGTGTTTTTTATATATATCTTGCTTGTAAAACTTTACATGTGTGAAAACTTTAGATGTGCATGCAATAAAGTTGTGTGTTTTATGGGCGAGAACTGTTGATTTTTTTCGCAGCCGCATCTGCATAACTTCAGCTTTTTGTAACTTGAACGGTGGCAGCTTTCAAAGGATCTAAGGGGCACGGTCACGAGGGCCCATTCAAAAACATTTATGGGTACGCCAAATTCCAAAGGTCTAGACTGGCACGTGCCACCCAAGCCGAAAGTATCCGCCTATGGGTAGAGAATATTATTAAAGACAACTGCCACTGTCACTGTACAATTCAAATACATTAATACATATCTGAATTGTTTGTAGTACGTTCCCCAGCTACTGTGTACTGTTTCTTAGTTAAGGGCTCCTACACCGCAAGGGTGTCAGGCGGACAGAAGAAGTTGTATAAAATGGGTCTATGCAGCGAGTTCATCTTCGCGATGAACTTTGTTGCGTGATGACCGATCGGTGACAATGTTGCATTCAATGCGTCGAATGAGTGTTCCGTCTATTTGTGACGGAAGCAACAAGAATCTTGCAGGATCGGGTGACTACCAGTGCGACACTATAATAGTTTACAGACAATAAAAACTCAACGCAAAGAGGGATAATGGGCGTTAAACTAATCAATGTAACCGACATCTACTGAGTTTACCGTCGCAATCGGTCTTAATGAGCTGGGCAGATTGCAGATTGTGTTACACACGAGAAGTTTCTGGCGACATCGCAACAGTGTGCGTCAGTATTGTGAAATATGTGACGAATTGTAGGTGGTTGTATTTTTGTACTACTAAGTCATTTCACTTGGGTTTGTTTGTCTATAGTAAGACCAACTTAAAATGTAAAGTTGGATTAATTGTCATATACTGCAGTGTCCAGTCATTAAAACAGATCACTTTACACTTCACTCCGTGGCAGACTCGTTCATTCGAGCACCATCACGACTTCTTTGGGAAGCATTCAGCTATGGTACAATTACTGCGCGAATACCATTAATTTTCGTACAAAAATATCCGTCACTATTTAAAAAACATACATGTACGTGCACTCATTTATACAGCTGAGTGAACTGGAG